>CAKJTW010000087.1:6540000-7740000 GCA_917880005.1 Nanger dama
CACTGTGCAGGCTTCACCTCACCCGGCCTAAGTGCTCCCCCACCAGGAAACCCCCTGAATCTTCCAGGAAAAGCCCGCCCAGAAGCACCGAAACCAAAGTGGCCAGCCCTCAGCTCTCTGAAGCACAGGCATTTCTAATCACTCTGCACAGATGAGAAAGCAGAGGCCAGAGACCCAAACCTGCCCAAGGGCAGCCAGCCAGCAAGCAGCAACACCAGGGTCCTGATCCCTGATCTGAAGCACAGCGCCTGCCCTATTTCCACTCCTGCCCTCACCCAATGGGGTTAATCTCCATTCCTCCCCATGCAGAGAAGCCCAAGGGTAGGAAAGATAGGAAGGGCTGAAGCTGGGAAGGCCAGGAAGGCAGCACCTGGGGGACGCCCTCCACTGTTGGCAGATGGCTTGCAATTCATCATCTGGGAAGAAGGGGCAGCGAGTATTGATCGACTCTACAGAGCACTGGGCATCCTGATGGAACAACTCCTTTGCAAAACTATCTGATACCATTCCTTGAAATTAGAATGGTGCCCTGCCAGGCTGCACCCAATTTATCTGTCAGCTGGGAACTCAGAGAGACCTAAATTAAATGAGGGGGCGCTGCCTGGGGGCAATGGGAGTGTCTTGGCTAATCACAGCACAGCTGGGCGGGCCCAGGGTTTCCTGTCAACACACAGATGAGTTTAACTCAAGACCGGCCTCGTGCCCTGCCTGCTGCCACCTGCGTGGCCATGACCCAGTGCAGCCAGGAGTCTACAACTGGAAACTCAGGGCTGAGTGCAGCCTGCCAGAGCCAGGCACAGAGCCTGGGCGCAGCGAGGCCTGCCAGGACCACGGCCAGAAGCCAGCCTGGCCTCGCTGCAGCCAGGGACCTGAGACCCCGAAGACACCGGGAGCTCTGGGCCAAAGGTCGCAGGTCTGGCCTCCTGGAGGGCTCTGAGGGGGCTGTACCACCTGCCCAGCAGCTCCCTCCTCCTGGGCTCAAGAGCGTGGTTGGCTCTAAGTTGAAAAAGATAAAACCACACAAGTGTGTGCACAGGTCGCCGAGGCTGTACCTTTGGGCTCTCTGTGGAGCACTCCCCTCCCCCGCTGGCCCCGGGCTGCCTCCCAGAGGGAGCAGGATCCAGTCGGGGCCAAGGAAACACTCAGGGCCTTCGTGCGTGAGCCGAGGCACAGGCTCCCAGGCATGAGTACGGGACTCGGCCTTGGTCTGGGTCTTGCCCGCTCCCTGACACTAGGTAAGACCCTCAGGCAGCTTTTACTGCCTGCTCAGGATTTCCCAAGTGGAGCTAGTGGTAAAGATCCCACCTGCCAATGCAAAAGGCATAAGAGATGCGGGTTCAATCCCAGAGTCGGGAGATCCCCCTGGGAGGAAGGCATGGCAGCCCACTCCAGTACTCTTGCCTCGAGAATCTCATGGACAGAGGAGCCTGGTGAGCTACAGTCCATAGGGTCACAAAAAGTCGAACAAAACTGAAGCGACTTAGCACACACACGCTCACATGGAGGCCTCAGGCCTACAGGTTTATGACCCACATACACCCAAAGCAGAGGTCCCCAACTCAGCATTTTAGCACCCCCACTGTGCTATGTGGTCAGCAAGGGTGGTCTCAGTCCAGGCCTAGAACCAGACCTATAGAAATGATGCCTGGATCCCCCAGGGGAGCATTCAAGGTCTACCATGCAACCTCCCACCTGCAGCAGCCTTACCTGTGTCCAGGGCCTGTGGCCCCGCCAGAGGAGGGGGTCTGGAGGTGGCCGGTCGATGATACACCACGTGTACACGGCCCTGTTCAGCCTCCTTCGCCGCCAGACCTTTCTCCAGGGGCTCAATAAAGAATTCCTCCTCTTCCATACGGATCAGGCCAGCCTACAGGGCAAAGATGAGATTGTTCAAATTCCCAGATCACAGCAGACCGAGGAGGGGAGGCAGTGAGGAGGGCCCCAGAGAGCAGAACTTCTAACCAGGGTGCGCAGGGCCCAGTGAACCCCAGCTAGGTGTGAGGCCTGAATCCCAGGCCAGGAAGGGCAAGAACAGGTGTCTACAGAGGCCCCATCATGCCAGAGCCTCCGCATACAGCCATGAAGGCCAGAGCTATTTGGGGGTGGTGAACCCTGTCTGAGGAAGGGATTCTTGCCTGGGTCATCCCCACCCTCCCCACCAGGAGCTCAAAGTCCAAGATAAAGGCCAAAACTCTCAGCCAGGGACTGAATCTGCCACAGGTATGTTCAGTTGGACACAAATAGTATTTTCAAAGTTCTGAAACCAACCCTCAAAATGATAAGATTTCATGTTTGAAATATGGAATCCCATCTTCCCTTGGAAAATGCAGGCTCTGACAACAATGCATGGTGCCCAGCAGTGGACACCGTGGGTAGAGCACACACTTCAGCTGCAGGCCACAGTCCCTACTGAATACCCTTTTATCCTTGACAGCCAGCAGCCCAGACTCTACAGCAACTGAACCGCTGCCTCCACCAAAACTAGCTATGGCTCTTCGTTGCTGTAAAGCCCTCAAAGGATCCCCATCCGCATCAGGATTCAAGCCGTTCTACACCCTGGCATCCAAGGCTCTCAGCCTGCCACTGTCCTCTTTGCCCCCAGCTCACACACCTCACACCAGTCCCTAAAATAGTCCCGTCCTTCCAATACAGTGCATACCACCTGGCTGGCCTTCAAGCTCCTGAATCCACAGAGCCCTCAGCTTGGGAGGACCTGCTGCTTCCCCCCACCCTTGGCCACCTGATAAACTCTAATTCTCCAAGGCTTGGCTCAGACCCCTCAAATGCCATCCCCCAACTGCAGGCATATGGCCCTGCCCTCCCCTTGAGGCCATCCCACATCACTGCCCCATTCAGCTCCCATACTTTTGATTTCATAAACCACTTGTCACAGTAGAAGTCTCCACTGTGTCAAGCTGCAGATGTATTTTCTTTAGATCATATACTTACAAACTACTCATGGTTTGCAATTTTTAAACCACTTTTTTGAGGTACAGCTGACATGCAAAAAGATGGTACATAGTTAATATATACAATTCAATAAGTTGGGGAATGAGCCTGGTGGCCTAGATGGGAAAGCATCTGTCTACAATGTGGGAGGCCTGGGTTCGATCCCTGGGTTGGGAAGATCCTCTGGAGAAGGAAATGGCAATCCACTCCAGTACTGTTGCCTGGAAAATCCCATGGACAGAGGAGCCTGGTAGGCTACAGTCCATGGGGTCACAAAGAGTCGGACACGACTGAGCAACTTCACTTTCATACACTCAAGAGGGCTTTCCTGGTGCCTCAGATGGTAAAGAATCTGCCTGCAATGCAGGAGACTCAGGCTTGATCCCTGGGTTGGGAAGATCCCCTGGAAAGGAAACAGCAACCCACTCCAGTATTCTTGCCTGGAGAATTCCAGCGACACAGGAGCCTGGCAGGCTACAGTCCATGGGGTCACAAAAGTCACATGTGACTGAGCAACTAACACTTTCATTTTGACTTTCATGTACTCGTAAAACCATCACCACCATGAGGCCATAAACATATCCATCACCTCTCACAGTATCCCCTACACTTTTCATTGTTATCATTTTTTTTTTGCAATAAGAACACTATATGTAAAATCAACCATCTTAGCAAATTTTAAGTATATTATAGACTATTTTTGATAGAGTATTGTTAGTTATAGGCACTGTGCTATAGAAAAGATTTCCAGTACCTACTTATCTTGCATAGTGAAATTTTGTACTCTTTGACAATCACCTCCCATTTCCTCCTCCCTCCAGCCCCTGACAACCTGTGGTTACGAGTTTAGCTGTTCTTGATTCTACACATAAGTGAGATGTTACAGTATTTGTCTTTCTGTATCTAGCTTATTTCACTTAGCATAATATCCTCTAGTTTCAGCCATTCTGTGCAAGTGGCAGGATTGCCTTCTTTATAAAAGCTGAATAAAAATATTTTCATTTCAACAGCATCTGTAGGATACATTGTACATAAATACCACGTTTCTTTATCAATTTGTCATCCACAGATGGACATTTGGGCGGTTTCCATGCCCACTGTGAATAGAGCTGTAATGAACATGGGAGCACAGATACCTCTCCAGTATCCTGTTTTTATTTTGGGGGTACATTCCCAGAAGTGGGATTGCTGGTCACGTGGTGGTTATATTTTAAGTTTTTGAGGAACCTCCATATTGTTTTCCACGGTGACTAAGCCAATTTCACATTTCTGCATTCAGTTTTCCCAACACTGAGACACTATCTTTTCACATTGAAAATTCTTGGCTCCCTTGTCAAATATACATTGACTGTATATGCACAGGATTATTTCAGGGTTCCTCATTCTGATCCATTGGTCTAGGTGTCTGGTTTTATGTCAGTACCATACTGTTTTTATTACTAGAGCTTTATAATATGTTTTGAAATCAGGACGTGTGATGCCTCTAGCTTTGTTCTGTCTCAAGGTATTTGAGGTATTTTTGTGGTTCCATAAAAATTTTAGGATTTTTAATATTGGAATTTGGAATTTTTATAAGGGCCACATTGAATCTATAAACAGTTTTGGACACTACAGACATTTTATAAATAGTAACTCTTCTGACCCATGAACACAGTATACATTTCCATTTATTTGTGTTTTCTTCAATATCTTTAATTATATCTTACAGTATTCAGTCCATAGATCTTCCACTTCTTTGGGTAAATTTATCCCTTAGTATTTTACAGTATCAGATTCTATTGAAATAGAAATATTTTATTTCTTTGTCAGTTCACTATTGGTGATTTTTGTATATTGATTTTATACCCTAAAACTTTACTGAATTTATTCATTAGTTCTAACAGTGTTTTTGATGGATTCTTTAGAATTTTCTATATACACGATCATGTCACAAGGAAACAGATACAATTTTACTACATCTTTCCTATCTGGATGCCTTTTATTTCTTTTTTTCTTGCTCTGGCTAGAACTTCCAGTATTATTTTCAATAGGAGTTGTGAGAATAGGCACACTTGTCTTATTCATGATCTCAGAGAGAAAGCTTTTAACCTTTTACCATTGTACATGATATTAGCAATGGGCTTGTCACATATGGTCTTTATCATGTTGAGGTATGTTCCTTCTACACTTAATTTGTTTAGAGTTTTTATCATGAAAAAGGTTGAATTTTGTCAAATGCTTTTTCTGTGCATATTAAAATGATCATATTAATATAAATTTTATTTTTCATTCTATTAAGGTGGTATATTACATCTATTGATTTTCATATGTTGAATCAACCTTGCATCCTAGGGATGATGATGGTGTATAATCCTTTTGATCATGGTGTATAATCCTTTTAACGTGCTGTTGAATTTGGTTTGCTAATATTCTGTCAAGGATTTTTGCATCTATATTCATCAGGGGTATTGGCCTGTAGTTTTCTTTTCTTATAGGGTCCTCATCTGTCTTTGGTATCAGGATAATGTTGGCCTCACAAAAATGAATTTAGGAGTGCTCCCTCCTCTTTAAATTTTTGGAAGAGCTTGAGAAGGATTGACATTAATTCTTCAATAAATGTCTGGTAGAATTTACCTGTGATGTCATGTAGTCCTGGGCTTTTCTTTGTTCGGAGATTTTTGATTACTGACTCATCTCCTTACTCATTATTGGTCTATCGAGATTTCTATTTCTTCACGACTCAGTATTGGAAGGTAGTAAAATTCTGGTGATTTATTCACTTCTTCTAGGTTGGTCAGGTTTTGGTATGTACTTATTCATGGTAGTCTCTTATGGTCTTTTATATTTCTGTAATATCCAGTTGTAGTTGTCTCCCTCTCTCGTGTATCATGAGTCTTCTCTTTTCCTTGGCAAGTCTACCTAGAGGTTTGTCAATTTTTTTTTTTTAAGCCAACTCTTAGTTTTGTTTACCTTTTTCAGTGTTTTTCTATTCTCTGTTTCACTTATTTCTGCTTTGATCCTTGTTATCTCTTTCCTTCCACTAACTCTGGGCTTAATTTTTTCATCTTTTCCTAGTTCCTTCAGGTATAAAGTTAGGTAGTTTATTTGAGATCTTTCTTTTTTATTGTATGCTTTTATTGCTATAAACTTTCATATATACATTTATAAATATATATAAAATTTATATCTACATTTCAGAACTGCTTATATTATAAAATTTCAGAACATATATAAAATTTCAGAACTGCTTTTGCTATGCCACATAAGTTTGGTATGCTGTGTTTCCATTTTTGTTTGTTTCAAGATATTTTCTTTATTTCCCTTTGATTTTCTTTGGACCCTTTGGTTGTTCAGCAGTGTGTTAATTTCTATGAACTGTGAATTTTTCAGTTTTCCTCTTGTTATTGATTTCTAGTTTCATACCAGTGTAGTCAGAAAAGTTACTTGGTATGTTTTCAGTCTTTTACATTTGCTAAGACTTGTTTTTTGACATAATATATGCCCTCGTTTGGAAATTGTTGCATGTAGGCTTGAGAAAAATGGTATCCTGCTAATACTGGGTGGAAAGTCCTATGTCTGCCAGGTCCACTTGGCCTATTGTATAGCTTAAATTCAATGTTTTCTTACCGATTTTCTGACTGGATGATCTAGAGTCTCCCACTAGTATTGCACCTGTTGTCTGTTTCTCCTTTCAGATCTATTACTATTTGATTAAAAATTTTAGGTGCTCTGATGTTGGGTCCATATACAGTTACAACTGTTACATTCTCATGCTGAATTGCCACTTGACCATTATATAAAGACTTTCTTTGTTTCTTGTTACAGTTTTTGACTTAGTCTGTTTTGTCTAATAGGTAGAGCTTACCCCTTTCCTCTTGGTTTCTCTTTGCATATCTATCTTTTTCCATTCCTTCACTTTGAGTTTATGTGTATCCTTAAAGCTAAAGTGAGTCTCTTGTTGGGAGCACATAGCTGTGTCTTGCTTTTGTTTGGTTGTTTTTTAATCTATTCAGTCATTCTGTCTTCTGATTTGAGAATTTAACCCACTTACATTAAAGTAATTGTTGATAAGTAAGGACTTGTCGAAGCCATCTTGTTAATTAATTTCTGACTTTTTTATAATTCCTTTCTTCTTCTCTTCCTGTCTTCTTTTGTGAATTGATGATTTTCTGTAGTGGCATACTTTGATTCTCTTCTCTTCAGTTTATGAATATGTTCACGTTGTGTGTATAAAGGTTTTTGTTTTGTGGTTACTGAGGCTTATTTGAAACATATTATAGATACAAATGTATGTTTTAAGTTAATAATGTACTTTCAATTACATGCAAAAACTCTGTATTTTTATCCCTCACTTCCACATTTTATATTTTAATGTTATAATTTACATCTTTTTATATTGTATATCCACTAACAAATTATTGTAGTTATAGCTATTTGTAATACCTTGATTCTTTAACCTGTATACTAGAGTTAAGTAGTTAACATACCACAATATTACAGAATCAAAGTATTCTTAATTTGACCCTATATCTACCTTTACCAGTGTGTTATATACTTTCACATATTCATATTACTAATTAGTGTCATTTTGTTTCAGCTTAAAGAACTCCTTTTAGCATTTCTCATAAGGCAGATCTAGTACGGATGAACTCTTTCAGCGTTTGTTTGGGAAGGTCTTTTCTTGCCTTCACTTCCGAAAGACAACTTTGCCAAGTAAAGCATTCTTCATAGGTAGTTTTTTTTTTTTTTTCCTTTCAGCACTTTGAACATATTATTCCACTCCTGACCCGCAAAGTTTTTGCTGAGAAATCCACTGATGGCCTCATTGGGATTCTCTTATATGACAGAAATTTTTCTCTTGTTGTTTTTAAAAATATCTCTTCGTCTTTGCTTTTAGATGGCTTATTATAACATGTCTTGAAGAAAGTCATTTTGGGGTGACTTAGTAGCTTCACGAACTTAGATGTCCAAATCTCTTTCCAAGGTTTGAGAAGTTCTCAGCTATTGTTTATTAAAAGAATTTTAACAAACCTTCTGCCACTTTCTCCCCCCTCTCTCCTTCTTGGGCTTCAGTAATGCATAGATTATTTCTCTTAATGAGTCCCATAAGTTTCCTCATTCCTTTTCACTCTTTTTTTCCTTTTGCTCCTCTGATTAGATAACTTCAAATGATCTGTCTTCTAGTTCACTGATTCTGTTTTGTGTTCTCTATTGAATTCTTCCATTTAGTCATTATATTTTTCAGCTCCAAAATTTTGTGTGGTTCTTTTTATGTTTTCTATTTCTTTGTTGAACTTTTCATTTTGTTCTTGCACTGTTTTTCTGATTTCATTAAGTTTTTTGTCTTGAGTTATCTTGTAGCTTTCAGATTATCTTTAGGACAATAACTTTGAATTTTTTATCATGCACTTCATGTATCTCATTTCTTTTGGGTCAGCTACTGAAAATTCACTGCATTACTTTGATGATGTGATGTTTACCCAATTATTCAAAATCTTTGTGCCTTGCCTAGCTTTCTTCACATTTCCAGATTCTATAGACTGACTTCAGTAAGAAAGACCTTCACCTGCGTTGGTGGAGAGGACACACTGGACCTAGTGGGGCAAAGCTCCAAGTGTGGGGGACACTTGGTGTGGCAGCTCTGGGTCCAGGGGACACTTGTTATCTCATTGGCTCAGGCTGCTAGATCCATGACATCAACAACCGTGTGGTCCCTGGTGACAACTACTGCAGGGAGTCCATAATGGCTGCAAGGACCCTTGGGGTGTCCTCAGGGGGCCTATGGGCTCAGCAGCTAGTTACCAGAGCTGGCAGTGGTGGAGCCAGAACAAGGAGCATGCACACACTTAGCTTCAGGGCCTGTGTAGTGGCCGTGTCCACTTGTCGTTCGTGACAAGGGTCAGGCCCAGCAGGAAGGACCAACTGCAGGCACGTGAGCAGCTACCTGAGCCCTGGCTGTTGATATGCACTCCTAGGGTTTCATGGTCTCACCATGGGGGCACACGTGGCAGCAGAGGATGAGGATGGAAATCAAGTTGATGGCAAACATGTGCACAACTGGAGGCTAATCCTGAGTATATGCATACTGGTGGGGGTTAAACATGGTCTAAGCAGGTATTCCACACTTGTTCAGTCGCTAAGTCATTTCTTACTCTTTGCAACCCCATGGACTGCAGCATGCCAAGCTTCCTTGTCCTTCACTATCTCCCAGAGCTTACTCACACTCACGTCCATGATACCATCCAACCATCTCTTTCTCTGTCGCCCCCTTCTCTTCCTGCCCTCAGTCTTTCCCAGAATCAGAGTCTTCTCCAATGACTCAGCTGTTTGCATCGGGTGGCCAAAATATTGGAGCTTCAGCTTCAGCATCAGTCCTTCCAATGAATATTCAGGGTTGATTTCCTTAGGATTGACTGGTTTGATCTCCTTGCAGTCTTTGAAAGGGACTTTCAAGAGTCTTCCCCAATACCACGGTTTGAAAATTATCAATTATTTGGAGCTCAGCCTTCTTTGTGGTGCAACTCTCACATCCGTATATGACTACTGGGAAAACCATAGCTTTGACTCCCTTCCCTGGTGGCTTAGAGGGTAAAGCATCTGCTTGCAATGCAGGAGACTCGGGTTCAATCCCTGGGTCAGGAAGATCCCCTGGAGAAGGAAATGGCACTCCACTCCAGTACTCTTGCTTGGAAAATCCCATGGATGGAGGAGCCTGGTAGGCTACAGTCCATGGGGTCACAAAGAGTCGGACACGACTGAGTGACAACACCTACACCTTGACTAGATGCACCTTTGTCGGCAAAGGGATGCCTCTGCTTTTGAATATGCTGTTTAGCTTTGTCATAGCTTTTCTTCCAAGGAGTAAGCATCTTTTAATCTCATGGCTGCATTCACCATCTGCAGCGATTTGGAGTCCAAGAAAATGAAGTCTGTCACTGTTACCACTTTTTCTCCATCTGTTTGCTATGAAGTGATGGGACTGAATGCTATGATCTTAGTTTTCTGAATGTTGAGTTTTAAGCCAGGTTTTTCACTCTCTTCTCTCACTCTCATTGAGAGGCTCTGTAGTTCCTCTTCGCTTTCTGCCATTAGAATGGTATCATCTGCATATCTGAGATTGTTGATAATTCTCTCGGCATTCTTGATTCCAGCTTGTGATTCATCCAGCCCTACATTTCACATGATGTACTCTGCATAAAAGTTAAATAAGCAGGATGACAAAAAATAAAGCCTTGGCATGCCTCTTTCCCCATTTTGAGCCGGTCTGTTGTTCCATGTCCTTATGTCCTACACTTATGTAGCTGTAAAGGCCTGGGCCAGCTGCCCATCCTGTGTTGAGGGTGGGGAAGGGGGAGGATGGCAGCAGGAGGGCTCAGGTGCCTTGTGTCTGTGAATGCAATTACCCACAGAGCAAAGCCTCAGCAGTAAAATCTGCAGGAGGTCTGCAGCAGCCGTGTTGGCCATTGGTTTCTTTAGCGGTGAAAGCTATTGGGCTCCTCTGCAGAGCAGGCCACTAAGAAACACGGTCACTCCCACTACGCAGCTCATGGGAGTCCCTGTTCTTCCTAGTGGTTTCTATTCATCTCAATTTTGCTGGTCTCTGGGTGAAACCAAAGCTGGTCCTTTGTGCATTGCTCAAAGAAGCTAGGAAAGCTGACGGCTCACACCACTCCTTCTCCCAGTGAGGGAAACCTTCCTGCCGGGAATGAAAGGATGACACATGCAGAATGAAACCATCTCCCTTCTCTTCTTGAGCTGTTATTCTCAGGTTTGTTTTGGTTTGGTTTGGTTTGGTTCCACTGTGTTACTGAAGTTTTTAAGTGGACTCCAGAGCTCTCCTAGGGCTGCTTCTGTTCATGGATAGCTGTTTAATTGTTCATCTTTGCTGAGGGATGGAGGTTGGGATCACCTAACACATCTACTTAGTGACTTCACTCGGGAGTTTTAAAAGCTTAAATTAGTTGCTCCGACTTAAGAATCAGAGGGTTCCACATAAATGGACAGATTTCAAGATTCTCTCAGAGCATCAGAAAGGCTGGCACTTCCTGTTTCCCATCAGCTTAGCCGGCAGTGGCCAGAGGTTCCCTCTAGGGTTCTCCTCTTGAGCCTCCAGAGAGAATGCTGCTGCTAGGTCACTTCAGTCATGGCCGACTCTGTGCAACCCCATAGACGGCAGCCCACCAGGCTCCCCCGTCCCTGGGATTCTCCAGGCAAGAACACTGGAGTGGGTTGCCATTTCCTTCTCCAATGCATGAAAGTGAAAAATGAAAGTGAAGTCGCTCAGTCGTATTCGACTCTTAGCGACCCCATGGACTGCAGCCTACCAGGCTCCTCCATCCATAGGATTTTCCAGGCAAGAGTACTGGAGTGGGGTGCCACTGCCTTCTCCACCAGAGAGAATACAGCCCTGCTAATAACTACTTTGGCCTCCAGATGGGAGAGAAGACATTTCTCTTGTCTTCAGTAATTTCCAGCAGCTGCAAGAAGCTAATTCAGGGCCCTGGTGGGCAGAGGGGCAAAGTGGGTGTCCATTCTCTGAGGGCCACAGGATGGGGTGCAGGTGTTGCAGACCCAAGGACACACGTTTGAGGCATCCTGGACTTCTGGGGAAGGAGTCTAGGGCGAACAGGAAGGGCAGGAAGAATGAGAGCCAGACTGGGACACCAAGGTCACCTGTCTGTGTGAAGAGAGAGGAGAAGAGAGACCCATTGGAACCTTGCAGGCCCCCACACTCTGACTCATCCCTGAGTCCTGGGGCCTTTCCAGGTTTGGAGAGGGTGAGCAAATATATCTGTGAGATAAATGATTAAGTGACCCCGAAACAGCAGGACATGTCTCTGAGAGAAAGACAGATGGTGGGGCGAGGATGCTGCAGGCCATCCCCTTGTCCTGGCACATGGTTAACAGTGTTCACACCAGCAAACCTCTCTGTATGCTGCCATGGACTCTTCCCATGTCTGCAGTTTGGGGGGCACACTGGTGTCTTGAGCCCATCTCATTGATGGAACCCACGGACACGTGGCAGGGTGGCAGTGGGTGAGTGGTCTGGGAGTTTGGTGTCCTGAGTTCCCAGCACCATTTCTGTCTGACCAGGCGGCCTCAGCCCAGGTGTCGGAGCTCCTGGGCTTTCGATACACTTGCCTGTGAAGGAGGGAGGGTTGTCCCTCCCCTCACGTGGTTGCTGCAGGTACACAGGCAACCTAGGAGGCATTCAGAATCAGGGCACACATAGGCAACGCTCTGCAACCCAAGAAGTGTCATCTACCTGCTTGCTTTCCTTCTCCTTCTCCGAAGGAGAAGACTGAGACCGAGGGGCGGGAAGCTCTGCCAGGAACACACGAGGTCCAAGAAGCAAACCCCAGACCCCAGATGGAATGAATATCTCCTAGTGGAGACCCAGGCCTATCCTGCCTTATTAAGGCATGCCATGGAGAAGATCCTCTGGAGTAGGAACTGGCAACCCACTCCAGTGTTCTTGCCAGAAAAATCTCATGGACAGAGGAGCCTGGCAGGCTACAGTCCATAGGGTCACAAGGAGCAGACACCACTGGGCCTGCATGCATGGACTGGGGCATTGGGTTCCAGCAGGGCAGCCCCCTCTTCTGGAGGGAAACTTGCACCCCAGAGTCACAGCCACCTGTGCCACAGGCCCAGCTTCCTGGGATCATTCTGGAGAGACCCAGTGAGACAATGACCCAGAACCTAGTCTGATGAGGAGCCAGTCTTCTCTGGCTTGAGAGACTCCAGGACTCTTTGGGGTTCCCCTGTCCACGGGGACCGGGTTCTCTTCCCTGGCCAGGCTTTTCTAGTTAAAGGTTATGGGGCTGATGAACGGGCACTGGATCTGTTCGATGCTGACCTCTACTTTGCTATTATTATCAGAAGCCAAGGTCCAAGTTGGCTAAGCTGCCTGGCAGGGACCCTCCAGAGTGCCATCTGAAGGGCTCTGAAGTGCTCTGAGAGAAATCTGAAGTATGGTGCCAGTTTACTCAAGTGTCCTCAAGCAACCAGAGACTTCTAAACTGACAGTTCTCTCATGGAGAAGTTACATCCTTCACCAGCATCAGCCCATCTCTGACAAGTACTGAGGAACAAACGCTGGGGTCACACTGATGTATAAGCTGGGCCTGCCCCAAGAGCAGCAGCTGACCACTCCGAGACTGGTGGATGACCACCAAGCCCAGTGGCTGATCACCCCTCAAGACCACCAGCCAAAGCACTGCTTGGTAAGGCACTCCCCACAAGGAGAGTGGGACTCCTTTCATTGCCTGCTTCTCAGGCATTTTAGTATGTATGCCGGGAATAATCTGTCTGAAAAACTGCAAAGGAAAATTGACAAGAGAACAAGGTACAGAACGTGGGGTATGGTTTGCTGAGTCTTCTCCAGGACTTTGATTTTTTCTGCTGCCAGTGGCAAATATATCTGGTTTTACATGTAATTTTTATTAATAAGAATCAATTTCCTCTCCCCACTTAATAAATATTGAAGAAGTCTCTGAAGCACACTGATGTGAAGGGCATTCAATCAGGAGCCTGCCCATGTCTATCCAGCCTGATGTTACATGGAGGGGCTGGCTCTCCCCGGAAATCCACTCTGCTCTTGAACTTTGTGACTGTCAGCCTAACCTGACCAGGAGAGAGGCTCACGGGAGGACCCTGTCCCTGACCCTCAGGGTCCACCACTGAGACCTGGCAGGTCTTTGATCATCAAATCACTAGTTCTCAGATCCTTTCTCTAGGCCTTGTTCTTTTGCTGTTTGATTTTTTACAAGTATGGCTTGTGGCATCTTAGTTCCCCAACCAGGGATTGAATCTGAGACTCAGCAATGAAAGTACCAAGTCCTCATAACCGGACCACCAGGGAATTTCCTGCTGTTTGGGTTTTGATGAAGCAGTGACTAGAAATGGAAACTAAAAGTTAAACATGTCTCAGAACCAAGAGGCTTGACAGATACCCTCCATCACTTTGAATTCTAAGCACTAGAGACACTGACCCTCTCGGGGTCGCAGTCTCACAGGAAGGCCAGTCTATATCCTGTCTCCATGTGTGAGGCGCCCAGTCTGCAGTCTCCAGGGGCTCCCCCAGTGGAAGCCACAGGCCGCAACACACGCAGACTCCTGTGCGTGCAGGACAGGGGTCAGGGCTGTCACCCAGCCTTGTCACTCTTGCCACCTGCAGGGCCAGACCATCATGTGTCTGTCAGGGTTGCAGTGGTGATGATCGAGAATAGAAAGAGAAAAAGAAGTCGGTCCCGAAACAGAAGGATCCAGACTATGACAGAGGACAAGACAGCATGTGTCTGCAGCAGCTCACAGATGCCCCAAACTTGACTTTGCTCTGAAGCATACACGCCTGTGTGTAAATGCACATGTCCATGCGCACACACACTCTTGCCACCAGAATTCCCCCAAATGCCGGCATCTGATAAGCATGCATCTGTCCTCTACCATGCCTGTCAGCTCCTTCTCTGCCCCTTGCAGAACATCACCTCCTGGAGGGATCTGCCTGCAGATGCCCCAGTGGCAGAGTCCCTGCCTCCCCTGCTCTCTGCCTCACTTGGTGGACAAGTAGGCCTTGCCATGTGCCATCCAAATCCTCCTTCCTCTTGGGGAGCCATCCCTCCTGCTGGTGTATAATCTCTCTCCTTATAAACAATTAGAGAGGTGTTAAAGATCTGTGAGTATCAAACCGAGACTATCTTTGATTCAAACAGAAAGTTTAAAATAGAACTGAAAAGGGAATAATTTTTTCACTATGAATTTCATGCTTTTTAAAATATGAAAGAGCTTTACCGGGCTGTAATTCATATATCATACAATTCATTCACTTACACCATACAACTCAACTACCACCACAATTTTAGAACATTTCAACATATCCCCCAAAGGAAACCCTATACACATTTGCAGCCAGTCCCCATTTTCTCCCAGTCCCCTCATCGACCCTGCTGCCATGCTTTGGACCCTGGCAACCTTCTGGACATTTTCATATACATCGAATCATACAGTATGTGACCTTTCGTGACTGGTTTCATTCACCCAGTAAAATGTTCACAAGACTCCTAATATGTCAGCACCCAAGTTCATTTTTATTGTCCAATAATACTCCATTTTACAGATGTTCCACACTTTATTTATCCCTTCACTGGTTGATGGACATTTGGATTATTTCCACTTTTTGGCTTTTATGAATAATGCTGCTTTGAACATTTATGCTCAAGCTTTTGTATAGACATATGTTTTCATTTTTCTTGAATATAGACCTAGAAATGGAATCATTGGGCCATATGGCAACTTTATGCCAAACCAGCTGCACAATTTTACATTCCCACCAGCAGTGTATAAGGGTTCCAATTTCTCCACGTCCTCACCTCACTTACTATCTACCTTTTTCCTTCTAGCCACCCCTTTGTGTATGGACTGACGTCCTATTGTGATTGTGATTAGAATTTTCCTGATGACTAAGGAGTTAGGCATCTTTTCATGTGCTTATTGGACATTTGTTTCTCTTCTTCGGAGAAATGACTATTCAGTCTCACTGCTCATCTTTTAACTGGATTAATTTCATTTTTGAGTTGTAAGAGTTCTTTATTCTAGATACAATTCCCTAATAGATATATGATGTGCAAATATTTTCTATCATTCTGTAGGTTATCTTCTGACTTTCTTGATGGTGTTCTTTGAAGTTATAAAGGACATTCATAAAGTACACCTTATCTACTTTTTTTCTTTTATCATTTGTGCTGGTGGTGTTATATCTAAGGCTTTGCCTCAGTTCAGTTCAGTTGCTCAGTCGCGTCCGACTCTTTGTAACCCCATGAACTGTAGCACGCCAGGCCTCCCTGTCCATCACCAACTCACAGAGTCCACCCAAACCCATGTCCATTGAGTCAGTGATGCCATCCGACCATCTCATCCTCTGTCGTCCCCTTGTCCTCCTGCCCTCAATCTTTCCCAGCAGCAGGGTCTTTTCAAATGAGTCAGCTCTTCACATCAGGTGGCCAAAGTATTGGAGTTTCAGCTTCAACATCAGTCCTTCCAATGAACACCCAGGACTGAATAATAAAGATTTGTTCCTACATTTTTATGAGTTTTATACTTTTAGATCTTACATTTAGATCTATGATCCATTTTGAGTTAATCTTTATATGATATGGGGTAGGGGTCCAACTTCATTCTTTTGCTTAATATCCAATTGTCCCAATACCATTTGTTGAAAAGACTGTTCTTTCCTCCACTGATGTCTTGGCACTCTTTTTAAAAATCAATGCAGAGTTATTTCTGGATTCTCAGTTCTATTTCATGGATCTATATGTTTATCCTTCTGTCAGAACCACAGTCTTGACTACCATAACTTTGTAAGTTTTGAAATCAGAAAGTGTGAGTTCTCTAACCTCATTCATTTTCCAACATTGTTTTGACTATTTTGGATTTCTTGTATTTTCATACGAACTTTAGCTTGCCACTTCCTGCCAAGAAGCCAACTGGGATTGTGACAGAATACAGTGCCTTTTAATACCATGTTTGCTGTCACACTGACTCACCCTTATGCCAACCCTTGAGGAATGCTGGCCTAGAGAGAACGCTGCATTAGAAACCGAGAGACTGGGATGGGGATCCTCACTCTGCAGACAAACCAGATACGTGACCTTGAGCAAATCAGAGCCCCAGGAAGCTGCAGTGTACAGACGCACTGTGCCACCTCAGCTGCTCGACAGAATCTTCTCAACAGCATCCCCTCAGCTCCACTTTATATCTCTTTTCATCATTCCTCTTCTGCCACTTAATGCAGCCCAAACTTGAATTACAAATTTAGTCCCCACAGATAAGGAAATCCTAGGCTTAAAGTATCAGAACTGACCTCTTCATCTATTCCACTGCAACAATTATGGTTGCAAACCAGAAGTCATTTACCATATATTCTGGAAAGGAAATCCATGCAATGTAAAAAATAATTCATAATTCAACTTTAATAACTTGGGGCAAAAACTGTCAAACAAGTCAGCAAAAATGAAAGAAAAGGGTAGAGGAGGTAGAAGAAGTAGTCTAACTGTATTAATTCTTAAATGTACATAAAAGGATCAACAGTTACTGACAAGCTGGTGAAGTTGATAGCCATAAGTTTAAGAATACTAAAAAAGCCATAACTAGAAAAATTAATATATTCCTTCCAAATAACTGAACATGGAGAATAGAAAAACAATAACAACAAAAAGCATAAAAATGCAAGTAGGATGACAAAAGTAACAACAAATATATCTGTAATAACAATAAAGGTAAATGCTCAGATTACTTCCAAAAGTTTCTATGACTTGCCAAAAAAAAAAATGACAAAATTTATGCTAGACCAAAAGAGTTTTACAGATAAGACTTTTCACAACTTAAACAACAAATACATCCATGTCATAACATTGACTAAGAAGGCAGGCCCAGCTCTCCTGTGACGATGAACTTAGGTAAAGTCTTATTTGTCCAAGCCGACTGTCAGCACCACCTAACGGAGCAGGGCGAGCCCACTAAGTTACTCGGCTTCGATTCAAATGTTGCTTCAGCACTGGCTAACTGGATTCAGCTTCAGTGTTTCCAGCATAAAATAAGGATAATGATAATATTCACACAGTTGGTTTGAGGGTTAAACCAGGTAAAGCACTCAGCACACTGCATACGGAACAAACTAGCCAGTATCATCCTTATTAGTAAGACAAAGGGAAAGCTGTGTGGGCAGACAGAGAGAGCTAGCAAAGAGCTAACAGAGCCACGGTTTGGAATGGGTTTTGCTTTTTATCACTGTTGTCTGTATTTTTTGACGATTTTTTTCTTTTTACAAAAGGCACACATCAAAACAGACAATTTGTTTAGAGAAAGGAGCAGGAACAGGGGGAATGGGCAGGGAAAGAAAGATAAGGGAGGGAAAAAAATGGGATAAACAAGACGCTAACAAGAATGCTTCATGGGGACCTGCCAGTCTTCTCACTAAATCAAGCAGCGCCAGGACAGCTCCCACGGGAGCCGGCCTGCCCGGCCTGTCAGAGTCCACGCCAGCGCTGGGAGGGCCTCCAGGAGCTGGTCTCCCAGCCAGGCTAAAGAGAGGGGGTCAGCAGGTCAGGCCCAGACCCCAGGACTGTAACAGGCCTGCCCATCCATCACAAGAACTGACACCCACCCCTGCCAGATGCTCTCGCTGACATTTCCCAGGTCCTACTCAGCATGAAGACTGTGTCGGGGAATGTCCCCAGTCACAAATTAACATTCGCATAAATAACAAGGCACTCTCTAGTAAAGAAGAAAAATGACTCTTGCTGTGGGAACATTTGCCAAAATACCAAAAAGCGGACTTTTTCTTTCTGAGCTTCCATATCTCAGCAGCTGGGCCCCAGCAGACTATGGCCTTGAGACACGAGGTGGAGGTGAGCTGATAGAATAAAGTCCAAGTTCCTTGTTTAACATCCTGTTAACAGATCCTCCCCTGAACTGGCACCCAACCCCAGGGCATCCCAGCCCGCACAGCACACATACCAGCAGCTAAAATCCAACACACTCGCACTGCTGTCCAGCAGGCCTCCCTGCCTCCTTGGAGACCACGCACACCCCACTTTCCTTCCCCTCCTCTGACTTGCCTGGGACCAGCATGTCTGAGCCCCACCAGCCCTAGCCTGGTCCAGACATAGTCTGGTCAAGGGCTGGGGAACTGGAGCCCTTGTCTAGGAGCACCACTGTCTGCTTTTGGCCCAGATGTATGTTCTTTGAGGTGCCATTATGAAGGCACTAACACCCCCATAGGCAATGTCACAGGTGGCTGGGGTCCTGGGCCAAAGAGTCACCCACTGAGCTTCAGACCCTGCACACACTGTCGCTCAGTCATCCTTGGCAGCCAAGAGACGTACACTGGCAAGCAGAGCACACGAGGTCCCACTTCAGGGCCCAGGTGCCTGGCAACCCCAGGACCATCCCTCGGCATTCAAGCAGACGCACTCCACACTGCCCAGCTTCCTCCCACAAGACGCCAGGGCCAGCACCTCCTCCACTACCTCTGCCTTCATCTGCTCATCTCATCAAAATACTGTAGTCTGCGTGTCTTCAACCACAGAGATTTATCTTCCTGATTTCTGGAAGTCAGAGAGCAAGTCAGCGAGGCTGTCGGCAGGGTGGTTTCTCCTGACGCCTCTCTCCGTGACTTGTAGGTGGCACGTGTCCTCCCGTGGTCACCCTTCTATGTGAGTCTATGTCCAAATTTCCTCTTAATAAGGAAGTCACATTGGATTAAGGCTCCACCCAGCTGACTCATTTGAAAAGACTCTGATGTTGGGAAAGATTGAAGGCAGGAGGAGAAGGGGACGACAGAGGATGCGATGGTTGGATCGCATCACCAACTCAATGGACATGAGTTTTGGTAAACTCCAGGAGTTGGTGATGGACAGGAAAGCCTGGGGTGCTGCGGTTCATGGGGTCGCAGAGTCAGACACGACTGAGCGACTGAACTGAACTGAACACATGACCTTAATGGAACTTAGTTAATCTCTGGAAAGGCCCTATCTCCTGTTTTGGAGTCACATTCTGAGGTGCTGGGGGTTAGGATTTGCCATATGAATGTGGGTTGAGGGGCCTTCCCTGTGACTCAGATGGTAACGAGTCTGCCTGCAATGCAGGAGACTCCAGTTCGATCCCTGGATCGGGAAGACTCCTGGAGAAGGAAAAAGGCAACCCACTCCAGTATTCTTGCCTGGAAAAATCCCATGGACAGAGGAGCCTGGTGAGCTATCGTCCACGGGGTCACAAACAGTCAGACATGACTGAGCTACTAACAGTTTAGCCCAGAACAGCCTCTGTGCACCAATGCTGCCCAGACTCAGAGCTGGTTGCTGGTAGGGGTGCCAGGGGGGTCCTTGAGCCCAGAATAACAGAGCTGGGCAGGGCGGCTGCTCAGCGAGAGACTCTGGGCAGTAGTAAGGAGGTCACCCTCTGAGTCACACCTAAGTCGGCCAGTACTCAGGCAAGGTGGAGCACAGCCAAGGCTGACCTCATGGGACTCCTGACTCTCGCTCCTTCTAGCATGGTCATTCTTGTTTCCACGACACAGAGTAGTGAGTGCAGGCCCACGGGGTGAGAAAGCTGCACAGCACGCATGAGCGCCCTGTCTTCCAAACCAACCCCCGCCCTGGGAACCAGAGAGAGCCCTGCCCCAGAGCCCCACTGGGGGAAGGTCCCTCGACCCTCCACGGCTATAGAGAGACAGGCTTCCTGCCAAGGGGCTCCCCCATGCCCACAGCACCCCAGAATTTTAGGGGCTCAAGGCTGAGTCTTCACAGTCGCAGAAGACTCGGGGAACGCAATGCTAGTTGGGCAGCACATCCAAAGAGGCAACACCCCTTCCAGGAAGGAAACCCTCCGTTCCAGGGGCCCCAGAAGCAGTGTCTTGCTCCGTCCCACGTGGGATGCTCCTCCAGGACCAGGGGAAGACACAGGCTCACCAAGGGCCCAGCAGCCTGGTTGATGGATGGACAAAAGCTTGTTTGGTGGACACGGCTGCTACCCAGACAGGTATAGGGAAGCTAGACCCAGGGGAAGCCTGCAGCCTTAACCCAGAGTCCCCTTAACACACATCGGGTTGCGGTGGGCTGGGGCAGGAGCAGCTAGGGCCACAGCAGGAAGCAAGGATACTAGGTCAGGCTCAGAGCAGCGGGGTGGGGGTGGGTGGAGGGGGGGAGATGCACCGCCCAGTGGGTGTGTCCCTCAGAGACACAAAATCCCCGGCAGGGGAAAGTGCAGCCTGCCCCTCAGAGCCCAGAGCAAGTTCTTGCACTTCACGGGGCAGCGCTGGCTCAGCTCTCCTCCTCCTGAGCCTGTTTCCCAAGGTAGAAATCAGCGTCACAGAGGGCAGGGTGAGGGTATCCTGGGCGCAAACAATTGCTGTGCGCCCAGGTCTTCAAGTTTTCCAGGCAGAGGAGCCTCGCTTTCTGTGCTCACCATGGGCCATCGCGTCCCTGGGTCTCTGGGCGACCAGCCCCTCTCCAGGCATTCAGGCTTCCGGCTCACAGAGCGCCTGGCGCCCTGCCTGACTTTGGTTTCTTTCAAATCCGGCTTCTTTTCCTACTTGGATCTCTAGGGCCTGTGGTGGTATCCGGGGCAGGCTGACCGCCAACCGTCCTCTGCCCGCCCGCCCAGCTGCTTCTCGGGCAGGCAGCCCTGCCAGGGCCCAAGGCTCTCCACTGTCCCTTCTTGTCCAGATTTCCCAAAACAAAAATCAGGCCACACCATCTGACAAAGAATCTCGTCTGGTTTATTTATGGGGAAAGACAGGGCTCGAAGGGCCAGGTTCTCTGGGTGGCGGCCAGGCTCCTCCACAGGCCCTTGGATGCTGCATCCTCCCTTCTGAAGCACTGATGTCCAGGGTGACGGGCTGGGCCCCTGCAACAGTGACCTTGGGATGTTGATTATTTCCAGAGCCAGGATGGCAGCCATATGGCCCTGGACCCCTCTGTGGGTCGTCATTGCCTAGACATGGAGCCTGAGCAGCAAGGCCAGCAATGACCAAGGGTACTGCATCCAAAATAAAGGCTCAGTGGGCCCACTGTCTCTTGCCATTGTGGGAAATTCAGGGGAAGTTCACACATGGCGTCAAGGGCCCCTGGGATCCTGCTCCCAACAGGGGACCAGGCCACCAGGAGAGACAGTGGTAGAGTCCCAGAGTATGAAAGAAGACATCAGACAGATGTCCGATCCACTCCCTGTATCCAAACTCATCCGTGGAAACTCCAGGCACAGCATGGAAACCACACACACTAACCCGGCCTGCCTACCAATGGGGCCCCGCCTGAGCTCTCAAGGCCCCCGCTGGAAGCCAGCAGGTGAGCCGACGGCAGCTCAAGCAGGCAGAGGCCACACGTGCTCCAGGCCAAGTCCACAGGAAGACCGCTGCCGCAGCCAGCTCTCCCCACCACGGGGCTGCCTCCCCTCCTTCAGGGCTCCTCGCACAGCAGAGCTCTTTCCGCATAGATGGATTGCCTCACCACCCCAGGTGAAATGGTGCAACCGCTGTGAGAAACAGTTCGCCTGCTCCTCAAAAAATTAAAAATAGAACTATGATATGATCCAGAAACTTCTGGGTATATACCCAGAAGAATTGAAAGCAGGGTCTCAAAAAGTTATTGGTACTTCCCTGTTCACAGCAGCATTATTCACAGTAGCTAAACTGTGGCAGCAACCCAAATGTCCCTCAGTGGATGAAATGGATAGCAGCATGTGGCATGCGCATACCATGGAATGAAGATATTAAAAAGAAAAGAGGTTCTCACGCATGCTACCACCCGGCTGGATCCTGAGGACATTATACTAAGTGAGACCAGACAGTCACAAAAGTACAGACACTGTATGACTTCACTTACATGAGGTACTCAGAGCAGCAAATTCAGAGACAGAAAGCAGAACAGTGGTTGCAGGGGGCTGTGGGGAACGGAGAAGCGGGGAGCTACCGTTTAACGGGCAGAGAGCTTCACTTTCACAAGATGGAAAGAGTTACAGGAATGGATGGTGGTGACAGCGGCACAAAAACATGAACATATCTAACCCCACTGAACCGTGCTCTTAAAAACATTAAGACAGTAAATCTTAGGTTAAGTGTATTTTATCACAGTGAAAAACAGCTTCTTAAATCAGACCTAAGCCACCTCTTGTGAAGAGCTGACTCACTGGAAAAGACTCTGATGCTGGGAGGGGTTGGGGGCAGGAGGAGAAGGGGACGACCGAGGATGAGATGGCTGGATGGCATCACGGACTCGATGGACGTGAGTCTGAGTGAACTCCGGGAGACGGTGATGGACAGGGAGGCCTGGCATACTGCGATTCATGGGTCGCAAAGAGTCGGACACGACTGAGCGACTGAACTGAACTGAACTGAACTGAAGCATATCAAAAGGGTAGAGGATCCAACCTGAAGATGCTTTCACTTGCCAAATCAGTAACTTTAATAAAAGAACAAATAATTATAGTATAGGCTAAAATCCACAGAATGAAATACATACCCACAAGTCCATACTGGCATAAATAAATAACTGAGTAAGGGCTTCCCTGGTAGCTCAGTTGGTAGAGAATCTGCCTGCAGTGCAGGAGACTCGGGTTTGATACCTGGATTGGGAAGATCCCCTGGAGAAGGCAATGGCCACACATTTCAGTATTCTTGCCTGGAGAATCCCATGGACAGAGGAACCTAGCAGGCTACGGTCCTTGGGACCCCAAGAAGAGCGAACAGTTCTTCCTTACCATGGAATGCAATGAGCAAATGTAGAAGAGATGATGGAGACTGAAGGTCACCAAGGCAAACACCACAGTAAAGGATCACTGCAGATAAGAATCACCCACGGGTGCCGAAATCAGTGGGCGGAAGGATGAGACACAGAACGATTGCATAATCTCCGAGTATTTCTTCACAAGACATTTATGAATTAGAAAGGAAAAACCCGAAGGTTTACAGAGGAGAGCCCCAGGAGACAAAGGCGGCGGGGGAAGGAGGTTCCTCAAAGTGAAAGGATTACTGTCTCTAACAGCCAGACAGTTTAACATCACGCAGCACAGTGTGGTCCCACCACTTCATCTGGTCCCATCACTTCATGGCAAATATGATGGGGAAACAATGGAAATAGTGAAAGACTTTATTTTCTTCGCCTCCAAAATCACTGCAAGTGGTGACTGCAGCCATGAAATAAAAAGACACTTGCTTCTTGGAAGAAAAGCTATGACAAACCTACACAGCATATTAAAAGTAGAGACATTACTTTGCCAACAAAGGTTCATATAGTCGAAGCTATGGTTTTTCCAGTAGTCATGTATGGATGTGAGAATTGGACTATAAAGAAAGCTGAGTGCCAAAGAATTGATGCTTTTGAACTGTGATGTTAGAGAAGACTCTTGAGAGTCCCTTGGATTGCAAGGAGATCAAACCAGTCCATCCTAAAGGAAATCAGTCCTGAATATTCATTGGAAGGACTGATGCTGAAGCTGAAGCTCTGATACTTTGGCCACCTGATGCGAAGAACTGACTCATTGGAAAGACTCTGATGCTGGGAAAGATTGAAGGCAGGAGAAGAAGGGGATGACAGAGGATGAGATAGTTGGATAGCATCACCAACTCTATGGACATGAGTTTGAGCAAGCTCTGGGAGTTGGTGATGGACAGGGAGGCCTGACGTGCTGCAGTCCATGGGGTCACAAAGAGTCAGACATGACTGAGCGACTGAACCGAACTGAGCCAGTGTGGAGCGGGCAACCCTTCCATGATATCCCTGCCCCCAAACGTGTAACTCACCTAACCTGAGAAAACACCAGACAAAGCCATGCAGAGGCCATTTACAAAACAACTGACTGGTCCTCTTCAAAAGAGCCAGGGCCAGGAATGACAGATTGAGGATCTCAGACAGGAGAACACCTCAGAGACACAACTACTAAATGCCACGTGGGATCGTGCCTGGGATCCTGAACCAGAAAAAAAGACAGGAGTCAGAAAATAGGTGAAAGGTAAGTACAGTTTGGAGTCTAAGTAATGACATGAGGTTGTTCAGGGTGAACCTCCTGGTTTCGATCCTAACAAGGATCTTTGCTGCATTGACTGGACAGTAAACCACCAGGCTGGCACCCCTTCTCCCCCGTTCCTCTAAATCTGCATCAATCCATCACAGTTCCCTCCATGGGCTTGTGGATATTGGGACACACTTTAATTAAATTATTTATACAGGAAACAAATACCTGCCCAGGACCCCCAAATATCTTAGAGACAGCCATAACACTGGAAGCAGTCTAGAAGAACTGTTACTAAGGAGCCCAGGTGAGGAGAGGCGGGAGCCAGCTTACCCATTTTGACGCTCTCTTCCTGGAACGTACCTCTGAGACAGAAGAACCACAGCGGGGCCAACCGCGCCCCTCACTCCACTCTGGTGCCCTGACCACTGAGCAAGCAGCTTTCCATTTCTAAGTCTCCATCACCAGTCCCCAGGGCTTGCCTTTAATGCCCTTCTGCTTAAGCGAGTTGAATCAGGCCAACACTGCCAGCTTCTGCACCTGTCTTCCTGGAGCTGTCAGGGGCTCTGGGCCCCAGCGGTCCCAGCTGTGCCCCCTGCAGCCCCCCGGCACTGTGAGCTCGCCGCTGAGGGCCCGCAGACCCTCTCTCACACGTGCAGTAAGTGCTGACGCATTGCCTCCCTCCCTTTCTGCAGAGAAGTGGGTGTGGGAGAACAGTCTGGCCCGTCATCCCCCTGCGCTCCCAAAAGGGGGCACAACGACCGTCATGTTACTTTGTCCCCATAGAGTCGCACTTCCTCAGAAAGTGCTAATCTTCACCAGAGTCCAGGGTGCTATGCGTCCCTCTAAGTAAGTCAGATTAATTAGCCAATTCACACTTGGGGAGCCTCTTATTCTTGCAGGCTTTGTTTACTGGTCAGAAATTAGACTTGAAGTGAAAACTGACATCTCAGTGTGAAGAGTGTGTTCCTCACAATACGGCGACTCAGGGCCCGGGGCTCAGACACGTGGGACCTCCTTCCCTTCGCTGTGGAACAGGGCGTGGCAATGGCCGGCAGGACACAGGGGACGTGAGTCTTCCATGTCCGTGGACCAGGATGAGCCAAAGGACTGGGAGGACCCAGGCCCAATGTGAACTGGAACCTGCCTTCCCGAGTTGTCTCATCTTATTTAGTTGTTTATTGAGATGCTGGTGCCTCCTGAGCACTCAGCTTTATCCCTGAGACCTGGGTGTGTGGTGCTGATGAAGGTGTGTGGCCTGTAGCCAGAACCGACAGCCTAGAAACACAGCCAGCCAGCCAATCACCTTCAGTTGATGCTCTTTCCTTAGCAACTCGATCCCATGAACAGGGATGAGGGAAGCCTGACTAGAAGCTCCACCTGGGTTCCGAGCTCGATCCTAGCAGTGCTGGGACCTGACCCCTGGTGACGCTGGGCACAGCCCAGCCCAGTGTTGCCAAGCAGCCCCAGCTGGTCTGATCTGCTCAGCACATGCTCGTGTGGGCAGTCTGTGGTGCTCAGGAGTGGTGGGCCTGAGAGCCCACAACCTTGGCCCACGGGCTGTGGGAAGCAGCAGGGCTGCCCCAGGCCCCGGCCTCGGCCCCTCCTGCAGCAGCGCTGCAGCAGAACCTGCAGGGCGGCCTCAGTGCAGTGCTGCAGCTTCCAGGAGGCCTTGCTGGCTGAGTGGGAAGGCACATCGCCAGCAGCAAATGTCAACATTATCCCTGAACAGCCCTCAACTCCCGCATCAGGTCGAGTAGATGGGGGTTTCATAGGCACTCAATACGATAACTGTTCTGCATACAGATGTGGAGACCTACCAAGGCAGTCTAAAGGAAGAAAAGAAACTCCACGTGCAGATGTCCAGGGCTGCTACCCTTTCAGTCTGCCTGTCACTACTGCCTCCTGGGGATCAGGGAAGGCTCCTGCTGGCTCCATGGTCCCTTGGTTTCTGCTCCAAAACCAGGCCTGGAACACCCTCCCGGAGGCTGGTTTGTCATCCTCACAGTATGACAGCACCCAGCTAAAGACCCAGTACCTACCAGTGCTAAATAAATAAGCTCCGGATGCAGAAGGAAAGCTAAATTGGAAAAGACAAAGAGAATGGGGTTGGCTTCTCTCCTTTCAGGTTGAACCTCGGGGCTGGCTGTTCTTCTGCCTCCCAACCCCCTTCACCTCTATCCTGCCCTGCGCTGCACGTGGCTGCCAGCGGCCTCTCCCTGGCTGTCTTGGCCAAGGCAGGTGGCGACAGGAAGTCAGGGGCTGGAGAGAGACTTTCTCTCTGCTCGGCCCGCAGGTATAGCCTCAGTCTCGGCTCCCATTGTGGTTGGCCCCTGAGCCCCACCCACCCTGTGGGTCCCCTAATCCTGTCCAAGGCTCAGTGAGGTGTGCAGCGGACCCCCAGGTCCTCTGGGGCCCTGGCTGATGCACTGTCTCTGGTTCGGCATGGGACTCCCACACTCCAGCCTAATTCCTGCCCTTAAGGACACAGGGTTAGCCTGCTCCCTGCAACCATGCAGACTCAGGCAGAGAGAATCCAAGGTCACCCCAGAGCGTGCTGAAAAGGCACGCGAACCACCCCCACCTCCCCCACCTTCTGTGCTGCTGTGGGCCATCCCAGACAGGAGGCAAGGGTCAGAGGGGAAGGACTGGATGCTCTGGAAGGAATTGTGGGAGGGCCCCTTGAGGCCACGCTTCACACACAGGCCCTAAACCTTCCTCCCAACTGAAAACAGCTAGAGAGATCTGTGCTGGGAGCAAGGGGGTGATGTAGACATGGGCCTAGGGAGGAGCCTGCCCCACGAAGAGGAAAGCACCCCCACCCCAGGAGGAAACCCCCATTCGGACAGTGGTGTGGGGACCATGAATACGGCCCACAGGCCTGCAAGGGTATCATGTCCTGTAGAGAGGGTCACCATCCTGGTTAGAAGAGGGATTCGCCACCACCAGGAAGGCCCCCAGCCAGCTTGGCGGGAGAGAATGAGCAGGCAGATAGGGAAGACTGAGGCCAAAAGTGACAATGCAAGCAGCTGCCTGGGCCTACGCAGGTCCAGGCCACCCTCAAGCAGCTGCCTGGGCCTATGCAGGTCCAGGCCATCCTCAAGCAGCTGCGAAGCTGACACAGAAGCCAGACTGTGAACATGGAAGGTGGTGGTATAACAAGTATAAGATGGCCAAATTCTAACTACAGTGAAATTCGTTGGGTTTGTACATGGTTGGGAGTGAGATGTTCTAGTCCTTTTGAAGAGGAATAGTCCAGAGCTTTGTCTAATTCTTAGGGCAACTGAAGTTTGAGAAGGTTTTAAAAATTGAAAAATAATAGCTAGAAAGATAAAAACAGGAGGTGTATCTTCTAAGTTACTGTAGAATGGAGCAAAGTAGAAGACGGAGTCCAGATAATAAAAGGCAAGGAAAAAAACTTTAAAACCACAAATTAACGAATCTATGCTGAGACCTAAGGAAGGCCAAGGCCCAGGGCAGAAAGGAGCTGGAGAGAGCTGAGTTGTGACATTCACAGACAGCGGAGCGGGAGGTGAGATGGCTGGAGCGCAGCCAGACCCTGGCCAGAGCTGTGGGATTTCCTCTGAAAGCAGTGGCAGTCAAGAGAGTGTCTTCAGGAGAGGTGGGTGGTCTGATACAGCTGTGGAAGGGCCAGCTTCAAGGCACTCTTCAGAGGCAGTGTGAGGAGACTTGCTAAGGGCCAGTGGTGGGGCAGGGATGATGGAGGTCAAGATCAAGGCCAAGCTCCCAGGTGGAAGTCCCTGCGTGGGGGTGCCCTTTACCAAGACGGTGAGAGTTCAGGATTAGAGGCAGGACTGGGGTCTTGTTTTTGGTTCAGTTTGGGGGTTGAGAATAAAGGAGCTGGGGCGGGGGGAGGAATCAGTCCTTCCATTCTAGAATTCCTGCCCTCATGAATGGGTAAGCAGGCACACAGAGAGTCAAGACCGACTTGGAAAGGCCAGCTAATGCTGGAGGAGGGTCACGATGGCCCGGGGAGGAGATGCAGGGAAAGGAGAATGGGTCGAGACTCCAGGACTTCTGCCATGTCCAGGTGAAGTAGAAGAGGGCCAGAGGCATGGGAAGAAAGTCAGGGGCCAGGGTGCCAAGGTCAGTACTGCGGCACAGAGGGAACAGGGGAGCCTGAAGCACGGGACAGATGAATGACCACATCCCGTGGACAGGGGCACTCTATCTGGACACTGTCAGTGATACAAGGGGGTAGTGGAGGAAGCAGAGGATGGAGGCAATGCTTCTGAGAAGGTTGGGAACTGGCCAGTAGCCCCAGGGACAGCTGGGCCATGGGTTAGGGGCAGTACCAGGGCCTAATGTACCCTAAAGTGGGAAATGGGCTTCTAGAGGGAACTAAGGGAGAAGCAGGGAACAGCTGCCGGGCAGGTGGGTGGGCAAGGACCTGGAGTGGAGGAGGGGCCTGCAGTCAGGAAGCTAAAGGTAAATTTCTTCAGCTAAGGTAGAGAGTTTCCTCTGCCTGCAGGCAGGAAAGTGAGGGGGTTTGATAGGGTTTGGCTCAGTAATTCACTGAAGACGACAGGGAATGGGGACGCATAACCATAAAGACAAGCTGTGGTGTCCAGGTTGGATGAATAAGGACAAGAAGGCAGGGCAGGTGGAGATGGGGCTGGGCTGGGTGAACAGGGTCCTGAGAGGGCAGGATAGAGGTGGGATTGGGTGGGGTAGTGACTTCAAAGTGAGTCTCAGGGTGCAGCATCTGGTGTCAGACCAGCTCCCCGTGACCCCCGCAACTGGGGGGCGGGTGTGGGGGTCAGGAAGAACAAGTCACACTTAGAGATACAGGCCAGGAAACAATGACAACATCAAGACCACATGGATCACTAACAGCTAGCAGTGGGTTTGCCTTTTGGTTCTAGATCAGTTAGGGCTTCTTTCTGTACTGCCATGCAGTACTGTACAAGTTCAAGGTGTTTAGCATAATGACTTGAAATACATGTATTTCAAGATGATCACCACAATAAGTTTAGTTAATATCAATACTCTGGCCACCTGATGCAAAGAACCGACTCATTAGAAAAGACCTTGCTGCCGGGAAAGATTGAAGGCAAGAGGAGAAAGGGACCACAGAGGATGAGATGGTTGGAGGGCATCACCGACTCGATGGATGTGAGTCTGAGCAAGTTCTGGGAGTTGGTGATGGACAGGGAAGCCTGGCGTGCTGCAGTCCATGGGGTCGCAAAGAGTCAGACATGACTGAGCGACTGAACTGAACTGAACTGACTAAATATCTGTGACCTCATATAGTTACAATTTTCTCTCCTTGTGATTAGGTTCAGTTTAAGTTTTAAAAAATAAATGACAATGCTGTTTAAAAAAAATTAGTAAAGGGACTTTCCTGTCATCCAGCAGTTGGGGCTTCACCTTCCAATGCAGGGGTGTGGGTTCAATCCCTGCTTAGGATGCTAAGAACCCACATGCCTCCCCTCCAAAAAAACAAAACATAAAGAACAGAAGCAACATTCAATAAATATTCAATAAAGACTTTTAAAATGTTCCACGTAAAAAATCTTTAAAAAACATAATAATTGAAAACAAGTAAACATGCCAAAAGATAAACAAAGAAAATACACTCACGGAAAGCAAGGAATCTTTAGTATCACAAACAGAGAACTCAGATCAAGAAGTATGAAATACATCTGCCTCTCCATTCTTTCCCTGCAAATCGTTTCATCAGCACCATTCTTCTAGATTCCTTATCTAAGCATTAATATACGGTATTTGTTTTTCTCTTTCTGACTTACTTCACTCTGTATAACAGGCTTTAGGTTCATCCACCCCAGTTCAACTGAGTCACATTTGTTCCTTTTATGGCTTAGTAATGTTCCATTGTGTATACGTACCACAACTTCTTTATCCATTCATCTGTTGATGGATGTCTAGGTTGCTCCCATGTCCTGACTATTGTATTAATAATACAATATAAAATAATAATAATAAGTAATGGACACAATGGGGGAAGGAGAGGGTGGAATGAACTGAGAAAGCAGTAGTGACCTATATACACTAGCATGTGTAAAATAGCTAGTGGGAAGCTGATGTAGCACAGGGATCCAAGGCTGGAGCTCTGCGACAACCTAGAGAGGTGGGGTGGGGGTGGAGATGTGAGGCTCAAGAGGGAGGGGAGAGACATATATGTTTATATGTGTATATAGTTATGGCTGATTTGCATTGTTGTATGCCAGAAACAAACACTGTAAAGCAATTACGCTCCAATTTAAAGAATCTAAAAAGCAGTATGAAATATCTCTTAGAGACCCTCGTTTTGGCAACAGTTCACGATGAAAATGCACAGCCAGCAAGTTGGCAAAGCAAGGGACGCAGCCTCTGCCTCTGTTCGAGCTGTGAGGAGACAGCGAGCAGGCGGTGGAGTCGGCGGGCCTCTCACGGCCTGTCTCAGCGGAGGACAGACTGCCTGACAGGAGCAGAGGGCCACAGGGTGTATCAACAGTGAAACAAGTGGGGCTCACTTACTTGGGAAAGCACATGGAAACATTTACCAAAATTGATCTAGCCACGTCAGCCAGCCAGACTAAATGCCCTGACCTGCCACTCTGGAACCCCAACCCCCTGCCACACAAAGCCACGGCCCAGACCCCTCCCAGATGCTGCCTGTCGAGAGGTGAGAGGGCTGTCTCCACCGGCTCCTCCCTGTCTACACTCCTTGACCAGAAGCTCCCCGCCCCCAGCAGAGCCTGCCAGGCCTGTCCCATGACCTGCCTCCCCACACCCCCTGTCCCAACACCCAGAGCCCTGTGCCCTCCCTCAAGACCCCCGGATCTGGAATCATGGAGCATAATGCCCAAGTCTCTACCCTTCGACTGATGAAGCCACATCAGGGGCTCCTCACTTCCTTTCATGCAGTCTCAGAGGAGGAGGAAAGTCCATTGAGTCAAAACCCCCACGCTGCTCCACCACCTTAGCCTGCTCAAGAATTGCACGGCATTCCTTGTCCCTCACCCGGCTGCCTCTTCAGCCACCTTCACTCCAGGACTCTTTCTCCAGGGCCAGCAGCACACCTGGGTCTGCTTGTCCAATTCTAAGCAAGAAAACCCTGCCTCTCCCTCCAGTTACCATCGCCATCTGTCCCGCTCCATCCACTCCTCCCAGCACACTGGCCTGCGCTGGTCCCAGATCTACATCCCCTGTGCTGCACACCCAGCCCCCACGTCCTCTGCCCCACCTTCAGGGACTTCTCACCACCCTCCTTCAGCTTTTCTCTGGTGCCATCTGGTTTCCATGGCACCAGGGGCTACAGGTTTCCTCTCAGTGTATTTGCCCTGAAACAGAGAATGTACATTTCCTTGAAAGTCCACTAACATTTACAAAGCTGAGCAAATGCCAGAGACAAGGACAATTTCAGACTCACCAAGGCTCATAGCACCCAGGTCATCTGCCACACTCATAACTCAGAATGTGCTGGCCTCAACCATGGCATCTCTGCCAAGTCTCCATGGAGACTGGCTCTTCTCCTTCCTCTGGAGTCTGGCAGCTGAGGAAGGTGCCCGAAGCTCCATGAAGCCTCGGGCACTGGCTGGGAGACTATAGATGTCCAGACACCTGGCAGGAGGGTGCAGACAGGCTCTCTGGAACTGAAAGAGAATCCAGAGATGCCCAGAAGCCTTTGATCATGTTGCAGTGGAAGTAGGAGAAGTGAGCCCTTGCAGGAAACTTGAGTCTGCACTGGCTAGTGGTGGGTATCAGTGAATGGTTGAAGAAACCAGATTCAAACCCACAGGCACTGAGATCCGAAAACATTTGGGTTGTACTAGGAAGTAACTTCAAAGGAACAACCTAACACTCAACCACTTGGAAGTTTTTTAAACTTTCTTCTAAATAACTCAGGTTATTAGAATCAAAACAATAATTTTTAAAAGTTTTTATTTTGTTTTGGGACATGCAGATGACACTGCCCCCTAATGGAAGAAAGCAAAGAGGAACTAAAGAGCCTCTTGATGAAGGTGAAACAGGAGAGTGAAAAAAGTTGGTTTAAAGCTCAACATTCAAAAACTAAGATCACAGTATCCGGTCCCATCACTTCATGGCAAATAGATGGGGAAACAATGGAAACAGTGACAGACTTCATTTTCTTGGGCTCTGAAACCACTGCAGACAGTGATTGCAGCCATGAAATTAAAAGACACTTCCTCCTTGGAAGGAAAGCTATGACCAACCTAAAAAAGCATATTCAAAAGCAGAGACATAACTTTGCCGACAAAGGTCTGTATAGTCAAAGCTATGGCTTTTTCGATAGTCATGTACGGATGAGAGAGTTGGACCATAAAGAAGGCTGAGCACCAAAGAACTGATGCTTTTGAACTGTGGTGCTGGAGAAGACTCTTATGAGTCCCTTAACAGCAAAGAGATTAAACCAATCAATCCTAAAGGAAATCAACCCTGAATATTCATTGGAAGAGCTGATGCTGAAGCTGAAGCTCCAAAACTTTGGCCACCTGATGCAAAGAGGCAACTCATTGGAAAAGACCCTGATGGTGGGAAAGATTGAGGGCAGGAGGAAAAGTGGGTGACAGAGGATGAGATGTTTGCATGGCATCATCAACTCAATGGACATGAGTTTGAGAAATCTCTGGGAGATAGTGAAGGACAGGGAAGCCTGGAGCGCTGCAGTCCATGGGATAGCAGGGTCAGACACAACTGAGCAACAAGATAACCAATTAAAAACCAACGTTGTGATAGCTTCAGGTGAACAGTGAGGGGACTGAGCCACACATATACATGAACCCATTTCCCCCAACCCCCTCCCCAAAGCACAAATACTTTTTAAAATAACAATGAGAATTCAGCATAACAAAATTAGTAGATAAAAACATAGGTGTCGCCAGAAGTAAATTCACAGCCTCAAATGCTCCACAATTATAAAACAGAATGATAATAAACAAAGCAGGCACTCAAGAGGCAGAAAGAAAAAAATAAACCTAAACTAAATAGTTAAAATAACATGTATATAAATCCCATTTATGAAAAAAATACATCTTTGTAAAAAAAAAGAAAATGGCCCCCAAATATCAGTGGTGACTAAACTCGTTTCTATGGCTGCTGTAACAAAGTATTACAAACACATTTCATTATTCTACAGTTCTAGAGGTCAAAAGCCCAATATGTGTCTCGATGGGCTAAAATTAAGATGTTGGCAGGGCTAAGTTCCTCCAGAAACTCTAGGAGAGAATCCAGCTTCTGGAGGCCACCACATTCCTTGGCTTGTGATCCCTTCTTCCATCTTCAAAGCCAGCATCTTCAAATCTCTCTCTCACTCTGATCTCCTCTTTGACCCCCTCGTGCAACCCACTCCAGTGTTCTTGCCTGGAGAATCCCAGGGACAGGGGGAGCCTGGTGGGTTGCCATCTATGGGGTCACACCGAGTCGGACACGACTGAAGGGACTTAGCAGCAGTGGCAGCGGCATGTTTAAGATGGCTTGTGATTACAGGGAGACACTGGACAATTCAGGAGTGTCTCCTTACTGTGAAGCCGGCTTCTTGAAACCTCACCTCCACTGAGCCCTTGACTCCCCCTTGCCACCCAGCAGAACACGTCCACAGCTCCCAGAGACTCGGTTATGGGATCTCTGTGGGCTATTATTTTGCCTCCCACAGTGGCTATGTCCAAATGGTAGGATTCCATGTTTTTAATCTCCTTCCTTATACTTTTCTACACTGTTGGATGTTTTTGGTTTACAATAAGTATATACTTACATGCTCAAAAATAATGAGCAGAACAGAAAAAAATAATAATAATTTCCTCTGACATGCCCCATTGACAGCACCCCTGCAACACCATTTTTTGGCTGGTTTTTCTATTCTCCTCCCTTGACTGTGACCTGCCTAAGGACAGGGCAGACCTTTTCCTTCCTGTGTCTCTACAACCAGGCACAAACTTTTTTTTTTTTTAAAGCACAGCAGGCTTAAGCAAACATTTCTAGAACTTAGGATAAATCCCTTTATCAAGAAGACTGTTTCTGGAGGAATGATGTGCACACTCAAAAATGTGTTTCAAAGCCCACATCCAAATAAACACAATGATCTTACTGACAAGTCCTCATACACAGAACTTAATGCAGAAGCAGCCTGGAAAAGGCAAGCCAGCAGACAGAGAGCGTGTTATTGCTTGGGCTCTGGAGAAAACCCTTCCTCTGAATACAGCCAGAACAGAGATGTTAAAAGCCAGAAGGCCCCGCAGAACACAAGGCTTCCAAAAACATTTAACTCCTCAGCCTCACCAAGAAGGACATGCTGGTCTCACTGCAAGAACACCCCCACCGTGACCTGAGCTAGGGGGCTAGCTTGTCCCTGACCCCCAGTGGGAAGTCCCAGAAAACAGAGGGAATTACTCAGAGGCTCAATCTGACCGTGCCATCCCCATATCCAGGCTGGAGGAAAGTGTGAACTGGCCCAGCTGAGACTTGTATGAGGCTTCTAGATCAAATCCCTACCCTGTCATTCCCGAGCTATTTGATCTCTTTTAGCCTCGGTATTTTCACATGTAAAATGGCACAACATTACCTACTTTACTGAGTTGTTAAGGAATAAAAATAAGATGATGAGGTAAAGTTAGTGAGAGGAGTATCATTCCCATTCTACAGACTGGGAAGCTGAGGCTCAGTAAGATTACATGACTCTTTCAGGGTCAGGCAACTAATGACTGGCTGACTCTTCCCCCACCAAACACTGTGATGGGGTTCCCCATGCGGCTGCCCCTGTGGCTCAGAGATGCCACCCAGGTGAAAAGCTATTCACAGACCTCCCTCTTCATAGTAGCACTTGAGTCACTGAGGGACTGAAAAGGATTTAAAGAGTCTCCTTCATGAATGCTTTGGGTTTGGGGTTGCTTAAGTCCAGATATGATGCAGAACTTGAGACCAACCCACCTCCTGGGAAAGGAATACAAATTAAGACAAAATCCCACTAGTAAGTAGAGTTTAAGAAGGAGAGAGCTGCCAGAGACCTAGACAGCAGTGGGGAGTACTGGGGAAAGGAGGAAGGAAAAGCCTCCTATAGCTCCAGACAAGCTGGGTCCACACACTCAGCCTGTGGGCATCCTTCAGAAGCAGCCCAGGCTCTGGGTTCAGGGACTCCCTGAAAGGAGCTTGGAAAGTCAGACCTGCCCAGCATCTGGCCAACCTCTGGCCAGTTTCATGAAGAAAAGCGTAGAGTGAATTGAAAGCCCATGCAGGCATCACATGGGACAAAGCCCTCAGCAGAGGTTGGGCTGCCAGGATGTCTGCCTCTTATCTAAACACATTTATGAAAATAGATGAGGTGGTCAGGCCAAGGTACTGCAAGCTGAGGTCACCAAGACTCTCAGCAGAGGAGAGCTGCCTCCTACTTGGGTCCCCTAGGTCAGAAAGGATCCCTGAGGTCCTGGGGTCCACAGCACCCAGCTCCCCAAACTCGCCCCTGACAGCAGTACCATCAAGATAATCCACACATTCACATACATGGCCAACATCTGTGATCTGGAGCTGGCTGCAGACCATGGGGGGGCAACTCCTAGTGGCACAAATGGGCAGCAAACAGGCAAGCAGGAAATGGGGAAAATAAGAGAGCTACAGAACCGTGAAGACAACAGTGCAGGGCAATGTCACGGGAATGACAAGGAAAGCTTCCCGGAGGAGGTGACGTTGGCACTGAGGCCTGGCCAAATGACACAAAGGAGCCAGCTACTCAGAGATCTAGGGAAGCAGGTTCCATGCAGAGGGAGCAGCAAGTGCATAGGTCCTGTGGCCAGAATGAACCTGACGTGTTTGAGGAAGAGAAAGAAGGCCAATGTGATTGGACGATGGGGAAGTCACAAGGTCATGAGAGGTGGGCCAGCCCATTAGGTAGAGCCTCATCAGCCGTGCTTAATTCCCATTTCTCCTCTGTAGTGGGAAACCCCTGGGAGGTCTTAGGCAGTGGCTGACATGATTCTGATGCCCATCTCATTTGCGCCGGGCGTGTTGGAAGAACTGCAGAGCAGCATGTATGAGAGCAGGGGGTCAGTGAGGAAGAGGTGCAAAGCCTCCCACCCCTCTCTATCAAACACCCTTATAAAAGTGGGAAGTCCCTCCCCAGATTATAAACCACCCGACACACAAGGCCTCCTAGGCAAGAGTGAGCACACTTCAGCTAGTTGCTGAATGCAACTTTGCAACTCAATGCAGCTACTGCAGCAGCTCGCAGCCAGAGGAGGAAGACCAGAATCTGAACTACCTCCAAACTGACAGTGATTTCACTATTCTTCTAACCTCCAGTATCTCGCAGTCTGGGTATAAGGCAGGGGAAACCCCAGAAGTAGACACAGGGGTGCAGATAGCTGAGACAAGCCCTCTAGTTGTGGTTCAAGGAGAAAGAAAGGACTTTCTAACACTCAGAGTAGGGGAAACACCCAATTTTTCTTTTTATTTCATTTTTCTCTTCTCCATTCCCTGTCACATTCTCTCACACCTATCAGTACACTCACAAAATATGAGAGAGGGGAGCCTATTACTCTCTAATTAGTGTGCCTGTGGTCCCAGGAGGGTGAATCACACATCCGTTGCTCTTTTCTTCCTGTATCCTCTCATGCTGTTTCAGGACGTCTACAACAGAGCAAGGTAAAGAGAGCCCCAACTTCGTGGTCAGAGAGCCTTAGGAAACACCAGGAAACTGGAAAACACCAGGGAGATGGTGGACAAAGTGGAACTCTGGAAACTGATGTCATAAGTTGTTTATAATCTCCTGGGCTCACCCCTGATCTGTGCATCCATAGATCTGACTCTAAACAGCACACCACAGGCTTTGGGAACTGAACTATGAGATAAAACAATGCCTGGGTCTCAGAATGGCCGGTGGGTGTTGCACACAGGGAACGAATACAAATATCACTGCATGATCTTCAAAAATGTGCCTGACATTGAAACTACAATCCATAGAAGGAAGGTTACAACTTATAACCTGAACCTAGCTGGGTTAGTTATCTGATAAAATAAAAACATCAACCTTCTCCGTAGGACTTCAATAAGACTACAGCATTTAAATAAAACCAAAAGTTTCATAGCATAGTAACGAAATGTCCAGCATCCAATCCAAAATTACTTGGCATCTGAAGAACCAGGAAAATCTCAACTTGCATGGGAAAAGACAATCAACAGATATCGACACTGAGATAACATATATGTTAGAATTATCTGACAAAGATTTTTAGGCAGCTATCATAAAAGTCTCTATAATGCAAGGGCAAAACCTCTTGCAATGAATGGAAAGACAGTCTCTAGAAGAAATATAAGATAGAAAATAAAGAAAAAACTGGAAACTTTATAACTGAAAAATACAATAAGCAATTTTAAAAAACTCACTGAATGGGTTCAAAAGCATAATGGAAATAACAGAGGACTGAATCAGTAAACTTGAAGACAGATTCACAGAAATCCAGTTTGAACAGCAGAGAGGGGAAAAAAAAAAATTTTTATAAAGATAAGAGCCTTAGGGACTGATAAAATACCAAAAGAATCTAACATTAATGTCATCATTGTTCCAGGAGAAGAGAATGAGTATAGTGATTTTTAAAAAAAAGAGTGAAAAATCCTCAAATCTGGTGAAAGATACAAACCTACAGATTCAGCAACACAGGGAACCTCAAACAAGATAAATCCAAAGAATTCTACTCCTACACATGTTATAATCAAACTTCTGAAAACTATACAAAGAAAAGAACTATACAAAGAAAAGAACTATACAAAGAAAAGCCTTGAAAGCAGCCAGAGAAAAACAGTGCATTACTTATAGGGGAAAAAATGATTCAAATTAGCACAGATACCTCATCAAAACCAGGGCGTCTAAAGGCAGGGAAACAATTCCAGCATGCTGAAAGAAAGTAATTACCAACACAGAATGCTAATATTTCCAGCAAAAAAATATCCTTCGAGACTTACGGAGACATAAAGACATTCTCAGAGGAAGAAAAACAGAGAGAACGTCTTACCAGCAGACCTACCCTAAAATAGGTGCAGACAGGAAATGATGCTAGAAGACAATGTTGAACATCAGGAATAAGAGAAGAACAATGGAAACAGTTAACATCTGGAAAAATACAATAGACTATTCTCTTAACTAGGAATTACATTGTCTGATGGCTCACTGTATGCATTTGTAAACATAACTAAAACAGAAAGGGAGTTAAGGGACCTATATGATGCTCCAGTTTCAATATTCAATTTGTACTGGATCTAGTAAACAGTGAAAAATTAAGTGTGTTTACTGTAGTCCCTAGGAAGTGAAGTCGCTCAGTCGTGTCCAGCTCTTTGTGACCCCACGGACTGTAGCCCATCAGGCTTCTCCATCCATGGGATTTTCCAGGCAAGAATACTGGAGTGGGTTGCCATTTCCTTGTCCAGGCGATCTTCCCGACCCAGGGATTGAACCTGGGTCTCCCACATTGTAGGCAGACGCTTTACTGTCTGAGCCACCAGGGAAGTAGTCCCTAGAGCAATCAGCAAAACAGCCACACAAACAGTTATAGTCACACAGATAAGTTTAAATTCTAAAACCAAAGCAATTCAGTAGTTAGAAATATTAAAGTTAAAGAGACCCAAAGCAAGCAGAGAGAAGGAAATCAAAATAAGAGTAAAAATCAATAAACCTGGGGCTTCCCTGGTGGCATAGTAGTAAAGATTCCACTTGCAGTGCAGGAGACGGGTTCAACCCCTGATCCAGGAAGAGAGCACACGCCGTGGAGCAGCTAAGCCCGAGCACCAGAACTATGGAGCCTGCGCTCTAGAGCCCAGAAGCCGTAACTGCTGAGCCCATGTTCTGGAGCCTGTGCATCCTAGAGCCGAGCTCCACAACAAGAGAAGCCACCACAATGAGACGCTTGCACACCGCACCTGGAGAGCAGCCCCAGCTCATCACAACCTAAGAAAGCCCACACAGCAAGGAAGACCCAGCACAGCCATAAATAAATGAATAGAACTATTTTTAAATCAATAAACCTGAATACACAAAAATAATAGAGAAAAATCAATGAAGAAAAAAACTGTTTCTTTGTAAAGATCAATAAAATTGATAAGTCTCTATCAAGACTAACAAGACTAACATTTTTAAAAAGAAATAAATGTATATTAACAATATCAGGAATTTTTAAGAAGGATATCATTGAAGACTTCACAGGCATTAAAAAGATAAAAGAATACCACAAACAAAACTATACACGTAATACAACTTTGATGAAATTCATGATTTCCTCAAAAACCACAAACCACCAAAATTCACCCCAAGATAAAATAGATAGCATGGAAGTCCTATAACCATCAAAAAAATTGAACTTATAGTCTAAAAGCTTCCAACAAACGAATCTTTAGGCCCAGACTATTTTATTGGCAAATTCTGCCAAATATTTAAGGAAGAAATGATACCAATGCTACACAATCCATTTTAAAAAATAGAAGAGGAGAGAATATTTCTCAGTTCCTTTTATGAAGCCAATATTACCCTGATACTAAAATCAGACTAATATAGCTCAGGGGAAAAAATGATAGACCAATTTCCTCAAAAACATAGATGCAAAAATCCTAAGCAAAAAGTGTTGAATAAAATCCAGCAATGCATAACATGTATAATATATCACAAGTAGAATTTACCCTGCAATGCAGGCTGGCACAATATTTAAAAGTCAATGTATCTACCATATTAACAGAAAAAAACACTGTCATATCAAATGTTGCAGGAAAAATTTTGACAAAATTTAACATTCATTTACAAATAAAAATTTTAAACTTTCAGCTAACCAATATAGAAAAAAACTTTCTCAACTTGAAGAGAATATACCAATAAACCCTAAAGCTAATATAATACTCAATCTTGAAAAACTAACTATTTTATCTTCTAAGAAAGGAAATACATTTTTCCTGCTCTTATTCAGCATTGTACTGGAAGTCCTAGACAGTGCAATAAGACAAGAAAAATAAATACAAGACATACAAGACTGCAAGGGAAGAAATAAAACTGCCCTATTCCCCAATAACATGATTGTATATGCAAAATATATATATATATCTCTCTCTCTCAAGGAATCCATAAAAGAAACTTCTAGAAATAACAAATGAGTAACGTAACAAAATATAAGGTCAAAACACAATAAATGAATCATGTGCCTGTATTACAGCAACAATCTCTTAGAAACAAAAACCATTAAGCCATTTACAATACTGAAAACAAAATACTTAGATATAAATCTAAACTACACACACAGGATTTGTATACTGAAAACTAAAAATGCTGATAAAAAGTAATTTTAAGGGACATAAATAGACGACTCAGAGAGATGGTACAGGGAGGGGGGAGGTGGTTCAGGATGGGGAACACGTGTATACCTGTGGCGGATTCATGTTGATGTATGGCAAAACCAATACAATATTGTAAAGTAATTAACCTCCAATTAAAATAAATAAATTTATATTTAAAAAATAAAGGATATAAATAAATGAAGAGATATGCTATGTTCATGAGGAGGGCATGGTAACCCACTCCTGTATTCTTGCCTGGAGAAGTCCATGGACCGAGCAGCCTGGCAGGCTACACTCCACAGGGTCACAAAGAGTCAGACACAACTGCAGCAACTGAGCACACACTATGCTCTTGGATTGAAAAACTCAGAATAGTAAAGATGTCAGTTCTCCATAAACTGGTCTGTAGATTTAAGTGATTCCAACTGAAACATGAGCAGGATTTTTCACAGATATAGACGAAATAAGCCATTAGGCTATAAGCCATTTAGCTTGATTTAATCATCAAGACAGTGTTGGCAAAAACAGACACATAAGTTGAGGTTCCTGGGGGCTCTGCAGACAGCAGGTGTGGCCAGAGCCTAGGTGCACGAGGCTGCAGAGAATGTACTAGGTCCCTAGAGAATGGCAATCATGCACCTCAGCCAGGGGCGACAGCTCCCAAGGTGAGGCGGTGAGCACCTAGATGCGTGGCACGGGAGAGTGGTGCTGACTCTGATCTGGCACAATCCAGAGCAGACAGGTCAAAGATTGCTCTGAAACTGCCACACTTACTCAGTGGCTTTCTCAGGAACTGTCCTGAGGCAGGCCAGGGAGAAAACAGTTTGTGCCCACGGACGTCCAGAAGTAGACCTTGTCTGTGAGCTTCACTGGTGTCTGAAGGAGGGACAGAGGGTTGGTAACCACTTGGGAGCAGGGCCAAGTCCCCCACACTCCAGGCCGCCGTGCGTGGCCTCCGCCTCTCAGGCCCTATTGCACGCTATGCCTCTCCATGACCCTCTTCTGGCATTCAGAAAACTAAAAGTCTGGCTGCCTCCGCACTGCTTCTGAATACCCTAACCCTCATCCCCACTTGAAAAACTCCTCCTCAACTTCAGGGCCAGACTCCAATGTCCTCTTCCTCCTTCCACAGATACAACTTTGGTCCTAGACAGAAAGTTTGAGGAGGAGCAGGGCAAGGAGAGAACTAATAAAATTCAGTCAGCAAATAATGTGCTGTGGGAGAGGCTGGAAACAGCACCCTCAGTGCCCCGACTCCCTACACAGGGGAAAGCCAGACCTGCAAGAATCAGCCCACTACGCTGAATCTCTGATCATTAAAATGCCCACGTGCTCTGTCCCAGCAGCGCCATCCACCCTACAGACCCCACGCCACCTCAACACCAGGAGCTGGGCTCACTGAGTTTCACTTTTAATGGCAAAAGGCTGGAAATGACCCAGGTACCCAATCACAGGAGCCCATTTAATATTCCATGGGGTGTTCACATGTACAGTGCTGGATGAGGATATATTTTTGAGTGAAGAATACAGAGTTACAGGGTGATAATTATGGAATGTATTTTAAATATATATGTAATTTTTAAAGGAAATAAACAATCCTATATACTTTTCTCAAAGTACATATAGGTGCATGTAAAAACATTTTTAAAAGGTCTAGAAATATACTTTTCATTTCCTCAAAGGAGTGGCGGTCAAGAGTCTGAGGCGTGGCAAACGAGAGCCTTGGCCTAATCTGCACAGGTATAGGTTTTACAAGGAGAACATATTCAAAAACCCTGGGTGGCTAAAATATAACGAAAGTAGATGAGTTCATTAAAATTAGAATTTTTCTCAATAAAGAAAGCCCTGCCATGACATCCCCAAGGGTGAACCTGTGGCCAGGGCCCTGCAGGGTGAGGCCAGGGAGCACACACAAGGCTCCCAGCCCTCACTCCAATGAGATGAAATTGCATTGGTATGAGAGAGACGAAAGCTCAGTGCAGGGGCCCCACCAGGCCACAGGGCACAGTCAGATTTGTCTGAGGGCAAGCTGGCCTGGCAGCTTAGAACACCCACATGCACGCATGCTCACAAGTGCATACACAGTCATATGTACACACACACAAACACACACCACACAAATACATATCATAATCACATCAACATATACTCAGATACACTCACTCACATGGATGTATACGCATAAACATACACCCACACCACACACACACACATACCATTTTCAGTCACATAAACACTACAAATTCAAGCTCACACACCATTCACATGTGTAAATACACACTCACAGACACATAAGTACACATTTGGACACAACACTCGAACACGTTTGCACATTCTCCCAGGGCACATGATCATGCGCACTCACACACACATTCACACATTCCAACACTCACAGATGCCTGAGGTCGGAGCAGCCAGTCCCAGAAGCCTTAACCCTGGGACTGAGTCCTTGGGGCTGGTGGGGGAGCCCAGTGCACAGCAGAGGATGAGCATTCACCGGGGCGGCCAAGGGAAGTGAACCTTGAGATAAGCCAGGAGTCAGCCAGCCTGAGCCCAGCCCAAACCCTCACTGCCAGCAAGGGGCAAACATGAGCACCCACATGGCAACCTTCCCCCAGGTTATCTGCCCCTGCTGTGCACTGCCATGCCCCCAGCAGATGCTGTGGAGGGATCACTACCCTCCAGAGACCATCAGCCGTCCTCTGGTCCCGGCACAAGGCACTGGTCACCATGCAAGGTTGTGGTACAGCGGAAACTTTGCTCACAAGGGCTCAGCAGCTTAAGAAGCCAGCCCTGGAGCCCCCCCCAGCCTGCAGGCGTCTCCTGGGCCAGGCTGCGCTGCTCCAGGCTGGGAGCCAGGGCTTGCTGAGCCCATGTGACCGCCATCCCCACATGGTTGTGCGATGGAATCTCTGAGACATGCAAACCTATCCCCGTATCCTCCAGAGGCTTCCCACAGCATGACTGCCCTGTCACCTGACTGCTGCACCCAGAGCTCCTGTCCTTAGCACACTTCAGTTTAATTCCTGCCCCAGGGCCTTTACACCTGCTGCTCCCTGCACCTGGAAGTCCAGGTCTCGACTCAGATGTCACCTCCTCAGAAAGACCCCGGCTATAAGCGCTCCTTCTCTGTCACTCCCTGTCCTGCCATTCTGTTCCATTTTCTCCATAAAACCAGTTCCCAGTAATCGACATATGGGTTCTTTACTGGGTCACTGTCTGCCCTCCAACCAGAAGATCCCAGCAGAGTGGAGTTTTCCCTGCTGGATTCACAGCCCCCAGATCAGTGCCTAGCGCCTCAGAGGTGGTCAATAAACATGGGGAAATCGCCTCACCTTTGCAGCCCCTCTTTCCCCTACTTGCACGAGGCTTCCCTCTTAAGGTCAGTTTCACAAAATGGGCCAAGTTTACTGCCTTCCAGCATGAGCAGAGCATAAGAGGAAGTGTAAAAGAAATGTTTGTGTTGAGAATTCTGGTGCTCTGATTTCTCTCTGGTTTATAAAATATTCGGGTTGCCTGCGTGGAGGTGGGAAGACAGGCACTGGGAGTTGTCTGACACAGATTATCTTAACAGCAGGGGAATCTGAAGGGATGTCGGGAGGCTCCAGGACCATCTGACAAATGACCACCTCGGGGATCCGCAGAACTCAGCAGCGCTGGGAGAGAGCACTTGAAATGCCAGCTGGAAAGGTCGTATGCACCAGCTGGAAGCGGAGCAGTGTAGCCTCACGGGCAGGCAAAGGTGGGCACCATGTGGCCACCACTGGGAACCCCTGCAGACCCCACGCAATAGATCTTCTCGTTTTCTTTTTTTAGACAAATACTCTGAAGGAATTTTTTAAACTGTATTCGCAGAATAACTTCTCCCAAAATGTACATCAATGCGAAGGCAGGGAATGAAGATCTGAGCACTCCCAGAGAAGTGACTCCTCCTCTAGGTGGTGGGCCCAGAAGGTGGTCAGCAGCCGCAGATAACCGTGTGTCACCTGGGAGCGCGACAGAAGCGAGGAACCCCAGCTTCACCCCAGATCCTCAAACCAGAACCTGCACTGTCGCATGTTCCCAGGTGAACTGATGCTTATTAAAGTCTAGGACATACCTTTGTGTGTATGTGTGTGTGTGTGTTGTGACAGCACCTGAAATCTACCCTCTTGGCAATTTTCCAATACTGAGTACAGTATTATTAACTCTAACATGCAAGCTGTACATTAGATCTCTGGACTTATTCATCCTGCATAACTGCAGCTTTATACCTCTGACCAACCTCTTCCCATTTCCTCCACCACCTCATCCCCTGGTAACCACTGCTCTACGCCCTGCTTCTATGTAGTGGACTCTTTTAGATTACACATATCAGTGAGATCATGTAGTGGTCTTCTTAATCTGGCTTATTTCACTGAGCATAAAGTCTTCCAGGTCCATCCACATTGCCACAAATGGCAGGATCTCCTTTTGTAAAAGCAAACAATATTCCACTATGTGTGTGGGTGTGTGTGTGGGTGTGTGTGTGTGTGTGTGAGAGAGAGAGAGTGACAATTCTTTATCCATCCATTCGTCTGTATAATCATTTTAATAATCATTTCACTATCTGTGTGTGTATATCAAATCATCGTGTATACCTTAAATATATACGAGTTTTATTTTTAAAAATAAAATTTAACTTAAAATCAGCCCGGGACATGCCACTCAGCACTCTCCAGGGCCTCTCGAAGATCAGCTGTGTGGCCAGGGCAGTGAGCTTTTCCTGTTCACCGGGTCTCCTTCCCCAGCAGTAAAATGAGAGGACTCTCTCAGGCTGGCAAAGGCCCAACGGAGAAGAGGGCCAGGGGGAGGAAGCTGGGAATCCCTGGAGAAGCGGGAGCCCCAGGGCCTTGGCTGGCCTCCTCGTGATGGTAAGAGGGCTTCCACACTGCACAGAGGCCACCGTGGGGTCAGGGAGGCCTTAACCTGGGCAAGCTGCCCACCCTCACCATGCAGCACCCAGAGCCAAGCCACCCACCTACCCCAGCACAGTCACCTACCAGATGCCTCTTTCCTCCTGGCCTTGGCCCCCTGTCTTCCACTTTGGAGTGGGGCCAAGGATCCCCATGAGGGCAGGACCCGTGTTTACCATCCACCATCTCAACAACAAAAGGAAACAATTCTTCCAAACCACTCTCCAAACCAGACTATATAAGGGAAAGATGCGTGTGTTCAACAGATGTCTGCTCAGATGTCAATCTTCCCAAACCCTGTGAGCAGGAAAGTCTTCCCCACTTTTGCTCGGGACCGGCCCTCCCAGCCAAGGGGGAGCTGGCCTCTGGCTGAGCACACCTCTGGAAGGCCTGGTCCTGGGCTGAACTGAGCCAGGCTGCAAGCCCAGCCCTTCTCCGAGAGTGCTCACTGCTCTCAGTAACCTCAGGGCAGGCGCAGGCCCTGCGCAGAGGTGCCATGAGTGGCCAGGACCAACTGGCTGCAAGTAACACACAAAGAATCAGAGCAACTAACACAAGTCTGCTGGCAAAGGCCCAGCCACAGAGAAGAATGAGAACAGTGAGAACCTTGCCACGCAGAAGGGGAGGCAGAGATGACGGAAGTGGGGAGGGGACAGAGTGGGCACCAGGGACCCCATCACAGTAAGAGAGGTCGGCTGATGCCAGAAGAAGCAGAGATGCAAGCATGGTATTGAAAGGTCCACAGGGCCTGGTCAGCTCCAAAGATACACACTAGTCCTAATCTCTGAGGACCTATGAATGCTGCTACCTCGTATCGCAGAAAAGCACTTTTATATGTGATTAAATTAAGAATCTGGAGGTGGGAAACAATCCTGAATTAGCAGGGCACCCTCAGTGCGACCACATGTCCATTTCCTTATAAGAAGAAGGCCAGAGAGACCAGACACCCAGAGGAGAAGGCCCGGCAAAGACAGAGAAGAGCGAAGGAAAATTCTGGCCTTGAAGACAGGAGCGAGGCAGCCACAAGCCAAGGGATGCCTGGAGCCACCAGAAACAAAGACGCAGGAATGCATTTTCCCCTGGAGCTACTACTGAGAGCACAGCCCTGCCAACACCCTGCTTTCTGCCTCCAGAACCAGGGTGTTAGTTGCTCAGTCGTGTCCGACTCTCCACGACCCCATGGACAGTAGCCCACCAGGCTCCTCTGTCCATGGGATTCTCTAGGCAAGAATACTGGAGTGGGTTGCCATTTCCTTCTCCACTCCAGAACTGGGAGGCAATACATGTCTGTTGTTTAAGCCAGTAAATTGGGGGTAATTTGTTACATTCAGAGGCAGAAAGTTGATAAAAGAGGGAAACTTGATATTGGACTAAACTGATTAAGAAATGCTGTGGAAGACTGGGGCAGTTAAGGGCAGGAGGGATGTCAGAGAGCTAAATCCTCATCTTCTGTGGCAGGAAGTCAAAAGATAAAGTCAAAACCTGACACACCAAGAAAGAGTTCCAAGAATGCACGCAAAGGCACAACGGTGACTGCTTGAGCCCACAGCCCAAAACCCTCCGTGGGCCCCATTCTTGGGGATGGCCTGCGAGGAAGAGGCACACACGCTCACACTCTCATTCACGGGCACACACACCCACATTCTCTTGCATACTCTCACACTAACAGGCACCCTTACATTCACACAAACACACACGCAGTCACACTCATACACACACACACACGCACTCAAAGTGCATTCTCACACTTGCATGCATCCTCAAATCCATTCACATCTATACATACAGACACACACTCATACACCACACCAGAAGGGGAGCCAGAGGGACCCCGAACCAGAGCCAGGATGTCAGCTCTGGCACTACGGGTCCAAACCAGAAGCTGAGGAGGGCCCCTGCAACCAGAACACAAAGGGCCACCCAGGGCCCCGCACCCCGAGCACTGCGTTTCCGCACCCACTTGGAGCAGGCGGGGCTGTGCCAAAGCCAGGCCACGGATGGCACTTGCCGGGCTCCAGGCCCTTTCCTGCCCCTGCCAGGCCAGCTCCTGTCCTTGTCTTACTCCGCTCTCGGGAAGCACCTCTCGCCAGCCATCTGGGGTTTGGCCGAGCCTCAGCCTCCTGGCTGCCACGTCTCACTCGGCGCTGGGTGGGTGCCAGCTCTGAGCTAAGTGAGTGCGGGCGGAGGAAGGGGAGAGCAGGGAGCAGGGACAGGGCTGCTCCTCCTCCTGCATCGCGGCCGGAACAGACACTGTTTTCCCATCCCTTTTGAAATAAAGAGGAATAAATCCACCAGGCTTTACTCAGAGCTCCCTGGGCTCACAAGCCCTCCTGCCTGCTCGCCCTCTGCAGGCCCAAGGCCATGTCCCTCCTCTCTTGGTGTGTACTTTGCCACATCCTCACTGAATTACGGCCCCGTCTTAGAGATGAGGGGAACAAAGCCTGCAAAGGCCAATGAGCCTGCCAGGTCACAGAGCCCACAGGAGATGATCCTGGCCAGACTCTCATCCCCTGGCCCTGGAGTCTGCCCCCTGCTAGCCAGCCCTCATGGCTTCTGTGCACCCAGGTCATGTCCTGCTTCTACGTCCACGCCAGCTGACTCTCCAACCAATGGGCTGAGGTCCCCATCTCCTTATGCCAGGGACAACCAAGAGCCATGGGAACTCAGGAGGCTCCCTCAGCATGGTGTGAAGAGGCTCAAGCCCAACCTGTCCAGACAAAAACTCTTCCCTTCCTCTACACCCTCCCCCTCCCTCATCCCAGGCGGGCGTGGGCCCCTCCTCCCAGTCACACAAGCCAGGAGCCTGGAGGCTCTACTGGGCCCCCTCTCCCTCCCACTCACATCCCCAAGGCTCATCTCCTCCACTTCTCAACTACCCACCACCACCACCTTGCCTCTCCCTGCCCCTTCCTCAGCATGACAGCCACATCTCTCTCTTCTGTTCCTCCAAGGGTGCCAACTCAGGCCCTGTCCATCCAGCACAGTCTCTTCCCAACCCCAGAGAGCTCTTCCCAAGATACACATCACCAGCTAACCATGGATAAGATGAAATACCCCCACGTTGCAGCATACACTGCAACCAGATCCCTGTGTGAGGGTCACGTCAGCGTCCTGGAGCCAGCCTAGGACTCCCATTGGTAAAGTGTGGGTGTCCCCAGGAGTACCCATTTCCCTCTGCTGTTAATCCAGGGAGCCAGTATCAAGGGTCAGGGAATAGGAGCTGGGGTCAGGAGGTGCACCCAGGGGTGGGAGGAAAGCCAGCTCCAGAGACAGTCTTCCTCACCTCCCTTGTCCCGTTCACTAGAAGGGACGCAAACCCTCCACCCACATGACCAGCCATGGTCATACGCCCTGGGAAATAAGAGGTCACGTCTGAGCAGTACTTTAAAAGAAAAGCCATACCCAAGACAGCCTATAGATGAGAGAGAACTGAAATAAAGATATCATGTATTCACATAGAGATAACATTGGGAACACGGAGCAGGAATGAGCAGCTACCAAAAACCCTAGTTAGGACAAATGTTTATAATTGGAAAAATACCTAGTTACTGAACTGAACAGCAGAAAGAATGAGCCACCCAAGCAACTCAGAACCTGAGGGTGTGGTGGGAGCATTCCCTCTGGATGCTTCGGGATCAAGCCAGAGAAGGCATATGGGAAAACTCAAATGACGTAGATGAACCCATACCATCCACATGATGCAGGAAAGGAGGGAGGAAGAAGAAATTTCCCAAAATTAGATGAACTATTTCCACTTAAATGGGTTCATAGAGAAGAGATCAAGATGTATGTGGAAAAAAACTCACTAAGGAAAAAAACTCACCGAGAAACAGTATCCTGAAACCCGAGAATATCAAAGACAAAAAGAACCTTCTGACAGCTCCCAGAGAGAAAGGGCAGATCAATACAGAGGAAAGCGTCTTCAGACAGATAAACAAGTTTAGGATCAGGACCAAGCACCAGGGGCAACAGATAGAGACCAGCATCAGGCAGCAATATCTGCAAAGAATTCAAGAAAAGGATCTCAAAGGGAGTGGGGTGGAGGGACACAGCCCATTCCCTGAGTGGCTCAGAGGTTAAAGCGTCTGCTTCCAATGCGGGAGACCCAGGTTCGATCCCTGGATCGGGAAGATCCCCTGGAGAAGGAAATGGCAATCCACTCCAGTATTCTTGCCTGGAGAATCCCATGGATGGAGAAGCCTAGTAGGTTACAGTCCACAGGGTCGCAAAGAGTCAGACACGACTGAGTGACTTCACCATCAAAGTGACAGCAGACACTGCGGAGAACATCCAAGTCCCTTCGGGAAGGTGGGCAGTGGCAGAGGCCACGGCAGAGTAGAGACCCACTGACCTAGCGGGTCAGCATCTTGGGGGACACTCAAACAGCTGGAATAGGGGACTCACCCCACTTGCGAGCATGGGAGGCTCCTGCCTAAGTCCCTTAAGGGCTCCCCACTGCAGAACACACCCTCGTTCCCTGGGATGGCTTTTCAGACCCTCCTGATGTTGCTCCTGGAGAACACTGCCTCTTCACAGTGTCCACAGGGCCTGGCCAAGGAAACACAGAGAAATGTGGTTGAACAAAGGAGGAGCGGGGAAGGAAGGAAAGAGAAAGAAGGGAGGGAAGCAAGAAGGAGGAAAGGAAGACGAGAAGGAAAGATGAAAGAGAAAACAAACAAGAAAGGAAAGAAAGAAAGAAATCGCAGCTGATTCTCAGCAATATGCAAGTGCAGGGATGTAAGGACAGCAGAAGAGCCCCAGCCCTCCTGCCAGCTCGTCTGGGGGCCACCTGGGGGCCACTGCAGCCAGCCTGCAGCCTCAGCCCTTGGCCCCAGCACCTCGGTCTCTTTCCTCCTGATGGCTTCCAGGTAATTCCTCACAAACCAAGCTTGGGCTCTGGCTTGAGCTGTCCTTGTTCCCGAAGTCTGGCTCAGCTGGCAAAGCAGCTGACGTTACAACACATCACACTGCAGGGCCAGCCTGCGCGGGTGGTGCACTTCCGACCCCAATTTCTGACTCCAGTGCAACAAGGAGGGAGCATGAAGACCTCCAAACACTCACAGCCCAGCTGCACACACACAGAGACACACACACAGCTGAGGGTCCAGGGAGGCAATGACGCTGGTCTGCAATGAACTTTACCCATGGGGAGGGAGGTCCCAGGGATACGAGTGGGCATCCTTCCCCACTGTTCTCACAGCACCCTGCTGCCACCCAGCTGTCCAGAGGGGAGGCTAACTGAGGGAAAGAAACAGGATCTCACGCCCTGGAGCAGAGCCAAGAGCTCTGCAGCCGTCAAGGACCACTGGATTCATGGCTGGACACGCACCCTGAGACTTTCCAGGAATGCTTCTGGCATTCAACACCACGTGCCCCAATAATTACAGGGAAAACTCACTCACTTTCTTGTATTAATTATACAAGTATTATGTCAACATACTCTCCTGAGCATCATCCTGCCATCTGCTCCTCCCTTGCATGTCTTCCTGTCCACTCTTGCCCACCCCTGTGCCCACACTTCCACCTTACTTCTCGACACCCCCTCTGCTCAACTCAGGGAGCCAATTCATTTGGACAGATGTGGAGGTACTTTTAAACATCTTATCTTGCAGGATGGTGCCCTTTGCATCTATGTCTCAGGGAAACCTCAAGGACTGGAGCGCAGGATGGGTGCCCACCCAGCGGGTCTTTGCCCTACACATAGCCCTGGGCCTCGCTGCTGCCTACCCACAGGGGACCGACAGCATGTCCACACTGGGATAACTGATGTTTTTCTAACAGCCAAGGCAACTCAGAGTTTATGTTTGTTAGACACAAGCTAACAAACATCTGTCTCAGCACATGTCTCACTGAGGACCGTGTGGCCAGCACCAGGCAGGCCATCCTGGCCAAGCGAGGAGAAAGGTACAGGTGTGCAGGGGCCAGATACGCCAGCGTCCCAGTCAGCAGAGACGACAGGGGTAGACTGAGGCCTTCCAGCATCTCTGAGAGCCTTGTCCATGGCTGACACGGAGCTGGGGACGAGAGGAATGGGCAACAGGAAGCCCAGTCTCTGCCTCCCAGCAGGATCCCTACCTGAAAGCTCTCCCCAGGCCTCGGGGGTGCTGACACTGGGTTGATGGTTGCCCTGGTTCCTAGCAAGAAGGCCCTCCCTGGAGCAGGCAGGTGGGGCAAGCCAGCCCTTCTGGCCCCCAAGCTCAGAGCCCTGGCCCAGAGCCCACAGTGCCCACCCTGGCATGCCACACAGAAGGAGATCCTAGACTGATACATCCCCAGCAGAAAAGGCCATTTATCTCTGGGCTTAACTAGCCTCTTCCAATTAGTGAAGAATAAAATGGCAGCATTTACTCTGAAGAACTGCAATGTCAGATTATTAATTAAATGCACTGCTGCTGAGCCGCCCCCACACAGGAGGCCAAGCCCTCATTAAAACGGCATGAGACTAAAGCCGGGAGAGGGAGAGGAGGCAGGGAGGAGCCAGACCTGAGACAGGAGAGCGGGAGACAGCGGTCAGGGGCAGACGCGGGGCAGACAGGGCCAGCAAGGCCACGGGCGCTGTCGCGGGGAGGGCCCCACCGCGAACCCCTTTGGGGGAATGTGCCCGCTGCAGCTGCTTCGAGTCCTTTCTCAACACAATTGGAAGAGGGGATAAAGCCAGGGCACACTGGAGGGGCTGCGGCAACACTGGGCCTCCTCTTCACGAACCTTAGCAGGGAGACACACAGGGCACAGCCTGCAGCTGGCCACCACTCCCGCGTGGCAGAGGGCAGCTCCTCCCTGGGCACAGGGACCAGGCTGAGGCCCTTGACTCAGGCGGGGGCTGTCCTCTGGCAGTTTCCTGGGAGGAGCGCTAACGGTGCTCTCTTGGACCCTGAGACGTTGAGCCCTGTCCTCTCCTGGGGGAGAAGCTTGAAGGGCCATCCAGGAGCGTCAGACCCAACCCAAAGGAGCAGGTCACAGACAGCACCGTCCACTGGGCAGGCAGGCCTTCAACTGGGCACTTGGAAAAGGGTCGCTGCTTGCTAGGCTGACCTTGCTTTCCCCCTGGGTGTTATTTCTCTTCTTTTTTCCTCCAGCCGTGAGTGAGATGTTGTGAAAGGTTACAGGTTGTTCTTATTCATGACGGTGGGTGCCCAGCAGCTCTAACCTTTGACAAGCACATGTGCACCACACACATGAATGCACATTTGTGTGCACTCCTACATGCTTCACACATGTATCCACATGTACAACATAGGTCCTTGTACACACACATCACACGCACACATGCGCCCACACAACACACTACACATATGCAGAAATCCAACATGTGTGCACATGTGTTCACACGTGTGCATGTATGTGTCATCCCTGCATGTGTGGCACACGTACCTACAGGCACTTGCATGCACCAATACCCACCCTGTTAGCTGCTCTTGGGCTCATTCTCTGCTTACTTATTTCATGGTTCTTGCCACATTCTGAAATGATGTTCATTCTGTCTCCCCCACTCTACCTGCACACAGTTTGTTGTGATCCACACAGCTAAAGGCTTTAAGGAAGTTAATGAAGCAGAAGTAGATGTTTTTCTGGAATTCCCTCCTGGAATTTCTTCCAAGGAGTAAGCGTCTTTTAATTTCATGGTTGCAGTCACCATCTGCAGTGATTTTGGAGCCCAAGAAAATAAAGTCTGTCACTGTTTCCATTGTTTCCCCATCTATTTGCCATGAAGTGATGGGACCGGATGCCATGATCTTTGTTTTTGAATGTTAAGTTTTAAGCCAGCTTTTTCACTCTCCTCTTTCACTTTCATCAAGAGGCTCTCTAGTTCCTCTTTGCTTTCTGCTACAAGGGTGGTGTCATCTGCATATCTCAGGTCATTGATATTTCTCCCGGCAATCTTGATTCCAGTTTGTGCTTCATCCAGGCTGTGATGCACTCTGCATATAAATTAAATAAGCAGGGTGACAATATACAGCCTTGACATATTCCTTTCCCGATTTGGAACCAGTCCATTGTTCCATGTTCGGTTCTAACTGTTGCTTCTTGACCTGCATACAGATTTTTCAGGAGGCAGGTAAAGTGGTCTGGTATTCTCATCTCTTGAAGAATTTTCCACAGTTTGTTGTGATCCACACAGTCAAAGACTTTGGCACAGTGAATAAAGCAGAAGTAGATGTTTTTCTGGAATTCTCTTCCTTTTTCTATGATCCAACAGATGTGGCAATTTGATATCTGGTTCTTCTGCCTTTTCTAAATCCAGATTGAATATATGGAAATTCTCTGTTCACATACACCAGTATGGAGGCCTGGCTTGGAGAATTTTGAGCATTACTTTGCTACCATGTGAGATGAGCGCAATTGTGCAGTAGTTTGAACATTCTTTGGCATTGCCTTTCTTTGGGATTGGAATGAAAACACCTTTTCCAGTCCTGTGGCCACTGCTGAGTTTTCCAAATTTGCTGGCATCTTGAGTGAATCTCTTTAACAGCATCATCTTTTAGAATTGGAAATAGCTCCACTGGAATTCCATCACCTCCACTAGCTTGGTTCGTAGTGATGCTTCCTAAGGCCCCCTTGACTTCACATTCCAGGACATCTGGGTCTAGGGGAGTGATCCCACCCTCACGGTTATCTAGGTCACTAAGATCTTTTCTGTACAGTGCTTCTGTATATTCTTCCCACCTCTTCTTAATATCTTCTGCTCTGCTAGGTCCATACATGTGTGCCCCACCTCTAACAGGCCCTGATAATTCCTGGTCTCTGGCTCCTGAGGGAGGAGGACTCCCTGTCTGGCTCTAGTGTTTACTTTTCTGCATTCAGGCCACTCTAGCTGCCCAGCCTGAGGGTTCCCAAGGCAGCCAGTGGGTGGTCAACCTCCTCCAGCCCAACACTCTCCTTCCAGGGCTGGCCAACTCCCAGGAGAGTTTCGGAGCCTGGTTGGCAACTTCAGTGTCCTGTCCTGCCCAGCAAGTGAGGGAGGCCCCAGAGGAAACTCCCTCCTGCCCCATATCGTCACCCACACACTTCTCTTTCCTTCCATCCTGTGGGGCAGCAGCTGCCTCCTCCAGCTATCTAGGGCTCCCACTCCCTGCCCTGCCTCTTCTTTGGGGACCTCGGTCTGCCTAAAGCCCACTGCCCTCCTTCTGATAGCACAGCCCTGTGTTTGTCAGGAGCCACTCCCCCACCACCCTCCCACAGGTCCCGTGGAGGTAAAGGGTCACACAACCCAGGCAGGGCAACCCGGCCACAGAGAACACAGGCTTAATGACAAGGACTTGCCACAAGTCAGCCTACTGGGTTAAATCCAGAAACTACTGCTGCAACTGGGCCTTCCCTGGTGGATCAGATAGTAAAGAATCTGCCTGCAATGCAGGAGACCCAGGTTCAATCCCTGGGTTGGGAAGATCCCCTGGAGGAGGGCATGAGTCAGGAGAATCCCCATGGAGGAGGAGCCTGGCGGGCTGCAGTCTGTGGGGTCACAAAGAGTCGGGCACAACTGAGCGACTAACACTGCTGTAACTAGTAGAAAAGCTATTTTCCCTGGGGTTGTTAAAATGTACAAACCTGAGGAAGCATCTACCTTCAGCCTTCTGTTCTAGATGAATAAAAGAACATGGATGAAATCAGCACTGAGAGGAGTACAGCCAAGACCTGGAGAAAGTAAGAGACTCAAAATTTACTCGGTTACCTGGATCCAGCCCCTGGCACAGGCTGCCATGCGCTCCTCCAGGGGATCTTCCCAGCCCAGGGATAAAACCCAGGTCTCCCACATTGCAGGCCGATTCTTTACTGACTGATCCACCTGGGAAGCCCACAATAGAATACTATTTGTCCATAAAAGCAGCCATGAAATTAAAAGGTGCTTGTTCCTTGGGAGAAAAGCTATAATAAACCTAGACAGCATATTCAAAAGCAGAGGTATCACTTTGCCTGCAAAAGTCTGAGTCAGAGCTATGGCTTTCCCAGTGATTGGGAGAGTTGGACCATAAAGAAGGCTGAGCAGCAAAAGAATTGATGCTTTGAACTGTGGTGCTGGAGAAGACTTTTGAGAGTCCCTTGGACAGCAAGGAGATCCAACTAGTCCATCTTAAAGAAAATCAACCCTGAATATTCATTGGAAGAACTGATGCTAAAGCTGAAGCGCCAAAACTCTGGCCACCTGGCGCAAAGAGCTGACTCATTGGAAAAGACCCTGATGCTGGGAGAGACTGAGGGCGAGAGGAAAAGAAGATGACAGAGGATGAGAGGGTTGGATGGCACCACCAAATCAATGGACATGAGTTTGCACAAACTCTGGGAGATAGTGAAGGACAGGGAAGGTTGGCATTCTGCGGTCCATGGGGTCACAAAGAGCTGGACATGACTGAGCAACTACACAACAGCAACAAAAGGTAATAAAGTTCTGGACTTCCCTGGTGGCACAGCGGGTAAGAAGCTTCCTGCCAGTGCGGGGGACACAGCCTTGATCCCTAGACTAGGAAGATTCCACAGAGCAACTAAGCCCATGTGCTACAACTACTAAGCCCAAACTCTAGAGCCCGGGAGTCACAACTCCTGAGCTCCTGAGCCACAAGAGAAGCCACCACAACGAGAAACCCACACACCGCAACCAAGAACAGCCCCTGCTGGCCGCAGCTAGAGACAGGCCACGGAGAGCAGCAAACCCCTAGAGCAGCCAGAACAAATAAATAAAGGTCCGTTTAGTCGCTCAGCAAAGGCAATGGGCACAGAAAAAGTAAAGAAGTTCTGCCACGCGCTGCAACACAGAAGGACCTCGAAAGCAGTAACTGAAAGAAGTCAGACACAAAAGGACAAACATCGTGTGATCACATCTCCCTGAAAAGTACTGTATAAGCAAATCTGAGTCAGAAAGTAGAATTGTGGTTCTCAGGCGCTAAGGGGAGAGGGCACTTGAGTCTGATAGCCACAGGGTCTGGGGTTTCTTTTGGGGGTAATGAACATGTTCTAAAACTAATTGGTGATGGTTGCACAACTCTTTAAACATACTAAAGCCATTGAATTTTATTTAAGTGGGTGAAATATATGGTATGTGAATTCTATCTCAATAAGTCATTACCCAAAAAAGGCACAATGACAAGAAAATTTAAAAACACATGCGCTGCTGTGTTATAAACTGTTTCGATGTTAATAGCTTTATTTCAATGGAATTGGTGTTCTTTGTATTTTAAAGTATGACTTAGAAACATTATTCTGATGAAGGGTCCGTGGGCCTCAACAGACTACCAGAGTTCACGACACAACCAGAGTGAGGACGGAGGCCAGAACACGCGTGCCATGATGCAGCTGTGCCACCGGCCAGGACAAAGAGAACAGGCAGGGCCTCCTGAAACTGGCATGGTGAGGAGCCAGCCACGTATATGGGACTCCCAGCACTTAGGACAGAGGCCCAGAGGTCCGTGGAGACACCCCCACTCCATCTGCTCTGTTAATACAACCCCAGAAGAGCCCACGGAGTCCCGGCTTCCATGTCCACTCAGACCTTGGACTTGTCTTAGGCCCCAGTTAAAACCTCCCACCTTCAGGCTGTCTTTAGGTCTAACTGCAGCCTAGACAATCAGCTCCCTCCCAGTACCAAGACAAGGGCTATCTGTAATATGGGCAGAGCCTACACTCCCATTGGTGGGAATGTATGATCTTTGGAAAGCTCGTCCCAGGCCCGCAGGATAGAAGAGAGGGAGCTGGGTAAACTAAGTCATAAGGGATCTTGAATGCTGGTTTACCCAATGGATGAAGAAGAGCGATTGAAGATGCTTGGGGGAAGGTACAGCAAGACAGACTAGAGCAGGAGAAATGGGAGTCAGGAGAAGGGGCAAGACAGGCAGAGATCTGGGAGACACAGAAGGCAGCGGGCCCTGCTGCTAGCCCCAACAACAGCAGTCTGGTTCCCACTGGGCACCCAGCCCTCCCCGTCTGTGTCCCAGAGCTTCCGATCATAGACTCTACCCCTGGAGCCAGTGGACAAGTGACCAGACCTGGCCGATGGAAGCCCTGCTCCCTGCCCTGCCCACAGTGACTGCTCAATACTTGACACGCGACCTAGCCTAAGTCAGTAAGAGCTAGACCCGGGACACTTGAAACCCCAGGGGGAAAGAAGGTCTTACTGCTGGGCTGGAAGCTGGTGGGGGTGAGCCTGCGCCCTGCACTGGAGAGTGCCTGCTGAGGTCACGCCAAGGAGGAGGGAAGCAGAGCTGCAAGAGGGCAGCAGGCCTGAGCATCCTCTTGTGGCCTGAAATGATTCACACGGGGTCTTCTGTACGTACATTGGCAGGGGTCTGGACCTGGGGATCGCCCTCCGGGAGGCCAGGGCAGCAGCAGCAGCAGCTACACATGTCTTGGTGACAGGACAGGAATAAGCAGTCAGCCCCACAGTCACACGCTCCAGATTTACGCCCAAAGAAGAAATTAGAGGACAGGCTCTCCACCTCAGGGGATTGCGGTAGGAAGGTAGGAAGGGGCAGGTAGGGGAAGACAGGAAGGGACGGGAAGGGAGGAAGAAATTAGAGGACAGGCTCTCCCCCTTCTTCCCTGGCCAGTGGCTCCAGACAGCTGTCCACCCCCAAAAGCTGCTCCTCCGTCTTACAGAGTAGGCCACTCACCAACCTGGCGTGCCTTTCCCCTCCCCAGCCCACCGCCAGCACGAGCTCTTCTCCCCTTCCAGGCTGGAAATCTTTCCCACATCCTGGCTAATTGTATTCAGGTGAAGAGGATTTGGCAGAAGAAACATCGTGTTTGTGTGTGTGTGCGCGCACACATGTAAGTGTATGTGGGGGTGTGTGTGCATGTATGTGTGTGTATGTCTCCGTCCCAGCCCTGGCAGCTGTCCCAGGAATGCTATGTCGACAGGAAGGGACGGAGGACCCTCAGCCACAGTCTGTGTCCTGACGGGCTCTCAGTGACGTCAGCGGCTCTTGGCCGCATCCAGTAAACATCTGGTCTCCTTATTCTGACCCAGGAATTCCATTTCAGAATAGTCACGGCCGCATCTGGCAACGTGTCCCAGGCTAGTTACGGCCTGGGGCGGGGAGAGCATCCTACTCCGGGTCCTGCGGGCCCACAGCCCTGCCTCCCTCCTCCCCACGCCCAGCCCCAGCTCAGCCCATGGAGCCCTCAGAAATGATGACTATCTGCACTACGCTCCATTCATCTCTGATTACTCTCCGGCTTTGGCGTCTTCTAACAGCACCCCAAGGAAAACACCACCTCGTAGTAACAAGGGCCATTCGCTACTAGATGCCAGCTGTGGGCCCTACTTCATTGAATCCTCCTAACAACCCATCAAATTTACCTTTCACAGAGAAATAGGAGGCTCCTTTGGGGAGGGAAGGAGCCAGAATCAAACACACCGTGTTAGTGGGACCGTGTCTGACTTCCGCGCACAGGGCCCCACACAGAGACAACGCTCTGTAATTGGAACCCCTCGGGCATCCCACCTCAACACGCGAGAAAGCCAGGTGCCAACACAGGGGCCTCGCGGAAGATGAAAGTCACGAGGCGGTGGTGATCGCAGCGCGCGGCGGAGGCCGTGAGATCCCTCGCGAGGGCGCTGGCCCTGCTCAGCTCCAGCCCTCGGAAATACAGGCCTAGCAGCTCTCCCAGGTTCTCAAGAGAAACGGGAAATCTGGAGCTCTCTGAGAAATTTGTCAAACACTGGGAAGGCCAAACAAAACTCATCTGTGGGTGGACATGGCACGCAGCCCACCGCTCGCAAGCTCCGCCCCGCACGATGAGAACACTGAGCTTCAGATACCATTCCCTTGGTCAGGGGCAAGGCAGGGGCTCAAAACGGGGTTTCAAAGTCCAGACTCATTCAGACTTTCAGCTTATATGTGTGCATCTACCTGCCAGCCTTCCCCTGAAAGGGTTTCACTGAACTGCTTCCCCAGCTGAAATTCAGAACAGTCTTTAAAAGACCAAGTCTTTCCTGCCAGCCTTGCAAAGAGTGCTGCTCAGGAGCACTGCCCCTCAGCTGCAGGGAAGACAACAGGCCAAACGGGGCTGAGACAGACTCCCTGACCAATGGAGGCCTACCAGTCAGTGTTCTTGGCCAGAGAAGCCCAGGGACAGAGGAGCCTGGTGGGCTGCTGTCTATGGGGTCACACAGAGTCGGACAAGACTGAAGCAACTTAGCAGCAGCGGCAGCCAGTCACTGCTGCTCAGCCCCCAGAAACCACCAGACATCCATGTTCTGTGCTCAAGCTCTACCTAATGCAACAGACCAGGGAAAGAGAAGTTGCTCCACCAAGGGAAAGTGAGGGTGGGAGATCACCTCCTCCCAGACATCCCACTTCCGGTCTGCCATCTGCAGCATTCACAGAGAGAAGCAGGACCAGGTCCTGCTCTCCCATGGATGGTGGCAGGCCAGATGCTCTGGATACACAGTTGTGGCTCCCACACAGAACTACTGAAATTCAGTGTTATACTGTAACCAATGTAATAAGACATAAAATGAATAAACATTGAAAAATAAAATGCAAAAATATTATGAATTGCAGAAGATAATAGCATATGTAAAAATTCTCATCCCCCTCCCCCAAAAAAGAATCCAACAAAACAGGACAAAAATAATAATACAGAAGTTCATGAAAATGCCTAGATATGAAATAAATATAGAAACGTGTGCCTCTGGAGTAGAAACGTGCGCATCTGGAGTGCAAACATGGGAAACATCCAATTGAGAGATTTACTTTAAAAGGGCTTTTTGTGTGTGATTTCCATGTTCTGCATCTGTGCCACTATGATACTGGAAGACTGACTGCTGAAGTGCATGAGAAAGATGCAAGCCATCAGGAGCAAATGACGAACAGGTGAGGCCTGATGGGGTCTGGGTTTGCCAGGTCAACGGCAGCTGTCTTGTGTTTAGCAGCAATTATGCAAATGTTTATATAGTTTGTACTGAAATGCTGTTTATATTTCTGCTGGCTCTTTGGGAATGAAGGTATCTAAACTCTAAGGCAGTTGGATGGCATCACTGACTCGATAGACGAGTTTGCACAAGCTCTGGGAGCTGGTGACGGACAAGGAAGCCTGGAGTGCTGCAGTCCACGGTCTCACAAAGAGTCGGACACCTGAGCGACTGAACTGAACTGAAACTCTGAGGATACCATTAATCTGGAACAAGTAGGTCCTGGGTATTCTGAGTAAATGATCATCTACGGCATCCTAGATTAAAAATATTCCTAGACATCTATAACAACTTACTATAAGACGTAACAGAAAAGATCCTATTTGTAATGGTAATAACATTCTAACTCTTGGTAGTAAACCTCCTGGGATATATTTTAAAGGTATGAATTAATGTTCTTATTTCCCTGAGAAAAATAACCATCTTGAAGATGTCAATCACTTGTTTTCAGCTAAGATTTGCTGTAGTTCTGTTGAATGCTGGACACTAATTTAAGCAGCAGTATCACCCAAAATAAAGATCCTCATGATATTGTTTAAAAACCATAAGAAAACAAACCCAAAAGACATTCGATAAATGGACAAAAGTAGCCAAAACATTTAAAGTCACAATGGTGATTCTTGCCCTATGTGGTTTTAGAATATACTGTTAAGCAAAGTAATTATAAGAATCTAGTGCTAGTGCAAAAAGATAACATTTTTCACCTGAAAAATGAGCCAGATCACCTTCATGAACTTTAGAGATATGAAATATGCACCCCAAAGTCAGGAGGAAGGGTGATTTAGTGAATGAAGGGAGTTGAGACCACAGAGTGGCAATTTAGAAAAATAAACACTTAAAATCTTTATACAGTACAGGAAACACTTCACTTGAAGTAAAGAAGCTAAATACGTAAAATTCAAATCCGAAAATAAAATATCAAAACATATGAAGTACCTCTTTGAAAGGCTGATTATTTTCCACAATCTAAATAAACAGAAGGAATCAGCAGACGAGACCTCACAGAGCTGACCAGAAGAAATCAAAGTCAGCAAGGTAAAATAAGAAAGGAAACTTGAAGAATATGTCTGCCCAAGCTAACAAAGGGTTAATGTTTAGCCGCAAGGAGGACGAGCCAGCTCCAGAAGAGGCAAAGATTCAGCAACAATAGGATCATACCCACACCCATGTAATTAACCCAAAGCAAACGCCCAGGGCTGAGGGGCCCAGTCCAGCCCCTGCACTCAGGAGCAGTGCTCATTCCACTGGAAGCAAGGAGCACCTTCAGGCTGGGGAGGACTCTGAGGATGCTGCCCCTGAGCAGCACAGGCTGACACTGGGACAGAGCCTCTGCCAGCGTCTGTGCTCCTCCATCATGCCCAGTCCCGGAGGATCCACTCCGGTCCCCAAAGCCATCAGTCCTCAACAGCCATCAGTCTCTGCAACTGGCCTGGCTTTGGCTCTTAGGCTCCAAATCCTACAGACCCAAGAGCTCCTCAAAGAGAAGAGTGCAGCGACTCCAGTGACCTTGATGGTGGGGGCAGATGCCAGGCACACTTTTCTTGCCTCTCCAATGTCCACCATCCCCACTCAACTGTGGCCACCCCCCTGCCTTCTACTCCATCCACTCCCAGACACCAAGCGGGAGCCAGCCTTACTCATCTCCTTGCTCACACGTCCGTCTCCTCGCTCAGGCGTCCTTGTGCAGGACACCACGTACACAACTTTTCATGGCAACTCCGAGCAGAGCACAATTTGGCCCAACAGGCCTCCCGAGTAAGGACACAGTCAGCAAGGGCCTGGGAACCCTGCCAGAGAGATGGCACCCAAAGGCCAGGCCACCCTATCTGAGGTGAGGGCCACTCCAGCAAGGCAAAGCAAGGCGTTGACCTCATTTGCTGGGAAGCGAACCAAGAACTCAGTCTTCCCTGGAAGCAATTAACCCTGCTTGTGTGGACAGTCGGTCGAGGGGTGACCTGTGCTGTGAGATCAAAAGGGCTTTATCCAGAGCTTCAGCGGGAGGGGCCCAGGCCCTGGACTCTGTGTGACCTGGAGTAAGTCACTGGCCTCTCTGAGCCCTGCTTTCCGCCAAGTCCAGCGGGATCGTGTCGCCATCCCTGACTGCGCCTGTTGTCAGGGGGCCTTGTGAGCACTGCAGGAGGTGACTGTGAAGAGAACAACACGGTGCCACCTGGGGCTGAGCGTGCGGCCAGAGATGAAGAGTCCGCTGCCCAGGAAGGGTACCCAGGAAGGGTCATCCAGGGTGACGGAGGGGGCTCCCCACTCTGGGAAAGAAGGGGAGGACAGACAGAGGAGGAAAGAGAAGGGGGAAGGTAGGGAGGGGAAGGAGCAGGAAGAACTGAGGAACGAGAGCAGGAGGGAGAGGTAGGGAAGGGAAGGATGGGGGAAAGCCAGACAGAGGGGAAGCGAGGGATGAGAGGGGAGGGGCGAGGTGAGGCAGGGAGAGAGAGGGACAGAAGCGATGCTAAAGCCGAGGAGTTTGAGCCAAGACCCAGCGCCACCCCAGGACTTGGAGCTGCTCTGGAGAGACTGGCCCGCCCTCTGTCTGCTGGCCGGAGCCCAGGCCCGGGACCTCCTTGATCTGTGCAGGCAGGTCTCAGACAAACCACTCCAGGTGGTGACAGAGCCCGCACCCCGGGGGCCGAGACCCCCAGCCCGGGGCTAGTGAGCTCAAGCCAGTAGCTAATGGCCAGCCGGGCAGGTGCAGGGAGCAGAAGGCAGGGCAGCAGGCGAGGAGCCTCAGGGGCCTGTGGACTGGCTGGGGGCATCAGTGGGCACCATGAGGAGGATACCCTGCATCTGCCCTGCCCGCTGGATCTGCAGCATCACACCTACTGAGTTCCACGTGCCTGTGGCAGGCAGCCAGCCCTTGAGATGGCCGAGCAAGGGAGGCCACCCTCCCTCTGCCAGATTCTGAATTCCCAGGTGGGGAGACTCAGGGCAGAGAGGGGCCAGGAGGCAGCTCCCCTGGTCCCAGGCTGCCTGGAGGCCTGGCCGTCCCTCTGGGCCATCACCTTTCACCCCAGTCTCCCACGACATTCCTTCAGACTGAGGCCAGCCAGACTCGTTTCCCATCACTCCCTCATAGACACATGCCCTCCGAGGCAGGTGGCATGGCAAGGAAGGAAACTGAGGGGCACGGGCCAGCAAAAGGAAGGTAGGGCCCCAAACCGGGCTCTGGGTGACCTCAGGCCTCCCGCGACCCCCAAGTCCTGCCCAGATCTGATGAGTCAGACCCCCTCAGGGTGGGACCTAGGCACAGGCATTGCCAAACTGCCCCAAATCCATGCCTGCTGTGGGCAGACAGCTAATGCAATGGAAAACAGATTTATTTTTACAGGCCTCACACTCCCTCTAAGGGGACGATGGTCTTCGGGAAAAGACCCTCTAGAAGCGTGAGGGAGTAGAGCTGACGGTGGGGGGTGGGAGGTCTGTATGCCAGCAGGGGTCAGTGGCTCAGAAGGGGTAGGGGGCTGCCCCAGAGACACTGGGGGATGGGAGAGCCGCCGCTGAGGGGGGACCTGCCGTCAGAGGGACAGATGGCCTTCCTGAGAACCGCTCCCTGAGCTGCAGGGAGCTATCGGCACAGCTGGGCAGGGGCAGCCCCCTCCGCCTTCCCGAACCCCGCAAAGGCTTCCTGTGAGGGGTCAGCAGCTGTTCAAGGGGCCACAAGCTTGCAATCGAGGGGGCCAGGCGGCAGTCCTGAAGTCCAGGATGGCAGGGGCCCAGCCTCGGGGAACTGCAATGCCTTGAGCCTTTAAGGAGGGTGGTGGTGGTGTGGGGGTTAGACACATTTTACCTAGATTTCAGTTCCTTTGCTGATGAAAAGGGGATCTTAGAAAACTAGAATTCAGAGGATATTGCCTTCGCGTGAAATCCATCTTAGTCCACGAGCAAGCATTCTATTAAGCAGAGAAATGCCAGGGGCGTTGACATCAGAGTCGGCGCAGAAAGGAATGCACAAAGCCACCGCAGGTACTTAACGTTACTCTGAAGGTTCTCGATGGCACAGATCGAAAATTAAGCTCCAGAATTATCATAGTCCACAAATGGTACAGCTGTTTACCCAGAAAACCCAAGGGAACTCACAAAGATATATGAGAATTGAGTTCAATCACAGCCTGATAAAAGATAATTGCATACAAATCAATAATCACCCTGTATACCAGCAATAGACGGAAATGCTTTAATTTACAGTGGCAAAAGAAAGAAAAACCTTAAAATGTCCCTGGTTTTTAACAATAGGTGACCCATATAAAAACATGGGATACTTTACTAAGCAATATCAAAGTAGAATCGAATCAGCCAAAAATATCCCATACATCCCTGGTAAATACTACAAAGGATGTCCATTCCCCCTTTACCTGGTGTCTGTGTTTAATTTAATGTCAATCACATTCACAAGAGATGTTTCTAACCTGACAAAACAATTCCAAAATTCAACTGAATGAACAAACAGATGTGACCAGCCAGGAAAATTTTGCAAAATAACAGCAAAATGGGAAGTATCCAGTCAAACGTTTCAAAGCAGCACAATGCAAGAGATGGAATATGAATGCTACATGCAGCCATGTTTTTAAAAAGCTGAAATTAATTTCAGCAATATATTTTACTTAATCCAATATATCCAAACTATTATCATATTAACTCATAGTCACTGTTGAATTTATCCATTAGCTATTTTATGTTTTTTCTTTGGTGCTAAGCCTTTGAATTCTGGTGCATATTTTGCACTCAGAACACTTCTTAGTCCTGGCCAACCAACCACATCTCAAATAGCCAACAGCCTCGAGTGGCTCGTAGCTACCATAATGGACAGCAGAGCTGTCAAATAGCCAATATTTAAATATTAAGCTTTAAAGCTCTAATAATGAACATAATTCAGTACTGGTACAAGAACATATACCTTATTTGCTGTGTGGTTCAATCCCTGCTTTCAAAGCAGAAACATCCAGGTTCAAAGAAGAATCTTTGAACATTCTGCTCATAGAGCTGGGAGGGGCTAGCCCCTGCAGTATGGACAGCCCAGCTGTGCCCCTGCCCTGGCACCCTACCATGGGCACTGCACACTGGCTTTCAGGGACTAAAACCATTAATCACACGGACCATCATCAAAATAACAAAACCACACGTCCAGGACTTGAAGACACACATTTTTCATATTTACCATACCCAAACTCAGGATGAAATCCATGGGCCTTTTCACTGCTACCAGCCGGCACCAACTGTGGGGTGGCTGGCATTGCCTGGCACATAACTCTGCCACGATGTTTCATATTGCCTTCACGTCACCTGACTTATGTGCGGGGTTGGCGACACTTGCCACTCAACATGTCTTCAAGAAGTCACTCTGTGATGCAAAACTTAGTGTGTACAGAAAGACACAGAGACAACGGCGTGTGTAGCTTTGCCATCCAGAGGAATGTCCCGGGAGGAAGGACCATGACCTCATTCCTTTATTCAAGACAGGAAGACACCAGAAGTAGATGAAGCCCGTCATACACTAAGCAAAGTGAGCAAGGCAGGCAAGCGAGGCAGGAGCCGCCACTCCGACCAGCCAGTGGCAGGGTGGCGGGGCCTATACCCCACGAGACCACGGTTAAGGCACATCGGAGCAGTTTAGTCGGAGTGTCCTCTCTTTCCTGCTGTGTCCTCAACTGATAGCACCTCAGACACAATGAAACTCAGAAACGGCCCACATTTACCAAATCATCGACCTGAGCTAAGTGCTGCTAAATCCTGCACCCCTCCTTCCAAAGCCCAGTGAGCGGGCCAATTGGAAGAACGGGCAACGTTTGAGCAGTCCGAACATCGGCAGTGTTGTGGCCCTTGTCAAGGCTGCCCAGCTGCCAGGAACAAAGCCAACCACGGGACATGGCAGCCTCCAGCCCACGTTAAGCCCACCGCTCCCCATGGCGCTCACTGAAACAAGCATGGCTGGGTGGGGCGGCGCAGAGCCTGCCGAGCCTTGTCCTGGACGCTAGGGCCTCCTCCGCCTCAGAGCAGAAGCTGTGTTCCCCCTCCACAGGCCCTGGAGGAGACGTGCAGTGCAATTGAAATTCATGGATGAGCTTGAGGAGCCGGCTCCAGACTCAGTAATAACTTCTCCATATTAATGGCAGCACAGCAGAGCCGGTGGACAGCTGACATTTAATATGAAACATACGCAGCAGAGCCAGAGGCTCCTACCTGGGCCCTCCCATTCGAGAACGCCTGCCAGTGGGGGAGCAGGGCCCAAGGCAGCACCCAGATTCAGGGGCAGGAGTCACGCCCTCCCCTCAGTCCCTCCATCCCGCCTCAGTCCCCTCCCTTGCAGGAAACCCCGCTGAGAACATACATGACCACACACACACTCACACTTGAGTGCACACACTCGCACACGTGCTTACTCAGATGCACACAGACATACACACAGATACCCACACACACTCATATGCACACACACCATACTCATACAGATATGCATACACGTGCACACATATTCCCATGGACAGGAACATGCACACACATTCACATACACCAGCAGCCTGCTGTGTTCAGCTACAACACAAAATTCCTCTGCTTGGCCAAGTGGAGGAGAGCAATAGGGGTGATCACAGACGTGTCTGCCTGTCAGTACAGACCCACAGTCCCAGCAGAGGCCCCCAGATGCTTGACCCTACATATCTCAGAGACAAGAAGAGGAGGCCCAGGCCACAGCTCAGGCCACCAAACAGCAAAGGCCCCCTTGATGCTGAAGCGGACACCCCAGGCCCCGGTGGGGGTGGGGGAGCACTCCTGTGGCTCAGCGTGGGTGAGCCCCGATGGCTCCTCGACTCAGGAGGCTGTGGCACCTGTGGTCCTCGCAGAAGGCCTGGGTGAAGACCCAGCCTCTCCTCGCCTCCCACCTGACGCTGGTCCCTCCTCACTCGCTAATTGCTGGGGGCATGGGGGCACAGGCACTCAGCCATCAGGCAAGGGAACCTGAAACCTGCCAGCACCTAGAGGAGCAGCAGCTCACGACCAGAAACACAGAAGCGGGCAGTGGGGCCAGGGCAGGGGTGGCAGTGTGACGGAAGACGGTCGGTAGAGAGCCTCCCTGGCCTGAGGCTCAGGCAGTAACCAGCTGCGGTGGCCTCCGCGAGGGGCTAGTCAGGCTCCACTCTGCTCCTGCACTCTGCGTTGCCAGGCCACGGTGACTGGCTATGGAAAGGTCCCAAGACCTAAGCCTGTCCATTCTGCATGGAGCTCAGAACTGTTCCCTTTCAGAACCTGGTTATGCCTGTGCGGTGCGAGGAGTGTGTGTACAGCTACAGCCGATGGTTCACCGAGGAACAGAGTCACGCTGGGGAGAAGGAGCTGGGCAAGCGGGGACACGACCCCACCTCTGAATTACCTGCACAGCCTTACCAGTCCCCAGACGCCTTGTGTGTGTGCGTGATAAAATATACACATAACACAGAATTTACCATTTAGCCACTTTGAAGTGTATGGTTTGCTGGCATCAAATACATTCATAAGGTTGTGCAATGATCACCACCATCCATCTCCAGAACTCTTTCCTTTCTGTAAAACTGAAGTTCTGTATCCACAACGCTCTGTCTTCCTCCTTTAGCTCCTGACAGCCACAACTTACAACTCTACCCCCTCTCTAAGATTCTGATAATCAAAAAGGCCTTCAGATGCCATATTGGCTGAAGCCTGGTGAGTCTGGATTTCCGACCACAGACCCGCCTATGCTATTCCAAGGGGGCCACCACGAGGCAGGCAGGGGCCGTGGGCTGCTGCTCTGTTGCTTCCATCACAAACTCCTGACAAGCCAGCCTCCACCAGCCACAGGTCAGTGCACCCAGTCCCGGCAGGGAGGAGCCCCTGGGAAGCTCCTCCCACCAAACGGCACTAGGTGAGAAGTGGCGGGGAGGCCATCCATCTGTGGATGCCCCAGAAGAGACCAGGGGGTATCTGCGATGAAGTAAGCCTGGGTTCTCACCAAGTTCTCAAAGAAAGCTCCTGCCTGCAGGAAGCCCTGCCCATCTACTAATCCCACTGCCAGTGCAGCTCTCAACACTTCCACACATGTCTCTGGAGGCCCAGCCAAGACCTCAGAGCTCTGTGGATTCACACTGGATTCATTTGCTCAAGTCATATCAACAGACTCAGAAATGCTGCCTCTCTGAAGAAACATCTGCATGTCTGGCAGCAAAGAGCCTGTGTTCCCAAGGGCCAGAAAACTATCAAGGAATGCAGGGCATAGACTGGCCATGGTCCCCACCTCTCCTTCCATCAAACCGATCCGCACAACTGATCCCCATTCGGTGCCAAGACACCCAGAGTTGCTTTATAAAGGTCTCAGAAATGATTGTTCCAGCCCCACCTGCCACCTGAACAAACTGAAGCTCATTGCTCAAAGCTGGATGGTGACTTGCCGGAGCCCAGTCTCTTCAGCCCCAGAGGAGGGTCCCTCCCTTACTTAAGTTTCATTTAGACCAGGGGTTTCAACTCACCTTTCATGAACTCCAAAGTGGGGGCGAGAAAACTGCGCAAGACCACATGAGTACACAATGTTTTCCCGTGGAAAAGGAGCTTTGGGGCACTCTTCTAGGGGGCCTGCTCCACTGAGTGCGGACATTCTGGGGTATTGTCCACATACCTCATCCCTGGGTATGGAGAGGTGGACCACCCCTGGGTAAGGGGCACAGGGTCTTGAGGGGCAAAGGACTGCACAGGCTTCTATCCCCCACTCCACAGACGCTCATTTCATGGCCCCTAGCTGAGCTCCATCCAGCCGGAGCTGAGCCTTGTGGACCCAGGTACAAATGGCCTACGGTACAAGTTACCAAAGATGCATGGGGCACAATGTGGCAAGCGAATGTCTAGGACAGCTTCCTGGATGAAATGCCATTTAGCTGAGACTACACTGGGCTCCAAAATCACTGCAGATGGTGACTGCAGCCATGAAATTAAAAGACACTTGCTCCTTGGAAGAAAAGCTATGACAAACCTAGACAGCATATTAAAAAGTAGAGACATTACTTTGCCAACAAAAGTTTGTATAGTCAAAACTATGGTTTTTCCAGTAAGTCACTATGGATGTGAGAGCTGGACCACAAGGAAGGCTGAGCGATGAAGAATTGATGCCTTTGAACTGTGGTATTGGAGAAGACTCTTGAGAGTCCCTTGGACTGCAAGGAGATCAAATCCTAAAGGAAATCAATCATGAATATTCATTGGAAGGACTGATGATGAAGCTGAAACTCCAGTACTTTGGCCACCTGATGCAAAGAGCTGACTCACTGGAAAAGACCTTGACACTGGGAAAGACTGAAGGTGAGAGGAGAAGGGGACAACAAATGATGGGATGGTTGGATGGCATCATCGACTCAATGGACATGAGTTTGAGCAAGCTCCAGGAGAAGCCTGGCATGCTGTAGTCCATGGCGTCGCCAAGACTCAGATAGGACTGAGCAACTGAACAACAATGGAGTGAGCCAACTAAAGAGGGAGGTGAGAGTGGTCCAGGCAAGGGCACGGTCTGTGCAAAGGGCCTAAGATGGGAGTGTCCAGTGGCCAAGAAACTAAAAGCTTGATGTGATTATAGCACAGGCATGAGGGGGACACAGTGACAGACAAGGCTGACTTGTCTGGTCATGGGGGGCCTTCTATGCCAAGCCAGGCCTCCCTGATGGCTCAGACTGTAAAGAATCTGCCTGCAACACAGGAGACCCAGGTTCAATCCCTGGGTCAGGAAGATCCCCTAGAGAAGGAAGTGGCAATCCACTCTAGCAGCCTGGTAGGCTACAGCTTATGGGGTACAAAGAGTCAGACACAACTGAGCGACTAACAGTTTCAGTGTGTTTGAATTTTTTTTTCTGAATTTGGATTTCTTAAGGGTAATCAGAACCACTTAAGACCACTACTCAAGAAAAGTCTTAAGCAAAGGAGTGACATGATTGAATGCATGGTTTACAAAAATCAGTCTAGTAGCTGTGTGGGGAGAGAGTTGCTCCAGTTTGGAGTCCCTAAGGATCACAGGGCTTGGAGTTAGGCATGGTAGAAAGCTGTGAACTGAGATGAAGTCTGGAGATGTCTAGGATGATGACTGGCTGCGTGTGAGGGTCATGGAGACAGCAGGGAGGGGCAATCCTGGGATTCCTGCCCAAGTGAACAATGAGGTCTAGAGGAAAGTAGACAGACCCACGTTCCATTTCAGAAGCATGGGTCACTCAAGGAAGGGGCCCATGAGGCAGCTGGGCAGGCAAGTCTGGAGCACAGGAAGAGACGTGGGACCTGAAGTCTGGGTGAAGTGTGGTGGCCCTGCACACTGGTCCTTCCCCCTTGCTTTCTGATAAAATCTCAATCCGTTCCAGAGTTTGGGGATCTGACCCTCACTCTCAGTCCGAAAGATGGGCAAGAGACTCTAGCTAGGCTCACATCCCAGTGCTTGATTTAAAGGTGGGCCTATAACCTAAGGGTCCCCAGATGTTCAGTCCAGTTCGGTCGCTCAGTCGTGTCCGACTCTGTGTGACCCCATGGACTGCAGCACACCAGGCCTCCCTGTCCATCACCAACTCCCAGAGTTTACTCAAACTATGTCCATTGAATCAGTGATGCCATCCAGCCATCTCATCCTCTGTCGTCCCCTGCTCCTCTCACCTTCAATCTTTCCCAGCATCAGGGTCTTTTCAAATGAGTCAGCTCTTCGCATCAGGTGGCCAAAGTATTAGAGTTGCAGCTTCAGCATCAGTCCTTCCAGTGAATATTCAGGACTGATTTCCTTTAGGTTGGGTATCCTTGCAGTCTAAGGGACTCTCAGGAGTCTTCTCCAACACCACAGTTCCAAAGCATCAATTCTTTGCGCTCAGCTTTCTTTATAGTACAACTCTCACATTCATACATGACTACTGGAAAAACCATAGCTTTGACTAGACAGACCTTTGTTGGCAAAGTAATGTCTCTGCTTTTAATATGCTGCCTAGGTTGGTCATAACTTCAAGCAGCCCTGAGCCACTAGATCCAGCCATGCCTGAAGGCCGCCTCAGGACCCCAAGGAACTGGGCCCATGACATCTTGCTTGTTTCATCCAAGGTGGCTTTCCACCACTTCAGCTGAATGAATATTAAACAACAAGGAGAATAATAAGCCAGGTAGGAGGCTGAGACCACTCTGGGCGGCTGTGTAGACTGCTGAGAGTAGGGGCCAAGGAGGAGCCTCTGCTCCTCTGACCTGAGGAGCCCTGACACCCAGGGAACTCAGACATTCCCGCAGCCCCCTGAGATGTTCCTGAGACCTTCTCATTGCCCTCCAGGCAGTGCCAAGGCAAGATGAAAGGTAAGGAGACTCTACAAAGGGCAACGGCAAGTCCCATGCGCTTCTCACTCGTAGCCCTGCAGCCCAAGCGTGTTGCACCTGCCCTCACCATTCTAGCACCTGAGCCAGCTGGAACCCAGCGTGTGGCCTCAAAGACAGTGGCCTTTATAGAAAAATGAAACTCAGTTCCACCCCTTAGGCCAGCAGATGACCTCTCTCTCTCTCTGGCCCTCAGTGACTTCCAACGCCCGTCAAGACTCTACAGAGCAGGGGCCTGGCCGGCATAGGAGCCCAGCAGGGGAGCCCCAGCCCACAAGGCAGCAGGCCTTGATCATGCCCCTCAGAGTCACTGCCCCGCCCGTAGACATTCCCACTGATGGCCTTGCCAACCAGAGATGCCAGGCCAGAGAGGCCGCCCGAGCAGCAACGCATGCAGGGGACAGAGGTACGGCAGGGCGCTCCCATCCTGGAGTCTCCGCTGCCGTTACCTCCCCGTAAGGACTCGGGCCACCCGAAAGGGGCTGCAGCCCAGAGCATGTCAGCCACAAGCCCCCAAGCCACCTGGCCACCAGGCCTACCCCCAGCTCCCACTCACTGACACTGACAACAGGCAGTGCTGCGGACCAAGAAAATATCCAGGAGTTGACTAGAACAGGTAGGAAATGTTTTAAAGAAATGCATTTCTTTGTTTTATTTTATTTTGGCATGCAGTAAAGGCAATAACATGTAGTAAGCATGGTCTTAGAACCAAACAGACGTGTATTTAAATATAGACCTGCAAAGCGTGAAGCAGGCTATCTCAGTTAATTCATCTGTAAAATGGGGATAATATCAGCCACACAGTATAGGGTGTGGTGAGGATTAATCAAGGTGATATAGCATAAGGTGCTCAGTGGCACAGTAAACTGCGTTCTGTTATTATTTTTTGTCAACAGGCTTCTCGTGGGTCTTTAGTGAGCACGTAAGAATGACATGAAATTACATATCACGTGACCTGAGAGGTACTAGGGAATTCCTCCATAGCAATGAGATACACAAGTATACTTTGTTAAGCATCATTTTCTCACTCATTGTGAAAAGGCAAACGTTAACCTTCCCCTGAGAATATGATGGACAATATCTATCTAGTGGCTATAAGAGAAGCCAGAAGCTACATCTACCAACCTCTCTGTAAATAAAATGTACGGTATGTCTTATGAAGCATGTGGCTTTTCCAGTGGTCATGTATGGATGTGAGAGTTGCACCATAAAGAAAGCTGAGCACCAAAGAATTGCTGCTTTTGAACTGTGGTGTTGGGGAAGACTCTTGAGAGTCCCTTAGACTGCAAGGAGATCCAACCAGTCCATTCTGAAGATCAACCCTGAATATTCATTGGAAGGACTGATGCTGAAACAAGCTCCAACACTCTGGCCTGCTGATGCAAAAAGCTGACTCATTGGAAAAGACCCTGATGCTGGGAAAGATTGAAGGTAGGTGGAGGAGGGGACGACAGAGGTTGGATGGCATCACCGACTCGATGGCCGTGAGTTTGAGCAAACTCCAGGAGATGGTGAAGGACAGGAAAGCCTGGCATGCTGCAGTCCATGGGGTCGCAAAGAGTCTGACACGAGTGAGTGACTGAACAGCAACATGAAGCATGTGGCATTTCTTGAATCTACACCTCTACCTGATTCAGCTAGAATTTTCACCTCGGCAGGCCCAGGTCCTCCCCTCATGTCATCACCCCTTGCACTCTCCATCTGCGGGGTTCTACAAACCTCATGTTCTGATTCTCATGGGAGCATCTGACCCCAGCCTGAATAGAGTGCTACCCAGGAGTCAGCCAGAATTATCAGAGAAAGATTATCAGGCAGCACCGCTGCACCCCTTGACTTACCACAAGACTCCACCTGAGAACAACGCCAACACGTAAGAAGTGGAGGCAGGGAGGCAACGTCCAGCCAGGCCTAAAGGCCAAGCACCGGAAGAGCCACTAACTTCTCATTTCTGTTTAAATGATCTGACTTGTGTTTCCTTCACTCGTGACTGAAAGGATCCGACCGTAAGAGTCCCCTCATGCTAAACAGAAAAGGAGACTGCTGTCCACAGAAACCAGAGCTACTACTCCTTCCTTTAAGGCAGAGAAACAAACTCAGGACCAAGCGAGTAGATGAGCAAATGTGTGTCCCAGGCCAGAAGGAGGCCAACAGGCCTGAAAAGGCCGATGGCTCTGGGGAGAGGCTGGTCCCACCCTAAGCACCTAAGCACCTCAACCTAAGCTGGAAGCTGCCAGCTGCGTGCTGTGACCCTGCTTCTTGGTTTCTCCACTTGTCTTCCAAGAATGCACATTCCTGGGGTTCCTGCAAAGAAGAGGTTGATGGCCTCATCTGCATGGGAAGTGATACAGTACATGAAGTTCAAGAGGTTTCTTTATAACAGAGCTTCTCAGAGACCCCAGTGGGCCTCCCTGAATCTCCCAGGTTGAAAGCAAGTTGCAGCGTTTCCCACACCAGTTGTCCACTGAACCACATTTGCTCAGAGAAACTTGTGGTGCGATCCTGTAGAACTCCTTTGCAGAAATCAGGGTGTAATACTTTGCTTCTCAAAGGGCAGTCCCAAAGCCCAGGAGCATCAGCCTGGTAGTTCATTAGAAATGCAGAACCTTGAACCCCACCCTAGACATGCTGACTCAGAATCTGAACTGTAACAAGATCCCTGAGGATCTACACAGACACTGCAGCCTGACACACCTGCCTCTGTGTGTTTCACTATCTATGAAGGAAGAGCAGGCTCAGAGGAAGGGGGTACTGTGCAGCATGGCTGCTGCTGATGAGACGCGTGCAGGACTACTGTCAGAGGGAATGGCTCGGGAGTATAGTTCTACCACCACATATCAAGGGCTTCTACTTGCCCAGACTTGCAAGCACCCTGGCAGAAGGGGCTGGACAGAACCAGGCCAGACTCCTCCCACCACAGACAGTGCGGCCTTGGGCAAGCCACTCAGTCTCCCAGAGCCTCGGCTGCCCATCTGTAAATGAGGGATGAAGAATCCCTTCCAGCACAGGGCTGCTGTGGGCCAGAAATATGATGTTTAAACCCTAGGTGCTTTGCAATTGGCCCATCAGTGACACACAGAGGGACTTAAATAGTTAAGGAATTAAGTGATATCAAATCAGGACATTCACACACCAAAAAGAAAGGAGACAAGGAAAGAAGAACTAATGATGCTGCGCCACTGTCTCAATGCCGTTTTCACCGACCACATTCAAGGCCAGGCTGGCAGACCCCAGCCCCTCTTTCGGCTCCAGCCTGCTCTCCAGCTGTGTCTTGCACTTCTGCTGGTGAGTGTCCAGTACATGTGACATCTCACTGCGCCTGTTCTGACCCAGCCAATACACACCTGGTACTTCTCTGCATATGCTCCTCCCTCTGGGCCTTTGCCCCCTGGCAACCCATGCTCAAAGAGCTCCAGGAGCATGCTTCCCAAGCCCTGACCAGAGTGGGCCCCAGACTAGTAGCTGCGCACGGTGCCCCGGGGGACGGGGGGTGGGCACCACGCCAGCTACATCTCTGACCAGCACAGCAGACAACCGCGCTTGGAGGTACTGGCTGAAAACACAAGCCACGGAATGAACCGATGAATGAATGATACACGAACAAAGCCTCTCTGGAATGCTTTCCATCAAGAATTACTCAGCACACAGGAGTTGCTCAACAACAGACTGAGGAAATGCAACCCACTCCAGTCTTCTTGGGGGGAAATCCCATGGACAGAGAGGAGCCTGGCAGGCTACAGTCCATGGGGTCACAAAGAGTCGGACACGACTGAGCGACGGACAACAGACCACTTCCATGTCAACTCCCCACCCCAGCTCAGGCCACCACCACCCCCATTCCAAGCCCCTAACACCAATTTCCTTTATTTAGGAAATTCACCTCCAGCGTAAAAAATAAGACACACTTATGAAGTCTGGGACATCCTCAGAGGCGGCAAGCATATAAAGGGCTGCACCCTGTTAGCCCAGCTATTCCGAGGACACTCGCGGTTGCTTGCAATACGTCTGGGTTCTAACTAAACCCAGCCAAAGGCAGTGATTTTCCGAAGCAACAAGTGACATTTCCTGTGTGTCCATAAAAGAACACCACCGGTTGTGGGGTTCTGTGTAATTGCTGGCTCTGCAACTTGCAGGGCAAGCCTGAGGACGGGGGGCTTAGGGGCCACCAGGGCTGGGAGAGAGGCCACTTGCTCTGAGCAGGAGTCCCCTGAGTAGTAATTAGAGCGGAACCCATGGTGGGCGGCTTCAGATGTCTGGCCAGCACAGCCAGCCTGACCACCACACAGCCAATCCAAAATAGAAAACTGCAGTGGCTTCTGCCACGTGCCAGGCCCCGGGGTGGCCAGACAGAGCCTTGCCAATGTCAGCCTCCTCCCTGAGCATTGATCCAGGCTTCCTCCAAGGCTCTCTTATGCAAAGCCATGGTCCCTCTAGGCTCCTGGTAGCAGGAGAACTTCCCAGAGCTCTGGTCACACTGAGCGGCCCAGCCAGTCCCAGAAGGGTTCCACTCCCCAGACGCTCCTGTCCTTCAGGGGCCGCCCGGGGGCACCAGAGACTGCATTTCCAAATGCTCCGCTTGGCTCAAAATAGAGAAAACTAACTTTTCAAATAACCAGCTGAAATCCAACAGGAAACCACAGCATAAAAAATCAGCCAGGGGCAGAGGGATAACTGGGCCTTTCAGCACCACTGCCTGTTCGCTGGGCTGGCACCACCTGCACACACAGAAACAAGAAAACCACCCACCTGCATACGTGTCCCCCACTCACACATCACACGTGCTACAATGCACAGCAACACACTGAACAGACACATACACACCTGTGAATACACACATGCACAAGACACAGTGACACAGTCACATGTTCACACAAGTGCACATGTACTTAGATACTACCACCCATGCCAAAACACGTGTGCAGATGCGTGCACTCACCAAGATATACACACACCTGAATGCAAAAGGAAAACCAGTTCCTGCAGGCTTAAGGGGGACCACACTTGGCTACTTGCTAAATACTTTGGAAATGTGGCCCTCCCCTGCATAAATCACCCTCTCCGGCCAATCAAAACAACCTGCCTTCCAACCAACCCTTTCTGTGGTCCCTAAGCACAGGGGGTGCAGAGAAGGCCCTCAGTACAGGCCTTGCCCTCCCAGCGGACCCCCAGATAACCTGCTTCCAAAGACCACGTGAGAGCAGTGGACAGACAGAAGGGAGAGAAGCGCGTACTCACCAGCCCGTCGCAGTTGCTGAGCGCCACGGAGGAGGCTTCAGCCAGGCCCGCGACGTCTCCGACGTAGAGGCAGGTCCCAAGCAGGGGCTCCACGCGGGTGGCACCCGATTCTCCCTGCCACTCCACCGTGGCCCCAGGCGCCACGAGGCGGGCGTTGGGCCGCAGCCGCAGGTGCAGGTCTCGGCCAAACACCGTAACATTGTAGAAGAGACGGCCACCGGGGTCCTCCTCGCTGCCTCCAGAGAGCCCCGGGGTTTTGGCAGGGGCGGCCCTGCGGGTCCGCACCCCAGCCGGGGCCGTCGCCGCCGACACCACGTGGGACACCAAGCGGCCCTGGGCGTCAGTGCGCACCGGCACCGCCAGGATGCGCTCAGCTCCGTGCCCCTGGGGCCCGCCTGCAAAGGGAAGGGGCGTTAGACCAGCCGAGACCGGGAAGCCCCAGGGCCCCCGCCACGGAGCACAGCATCCTCCCAAACCCCGCCCCACTGCGAAGGGAAGGGCGTTCCACTAGGCATCCCCCAGAAACTAGCGTGCACCTCCCCGGCCTTCTTCCAACCGGGAAGGGGCGTTAACGGGGCTACCACGCTGGCGCTCCTCCGACCTCCGGTCGACCCCTCTGGGACCCTCCCAGTCAAGAGGTCTGCCCCCTGCCCCGCTCCAAGTTGGGGTTCCTCAGCTCCTCGCAGTTCCCCAGGGGCGGGCCCGGTCAGACCGTCCCCCGCCCCTTGAACCTACCGTCCTTGTCAGGACATGGGGTGCTCTGAAGCCATTCCCGGTAGGTTCCCTACCCGTGCGCTTCTACCTCTTAGCAGTCCCCGCCGCGCGACTGCCCTCACCGCTCGGCTCCCCGGCACCGGCGGCCTGTCCTCCGCGTACAGCTCCAGGTTAGCCCGTTGCCGGCCGCCTCCCCCGCGTGCCCGAGAACAGGGAAGGGTGGAGCAGGGTCCCTCCGATCTTCGAGGATCCCCTCCGGGGCGCCCCAACCAATCCTCAAGGCCCAAGGCGGCGCGCTCTGCACCCGACTGCTCTCCCGAGCGTCTCCGGACGCGAGCCGGGGCGCCGCCTCGCCCTGGCTCCCCCGGACCCGCTGGTGCTGATGCTGCGCTCGCCGCCGCCGGGCTTTCCCGGCCCTCTGTCTCCACGCTCGGCGTCCCGGGAGCCGCGAGCGCTCCGGGGCTCCCCGGCCCGAGATTCCCGGGTGCGCCGCAGGGCGCCCCTGCCCGACCAACCGGGCCCCGAAGTTGGCCAACTTGGCCCCGGGCGGGGCGCGCGGAGTTTGCCCAAGTCGAGCCGGACGCCGCCTGGGGAGGGGCGGTGGGGCGCGCGGGGCGGAGCCCGGCCGACTGGGGTCGCGAGGCGTGGGGACTCGGCCGCACCTACCTGGGGGTCGGCGGCGGCGGCGGCGAGCCGGGCGTCCGCGGGCGGCGGCAGCAGCAGGAGCAGCAACAGCGCGGGGCAGAGCAGGCGGCCGGCGGCTCCCGCCGGCGGATCCATGGCAGCCGGACCACAGCCGGGGCCCCGCACTCGCAGCCGGCGCGAAAGTTCCCCGCGCGCCGCCCAGCCCACATCTGGGGCAGCTGGAGCCGCCCGCAGCTGCAGCACCGCAGGGCGCGGGGCGGAGGAGGCGAGGCGCGGAGGGGAGGGCGGGGAGCGCGGAGGGGAGGCGGGGAGAGGGAAGGAGCGCGAGCGAGGGAGGCGGGAGGAGGCGAAGGCGCGCGAGGGGGAGGGCGGGGACGGCGGGCGCCTCAGCCTGCGGTGACCCGGCGCTTCTTGGCGCGGCCGCCGCCGCCGCCGCCCGCTCCCCTCCTCGCGCCGTCGCCGCCGCCGTTCCCGGCTCGTAGCGAAGCAGAGACACCCCGAGGCGGCGACAGAGAAGCGCCGCGGGCCGGGTCGGGGAGCCCCGCGGCCGGCCGCCTTCGACGCGCCCAGCGCACTCGGGGCGCGCCACCTCGGAGGAGCAAGTTCCCCGCCCAGAGAGCACTCGGGGCCCCCGGGTCCCAGCCGTCGGTCACGGGGCGCAAAAGGTGGGCCCTCTCTGTGCGCCCTCGGGTGGGCGGAGAGGCCTGGTTACCGTGGGGCTGAGCCAGGCCTTTTGACCAGAGACCCCAGCGACTGGAAGAGTTTTCCAGGAAGGGTGTGCACCACAGGGGCCTCCCCGAAGATCAACTTTTACCCTTCCAGAGAGAGGCAAGGCTCCCTCAGGCCCCAGTTGCTCTTTGCCTTAAGGTCCTCCACACACCCTGTCCTCTTCCTCCCCGACCCTCCACTGCAGCCTGTGAGCACAGGAGCACAGTCTCGCGTAGACCTGAGCGCTGCCCCCTAGACCTCGCAGGTTGCCTCCCTCACCTGTCCTGAATCCTGCATGGGATTCTGGAAGTCTGGTCTTTGCACTCACCCAGGCTCTGCCTGAAATAGCCTCTCTACACTGTGCGCACCGTTTCCAACTCCAGCCTCCAAGGCGTCCCTCTGCAGACTGGAGCCAGTTTGCAGTCAAAGCGCATCCCCAGCTTTACCTTTTGCTGTCTGGAGTCACCATCCTTCCACGTCTACTGTCTCCCTGCACAATGACCTTACCCCCCACCCCAGGGTCCTGCCCAGGAACCCACTTCCAAACATGTGTCTATGGGAACACCTCTGCTGTGTGACCCCTGCCTCAAGTCCCTGAACGGTAGACACCTGTCCGTTTGGAGTTTCTGATTCACCCTGCTCCAAGCCTGAGTGGCCAGGGCTTGGGTTGGCTTGGCCAGGCCTGATGACTCAGATCCCTCCGTGCCCACCAGAAGGGCCCAGCCTTACGGGGAAAACATGTGACTTGGGCAACTTGCTTTAGCTGTGGTTTCGTAGCCTTAGTTCCCTCATTTCCAGGACCTGGGTGTCTGGGCACTGCAGCTTGACGGTCATCTTCACATGGAAGCTTCTCTCTGTGTCACCTGAGGGTGCCCACCACAGCATCCAGCCCCCAGGTATGGTGAATATTTGTTGTCAGGGTTTAAAACGGTGACATGTAACCTAAAAATTTAAACTTTTGACTTCTCTTGAGAAATTGGAAAGTGTGACCACACTGGGCCTGCATTTCTTATCAGTGATAAATGAAGCAAATGCTCTGCAGTTTGCTGTAGGTGTCCTTCCCTTACCCCCAACAGTCATCCACTTTTGTGACCTCTGATGCTTCCAGAGAAAGTGGATGGAGATCCTGGAGGACTTCCCATAAGAAGTGGCATGGGTCAAATCCTGAAGGCTGAGGAAGCCAAGCAGCCCAGAGTTGGGTTCACCTAGGTGCTGTCTTGGAACCCATGACTCTCTCCCACTCATTTCCCATGCAGTTTGTGTGCTTTCATCCTCCTGAAAAGACGAATGAGACCCAAGCAGCAGCATCACCCACCTGATGAGGGTGATGTTCTGTCACCCCACTCACTTCCCTGCCAGGCTTATGGTCATTACCATAATCCTTCCACCACCACCATTATTTCTTTATACTGTACTTAATCCTGTACTTGAGTTTTTAAAGGATACTTTAAATCACTACTGTACATGAGAAAGCCAAAATCTTGCCATAAGTCAAAGATAACTGCCAAAAATAAATATATGAAACAAAAAGCTGTTATCAAATTCTAAATACTACTGCCTGCAAAAGGCATTGAGGCTGAAGATGATTAACAAGTGTTGAAAAAGTGGTAAGACAGATCAGCAGAATCAAAGCCCTTTCCTTTGATGCGAGCAGAAGCATGAAGGGAGAATTGAAAATGAACAACTCTTTCACCTAGCGAGTTGATATTTTCTAACGGGTCCACGTAGCTAAATTATCTTGTGCACTTTGGAAAATCAGCTCTAGAATATCTTTTGGCAAGCAGCTTTGTCTCTCTGACACTCCTGAGTCACTCCTGGCAACTATTCCTTCCCAAATCACCCCAAGCCTCTTGGGGCTCCATCCTGATAGAGACTCCTTGAAGGCAGACCACTACCCTTAACCAACCCATCCTTTAGTCCCCACAATGACACCTCTCTAGGCTGAGTGGAAGAACCAAGCACAGACGCATCAAAATTTATGGATAAATCCTTGAGCTCTTGTGGACTCATCCCAGCTTCCTGATCACTTATCCTCAGCTCAAAAAAAAAAAAAGATCACCCCTACTTCTTCAAACTTCCACGCTCAGGTCTTTCCCCTTCTGGAAAATGCTGCCACAACAATGTTGCCTCTCCTTCTGCTCCCCTCTTCTCTGGGTGAAAGTGGAACAGAGGAAAGCACAGTGGTTCTTTGTTGAAGTCTGCTTATCCAGTCTAGATCCAGTCCAGTTAGCACTCTTACTAGAGCGTGTCCTGTGTGTTTACTTCAGCTGAACTTGAGTGGCCTTCAGTCTGGCTTGCACTCTCCTACTTGACCATCCCCACCACTCCCTGCTGGTCTATACCTGTTTTTGCTCACAGTTGTGTCCAGTCTGATCCCCGAAGAGTTGGAATTGCACCCTGATCTAGAACAGCTCCATGTTGTAGACTAAGGATGAGAACAGCTCAGAGTGAGCCTGAGCCCTCCAGTCCCTTTAAAATCTTCCCAACATGAGGTACAGAAAGACATGGGGCTTTTTCTGGTCATTTTGGGTATCACAAATCACAGTGCCTGCCTTGGAGTAGAGACATTAAGCAAGGAACTTCTTGCCCCCCATACCTGCCCCAGCTATCAGGTGGGAGCAGTGCCCCCCTTGGCTTGAAGAGGAGAAGCAAGGCTCTCAGCCTGCCTCCAGGTCACATGCACCAGGACAGACTTCATCAGAACTGTTCCTGTCCCCTGGCGGCCACACAGAAACCAGAAGTGCTTCTGCCCTTTGCCGAGGTCACCATCCTTGGCAGGCCATGCCTGCACTGCAGGCTTCAAGCAGATAGAATTAGTGAGAGCTCCTTCTCCTGTGTCCCGACAGGCAAGATCCCAGGGGTTGTGGGGCAAGATCTAGACTCTTCTAGCCCTCTGGGGACCCGTATGCTGAGCATAACAAGCCATGAGGACTTGGCGACCTTGTCAAAGGGCCTCTGAAGACAGCAGTTCTGCCCCCTCTGCTATTGGCAAACAGCGGGTGCAATGGCCCCATCAGACGCACAGGCAGAGTTCTGGCTGGGAGTAGCCTTGGTAAGCAATATGTCAGGGGGAATGCTAATTAAACAGAACATGCCAGCCAGGTGGCCTTTAGGGGTGTGGTCCTTGCAGTTTCTTGAGCATCCTCCCCAACACATACACTGACAGGGATCTGTGTCAGGCAAAAGAGGAAAGGTAGGTGGTGTCCAGGTAAATTTTTTTTTCATTGCCATGTTCTACACAGAGGAGTCCCACCTCCATTGCAGTCAGTTCTGCCTAGAAGTGAAAAGCAAAGTGCTTGAAGTTTGGAGGCTTAGGGATCTAGGCTCAGTCAATACTTTTACACTGGAGACACAAGCCGGAGGCTCGGGCTCAATCTATGCAATAAAGAGCTGGGGAAGGAGAAAGCTCAGTGCGCACCTCTGACTATCCATGTGTGCTCCACCTAGCAGAGAGGCAGCAAGTCCCAAGACTTTTCAAGGTGACGCTGGGTGTGGCGAGTAGTAACGCTCTGGGTCTCCTGGGATCAGGGTCTAGACCTGTGTCTGGCCTCTCACACAGGTCAAGAGGGACATTTGTTCCAAGCTTCTCATCTGCAAAATGCCTCTGGGTCCCTTAAGATGCCCCATGGACACAAGTTTCACAGCCCACTTAGACCATAAGGAAATGCAGGAGGTCTGCGGGCATGACAGCTCAGAGCTCAGCCAGGTAGCGAGATAACCAAACCACATGCAGGGGTCCTCATCTCTCCCAGATGGACCAGCTGACTCCCACTCCAGACTGGGTCATACGGCCATTGCTGAACCAGCTGCTGACAAGGGGGCGGTGGTATTACTGGGACAAGTCTGGACTAACCATCGGGGGCAGAATCATGTTAGGGGTTAGCCCCAATGTCCCCCAGCCCTTTGCTTGCCTTTATGTCCAAATGAGAGCATGGCACAGTCCCAGGCTTTCCCTTGTCTGGTGAAAGAAGATGTTCTTGCCTGGAATTCACCATTCCCAGATGACATACTTTCCAGAGACTGGAGAATGAATTTCTTTACATGTAAATCCTGTGTGTAACTGTGAACGGCACAATCGCATTACATTGTAGCATTTTGTGTTCAAACGCTTTGTAAATGTCACTGGACATTTCTTCCCTGGACAATCCAGGGAAAGTCAGTGGGTGGCCTTGGCCAATGCCTTGGTAAACTCAGAATCCCTGGCCTTTGGAGCCTTGTTCTGTTTCGATTGCATTCCCTTCGTGTCAGGTTCCTTCCAGTCCTGCCCAACCCAGCAGGGCTCGTACATCTAGGACGTGGGCCTCGAAGAGGCCAAAGCTTCTAGCTGGGTCTGGCAGTAGCACTAACCATGGAATCCCAAGGCTGAGACTCAGTGAGAAGAAATTCCAGACACAGGGTTGAGGGCCTTTGGCCATCCCTGCAGCCTTTGGGGACTCCTTCAAGACCCTCCACTCCTGCAGGGATGTCAGGAGGATTATTCCCCACCAATGTCCCCATCACTAGTAGGATGGGTGTTTCTTGACTATCTCCCTCCCAGAAGCTCCTCTGCAGAAATGCTGAGACTCGACACAAAGTCCACTCCAGTGTGGAGTTTATGGAGGAAGAGTCTCCTCTGCCCCATGCAAAATAATGTTCCCATCTTCTACTCATTCAAAAGGAGAGACAGACCTGTGTCTTTTAGTGCAATGTTTTGAAGTTTTTGTTTTGGATAAAATAAATAGCCCCTTGCAGGCTCTCTGCAAATCTGCCTCCTGGCAGCATCTCACAAGAGGACCCTTCCCATGTTCCCATAGCCTCTGGCCACCCCTCAGGGCCGGTCCCAATGGATGCCATTTTCTCTCCGCACACAGGACTCCTCCTCAGGCTTCCTCAGGTGCTCAAAGGTCTATGCACAGACCACCCAGACAGGTCCATCCTCCCTGTAAATGTGGCAGCCCCCCGGCATCTCCATCAGCATGTCCCAGAACCTCAGCTTCTCACAGACCCCATCTCCACCCACCCCCAGCCCCCTGGGCTCAGACCTGTCATCTCTTCTTCCACCTGGGCACTGGGGGCATCTGAGCCCCATCTCTTTCCTTTTTTGTTGTTCAGTTGCTCAGTTGTGTCAGGCTTTTTGTGACCCATGGACTGCAGCAAGCCAGGGTTCCCTGTCCTTCCCTACCTCCCTAAGTTTGCTCACATCGATGTCCATTGAGTCGGTGATGCCATCCAACCATCACATCCTCTGTCATCCCCTTCCCCTCCTGCCCTCAATCTTTCCCAGCATCAGGGTCTTTTCCAATGAGTTGGCTCTTTGCATCAGCTGGCCAAAGTATTGGAGCTTCAGCTTTGGCATCAGCCCTTCCAATGGATATTTAGGGTTGATTTCCTTTAGGATTGATTTGTTTCATCTTCTTCTTGTCCAAGGGATTCTCAAGAGTCTTCTCCAACACCACAGTTCAAAAGCACCAGTTCTTCAATGCTCAGCTTTCTTTATGGTGCAACTCTCTTATCCATCTACTGGAAAAACCATAGCTTTGATTATATGGACCTTTGTCGGCAAAGTTATCAATGTCTCCACTTTTAATACGCTGTCTAGGTTTGTCATAGCTTTTCTTCCGAGCATCTTTTAATTTCATGGCTGCAGTCACTGTCTGCAGTGATTTTGGTGCCCAAAAAATAAAGTCTGTCACTGTTGGGTTTTGTGGGCTTTTTGCCATGAAGTGATGGGACTGGATGCCATGATCTTAGTGTTTTGAATATTGAAATTTTAAGCCAGTTTTTCACTCTCCTCTTTCACTTTCATCAAGAGGCTCTTTAGTTCCTCTTCACTTTCTGCCATTAGGGTGGTGTCATCTGCATATCTGAGCTTACTGATATTTCTCCCAGCTTGAGCTTCATCCATCCTGACTTTTCGCATGATGTGCTTCGCAAATAAGTTAAATAAGCAGGGTGACAATATACATCCTTGACATATCCTTTCCTAATTTTGAACCATCCCATTGTTCCATGTCCAGTTCTAACTGTTGCTTCTTGACCTGCATACAAGTTTCTCAGGAAACAAGTAAGGTGATCTGGTATTCCCATCCCTTGAAGAATTTTCCACAGTTTGCTGTGACCATACAGTCAAAGGCTTTAGCATAGTCAACGAAGCAGAAGCAGATGTTTTTCTGGAATTCCTTTGCTTTTCTCTTTACCCCTACAGCAAAGCAGTCAGCTCTCCATCTCCCTCTCATTAGAAGGAGGCATTCACCTCTCTTCGCTGCTACTCTGCTGAGGCCAGGCCTAGCCACCTGTCTCGGCCTTGGTGGCAGTACCCTCACCATCATCTCGGCCGGGCAGTGGATGCCTGAAGTTGAACCACTGACTCTCGTGACTTTCTCTCCCGAAAGCCAACGAGGCACCTCTGACAACTTGCACACTGTGCCCAGTCTCTCCACTGCCCACTTCCTCATCTGCAAGGCTGGAACCCCAGGGTCAGGAGGAGCTTGTGGGCCTGGCTCATCCTCATTTTCAAAGCAGAATGAATGTAAGATTCCCCGACACACACTGGAAGCTGAAATCACATGCATTTCTTCGGAATAATGAGTCAGATGGCTTAATGAGGAGCGTTCCCTCCCCACCCTGACAGTGTTGCCATCCTGGGCAGTAGAGGCCTTTCTCGCTGAGTGTTGCTGAGAGGGAATTACATGATGGTTCCCCAGCATACACGATTTCTACTCCCCAGAGCAGCCCAGAGACAGGCGGCTAGGGCCCTGTCAGTCAGTCACTTTCCAGTCATGTGACCTTAGAAACTTTCTTAACTTCCACACGCCTCAGTTTCTTAAACTTTATGATGGGCAGAGTCATATCACGTACTTCACAGAATGGCTTGGAGAATTAAATGATTTAACACATATAAAGCTGTCCATACCTTAGCTGGTTTTGCTCTCCATCACTCCCTGTACCCAATTGTAGGTAGTTCAGCGTTGGCCTATAGATGCAAAACTGGATTCATTGGAAATTTTCCAGAGTATTTTCACTGTGTGCTTTTTCATATCATCACTGACCTTAGAACTAAACCCTGGCTGTACTGCAGGAGATGGGTGGCTGGGATGCCAGGGTTGAATGTGGCCTAATAAGGAACCTTGCTGAATAACTGTGAGAAACATTGATTGACAAAACACAGACTGGAATGTAGTGGGCACTCAGTAAATAGTTGCAGGGTGAATTTTTTAAAATAAGCTAAATTTCAAAGATTGATGCTATGAAGAAAACAAACAGACTCATGATATAGAACACATGGGACAAGGGAGAGGAAGAGGAGGGGAAATTAAAAGCTGGTCAGAGAGAAGTTACCAGTCTAAGTGTAGGGGGAAAAAGTGTTAGTCCCTCAGCTGTGTGCGGCTCTCTGTGACCTCATGGACTGAAGCCCACCATGCTCCTCTGTCCATAGAATTCTCCAGGCAAGAATACTAGAATGGGTAGCCATCCCTTCTCTGGAGATCTTCCCGACCCAGGGATCAAACCCTGCATTGCAGGCAAATTCTTTACCATCTGAGCCACCAGAAATCCTAATTCAGTCTAAGCAATGAACATCTCAAACAGAGAGACCAGCACAGGCAAAGGCCCTGAGCAGAAAAGAGATTTTACTGCTCCAGGGAAAGAAGAACAGTGAAGCCAGGGGTGGTAAAAGAAGAAAGAGATGAAGTGAGAGGGGCAACCAGGGAATCATAGATGAGGCAGGGCCTTGCAGGTCTCAGCTTGCAGGCTGCACTTTGTTCTAAATGGAAGATTTAAGTAGGAGAATGAAGCAAGATCGTGTTCATCTCGAAAAGCTCTGGGAGCTGGGAGCACTCACCAGGACACTGATCTGGAGCTTCCTGACTCCCTTCTCAGGAAAGGATCTCACACATCAGTGTTCCATGGCCATCCCCCTGTGCCCTGGGCAAGTATGACTGGCCAACCTGAGGCCCGCAGTTTCCTCTTCCCAGTGAAGACACTGGAGTCAGTGTGCCCTTGGGAAGCACCTCTTGTGCCGGGCTGTGTTTTGTCAATCACAATATTTCCTGCAAGCTCTCAGCTCTGTTGGTGAATTAGCAGAGCCCTTAAGTAAACTACCTCCCTTTATCCTTACAACATCCCTCCAGGTGGAAATGCAACCTTACCACTTTCAGATGAAGAAGTTGAGCCTTAGAGATGATAACACCTGGGGCCAGAGCCAGACCAGACCTCATGACTTGCTTCAGAACCGGGCACTCATCACCCACAAGGTGAACTGCTCTGGGTGCTCCTGTGAAGCCTTCTGGGATGTGACTCTCAGCATCCTTTCTGCCAGAGTCAAGTATCCTAACTGATGCATAAGGGGCTCCCAACTAGCAGCCCACAGCGTTTTGTTTGTTAAACTATTTGCTAAAACTTTTAAAAATCAAAAGATGCCCCCATTAAAATATGCCCCTCTGGCTTCTCGGGGAAAAAAAAAAGCACATCTGACCACATCCGGCATACCAGGCCATATGGAGAGCTGAGCTGGGTCTGAGGGTAGCGCAGCATTTAGATGCTTTTCTGGCCTTCCTGGCCCCCAGCCGGCCGGCTTCACCCAGAGGCAGCAGGGCCTCCACCTGCCCTGCAGGGCCCACCTCCGGCTCTTTGGATGGGGAAGCTAGAGCCAGCGCTTCTGCCTTCAGGCGGCTCCTGCACAGCCTGTGAGGCATCTGCAGGCTATGGGGGCTGCTCTCCAGCACCCTCTGCCTTTGCATCCCTTCTCCTTCCAGGCTTCTCAGCTGTGCTCACTCAGGACCTCCATGAGGGCCTCTGGTTGCTGGAACTTTCCAGTATGTTCCTTCTTGTGGTCCCCACATGGCACCATTGGCCCCCTACTACCCACTAAGAGATTATACTCCCTAGTTGAGGATACACAGCCCTCCAAAGATAAATCTGAAAGCACAGGCTGCCCCTGGGAGCAGGGGTGGAAGGTACATGGGGTGCAGGGGTTGGGGAGTGCCAAGAACTGTCATTTCAAGGTCTGGGGATGAGTGTTACAGGAGATGGGAGGTGAGAGTGTTCATTTGCACCTGTGCGCACACACACACACACCACCTTGCCACATGCATGTGGTGATATGTGTGCACAAACGAGCACAGAGGCACACGCTGACCCCAGCCCCCAAACACCCAAGACCCAGACACCCAGACACTCGCTCCAGAGCCCACGCAGTGCCTTGGCCTCCCTAATTGCATTTCTGGAAACGGGAACGAGGAAACCGAATGAGCCGGGCGGCACAGTTCCCCCATGGCGATTCCGTCTCCGCTCTGAGTGGCTGCAGCAGCCAGGCTCTCAGCTGAGCCCCCAGATTCCTTAGCAACCCTCCGCACTGCAGCTAATCCCCCGCCGTAACTGGCCTGTGGGCTCTGCCGTGTCGTGGCCTGCCCTGGCCCTGAAGGCCGTAAACAGGACGTGCCAGCTTACCTAGGGGTTGTGGTGATGGTGGGAGCCACTGGCCTGCTTGGCCGGGCAGCCAAGGCCCCCCTCACGGCAAGGGCCCCAGATTTTCTCCACCATTATTGAGCCAAATCGCCCTGCCCAAATCTCTGGGTAAACTCAAGCCCTGTACCAAGGGCTGGGCAGCAGCTTCCCAGAGGCTCTTCCCTTCCACCTTCCAGATAGGGTTGGGCGGCGGTGTTTGTCCTCCTCCTGACCTGCTCAGGAGCCCCTCCTCCAGCATACGCCAGAACTCCCTGTTCCACACAGGCTCCCAGACTGAGCCCAGACAGAAGGTCACTGCTGGCCATAATGTTATCTTCAGTTGTGGAGCAGACAGATCACATTATCAGCCGTCTTGTTACACCTCAGGCTGACTGAGACACTTGGATCTTTTTAATAGCAGAGTAAAGCCTGCCCCTCCACTGGGTGTTGACAATGGAGATTCTGGGCTCAGCTGTGGTTCTCACTGACTCTAACCTGTGAGACAGTAAGGCGCACAGCGGAGCCGTGTCACGGGGCCTGATGGCCCCAGGGATGACCCAGGTCTGGTCTGAGGGGCCGAGGCCCTGCTCTCCTGCATCCTCTTGGGCCACGGGAGAGACCAGAGAATTGCAGAGCCAGGGTGGTGATGGGTAAACAGAGACTCAGCTCCAGGAGCAGCAGACAGCGAGGGGCCATTTGGCTCCAGATCCATCTGAGGCTATCTGTCCACCAGGACTTCCCAACAGAGGGCAGCAGAGACATGGACACCTCCAAAAGTTGTCCTCCTCCACCGGAAACTGGGTCTCAGCTTTGCTGGACCTTGGCCTTGCCGGATCCCCAGCCTTGGCTGGCCTATGGGCTCTGCCATGTCCTGGCCTACCCCAGCCCCTGGCCTTGACCTGACCAGACCCCAAGAGCTGCCTCTAGCCCCTCGACAAACTCCCGTGGGCTGCAGCCTCTGTGCTCCCCCAAGTAGCTCCAGCCTTGCCTCTACCCTCTCAGAGAGTCTGAGGTGCCTGAGGAAATGCCTTCTGCAGAAGGCTCACTCCACCATGCAAGCTGTCACTCCGGGGAAAAAATAAAAACCTCCCAGCGTCGCTTGTAACAAACTTGGTCTGTTGTGCAACTTTGCAGTACAGAACGTGCGTGTGCCCAGTCTCCTCCGTTGCATAATTTTCCAGCTGTTTTCAGGACTATTTTGTTCTTCGTCTGGCATATTTCACAAGCCATATATAAAAATTAGATACGTGTAAATATAAAGCTGAGCATATGTGTGCAATGAAACAGTAAGTGTGAAGTGCAGGGAAGGAGGTGGGGGACCAGAGCTGAGCAAAAAGCCACATGAAACAAGTGTAAACATTTTGAATGCTGCCTTCTAGAAGTCTGGGAGAGAAAATGAACTTGGACTCATAGTGAGAAGTTCATCCAGTAAAATCAGTTTCAACCTGGTGGTGTTTGATTTCCTTATTCTCCATAACTGTTTTGGTTTGGTGTGGTTTCACTTGGTTCAGTTTGGTTTTTAGAGCAATCCCTAAGAAGCCACCATTTTTGTAAAAGAAACACTATAGGCATCTTCTTGCCAAATGTTCTTAAAACAGCATCATCTGAGATGCCTTGGAAAGGGCAGGGAGGGCATCAAGATGACAGGCCCCCTCCGTGGCCTGGCCATCCTGTGCACTACCGCCAGCAGAGATGGGCTCTGTGCGCCCTCCTGATGGAAATCTTCGGTTGCTGCAGGGCCCACCTGGGTTCTGTGTCACATGGAAGGACCCTCTCCTCCTGGAGCAAGGATCTTCCCAGGATGGTGCCTCTGAGAGGAAGCAGCTGAGCAGAGGGACCCCTGGGCCCAGCCGATCTGCACCGCAGACCATAAGCTGGAAGATCACAGACAGAATTCTACTCACAGGAGTGTTTGGTTGGGACAGCACAGTGACATTTTTAATTGAGTCAGAAACACACATAAAAATTAGGAGATTAAGGATTTGAAATCTAGATTCTTCTTTTGGAGAGCGACAAGGGTTACCGCGGGCTTACAGCTCTACAGCTTGGCCGAGGCCGCCCTCCTGGCAAGGCAGGTCTGGGGACAGCTGGGGCAGCTCATATGTGAGCCAGGACGCAGGGACAGCAGCTCTGGGGGAAGCCCATCTCCCGGGGGAGACCAGAGGCTTCTCAAAGGGTGAGCACGAGTGCACGATGCCTCTAAGACCTGGGCTCCAAACTGGCCCACGGTTTATTTCACCCACCTACCCTTGGCCCCATGAGACACACGGACCAACCCCACGAACGGGGCAGATAGCTCTGCGTCCTGGAGAGAGAAGCTAGAGTCACAGGGCAAAGGATGTGGATACAGGACATGTAGTGGACTGAGCAGTGCTCCCCTGAAAAATGCGTGTCTGCCCAGAACCTCAGAAAGGGATCTTAGTTGCAAAAGGGGTCTTTGCAGAAGTGATTAGTTAAGATGAAGTCATACTGGATCAGAGTGCACCCCTAATCCAAGGTGACTGATGTCCTTATAAGAAGGGAAGTGGAGACACTCAGGGAGAATGCCATGTGACAGTTGGAGGCAGCAATTGGAGGGATGTGTCTACAACTCAAGAAACGCCGGGCTTCTCTGGTGGCTCCGTGGTAAAGAATCTGCCTGCCAGTGCAGGAGACATGAGTTTGATCCCTGATACAGGGAGGATCAGGAGTTTGACCCTGATCCGTGGATCCCTGATCCATCAACTACGCACCACAACGACTGAACCTGTGCTCCAGAGCCCGGGAGCCACAACTGCCAGAGCCCACGCACCCTGGAGCCTGTGCTCCGCAGCAAGAGGAGCCACTGCAGTGGGAAGCGCATTTCCTCTAGAGAGTGGCCCCTGCCCACCCCAACTACAGGGCCACGCAGCCGCGGGGACTCAGTACAGCCAAAACAAACAAATAAAGATATGCTGGGGAAAAAAACAGGCTCAGAAAATTCTCTTTAAAAAGAAAGAAATATCAAGGATTTCTGGCTATGAGGAGCTGGGAGAGAGTCACAGAACAGACTCTCCCTCGCAGAAGCAACTAACCTCGCTGACACCTTGATTTCAGATCTCTGGCCTCCAGTAAACCTCTGTCACATAAAGCCACCCGATTTTGCGGTTATCTGTGGTGGCAGTCCTAAGAAACGACTACACGATGCGCAAGGAATCAGGAACGATGGGGAATCTTCCACAAAGTGCCCTCTTGGACGCAGTTACCCACCCACATACAAAATACACTTATTCTCACTCAACACACCCAGTCGCGGTGTCAAGCTTGAAGCTGAGAATCTTGTATTCTAAGTCAGATCCAAATGCACCTCCCCTTGCTCCTGGGACCTAAAGAACAAAAGGAGAAGTTGTTTGTGCCCCTCCTCCCTCCAACACCTCACACAGGCCAAGCTGGCCACGATAGAACAGGGACATGTCATGCAATAAACACTCCCATTCAAATGGGAGGAGACAGGAGTGGGATGAACTGGGAGACAGTGACTGACATAGACACACTGCTACATTTAAAATACGTAACAAATGAGAACCCACTGTACAGCACAGGGAACTCTGCTCCAGGCTCTGTGATGACCTAAGTGGGAAGAGAATCTAAAGAAGAGTGGACGTACATATATGTATAACTCACTCACTTTGCTGGACAGTAGAAACCGCCACAGCAGGGTAAAGCAACCATACTCTGATTCAAAGGAAAAAGCAAGGACAGGAGGCCCCAAACAGTCACTGTGAGTCAAAGTGCTAGTTGTTGAGTCGTGTCTGGCTCTTTGCGACCCCATGGATTGTAGCCCGCCAGGCTTCTCCTTCCATGGGATTCTCCAGGCAAGAATACTGGATTGGGTTGCCATTCCTTTCTCCATGGGATATTCCAGACCCAGGGGTCAAGCCTGGGTCTCTTGCAGTACGGGCAGATTCTTTACCACCTGACCCACCAGGGAAGCCCACTGGTCCACTCATGTGTGCGTGCTGGTCACTCAGTCATACTCAACTCTTCACTCTCCTGTGGACTGTAGCCCACCTGGCTCCTCTGTCCATGGGATGCTCCAGACAAAGCTACTGGAGTGGGTATCCATTTTCTTCTCCAGGGGATCTTGCTGACCCAGGGATTGAACTTGGGTCTCCTGCATTGCAGGTACCTTCTTTACTGTCTGAGCTGCCAGGAAGCCCTCAGCTGCTGCTGCTGCTAAGCTGCTTCAGTCGTGTCCAACTCTGTGCGACCCCCATACATGGCAGCCCACCAGGCTCCCCCCGTCCCTGGGATTCTCCAGGCAAGAACACTGGAGTGGGTTGCCATTTCCTTCCCCAATGCATGAAAGTGAAAAGTGAAAGTGAAGTCGCTCAGTCGTGTCCGACTCTCATAGCGACCCCATGGACTGCAGCTCACCAGGCTCCTCTGTCCTTTGGATTTTCCAGCAAGAGTACTGGACTGGGGTGCCATAGCCTTCTCCTCACTGGTCCACTAGTTCACAGCAATTCTTACATCCTATTGGAGAAACAGTGCCAGGAACTTCTACCCTAGAGCAGGGAGTATTGTGGAATCAGGCTTCAAGCCTACTCCCGGGAGCTGTGGTCCTTGGCTCTCCTCCCTACAATATCTCTCCCTCTCTATTATTCTCCTTGATCACTTCCTTCTTGTCACATCATTCTTCTTGGTTACTTCTGAGAAGGATACTCTAAAATGTGGCACTCATGGATGCTGAATGCTTTCTCAACCTGCATCTTGCCCATAACAAATCAGTGGCCCAGGGGTTTCTTTTCCATCTTAAACAGTTTCAGTATCTTTTGATCCAGATTGGCGGAGCATTCAATATCACAGTAATCCAAGTCTATGCTCCAACCGCTAATACAAAAGATGCTGAAGTTGAATGGTTCTATGATGAATTAAAAGACCTTCTAGAATTAACACCCCAAAGAGATGTCCTTTTTATCATAGGGGACTGGAATGCCAAAGTAGGAAGTCAAGACATATCTGGAGTAACAGGCAAAATTGGCCTTTGAGTACAAAATGAAGCAGGACAAAGGCTAAGAGAATTTGCCAAGAGACTGCACGGCTCATAGCAAACACCCTCTTCCAACAACACAAGAGAAGACTCTACACATGGACATCACCAGATGGTCAACATCAAAATCAGATTGATTATATTCTTTACAGCCGAAGATGGAGAAGCTCAATACAGTCAGCAAAAACAAGACCGGGAGCTGACTGTGGCTCAGATCATGAACTCCTTATTGCCAAATTCAGACTTAAGCTGAAAAAAGTAGGGAAAACCAGTAGACCATTCAGGTATGACCTAAACCAGATCCCTTATGATTATACAGTAGAAATGACAAATAGATTCAAGGGATTCGATCTGATAGACTGCTTGAAGAACTATGGTTGGAGGTTCGTGACATTGTACAGGAGGTGGTGATCAAACCATCCCCAAGAAAAAGAAATGTAAAAAACCCAAATGGTTGTCTGACAAGGGCTTACAAATAGCTGAGAAAGAAGAGACGTGAAAGCAAAGATATACCCATCTGAATACAGAGTTCCAAAGAATAGCAAAGAGAGATAAAAAAGCCTTCCCTAAGTGAACAATGCAAAGAAATAGAGGAAAACAATGGAATGGGAAAGACTAGAGATCTCTTCAAAAATTATAGATACCAAGGGAATATTTCATGCAAAGATGGGAAAAATAAAGAACAGAAATGGTATGGAACTAACAGAAGCAGAAGATATTAAGGAGAGGTGGCAAGAATACACAGAAGAACTATAGAAAAAGATCTTCATGACCCAGATAACTACAATAATGTGATCACTCACCTAGAGCCAGACATTCTGGAATATAAAGTCATGTGGGCCTTAGGAAGCATCACTATGAACAAAGCTAGTGGAGGTGATGGAATTCCAGTTGAGCTATTTCAAATCCTGAAAGATGATGCTGTGAAAGTGTTGCACTCAATATGCCAGCAAATTTGGAAAACTCAACAGTGGCCACGGGACTGAAAAAGGTCTGTTTTCATTCCAATCCCAAAGAAAGGCAATGCCAAAGAATGTTCAAAACTGCACAATCGCACTCATCTCACACAATAGCAAAGTAAGGCTCAAAATTCTCCAAGCTAGGCTTCAGCAGTATGTCAACTGAGAACTTCCAGATGCTCAAGCTGGATTTATAAAAGGCAGAGGAACCAGAGATCAAATTCTCAACATCCATTGGATCATAGAATAAGCAAGAAAGTTCCAGAAAAACATCTACTTCTGCTTTGACTATGCCAAAGCCTTTGACTGTGTGGATCACAATAAACTGTGGAAAATTCTGAAAGAGATGGGAATACCAGACCACCTGACCTGCCTCCTGAGAAACCTGTATGCAGGTCAGGAAGCAACAGTGAGAACGGGACATGGAACAATGGACTGGTTCCAGATTGGGGAAAGGAGTACATCAAGGTTGTATATTGTCACCCTGGTTATTTAACTTATCTGCAGAGTACATCATATGAAACGCTAGGCTGGATGAAGTACAAGCTGGAATCAAGATTGCAGGGAGAAATGTCAATAACCTCAGATATGCAGATGACATCACCCTTATGGCAGAAAGTGAAGAAGAACTAAAGAGGCTCTTGATAAAAATGAAGGAGGAAAGTGAAAAAGTTGGCTTAAAACTCAACATTCAGAAAACTAACATCATGGCATCTGGTCCCATCACTCATGGCAAATAGATGGGGAAACAGTGGAAACAGTGAGAGACTATTTTCTTGGGCTCCAAAATCACTGTAGATGGTGACTTCAGCCATGAAATTAAAAGATGCCTCCTCCTTGGAAGAAAAACTATGACCAACCTAGATGGCATAGTAAAAGCAGAGACACTACTTTACCAACAAAGGTCTGTCTAGTCATAGCTATGGTTTTCCAGTAGTCATGTGTGAATATGAGAGTTGGACCATAAAAAAGCTGAGCACCGAAGAATTGATATTTTTTGAACTGTGATGTTGGAGAAGAGTCCTGAGAGTCCCTTGGACTGAAAGGAGATCAAACCAGTCAATCCTAAAGGAGATCAACCCTGAATATTCATTGGAAGAGCTGATGCTAAAGCTCCAATACTTTGGCTACCGGATGTGAAAAACTGACTCATTGGAAAAGACTGATGCTGGGAAAGATTGAAGGCAGGAGGAGAAGGAGACGACAGAGGATGAGATGGTTGGAGGGTCTCGCCGACTCAATGGACATGAATCTAAGTAAACTCTGGGAGTTAGTGATGGACAGGGAAGCCTGGTGAACTGCAGTCCGTGGGATCACGAAGAGTCAGACGTGCCGGAACAGAACTGAACTGGGGGGCTTTTATCATACAGCTCTCTCAAAACTTGTGGAGTTCATACGCATTTGATTTAATGTGCCAAAAGCCATTTTCCCATTTCATTTCAAGACACGTGTGTCTCTGAACTTACAAGTACTGTGGGCAGCTCAGGCTGATTTAAAGGACCACATGACTGATGTTTCTAGTAACTAAGCACCATTTGGTTCTTCCAGAGGACTTCACAAGTGCAAGTGCTGTGCCTTTGATTCACTCTAGACCCCCAAGCTATATCTTAATAGCCATACCTTTGATTTGACTTTTCTCTCAGGCTATGTTTGAGAGTCTTTTATTGAATGGAGAAGACGGGGACTAAAGATAGTTTTATTTTTCAACACAGTAAGTCTAAGATTTTCCGGACTCTCTTTCTTCACTCTAAGTCTTTCTGAGACCTGAGCAGTCGAGAAGAGCTGACTCTTCTTTGTAGCCTGCTCCTGCCTGCAACATTTTACCTGGACACTCTCAGCCCAAAGCCACCAGGGTATTAGGTACACTTTCCTTCCTCCAAGTTATTTCAAGTGACAGTTTTTAGCAAATATCCCACCATTCCATAATACCATCATTTTTCAGCCTCCAGTAACAGTTTCTTGTTCCAGAGCCAACACCACATATTGCAGGTTTAACTTCTGTAGCTGTTACCCAGTGCCGTGCTAACACTGGATGCTAAACCACTTTAGAACCTGGAAGCACAGCCCTGCTCTCCCTATGTGCACCCTGGGTCCCGGGGAAGCCTGTCTCATGGAGGAGATCGGGAGCTTCTAGGAGGAGAAGCATGAAAGCACGATGACCCCTGTGGACTGGGCTCCAAACCAGCACACACTCATTTCCACTCTTGTTCCATGGGCCAGGAAAGCCAGATGAATGGGGCAGAACACCTACTCCATTCTAGATGGAGAAGTTACAAAGTGACGTAGCACAAGGGGGTGGAGAAAGAGATGGGTAAGGATGCAGTCCAACACATCTTAGATTCAATTTTCCTTACTTGACATCTTTCCTATTATGAAAGTAGTAGTTGTTGTAACAAGTGAAACAATTCCAAATCATGTGAAAAAAAAAGGCAAGTATCTCCTCCTTGTGAACCTCCCAGTTTCCTCTCCTGGGTAGAGAAGAATGGGATCCTGCAATGCATGGGGAAGCCAGGGAGAGTAAGGAGGAGCAGGAGGGAAGCAAGGAAAGGGCTGTCAGCTTGCCGGGCAACTCTCTGGTACTGCTTCTAACCCACAGGAGAGTGGAATGCTCTTTCCACTGTGGGTTTCATGAATTACAACCCCCACCGCCACCACCACCACCATGCTCAACACAAAATTCCTAGTTTGTTCAGATGGCTTTCCCTTCTGTGTTATCCTGTTCGGTTCAGTTCAGTAGCTCAGTCGTGTCCGACTCTTTGCACTGTGGCTGCTACAAATAAATCAGCACCAAACAGGTGACTCAAAACAACAGAGATGTATTCTCTCCCAGTAGGCCAAAATTCCAGAGGCCAAAATCAAGGCATCAGCCAACCTCTCCCCAGAGACTCTAGGGAAGATTCTATTGCTCGACTCTCCCAGCTTCTCGCGACTGCCAGCATTTCTTGGCTTGTGGCCGCAACACTCCAGTCTCCACCTCTTTGGTCTCATTACCTGTGTACATGTCCAGTCTCCCTTGGTCTCCCTGTTATCTGGACACTTGTGCTTGTATTTAGAGCCCATCCAGATAAATCAGGACAACTCCTCATCTGAAGTCCTCAAATGTAATCATATCTGCAAATAAGGTCACATTTCACCATTTGTAACCAACCAGCCCTGGCAAACCACAGGAGCTGGCCAAGACCACATCCAGAATAGGCAGAGGCAAGTCAGCAAGCTGGGATCTTGCCCACCAGGAGCAAAGAGAAGACATCCAGGGAGAGACAGCAAGCAGCGTGGACAAAGGCAAGCAGCGTGGACAAAGGCGAGCAGCGTGAACATGCCGGGTGCGTCCAAGAAGTTACTCCAGGTCTCAGCTATGTTGCCTCCTCCAGAGACCATGAGGGGTCACCAAAGGGCACGGATGTGTCCTTTCTGTTCTCTGAACCCACAGTTAAGTCCAACCCAGGTGTCACCTTTTCCTAATGAAAATATCTTTTATCAGTGGAGCCGCCTCAGGTAAAGGAAAGCCCTGCTTTGATGAAACCAGTGCTTTAAAATGAAACATTTTATCAAAAGCAATAATACAATCCCAGTGAAATTAAACCAGGAAGACAGACATTCTAAATGCCCCAGACTCTGGTTTTGATTTTTTTAATTTCCAGTTAAATTAAAGTTTCCCATGGAGGTTCAACACTTGGCTTGCCTTCCTGAAGGGAAAAGCTCTGATATCCCTCCCTCAACACATCTTCCTCCTGAAGAGTTCTCAGAGGTTGGTTGTAATTCTCACCCACAGGCTGGTTTCAGCCCAAGGGCTGGAAGTTAGAGAGATACTTGGATACCAAACCTATTCACTAGGTAAGTAGGGAACCCACTCCATAGCAGGACAGCATGGCCCCAGCCAACCACAGGAAGGATCAGAAATTGACAAGAGCTGGTGGCCCAGCCATAGCTATAAGACAGTGACAGGAACTGACTTGGGCTGACTTGGGCAAAAAAAAGAAATTTATTGTTTGACAAAATTAAAAATGCAGGGACTGTTTGGCCTTGGAATATGAAATGATGTCCCTAGAGCCCAGTTTTCCCCTCTAACTTTATTCTCCCTTTTCTTTGGGTCACTCCTTCTCAGGCTGCAGCTCCAGCTTCACACTCTCACAACCTCAAACTCTGGGGAAAAACCCTTCCTGCTCCAAGAGCTCAGATTGAGTCCCAACTATCTGATGGGCCCAAAGGGGTCAGTTACCCATTCCTGAATCCATTCCCTGGTCAAGAGAGGCCAGGCCTGGGCCAGGTGATTCACCCTTTAAGCCAGGGCTAGGCCAACTTCACCCTAACTACATGATTCATAGAAAAGGGGTTTAAGTGGCCCCTGTACCACCCTAACAGTTCTGATTTAGAGTGAGACTGTTAAATCACAAAAGAGGTTCACTCTGATAGCCTGAAATTCCTAAGTCATGAGATTAGACTGAACTTTGTCTCCCATTCTCACGTGCTAGCCAGACCCTGGCTTGGGAAAGGCCAGGTGACCAGTGACCCCTGTGTATCTCTTTCTCTGCTGCTGGGCGGCACTGCCCTTTGGCTGGAGTCAGGGACTCCTTCCTACGCCTGTGCTTGGCCCAGCTCCAGGCCTCACCTGGCCTGAGACCCCAGTTACCAAACTAGGTGTGTTTACCCAACACACAACAAGCCAAAGGCTGAGAACTTGAGGTCTGCAGCAGAGAGTTTATTTATGAGGCAGCCAAGCAAGGAGGTAGGAAAACAAATCTTAGATTGACCTACTGGAAGGCTAGGGGCTCAGGAATTTATGGCATAAAGCAGCAGGCTGATTTGAGGCATGAGGAGAAAGGACAAAGGCGATTGGAGATAAGAGAGAGTGGAGATAATCTGATTCTGAGCAGGCTCAGCTTACCAACAGGCTTCTCCATGGGACATGCACTCAGAAGCAGTATGGCAGCGGGACGCACCCAGGGTGGAGTGTTTAACCCTCTGGCGGCAAAAGGTTGGTGAGTGGACGCTCACAGAGCAGCTGGAGGGTAAGTGGTCTTAAGCAGTCTTAACTTGGAGCTTGAACTAGACACAGCTGATTCCAAGTTCCTGGAAAACAGCTCAAGCAAACTTTGTTTAGACTGATGAGCTCTTGGGGGACCTACAAGTTTTTTCTAGCAAAAATTAAGGTGAGCTTGATCAGCAAAGGCAGGTTACAGTTGTACTGGATCCAACTGATAATCTCTCTAGTTTTCACAGGTAGGGTGCTCAGAGATGGGTGATGCTCAGCCCTGTCCTGACCCACTCCACTTCCCGGTGTCCACTCCAGCACAGCGATAGGTGAGAGGATCCTGTGGAACCTGGGCAAAGTCTATTCCAGCCTCTCATTGCAGCAGCCTAGACTAGACCACCAGGAGGCTCTGAGACTGATGCTGGAGCCTGCCTTGGATGGGTTAGATCACACGAGAAGATGCACTGTCCTGCCTTTCATCCACCCAGGCTTCTCACTGTCCCAGGATCCAGCCGTTCTTACCTCATCCCCACACAAATGTCATACGAGGCTCCTGCTCATCTGAGTGCCCACCACGCCCTGGACAGACCTCCAGAGAAGCCCCCTCAGATGGGACAGGAGTGTCTGATGCACATCTGGGTCGCCAGTGGCTGGCATAGCACCAGCATACACTGGGTGTTCAGTTTATCTCCCTTCCCCTCCAACTCTTTCCTTCCTCAGCTCAATCACCAGTGGGGGCAGGATATTCATCCCCCACCTGCAGACACCACCTCTTCCTCCCAGGCCTACAGCCCAGAGCTCAAACCCACAGCACCTCATGGGTGGGGCTAAAGTCACCTGTGCACATGTCCAGACCACACGTGGGAGCTCCTGGGGGTCTGGGGTCAGACCTGAAATTAGAGGCCTCAGACAGACCATTCACAAGCCCAATCCAGTTCACGGGCTGGTTTGTTTGCCCCTTCAGAGTTTTTTAAATTTTTTAAATGAAAACCAACATTTAACCATTAGAGAATGTTGTGCATGAGCTGTGTTCCCCCAGAAATTCATGCACCGGAGTCCTGAACCTCAGAATCTCAGAAGTGACTATTTGGAGACAGTGTCTTTAAAAAGAGGCATAAGGTAAAATGGGTACCCTCCCTGGTGGCTCACTGGTAAAGAATTTGCCTGCAATGCAGGAGACCCAAGTTCAATCCCTGAGTCAGGAAGATCCCCTGGAGAAAGGAAAGGCACCCCACTCCAGTCTTCTTGCCTGGAGAATTCCATGGACAGAGGAGCCTGGCGGGCTACAGTCCATGAGGTCGCAAAGAGTCGGACACAGCTGAGTGACTGACGCATTCTCGCTTTCTCACTCAGCCTTCTCTGGCTTCCCGGGCGGCACTAGTGGTAAAGAACCCACGTGCTAATGGAAGAGACATAGGAGACCCCGGGTTGGGAAGATCCCCTGGAGAAGGGAAGGGCAACCCGCTCCAGCAGGCTTGAGTTGGACTCAACTGAGTGACTACCACTGTCATTTCACTTTCACTTTTCAGGGTAAAATGAGGTAATATGGATGGGCCATCATCCTATCTTGCTTGCATCTCTATAAGAACAGGAAATTTTCATACACTGAGAGACAACAGAAAGGCACATTCAGAGGGGGTGACCACGTGAGGACCCCGTGGGAAAAAAACACCTGCAAGACAAGGGCTGCAGAAGAACCGAGGCCGCCACCACCTGGATCTGGGCTCATCAGCCTCCAGAGCCATGAAAAAGTACATTCCTATTGTTTAAGTTCACCAGTCTATGGTAGTTTGTTATGGCAGCCCTGGCAAAATGAATACAAAAGGATTTCACCCAGAAATCTGGATGTGCAGCTTCTCTTGAGCTACCAAGAGTCGGGCGTCCAAGGGCCCGTGTCCTGATACAGCAAAGTAGCTAGAGCCTGGAGCCAAGAGACGCTGTTCCCTCTCCACCAGGCTTGAGCTCCCCCACCACTGCCCTCAGGGCCACTTGACCTGGGGGCTTGCGACACCAGACCTCAGCGAAGGGTGAGGCAGAGTTACAGCACAGAGAGCCCACCAGGAAACACGCTCCTGCTGCCCTTCTCCCCTACCAGCCTATCCCAGGTGTGAGGGGGGACTCAGCCCCTGGAAGATGGTCCCTCTCCATGACCAAGGCAGTGATCCTGGTGAATTCCCTGACACAGAATTCCCAAGATAAGACTGATCTGCCACCAATAATTCTCAGGCTCCAAAGTCACATTTCCTACCCCAAATGGCTTCTCCTCCCAGGCTCCAACATCTCACAGGACCACCCTAGACTGGGGGCTTTGGGAATCTGATTCGGGGCTGTATCCACAAGGCCTCCTACTGCAGGTCAGAGAGACTTAGCCCCAGGCAGGTTCAGCCCTCTTTTCCATGGCTGGACAAACAGAAGGTGGCTTGATGGGGACCCCACTCCCTTTTTGGAGCAGACCTAGGGCTGCCTCATTCGTGGTGCACACGTGCAAAGTTGCTTCAGTCGAGTCCGACTCTGTGTGACCCCATGGACTGTGGCCCACCAGGCTCCTCTGTCCATGGGATTCTCCAGGCAAGAGTACTGGAGTGGGCTGCCATGCCCTCCTCCAGGGGATCTTCCCAACCCAGGGGACAAAACGCAGGTCTCCTGCATTGGGAGGCGGGTTCTTTACCCACTAGTGCCACCTGGGAGGCTACCCAGTCATTCATGGGGCACCAATCAATCTGCTGCTGGCTGGAGCTGCCGGCAAGCAGGCCACACTGGGCCCAGTAGAAGTAATGCCAGCCCTTCTAGGGAGCCCTGAGTGGCCCTCTAGGATAGGGGGTGCACAGAGCTGCTGGCATGTCAGAGCCTCAGCACCACTGCCTAGAGCTCGCCATCCATCTGCCAACTGTCCCCACCAGGGCTGCCTCTGCACTGCATCTCAGCCCGCTCCCCTGCCAGCCCCCTGCCAAGCCACCCTGCTGCTCCAGGCAGGCTGCTGCTTCCATCCTCTCCTCACCAGCTCCTGGCAGCAGCCCGGAGCCCACCCCACCCTCTCCTGTCCCTAACACCCTCTGCCCTCAGGGCTGAGCCCAGACCCTTTCCTGCACTGAGAGGCTTGCAGGCCACCTCTCTGCCCTCCCTCTGCACCCCCCAACTCGCGTCGAGGCCCAGCCCCCAGCGCTGTGCCTCTGCTTTTAAGACATCTTAAGTGTCCCTGCCTTGCCTGGGCTGCTTCTTCCACCTGGAGTTCTCACCTCTAGTGTCTACCCCAGTCCTACCCATTCAACAGGAAAAAAGGCCCACGTAAACCAGGACACAGAGGCAGGACCTCACCCACCACCAGGGATGGGCAGACAGACTACCTCCCAGCATGTATCACTCTGCAGCTGAGAATGACATCGCCAGACCTCAGGAAATGGTCCTCCCTCAAGCTGCTGAGCAAATACATATCAGGGAAAGCTAGTCTACTGAATCTCCGTGAACTCACCTGGTGTCTTAAGTCCTTTCTGGGTGCAAGGAGTGCATGCCCACCTCAGCATCCCCCACGTGGAGAGAGAGAAGGGGAGATGTCTCTGAATCCAGGTCTGACACACAATGGACATTATGGAAAGGAGTGGCCAGCCCTGTTCTTGGCTGGTCATCACCAAGGGTGATGATCATAAGCAAGGTACCAGCTAGAAGGGAGTGATCACAAGCCGGAGAGGTGATGGAGGTGCCACTGCAGATTTCCGGGAGGCTGAGCAGTTCCTTTCCCCCAGTCCCCAGCATCTCTCCATATGCTGGAAGCAATGACCTGCCTCTGTCACCCACAGGGTCCCCAACCACCGATACTACATGAAGAGATGGGGGAGGTGCCTGGAGACCCCCAGTGCCTTCTTGCAGTGACTTGCCTGGGGGAATGTCAGGGCACCTCCACCAAGCTGCTGAGCACAGAGGCTCCACTGGGTCCCCTGCCCTGAGTTCTAGGATACCATTAACAAGATGAGTCTAAAGGAGAAGTCTCTTAAAATTAAAGTGAACAATTCATAGGCCCCATGATCCAGCAGCTCTTCATATTCACTTGAAGGAGGAAAGGCTTGCCTATGTGCCCAAGGGGGACTGGGCAAGCCTGCTGCCTTCAGTGTTGCATATCAGAGCGGAGTAACAGAAGCAGCAGCGGTGTCCAGGCCACAGCAGACCCGCTGGACACGCTGCCCCCCACCCAGAGGGAGAGCCTGCCGGCAACCAGCAGAGACGCCCGCTCCTGCTGTCTGTGTGGTGAGCACGGTCACGGTGCTGCGGCACGGACGATGCCGTTGACAGTCAGCAACGGCAGAAGACTCCTGCACCCCTTCCCGCCCCGCCCTGCCCTGCTCCCCACGTCCCCCTCCTCCCTGGGGCCCCGCCCCTGGGAGCCTGTCATTCCCGCTCTAAGGAGGGCCCTTGGCTCACCAGGGCTCCAGTGCTGCTCATCTCATTGCCTCTTTAGAGTTTATAGATGGAACTCTTGAGGGTTCCATCTATAAACTTCACTGTGCCTGCTCTGTGTCCCTGGGCTGAGTGCTGGGGCTTGGAAATAACGATAATATCGGCAGACCTCACAGATTCTGAAGGTTCAGTTGCAGACCATCCCGATAAAGCCAATACTGAAATGAGGCAAGTCCTATGGGGTTTTTTCGGTTTCCTAGTGCACATAACACTTACATTTACAATATGGTCTATTGTGTGCACAGCATTATATGTTTAAAATGCACATACCATAACCAAAAAGCACTCTATTGCCAAAAATTCCAACTGTACTTCAACAACACAGGATTGCCACAAACCTTCCCTTTGTAAAGACTGCAGTATCTATAAAGTTGCAAAAAGCACAGCCACAATAAAACAACATACGCCTGTGGTTAACGCTGTATTCACAGGACTGCTCTAACAAAGGGCCGGATCAGGTAGCTTAAACAACATACATCTATTTCCTCGCAGTTCTGGAAGCTAGAAGTCCAGGACCCAGGTGTGGCCGAGACTGATTCCTCCGAGGCCTCTCTCCCAGCTTGTGGATGTCTGTCTCCCTCCCGTGTCCTCACGTGACCCTCCCCTGAGCGTGTCTGCGTCCTAATTTCTTCTTATAAGGACACCGGTCATACTTGATCAGGGCCTACCCTAACACCCCCATTTTAGTTTTTCTACCTCTTTAAAGGCCTTATCTACAAATACAACCATATTCTGATGTGCTAGGAGTTAGGACTGCAACACATGAATTTTGGAGACACAATTCAACCTGTAACACTTGCTGAGCGCCTTCCCCCTTGTCTCATTCAATTCTCCCCACAGCCCTCTGAGGCACACACCATTTGTATCATACAGATGAGAAGACTGAGGCCCAGAGAGGCCAGGCAGTCACCCCAGGGCACCCAGCCGTCATGCGGCCCAGCTCTCAGCACTGCAGTCGCTTGCTTTCTCCACCACCTTCTCAGCACCCACAGAGCACACGCCTTGTCAGTCCCTCCACTAGAAGCAGAGTCCATGGGGGTGGGGGTGGATGGTTCCCTCCTGGATGTCAGCACAGAGGTGTTAGATGAGGAAGTGGGCATTTTCAAGCTGACGTCATCCTTGCCCATCAAGGACCGTGGCCCCCACACCAGGCTTCTCTTTCAAAGTCTGGCTCAGAGCTGAACCCCTGGCAGCCAGCCTCAGCCCCCCAGCCCCAGGCCTGCCCAAACACAGGAGCCTGAAGAGCCCCTTGGTAAAAATCAATGCCTTGGCTGGCAAGCAGTCAGGCCTTTCTTCCCCAGGCCTCCACCGTATCCCAGCAACGACACGCGCATCCTCTTGTCTGCAGGCTACTGAGAAGACGCTGCTCTCAGAAGCCAGAGTCCAGACAGTTCCTGCTGGAACCACTGAGCCTGCAGCCTCGACTCAGGGGTCCCCTGGGCTCACCTCCTGGGCCAGAGGCTGACCCTCAGCGAGCAAGGCTGAGAAAGGTGTCCAGGCCCAGGACCCCACAAAGTAGGGGCCCAGGGTTCTGATGCCCCCAAGAAGGTGGTAAATCCTCTTAGATCAGGGTAAACTGCAGGGAGCACTGTCTAAAATGCAAGCAACTAAGATTTGACTCTAAATAAATGCATATGCAAGACGTTTCATGGAGATGTAGCTGCTTGAATCGGAAAGGTATCACCATCCTGAAGAGAGACCAGCTACAGAAGTGAGCACTAAACCAGCCCAGTGGAAACCCCAGGCCATCGCCTCCCTGTTTGGTCAGAGCTGCTGCTGGATATCAGCTTGTATGGCTGGCCTACCTAATTCCAGCGCTCAGGGAGCCTGATCAGCAGCACGACCTTCCGTTGGTGCCCTGCTGAGTGGGGCGGCCAGCCACTGGCACCGGGGGAGGAAGCAGATGGCAGGAGCCCACCCCAGGCTCATCTGGACTATCCTAGGCCCTTCTACCCTTCCCCACTCAGGTCATGTATTTTTAATTTCCCTATTTTACTCTTTCTTCTGTCTTGTTTATTGAGAAGAGGGCAACAGAGGATGAGATGATTGGATGGCATCACCAACTCAGTGGACATGAGTTTGAGCAAATCCCAGGAGATGGTGAAGGACAGGGAAGCCTGGTGTACTGCAGTCCATGGATTTGCAGAGAGTCCGAAACAACTTATTGACTGAACAACAACAAATGCTATTTATTCCTGCAATTTTAACTTTGAAAAAATTCTGTAGTTCTTTTCCTGTTTTATCTCAGCCTTTCATCATGGAAGCTGTCAGTTTATTTCATCTAGAGTGTTTTCCTTATCTTGTTTTTACAATTTATTGTTTGATTTCCAAGAGTGACCTAAGCCATGGGGAATGACGTTTTTGGAGGGAAGAGTCAGGTTTGAGAGGCTGGCAGACCCTGACCCAGATATGACTCTGCAGGCTGGTGACCTGGCCTCTAAGGGTCTCTTTAGGTCTCTGCGCCTGATTCCTTATATGAAAAAAAAAGAGATAGTCATATCTTTGGCAAAGCAGCTGGCCTGAGGTAGACCCCAGTGGCAGACAAAGGAGGATCTGGGCATGCCAGGCCTAGGTCCAAGGTCGCCTGGGTACAGCCACAGTTTGATTCTGAGAGTCTCTGAGCTGGGGATGAAGGGGAAAGAGCCCAGCAGGGGGTGATCTAGAAAGGGAGGACTTTAGCCAGTGACTAGGTCCCAGAACCATGAAAATGCCTCATTGTCCATCTATGTAACCAAAGGAGAGCTTCCTCACAGAGCAAGAGGTGTGCCCAAAGGAGCCTGGCTTTCATAAAACGGCCTGCAACTTCAGAAGAGAGCAAACACACAGCTCCTGCAGGGCCCCTCTCTGGCGGAGCACCTGTGCCAAGGCAGGCAGGTGTCAAAGCGTGTGGCCAGGCAAGGGAGGGGAGCTGAGTTTTGAATGCCTTCAACTTGAAGCCACCCGGGGCTGTGGGTGAAGCTGGAGCTGAGAGGTGACTCAGCTAGCCTAAGCGGTTTGGATGTCACCCTGAGTAGATTTTTGTCAGGAATGCAGGAGAGGGATTGAATGTCCTCGGTTTAACCACAATTTCTCCATTGTTTCAGGAAAGAACATACTAGATCTCATGTGATTGTTTGGGGAAAAAATGTCTCATCTACTCAGGCTGGTGAGCAGCATGCAGAGTAGACTAACAGGACAGGACGCAGACCACAGGACCCAGAAGTAGGGCGTGGGATAGACACAGAACATTCCCTGATCAGTAACAGAGAACAGGCATACAGTCCAGCATCAATAGTATGTGGGCTGGCAGGGACTCCGTAGTGGCTGAACCCCTAGAGCTCAGCATCTGGCCAAAGTCTCTACATCCAAACCAAGCCAGGCAGGCTGGAGCTGCTGCTGTGGACAGAAGTGACAGGGAGCTGCAGCAGGATGAGCCCAGGTACATGTGCCCAGGTGCCACCACGGCCCTGCCTCAGCACCCACCCCACCTCCTATCCATCCACCCAGCATCCTGGTGCTCTTTCCAAAACCCAGAACCAGTCCCTCCATTTCTTACTGAAACCTAAGTCCCATAAGATTCAGGGCAACTGCTTTGGCCTGATCTTCAAGGCCTGTTATCCAGCCTAGACCACTCTTCCTGGGTTCCCCACCACCACCAGCTCCACACACCTTCCTGTTCTCCAAGGACAGGGTCTTCAGGCCTGGGTCCACACTCACTAACTCTTGACGCGACCTTAGGGCGAGACAGTTACCTGCCTGTAAGATGGACAGGCAGTGCCACCGTGTAAAGTCAGTCTGCTGTAACGGGAGCAGGCTGCTTCTGCCGGCTGCTGGTCACCTTCTTCCAATTGCCCCTGACTGGGACGACGCAGGAAACTAGGTCCTAAGAGAGCCAGCCACGCGTCCCTGGCCTTAGTGGGTCCAATCAGAGTGACTCTCAGTGTTCTGGAGTGGAAAGTCCCTCTATCCCGTGGGTGCCTTGGGAGGAGATGGAGCTCTTCTCCAGGAGGGAATGGTATGAAGGTGGATGGTTGGGAGCTGCTTCCACAGAGTGGGGAGGGGGCAGCTAGGCTAAGAATGAGCCCAGCATTCAGAAGAAGAGCCAAGAGGATCCCAGAGGACTGGAGCTGGTTCTTAGTGATGTCATGGCAAGCCTCGCTGGACTTGTCAGCAACATGAGCCAATAAATTCCCTTTAGAGCTTAAGCCAGTTTAAGTAGGATTTTCTGTCACTTACAGAAATTCCCAGTGGAACCCTCAGGAGCCTCAACCCTGGGCATGGTCATGGAGCACATACCATCAACTCCATAAACTCATCTGGGGTCCTGGGGCAGATGTCTGCCCTCATCCCATCTGCCTCCTTGAATGCTCAAGACAAAGGCCGTATCACAGGCAGCTTTGCATACTCAGAACCTTGGTAGTGCTCAAATGTATAAGCTTAATTAATGGTCAATCTCAGACGGAAGCAATTCAGAATTCAAGTAGGGGGACATCTCAGGATTCAGCCTGCATCCCAATTCCTCCTGAACCTCCTCACCAGCTAGAAGAACACGCAAGTGCTGAGAGAGGATTTTGAAAGAGAATGGGGTGTATCCGGAAGCTTCTGTTTCATACTACGAATGCAGCCTCCTCCAATGTACACGGGTGTGGTATGCCACCCCCTTCACCTCTAGTCTACTGAGAGCACTTTCATGGGGTCACTTGGAGGCTTTGGGCACTGAAGACTGAGGTCGGATCCCCCAACTTGGGAGCGAGTGCCAGCTGATGTCGTGTTCGTGGAAGCAGACTTCGGAGGGAACTGCTGTCCTGGGATCACCCTGCCTCCTAGTGCCCCAGGGCCAAGGATGCTCCTGAGACCAGATGTGGTGGGACACAGAACCCCCAGGCTGAGGGGATGTGGAGCTCAAGGGAGTCTGCACGCAATGAATCTGCAGGAACCGTGAGGACGAGAAGAGGCCAGTGGAGGGAAAACCACACGGCTCACCTGCTAAGCAGCTGCAGTGGCCCCGAGCATCCACCCCACCCGCCCGCTCCTGGGGAAGCGCTCTGTCTCTTCCTGGGGGACCCATGGGATAGGGGACTTTCCACCCCAGGAGCCCCACGGTCATGGAGCTGGAACCTTCCAGTAACCGTCAAACAGCACACGTGAGAGAGACAGCCCTGCTCTTGGCCAGCCAGGCCAAGAGCAGGAGGCCAGCCCACCCTGATTGGCAAGGTCAGGGGAGAAGCTCCTCGGGAGAAACAGCAGAGGGCAACCTCAGCAAGTTCCCACGGCAGGACTCCAGCCAGAAGTCAGCCCAGCCGGGGAAAGGGCAGAAGTGGGGCCATGCTGCCGAATTAAGAGTTTAGTCACAGCCTTGACCTGGTCGTTCTGATTTGGAGATGAAGTCTGTGAGAGACCCATCACTGGAGACAGAGCTGAGGGGGCGTGAGACCGGCCCCCATTTTCTTCCTGAGAGGGCACGGTGTCCTCCAACCATTCACACATTAGGAGGGAGGTAGGAGAAAACCACTGTTGCAGTTTGGTCCCATTTCAAGGGGAGTTTGCTGCCCAGGCTAGTTGCATACATGTTTTGGTTTCCACCAGCAGCGCAGGAATGTGCCTGTCCCCCACATCTCACCGGCACAAAGTTTTATGACACGCACTTATTTTTTATAACAATAACCGGGAAAGGTGAAAATGCATTATTAGTCGGCATTTTTTAATGATTTAAAGTGAAGCTTCTTCAAACGTTGGTTTATCGCTTCAGTTTCCATTTAGATAAAATTCCCGTTTACTTGCTTTGGACGCTGCGTCCTGGAGGATGAGAGCTGCAGCAAGCCCTTGTGTTTGTATTAACTTCCTCGTCGTCTTCACGGAAGCTGTTACTTCGCATCTGTTGCTGCTTTTTATCTTGGTTGTGCTCCATTTCAATTTGCAGAGCCGCTTTTGTTTTGCTGCTACCCTGTCACTTGTCACATCACTGGGTCAAGGCACAGGCTCTGAGGCTGCTGGACTGAGTTCCAAGCTGGTGAAGCCCTTGTACCTCCACTTCAGGCAAGATCCTTACGTCCCTAGTCGAGAGCATCGTCTGAACAACGGAAATAGTAGCTGGTGGCCATGAGCGATAGAAAGAACCATCTATGTCAAGCTCACTGCACAGTACATAGTCTCTAACACATAGTATAGCATTTTAAATCTTCATATCACCACCACTGTCACTTGGCATTTTCTTCCTTCCAGAGTTGAGACAACATGCAAACTCTTTGCCATATCACTCGTTAATTTAAATTTGAAATCATGAGGAATTTATCATAATAATGTCTGGGATATGATTAGGTCAAGATTTCCTTTCTCTCCTAGAGTAGAATCCAATTTTCCCACCTACATTTATTTAGTGATTCCTCCATACAGGGACAGACGACTTGTAAATTTATTTTAAAACCTGGAAATTGCTTGCCTATTCATTTCCTTATTTATTAATATTTGAACTTCAGCTTCAGATATTTATGCTAAAACCATACTCCTCAGATCACAGCTTTGTTAACACAGATGCAGGCAAGCCCCTGATTAATTTTACCCTACTTAATTTTTCCCTTCTTTCCGTTTACTCTTCTCATTGCCTCCCTCCACAGGCACATGCTCTGTCTGATTCAGTCTTAAAGATGCAGGCTTCCCCGTGTAGCACTCATGGAACCCTCCTCATGCTGCCTTACATAGACAACTTTGAGCTACAGACTCCACTCCAATCCTACTTTCTTCTCTTGACACGGTTTTGGAGCTCTGTTTATGGAACTGTATGAATAACTGGTCCAGAGTTCTTTCATGTTGCTTCGTACACAATAGTTTGCACTCAGCACGTCGAACTTGTCATGTATTTGTGGCTGTGAACCTGGAGCTGTCTCCAGCATTATGCTATCAGAAACAATACGATAATAAACACGGCCGTGCGTGTGCCTTCAGGCACCCCGTGGAAGTGTCTCTAGGACACCTGGGTCAGAGGACACGTTCACGAAACTCTGAAATTGTCGCCAGCAGCACACCCCCAATCAACCATTCCTGAAAATCCCAGCACACATCCTAATGAAGGTTGGTATCATCCACCTTTCCAATGTCGCCACTCTGCTGGGTATCCAGTGGCATCTCACTGTTGCTTTCACTCATGTTTCTTTGACCCCTGGTGTGTTCAAATCTCCTCAAACACTTGCTGGCCATGTGGGCATCATCTCCTTGAAAGAACTGTCTTTTCCTCCCCTCTCTCATTTTTCCATTGTGTTGCCTGTCTTTCTCATAGTAACTGGCAGAAGACCTTTCTATATTCTAAAAAGTAATCCCTTAGCAGTTGTGAGCATCACAAATGTCACCTCCCAGGCTGCACTCTCTTGGCTTGGGCTGTGCAGTTCTTCACTGAACAGATATATTTAACTTTGATTTAGCCAAAAGCATCGCTTTGTCACCTCTGATTTGCATTGTGGTCAGTTTTGTTTAAAAAAAAAAATCTCTCCACTACTCTAGATCTCAAAAGATGTTATCCTAGATAATCTTCTGCCGGCTTTAAAGCTTTACTTTCCATCTGCCAACCTTTAATCTATCCAGAGACTCCCTAGGATATTGGGGTGAAGTAGAGTCCAGTTTTAAAGCCCATTTTCCCAGCCTCATCCACTAAATAGCCTGTCCTTCCCCCCTTTCTTCGTGATGCCACCTGTATCATATTCCAAATTCCCATGTACACCAGGTCTGTTTCAATTTCTCTGTTTCATGCTATTGACATCCCAGTCTATCCCATGACCAGGACCACAGGCTCCAGGACATGTCGTGACAGAGAAATTTTGAAAGATCAAGTTACCTCTTCTTTTGTTTTTTTGTTTTGACAAACATTCTGATTTATTACTTGTCTACAACAGTTGAGACCTATTAGACTTAGTTCTCAAATTCTTTATTCAAGATACCATGAATATCTTGGTTAATGTGTCTCAGTTTTGACCTGGTTCAGCGAGTGCTGCAGAGGCCAGGGACCTTGAGGAAAGTGCGTTACCCTGCAAGCCTTCTCTGTCTCCTCAACAGTCCTTGCTCTGCCCAAGCAGGGCTTTTCCCAGCCAGGAATTCTCCAGAAGTTCCTCCCCTCGCCTGACTTTTCCTGGCTTCACTGGGTGGTAGGCAGGTGTGTTCTTTTCATATGCAAAGAGTTCTGTGTTCTTCCATTTGGCCTTTCATGGTGCCCTTGAAGAAGTCTGATTAGCAAACTAGATTGGTTGTTTATTTAATAATTGGAGACACCCTGTTTGCCTAATTTCTTTTTCTAAAACAAGAAATGAAAAACTTTGTCATACCTGTTCAGATTCCTTTCGGAGAAGGCAATGGCACCCCACTCCAGCACTCTTGCCTGGAAAATCCCATGGACGGAGGAGCCTGGTGGGCTGCAGTCCATTGGGTCATGAAGAGTCGGACACGACTGAGCGACTTCGCTTTCACTTTTCACTTTCATGCATTGGAGAAGGAAATGGCAACCCACTCCAGCGTTCTTGCCTGGAGAATCCCAGGGACGGGGAGCCTGGTGGGCTGCCGTCTATGGGGTCGCACAGAGTCAGACACAACTGAAACGACTCAACAGCAGCAGCAGCAGATTCATTTCTCATTTACATCTTTTTTGCTTTTATATTTCCTCGTCTTTCAATAATAAAGATGGAAAGAGTCAAGTAATATGTGAAGACAAAAAGTAGGAAAGGATTAAATGTGAAAGAAAAGAAAGGATGAAAATGGCAAGATTGCTAAATTTACTTCCTTGGAATGTAGACTGACAGCTGGTGGACACTGTATCAAAGCTGGGGAGGGTGACCCGCCACATCTCCCGGACTCCAAGGCTTCTGCCGTTTCTTTCACTGCGAGGCGCCTAGTTTGGGGCTCATGGCCCTCCTCGACCTTGTGGTGACCTTAATGGGACTGAATCTGACACTTGATTGTGAAGGACAGGGAAGCCTGGCACGCAACAATCCATGGGGTCGCAAAAGTTAGACCCCACTTAATGACTGAACAACAACAAAAACAGCAATTTATGAACAATTTTGATAAACTGGAGTACATACTAAGGTGGAGAGCTAGGATAATGTAGGGTCTGCAAACCTTATCACATGAGAAATAGTGGAAAGATCTACATGTTTTTGGCTTGGAGTTACTTACCTCTTCTTATTCCTTGATTCTTCCATATACATTTGGCAGTGAGTTTGTTGATTTCCTCAATAATTCCAGCTGAAAATTTGATCTGGATTGCATATAATGCCTATCCGAAGCTGGGAGACTTGAGAACGTTTTAACAGTAAAAATCTCACCCATACACACAGTAATCTCTCCTTTTGTGTCATATACTAGAAGTTTCCATTTTTTACAGAAAAGTCCTCTATATTGTTTGTTAGGTTGACCTCAGGATGCTTTTTTGCCATTGAAAATGGTGACTTTGTAAAATTTCTTCATCATTTTTCATTAAGAATTTGTTCTTATAAAGCATTTTACGGCATTTTTGAATAGCAATATTTTTCCAGTACATTTGCTGCATATGTTTCCTCAGTTCTTTTTCAGTAAAGATAATTTGTTTGGTTGATAATATCTCATTGTTTGACAGGACCAGTTGAGGGTTTGGCTAGTAGCTAGCTGTTTTTGGATTGTGTGAAGAGAACCCTATAAATTTGTAGTCTAGGGGTAATTCTGCTGTTGCTTCAAAACCTGGAGTTTCAATAGACCTTTCAGTACTGACTCTCTTACAAAGTTAGGTGTAAACCAAGGAAACTTCTGCATTTTCCACTCTAAAATTGAATCAATAAAGACAGAACTCCATGCTTTAGAAAAAATATTTACAGGCTTTCCCTTCAGTCAGTTTATTAGTTTATTATAAAGGACACAACTCGGGAACAATTGAATGGAATAGATACTTTAGGGGATGTGTAAGTGTGGAGTAGGAAATGGCAACCCACTCCAGTATTCTTGCCTGGAAAATTCCATGAACAGCAGAGTCTGGTGGGTTATAGTCCATGGAGTCTCAAAGACTCAGACACAACTGAGCAGGCATGCCTATTGACTACCTAAGCCATTTTCCTCATAAAGTAAATATTTACTCCATGGTTCAAATTTTATTTATATATATATATATATATATATATATACATACACACACACACACACACACATATATATAATTATAAAAGACAAATGTACACATTTTTCTCATGAATACCTAGAAAGATATGGAGAAGCCAGGAAGACACTGTAAGGCAACCAATCAGGTGCAGAGGATGAAAAACTCACCTGGTCCACAAGCTCTGTCCCAGCCCTGCTGAGGACACTTTGCAGAAGTGGAGACACCTCTGCACGTAAAGAACTAAAGTGGGACTTCAGGGGCAAGAGTGCATTTCCGACTGCGCGCACAGGAGAGGTGGCTGCAGGGCTGGGAGGTCCACTTGCTGTGGCCAAGGAATGGAATGAAGGGCTTTCAGAGTGACTGCTCCTCCTGGCCCCATAGGCAACCCAGAACTGGAGCACTGGCGTGCGCCGCAGCTGGGCAGGTTAGGGTCAGGCCCACTAGGGTGAGCTGAAGAAAAGCGTCAGTTCAGGGTGAATGGCTGGCTGGCCTGGAGCTCCTTCCCTCCCCTCCACAGCCCCACAGTCACTGAGCGCCAGACAACTCCAACCCAACAGAAAAGTTCTCAGAAGAGTGCGCTCCCTAGGGCACTACAGATGGTGCATGAGGGGCAGGACTCCTTAGTCAGGAGGTGACTCAGAATAGCCATCAAGCCCAGACCATGAAGGCCACACTGAGCTCTTTGCACTGGGGCCCAACCTCAACCCCCAAGAGGTGGCCCAAGGCACTGAAACTAGCCTCTTCCATACTGTGCCCAGCTTGAAAGATGTGTGATGCCCCCAGTGAAAACTGGCAATGGTGTCTTTCACTGGGTCTTCCCTGGTGGCTCAGTCAGTAAAGAATGAGCCCACAGTGCAGGAGACCTGGGTTGGATCCCTGGGTCAGGAAGATTCCCTGGAGGAGGGCATGGCAATCCACTCCAGTATTCTTGCCTGGAGAATCCCCATGGACAGAGAGTCTAGCAGACTGCAGTCCATGCGATCGCCAAGTGTCAGACACGACTGAGCAAGTAAGCACACACATCTTTCTCTGAACCAATAAAGAATGGGAACCAGATCTCTAAACTTGCAGTCCATAGGCAAATCCCCATGTGGCTTTGTTTCACTGGTTCCATGTTTTTAAGCTTCTGGAAATGGATTGCTTGACCAGAGAAAGTGGTCTCCACTGGCCACAGACTCCTCCACTCTATTTTGTTCAGTATCTAGCTTGATTCATTTATGTTGCATATCTGGCCCCTCTAGGCATTCCAGTGTACAAACCCAACTTAAGTACAGTTCAAGGTTCTTCCTGCTTTTATGGATTCAACGATGGTTGTTCTGATTTCGTGCACAGGGTCCCCTCAGGAAAGAAGCCACGTGATCTCCATTTAGGATAAAGGCTGTTCTTGCTTTGTCAGAACACAGTGGGATGGGATCTGAATCAGAAGATGACCCTTCTGTGTGTAAAGCACAGTTCTTCTCCCTTTGAGTTTTCCTTCAGTAACTTGCTACTGAAGGGTCTTTTCCCAGAGCCTTTGGGAAAATGAATAGCTTCTGAGTAGACTCAGACAACCACATCAGAGCCAACCCCTCAGGAAGTCTGTCCATATAATTGCCTGGTGGTGGCCCTGTGGCTAACCCCAGCCCAGTGAATTCATGGGAGATGTGCTGGCTTGAATCAAACAGCCTCTGAGCTTTATTTATGGACAAAACAGATGACACCAGAATGTTCTCTTCCCCTGGATCTCATTGCCCCTTAAATTTCAGGAAGAGGGGTCACCAACTCAAGCGTGGATGACAGAAACAAGTGAGGCTTGACATGTGTGAGAAAAACCACACTGTACACTCAGCATATCTTTCCATTTTTGTGAGAGGCATGGGTGGAGGCACTTGGATTCATAGAAATGAAAAAACCAAGAGCAAAAATGTGAAGATGAACAGCAACCATCAGTCCGGATAAATACTGCCATTTGTCAGTTTCAAGTAGACAGATATGATTCTCCAGAGCAATAAAATTTTCTGATTTTTAACGCTGGTTCGTTTAAAAACAACCACCACCACATTGTGTTGGTACTGTCTACCTTCAACCATGATGGAATAATTGCCATCACACTTGCCATTCTGCCTTAAACAGATTTTTTTAAATAAATTTATTTATTTTAATTGGAGGTTAATTACTTTACTTAAACAGATTTAATGGAACAAAATACATAAGGAAAATGCTGTGAAGTATTGTTTTACTGCTCAGGACTGCAACCTCTAAGAGAAGGAAGCACATCAGGTAAGCCCCAAGCACTGCCTGGCCTAGGACAATTTCCTAACTACAAAAAGAAGGCACCCTATCTCTTCTACCAGAGGGAGCACAAATGCTGAGCTGAGAAGGCAGAGGTTATTTAGAGCCATTAAAACACCTAAAATGTAAAGATTTGAGCAACATAGAGAAGGGAACTGGCTGAGAGCTTGGCTTCACATGTACCGAGAAAGACCGAAAGACCCCACAGAAAGCAGTTGACATGGCTGAAAGCAGAATCGAGATACTAAACGTCACACTAGCAGACACTGGCTTCCCTGGTGCTCAGAGGTTAAAGCGTCTACCTGGAATGCAGGAGACCAGGGTTCAATCTCTGGGTCAGGAAGATCCCCTGGAGAAGGAAATGGCAACCCACTCCAGTACTCTTGCCTGGAGAATCCCATGGATGGAGGAGCCTGGTAAGCTACAGTCCATGGGGTCACAAACAGTCGGACATGACTGAGTGACTTCACTTTCTTTCAGCAGACACTGGAGCTCTGGTCCAATCAGATGAAAGAGACCTCATTAAGGCATTCATCTGAGACATAATATTTACTCCAACATCTCACAAGTAAGACTCATGTCCTAAAGAAGTGGTTCCAAATTGGAAGGGTGAGGTGATTTTTCTCCTCCCTCAAAGAACATCTGGCAAAGTCTAGAGATCTTTGTTTTTACTGTCGTGATGACACATACTGGTGCTGTGTGTTTTTAGTCGCTCAGTCACGTCCAACTTACTGCCACCCTTTGGGCTATAGCCCACCAGGCTCCCTCCGTCCACGGGATTTTTCAGGCAAGAGTACTGGATGGGAAGTACTACTGCCATCTAGTGTGCAGAGCCAGGGATATTGCTAAACATTTCACAGTTCACAAGATAATCACACACGACGAAGAATTTTCCTGCCTAAAAATGCCAGTAGTGTCAAGGTTGAGAAACCCCACCCTAGAATAAGTGCTACTCTGCTGCTGCTGCTCCTGCTGCTGCTGCTGCTAAGTCACTTCAGTCGTGTCTGACTCTGTGCGACCCCATAGACGGCAGCCCACCAGGCTCCCCCATCCCTAGGATTCTCCAGGCAAGAACACTGGAATGGATTGCCATTTCCTTCTCCAATGCATGAAAGTGAAAAGTGAAAGTGAAGTCGCTCAGTTGTGTCCAACTCCTAGCGACCCTGTGGACTGAAGCCTACCAGGCTCCTCCGTCCATGGGATTTTCCAGGCAAGAGTACTGGAGTGGGTTGCCATTGCCTTCTCCAAGTGCTACTCTATGCTATACTAAGTCGCTTCAGTCGTGTCCGACTCTGTGCAACCCATAGACGGCAGCCCACCAGGCTCCGCCTTCCCTGGGATTCTCCAGGCAAGAACACTGGAGTGGGTTGCCATTTCCTTCTCCAATGCATGAAAGTGAAAAGTGAAAGGGAAGTCACTCAGTCATGTCCAACTCTCAGCGACTCCATGGACTGCAGCCTACCAGGCTCCGCCATCCATGGGATTCTCCAGGCAAGAGCACTGGAGTGGGGTGCCATTGCCTTCTCCAACTGCTACTCTAGACCTTTGCAAAAGCTAGGAGCTAGCCTCCCCAGTGATCTTTGCCTCCTATTATTCATACCTTTGTCTAGTTCCCACCCACCCATATGGAAAAGCTCAGATGAAGCAAGACAGAGGTCTCTGTCATAGCCAGAAATGAGAAAAGATCTGCCAATAAGCACATGAGTACTCTTGAAAGCATATTTTGCAACTATGTTGGAGTCTTAGATGAGTATAGCCCCAAATGATGGCTTACTGCAACCTCATAAAGAGTTCCTGAGCCAGAACCATGAAGCCAAGTCACACCCAGATTCCTGATCTTCAGAAATGGTGTGATAATAAATGTTTTTAACTGCTACATTTTGGAGTAATTTATTACACAGCAATAGATGAACACAACAATCTTTTCCCTAGCAAAGCCTAAAACTAAGTCTTGTTAATTGTCTGCCAGAACAAAACTCAAAACTCTTATTTAAAAAAAAAAAAAAGCCAGATTCCTTAAAATGCATAATTTACAATGCTTGGGAATACAGAAAAAAAAAATTACTACGCATACAAAGAAATGAAAAAAGTGACTCATAATGTTTTTTTAAAAAGCAGTTAGAAACAGATTCTGAGATGATCCAGATATTAGAATCAGCACACAAGGATTTTCTTTAGAATTATGCTAAAAACTTAAAGAAAAATATAGTCCAAATGAGTGACCATATGAGGAGAAGTCCACAGAGAAACGGAAATTATGAAAGAGAAGCAGATGGAAATTCTATAACTGAAAAGAAAATATCAGAAATCAAAAATTTACTAGATTGGCTTAAAAGCAAATTTAAGACGGCAAGAGAAAAAAAAGGTGAACTAGAGACAGATTCATAACAATTTCCACTCTGAAGAAAAAGATTTTTTCCAGAGAGATGGTATGGGGAGGGAGGTGGGGGGGGATTCACTATTGGGAACACGTGTACACCCGTGGCAAATTCATGTTGATGTATGGCAAAACCAATACAGTAGTGTAAAGTAAAATAAATAAACAAATAAAAACTAAAAATTTAGAAACATGAACAAAGTCCCAGTGACCTGTGGGACAATGTTAAATAGTCTAACTTAAATCTGGCTCAGAGGTTTAAGCGTCTGCCTGCAACGTGGGAGACCCAGGTTCAGTCCCTGAGTTGGGAAGATCCCCTGGAGAAGGAAATGGCAGTATTCTTGCCTGGAGAATCCCATGGACAGAGGAGCCTGGTGGGCTACAGTCCACGGGTCACAAAGAGTCGGACACAACTGAGCAACTTCACTTTCACTTTCAAGTCCAATTCAGCTCTCAGAGGAAAGCAAAGAAAGAACAAGAAAGAAACAATTAAAAAAAAAAAAACAATGATTGAAATTTTCTTAAATGTATTGAAAAACATTAACTTGTCAATTCAAGAAACTAAGTGAACCCCCAAGCAGGCTAAATACAATGAAAAGCACAAGTAAGTACATTATAATCAAACTGCTGAAAACCAAAGATGAAGAAAAAAACTTTGAAAGCAACAAGAGAAAAATGACTAAATAAATACATGAGAGGGATGACACAAAGACAATTATCTTCTCATTGAAACGATGGAGACCAGAAGGTCACAGAATAACACTGAAATGAAGAAAGAAAAATTGTATTCTAAGAATTTTTATCCAACAAAAATATTCTTTAAAAGGAGAGCAAAATAACATTTCAGATTTTTTTAAGTTGAAAGAAATGGTTACCAGCAGATATGCACTATAAGACCTACTGAAAAGAGTTCTTAGGCTAAAGATAAATGATACCAAATAGAAACAGATCTACAGGAAAAAATGACAAACACTGAAAATGTTATATATAAATTTAAAACACTAGATTTCCCCTTAATTCACTTAAAAGACAAATGCCTATTAAAAATGAAAATAGAAACATTATAAATCGAGGTTTATACTATGGTTTTTCCTGTGGTCATGTATGGATGTGAGAGTTGGACTGTGAAGAAGGCTGAGCACTGAAGAATTGATGCTTTTGAACTGTGGTGTTGGAGAAGACTCTTGAGAGTCCCCTGGACTGCAAGGAGATCCAACCAGTCCATTCTGAAGGAGATCAGCCCTGGGATTTCTTTGGAGGGAATGATGCTAAAGCTCCAATACTCCAATACTTTGGCCACCTCATGCAAAGAGTTGACTCACTGGAAAAGACTCTGATGCTGGGAGGGATTGGGGGCAAGAGGAGAAGGGGACGACAGAGGATGAGATGGCTGGATGGCATCACTGACTCGATGGACCTGAGTCTGAGAGAACTCCAGAAGCTGGTGATGGACAGGGAGGTCTGGTGTGCTGCGATTCATGGGGTCGCAAAGAGTCAGACACGACTGAGCGACTGAACTGAACTGATACTATACATAAATTAAAATGATGGCTACATCACGAAGGATGGAGAGGAAAATGAAATTAGGCTGTGCATTGCTCTTCATCCTGTTCGTGACACCATTTGTCTTGCTGTTCACACTGTCTGCACTGTTTGCTGAACCCAGGGTAGGCAAGACGCGAGCTCAGCGGCTGGAAGAAGGCTTGAGGAGCTGTAGGAACTGCAGACACATTTATTCTCTTCTGGCTGGTGGATCAGCAGCCATTTCATAACCTAACACAACACAGCCTCTCTCCCGGCTGACACAGCAGCCGTGACAGTATTCTCTCCCAGCTAACGCAGCACCCGTTCCACAATTCTCTCCTCTCGTGGCTGACCCAACAGACACAGCCATGTAGCAATAATAGCAACTCCACCTTTTAAGTGGAGCTCATATATATGTACAGCCCCCAAAGCATGACTAAGCAAGGACCTCTGACGTGCATGCACAGTGCTACAAATGATCTCCGCTGTTACATAGTCATTATTTACAAAATGTGGGTGAAAGAGCCTGAATACACACGCGATCTTGGCTAATATGCTGTCTCCTCACATAGTGCTCTTAGTTTCTTATATTTGTTAAGTGTGAATAACAATGTGGGAAGTGAAACAATATTAATTATAATTAGACTGTGATGAATTGATAACACATAATCCTTAAAGAACTAACAAAAAGAAAAAGAAAAATAGCTTTGATGCCAATAAAGAAGATGAAAAAAGAATACAGAGTATTCAATTAATCCAAAAGAAAGCATAAAACAGGAAGAACACCAAGCAGATGGGACAAATAAACAAATAATTACATGTCATACTTAAAGCTCACTATATAATTTATTAAAACTGAGCTGAATACTGTAATTAAAAGGAAATGGCTGTCAGAGTAGACTATTTATTTTAATAAATTTATTTAATTTACTTATTAAAGTTATTTATTTTACTTTACAGTAAAAACAATGCCCAGACTTCCCTGGTGATCCAGTGGATAAGAATCTTCCTGCCAATGCAAGGTTCAATCCCTGGTCTGGGAGGCTTTCACATGTTGCAGGGCGAGCAAGTCCACACACCACAACTACTGACCCCCACACTCCAGAACCTGCATGCCGCAACTGCTGAGCCCACAGGCTTCAGCTATTGAAGCCTGGGCACCCAGCGCCTGTGCTGGGTAACAAGAGAAGCCCACTCACCACAGCTAGAGAGAGGCCTCGCCTGGCAGTGAAGACCCAGTGCAGCCAGAAATAAATAAATAAGTACAAATTTTAATAAATAAACACAATGCCCAGCTATATAAATGTGAAATAGAAAGCACAGATTAAAGATAAAAGGATGGAAAAGTATGAAAATGGTAAAAATAAGAAAACTGGTATGGTTACATTAAAATAAAACAGAGCAGACTTCAAGGCAAAGCCTTTCCACAGATAAAGGGAGACATTTCATAATACCACAAGAGTTCACTCAGCAGGAAATCATTAAAATCTTAATTTTGCACCTAATAACTGAACCTCAAAATTTATAAAGCAAAAACTGAGAAACAAAATGAGAAAAATAAAAATTTGCCAATCATGACTGGAGATTTTGGCACCTCTACCTCAGTAATTTATGGAATGAGGAGATGAAAAAAGATATAGTAATATAAAAGATCTGAACCATATTATCAACGATCTTGCTTTTACGGACATTTTCAGAATATCTCCCTGAACGATTTTAAAATACATTTTTTTCAAGTGCACATGAACACTTACCAAAATAGACCATATACTGAGTCATAAGTCTCAATAAAGTGCAAAAGATTAAAATCTTATAGGATGTTTTCTGAACATAATGGAATTAAATTAAAAGTCAAGAACAATAGATATCTAGAAAATCCTCCCAAATATTTGAAAACTAAACATTCTTCTAAATGAAAGTGAAAGTTGCTCAGTCATGTCAGACTCTTTGAGACCCCTTGGACTATACAGCCCATGGAATTCTCCAGGCCAGAATACTGGAGTGGGTAACCTTTCCCTTCTCCAGGTGATCTTCCCCACACAGGGATCGAACCCAGGTCTCCCACATTGCGGGCAGATTCTTTACCAGCTGAGCCACAAGGGAAGCCCACAGATACTGGAATAGGCAGCTTATCCCTTCTCCAGCGGATCTTCCTGACCCAGTAACTCATGACAAAAAATTAGTAGGGAAATTAGAAAATATTTTAACTGAATGACGATGAAAATAAAAAGTAACAAATTTTATGGAATGAACTTAAAGCAGTGCCTACAAGGAAATATTCAATCATAAAAGTCTATATTAGGAAAAAAAGATTAAAAATTGATAGCTCAGATTTATACTTTACCAGTCTAAAAACGAGAACACATTAATCCCACAATGAGTAGAAGGAAAGAAATTTTAAAAACCAAAGTCAATTAAATAAAAACAAGCAAATAAAAAATAATAAAGCCAAAAGATAACTCTTTGAAATGATTAATAAAAAAAATTTTAAAACTCAGCAAAACTAATCAAGAAAAAAAAGAAAAACTTACAAATATCCAAAATAGAAGATAAGACATCACTACAGAGCCGACAGATAAAAGGTATAAAGAATTATTATAAACAGCTTTATAATAATAAACTCAAGATTTTAGATGAAATGGACAAGTTCCTTGAAACAAATCTACCCAAAGTAACACACATGAAAAAAAGAGACAATATGAACAGCCCTATTTTTTAGTGTCCTATTGCTTCACAGCCAGTCCCCAAACTTAGCAATTTAAAAAACAAAAGCAACAGTCATTTTGTGGCTGCTGAATTAACTGACTTCAGTTGGGTTCTCCCCATCCAATGATGTTGGCCGGGATGACTCAGCCTACTTCTCTCAGTTGGCAGACGGGCCACGCTGGAAAGTCCACGGATGCATTACTCACATGTCTGGTACCTAGTGCTCCTTCTCTTGAGTTCCCTCTTAACCATGCAGCCTCAGAGCAGTCATATTTTCTCTATTGTGGCTGACTTCAAGAGGGAAAGCGTGAGCTGCTGGGGCCCCTAAGGGACAGAACTTAAACTGACTTTCATTTTCCCATATTCTATTCGTCAAAGTCTTAAGACCACACTAGCCTCAGAGAGAGAGATGTGCTGGGGGCCAGTGTGAGGAACTCCGCCCATGGCAAAGGTCATGAGGAAGGACGCTTGGCATACGCAAAGGCGTGATCAAGCCTCAGGAAACCCCTGTTCCCAAGCATCTACCCCCAAAACCAGAGTATTTTATGGGGAGCTCTCTCCCATAACCATTTCTCTTGGAGAAGGAGTTAACTTGCAGCCCCAGTTAATAAAAATTCCTGTGCGTGACAAGAGTGTTTCAACTTACGAACTCTGAAGGTTATCTAGCCTGCCTGTATAGGTTCCTCCAGCCACATGTGATTGTTTACAACCCCCCATCCGAGAGAGGCACGAGATGTTTTTGACTTACTAAAGGCAAATTCTTGTGGGAAGTTAGAAATTATTAGTATAGTGGGTTGGTTGGGAATTATATTGGTGAAGGGTTTTTTCATTTGTTTTGTCAATAATTACTGCTAATTCCCTGCCTTAGGTGGGACAAGGGCATCTCAGGTCAAACCTCTGCTGACAGACTAGCTTGTGTGACAACCTCTCAACCATAAACAGCACAGAGAGGTTTGGAGGATTTTGAAAGTCTTAATTAGCATAGGGCTTTTTCTTCTCATTGAGTCAATGATTGCTGCCAGGCCTCCATATCCTTAGGCACCTGGGAATATATTAATCAATGTATTTGGAGTATAGAAAAGGAAATATAGTAGTTTTTGATGTTAGCAATATTAGACTTTTGAGTTAATGAATTTTTCTTTTGTTATAGATCACTGTACTTTGTTATAAATCACTGTGTCCTTGCTATGTAAAAATGTAACTTTATCACTATCTTAAGACTAAGTAGATCTTAAGGGGAACATTGGTGAAAGGATTGTTGGGCTGATGTTTGCTGCTAAATCTCCATATTCCCTGCCCTTATAATGAATATAACTAGCATATAGGAGAAGTAAGTATTAACCTTTAAGCATATAGGAGAAATAAGTATTAACCTTTAAGATTAATCATGTTAACCTTAGGTAAAGTAAATTCCTTTCTTGATTGTAACTCACTACACCCTCACCCTATAGGAATGCAACTTTATTTGGAGGGTGGTGCCTGATTTAAGAAAAAATCACTCCTGGAACAATAAGTTTTCTGGTTAACTGACCAGTATCAGAAAGGGCCATAAAATGTCAGCAGACCTCATGGTCAGAAGATAATGTAAAAACTCATAAGACCTTTGTATAATTTTTATATGAAGCACCTGATTGTGACAAGGGTCAGGTCTGCTGACCCTCGTGTGACTCTGTATTCATCCCTATGTATAACAAAATGTATAAAAACAAACCTGAAAAATAAAGAAATGGGATCAGTTTCTGGAAAGACTGATTCCCCATGTCATTCTTTCTTACTCCTCGTTTTCCTGGCTGAATTCTCATCTGGTATGGGGGTACGCACCAAGCCTACTAACTCTGCCTGGGCTTCTAAGATCAGACCGGGGAGGCCTCAGCGCCTCCTCTCCTTCGGGAGAACAGAAAGACGCCTATGGCCTATGTAGGTGGTGATTAGTATTCCACTTAAACCAGTTATTAGGCCTCTTTTTCTCCACTAATTTCCCTACTACACTATCCGTTTCTAATCTCTCTATATATCTATAATTAAATAGCTTTTTTAGGATGCCTACTCCACCCCCATCTTCGAATCACCCTGGATCCACTGGGGCTGGAACCTGGCAGAGATGTATGCAAAGAAATGCACACAGAGGGGTAAGAAATGGATGGCATCCCAGTTTGGAGATCCTCTACCACAACCTAAATCTATTAAATAACCATAACCAAAAACTACCCCCCACACACACACACACACCACAAAAAGGAACTGAAGGCCTAGATGATTTCAGTGGTTCAGTTTAGTTCAGTCCCTAAGTCATGTCTGACTCTTTGTGACCCCATGGACTGCAGCACACCAGGCTTCCCTGTCCATCATCAACTCCTGGAGCTTACTCAAAATCATGTCCATCAAGTTGGTGATGCCAACCAACCATCTCATCCTCTGTCGTCCCCTTCTCCTCCTGCCTTCTATCTTTCCCAGCATCAGGGTCTTTTCCAGTGAGTCAGTTCTTCACATCAGGTGGCCAAAGTACTGGAGTTTCAGCTTCAGCATCAGTCCTTCCAATGAATATTCAGGATTGATCTCCTTTAGGATGGACTGGTTGGAACTCCTTGCCATCCAAGGAACTCTCAAGAGTCTTCTCCAACACCACAGTTGAAAAGCATCAGTTCTTTGGTGCTCAGCTTTCTTTATGGTCCAACTCTCACATCCATACATGACTAATGGAAAAACCATAGATTTGACTAGACAGACCTTTGTTGTCAAGGTAATATCTCTGCTTTTTAATAGGCTGTCTAGGTTGGTCATAGCTTTTCTTCCAAGGAGCAAGTGTCTTTTGAATTTCATGGCTGCAGTCACCATCTGTGGTGATTTTAGAGCCCCCAAAAAAGTCTGTCACTGTCTCTATGGTTTCCCCATCTATCTGCCATGTAGTGATGGGACTACTACAACAAAGACAAGACCAGGAGCGGCCTGGGGCTCAGAGCACGAGCTCCCTACGGCCACATTCAGACTCAGACTGAAGGAAGCAGGGAAGACCACCAGACCATTCAGGCACGACCTAGATCAAATCCCTGATGACTCTACAGTGGAAGTGAGAAATAGATTTAAGGGCCTGGATCTGATAGACAGAGTGCCTGAGGAACTATGGATGGAGGTTCGTGACATTGTACAGGAGACAGGGATCAAGACCATCCCCATGGAAAAGAGATGCAAAAAAGCAAAATGGCTGTCTGGGGAGGCCATATATAGCTGTGAAAAAGAAGAGAAGCAAAAAGCAAAAGAGAAAAGGAAAGATATAAACATCTGAATGCAGAGTTCCGAAGAATAGCAAGAAGAGATAAGAAAGTCTTCCTCAGCGATCAATGCAAAGAAATAAAGGAAAACAATAGAATGGGAAAGACTAGAGATCTCTTCAAGAAAATTAGAGATACCAAGGGAACATTTCATGCAAACATGGGCTCGATAAAGGGCAGAAATGGTATGGACCTAACAGAAGCAGAAGATATTAAGAAAAGGTGACAAGAATACACAGAAGAACTGTACAAAAAGATCTTCATGACCAAAATAATCATAATGGTGTGATCACTCACCTAGAGCCAGACATCCTGGAATGTGAAGTCAAGTGAAAGCATCACTACAAACAAAGCTAGCGGAGGTGATGATATACCGGTGGAGCTATTTCAAATCCTGAAAGGTGATGCTGTGAAAGTGTTGCACTCAATATGCCAGCAAATTTGGAAAACTCAGCAGAGGCCACAGGACTGGAAAAGGTCAATTTTCATTCCTATCCCAAAGAAAGGCAATGCTAAAGAATGCTCAAACTAAGGCACAATTGCACTCATCTCACATACTGGTAAAGTAATGCTCAAAATTCTCAAAATGCTCAAAATTGCTGAAGCCAGGCTTCAGCAATATGTGAACCGTGAACTTCCAGATGTTCAAGCTGGTTTTAGAAAAGGCAGAGGAACCAGAGATCAAATTGCCAACATCCGCTGGATCAAGGAAAAAGTAAGAGAGTTGCAGAAAAACATCTATTTCTGCTTTATTGACTATGCCAAAGGCTTTGACTGTGTGGATCACAATAAACTGTGGAAAATTCTGAAAGAGATGGGAATACCAGACCACCTGACCTGCCTCTTGAGAAACCTATATGCAGGTCAGGAAGTAACACTTAGAACTAGGCATGGAACAACAGACTGGTTCCAAATAGGAAAAGGAGTACGTCAAGGCTGTATATTGTCACCCTGCTTATTTAACTTTTATGCAGTGTACATCATGAGAAATGCCGGGCTGGAAGAAGCACAAGCCAGAATCAAGACTGCTGGGAGAAATATCAATAATCTCATATATGCAGATAACACCACCCTTATGGCAGAAAGTGAGAAGAACTAAAAAGTCTCCTGATGAAAGTGAAAGTGGAGAGTGAAAAAGTTGGCTTAAAGCTCAACATTCAGAAAACGAAGATCATGGCCTCTGGTCCCATCACTTCATGGGAAATAGATGGGGAAACAGTGGAAACAGTGAGAGACTATATTTTGCGGTCTCCAAAATCACTGCAGATGGTGACTGCAGCCATGAAATTAAATGACGTTTACTCCTTGGAAGAAAAGTTATGACCAACCTAGATAGCATGTCAAAAAGCAGAGACATTACTTTGCCAACAAAGGTCCATCTAGTCGAGGCTATGGTTTTTCCTCTAGTCATGTATAGATGTGAGAGTTGGACTGTGAAGAAGGCTGAACACTGAAGAACTGATGCCTTTGAACTGTGGTGTTGGAGAAGACTCTTGAGAGTCCCTTGGACTGCAAGGAGATCCAACCAATCCATTCTGAAGGAGATCAGCCCTGGGGTTTCTTTGGAAGGAATGATGCTAAAGCTGAAACTCTAGTACTTTGGCCACCTCATGCAAACAGTTGACTCATTGGAAAAGACTCTGATGCTGGGAGGGATTGGGGGCAGGAGGAGAAGAGGATGACAGAGGATGAGATGGCTGGATGACATCACTGACTCAATGGACATGAGTCTGAAGGAACTCTGGGAGTTGGTGATGGACAGGGAGGCCTGGTGTGCTGCAATTCATGGGGGTCTCAAATAGCTGGACATGACTGAGCAACTGAACTGAACAGAACTGAGTGATGGGACTGGACGTCATGATCTTAGTTTTTTGAATGTTGGGTTTTAAGTAGACTTTTTCATTCTCATCTTTCACTTTCATCAAGAAGCTCTTTAGTTCTCCTTCACTTTCTGCCATAAGGGTGATGTCATCTGCATATCTGAGGTTATTGATGCTTCTCCCAGAAATCTTGATTCAAGCTTGTACTTCATCCAGCCCAGCATTTCATATGATGTACTCTTCATAAAAGTTAAAGAAGCAGGATAACAATATACAGCCTTGATGTACTCTTTCCCAATATGGAACCAGTCCATTGTTCCATGTCCAGTTCTAACTGTTGCTTCTTGACCTGCATTCAGATTTCTCAGAAGGCAGGTCAGGTGGTGTGGTATTCCCATCACTTTCAGAATTTTCCACAGTTTGTTGTGATCCACACAGTCAAAGGCTTTGGGGTAGTCAATAAAGCAGAAGTAGATGTTTCTCTGAAACTCTCGTGCTTTTCAATAATCCAACAGATGTTGGCAATTTGATCTCTGGTTCCTCTGCCTTTTCTAAATTCAGCTTGAACATCTAGAAGTTCACGGTTCATGTACTGCTGAAGCCTGGCTTGGAGAACTTTGAGCATTATTTTGCTAGTGAGTGAGACGAGTGCAATTGTGCGGTAGTTTGAGCATTCTTTGGCATTGCCTTTCTTTGGACTGAAAACTGACCTTTTCCAGTCCTGTGGCCACTGCTGAGTTTTCCAAATTTGCTGGCATATTGAGTGCAGCACTTTCACAGCATCAACTTTCAGGATTTGAAACAGCTCCACTGGAATGCCATCCCCTCCACTAGCTTTGTTTGTGGTTTTGCTTCCTAAGGCCCACATGACTTCATATTCCAGGTTGTCTGGCTTAGGTGAGTGGCCCCACTATCGAGGTTATCTGGGTCATGAAGATCTTTTTCTATAGTTCTTCTGTGTTTTGTTGTCACCTCTTCTTAATATCTTCTGCTTCTGTTAGGTCCATGCCATTTCTGTCCTTTATAGTTCCCATCTTACATGAAATATTCCCTTGGTATCTCTGATTTTCTTGAAGAGGTCTCTAGTCTTTGCATTCTTTTCCAAAGAATAGCAAGGAGAGATAAGAAAGCCTTCCTCAGTGATCAATGGAAAGAAATAGATTTCACTGGTAAGTCCTATCAAATATTTAAGGAGAAAGCTATCAATCTTACAGACCTGGTGGGCTTCCTCGCTTATCAATTGGCTCAGTGACAAAGAATCCACCTTCCAATGCAGGAGACAGAAGAGGCGTGGGCTCAATTCCTGGGTTGGGAACATGTCCTAGAGAAGGAAATGGCAACACACACCAGTGTTCTTGCTGGACAGAGGAAATTTGCATGGACAAGGGATCTTGGCAGGCTACCGTCCACGGGTCACAGAGTCAGACATGACTGAGCACAGATGCTTGCATGCACACACATATGCAAAAGCAAAAGAGTCCTCAATAGAATATCAATACGTAGAATCCTGGCACATATAAACATGATGATAAATCATGGCCAAGTAGATTCTGAGAAATGCAAGTTTTTGAATGTTGATTCAAAAGTGAATCTATAATTCATCCTGTTAATGAAATAAATGAGTAAAATCATATATAGTTATTTTAATAGATGCGTGGGGGGGGATGACAAAATTTAACATCAATTCATGACCTAAATTCTCAGCACACTAGAAATAAAAATGAATTTCCTCAGTTTGATAACTGTTCCTTATGAAAAGCTACAGTTAGCATCATACTAAGTATTGATATACTGAATGCCATGCTCACAACTTCTACTGAACATTATGCTGGGGGTTCTGTGAAAGCATGCAAAATGAATAAAAGGCAAAAATAATGGAAGGAAGTCAATAAAACTGCCTTTGTTCATAGAAAATGTGATGATCTGCATAGATAATCCTAAAGAGTCTACAAAAAACTACTAATATTAAAAAACAAATTTAGCAAACTCACAGATACAAGGTCAAAACCAGAAATATTAATAATTGCATTGTATATACTAGCAATAAAAATTGAAATATAAAAATTTTAATTTACAATAGCATGAAAAAACATTAGATACATAGAAACACATCTCACAAAAGATACTAAAGACTGTCACACTGAAAATTATAAAATTCTGCTAACAGAAATTAAAGGAGACCTTTCACACATTAAAACTAGAGGCACACTGATTTTTTAAGATATAACTGACATTGTTAAGGACAAAAAATAGAAATCCTTTACATTCCTATACACTAACAATAAAAATATCAGAAAGATAAATTAAGGGAACAATCCTGTTTACCATTTCAACAAAAGAACAAAATACCTAGGAATAAACCTACTTACAGAGACAAAAGACTTGTACACAGAAAACTATAATACACTGATGAAAAAAAAATCAAAGACAACACAAACAGAGAGAGATACCATATTCTTAGATTGGAAAAATCAGTACTGTCAAAATTACTATACTTCCCAAAACAATCTACAGATTCAGCGCTGCTGCTGCTAAGTTACTTCAGTCGTGTCTGATGCTATGTGGCCCCCTAGACAGCAGCTCACCAGGCTCCCCCATCCCTGGGATTCTACAAACAAGAACACTGGAGTGAGAGAAATCCCCATCAAATCACCAGTGGCATTTTTCACACAACTAGAACAAAAAAAAAATTCACAATTTGTATGGAAATACAAAGACCCCGAATAGCCAAAGCAATCTTGAGAAAGAAAGATGGAAACAAACTCCATTATACTACAAAGCTACAGTCATCAGAAAGCAGAAATACAGAATAAGACAGAAAGCCGAGAGATAAACCCATGCACCTATGGGCACCTTATCTTTGACAAAGGAGGCAAAAATATACAATGCAGAAAAAACAGCTTCTTCAACAAGTGGGAAAACTGAATAGCTATGTGTTGGGTTTTTTTAATGAAATTAGAACACTTCCTAACTCCATACACAAAAATAAACTCAAAATGGATTAAAAACTTAAACGTAAGGCTGGAAACTATAAAGCTCTGAGAGGAAACCATGGGCAGTATACCCTTTGACATAAACTGGAGCAAGATTCTCTCTGACACACCTAGAATAATGGAAATAAAAACAAAAATAAATAGATAGCACCTAGTTAAACTTAAAAACTTTTACACAACAAAGGAAACTATAAACAAGATGAAAAGACAGCACTCAGAATAGGAGAAAATGATAGCAAACAAAGCAACTGACAAAGGGTTAATCTCCAAAATATATAAGCAGCTCATACAATAGAAGAAACACACAGCCCAATCAGCAAGTGGGCAGAAGACCCAGACAGACATTTCTCCAAAGAAGACACACCGATGGCCAATAACCTGTGAAAAGATTAACATTACTAATTAAGTCTATGATGAGACATCACCTTACGCCAGTTAGAAAGGCCATCACCAAGAAATCTACAAACAAAAAATCCTGGAAAGGACGTGGAGAAAAGGGACCCTGTTAGTGGGAATGCAAACTGATACAATCATTATGGAAAACAGTATGGAGATTCCTTTTAAAAACTAGGAATAATACTACCATATGACCATCAATCTCACTATTGAGCACATACTCTGAAAAAAAACATAATTATAAAAGACTCATGTACCCCAGTGCTCACTGCAGCAATATTTACAGTGGCCAGGACACGGAAGCAACCTAGATGTCCATTGACAAATGAATGGATAAAGAAGTTGTAGTACGTATAAATGTACATGGACTATTACTCGAGCACAAAAGAAACAAATCTGAGTCATTCGGAGTAAGGTAGATGCACGTGGAGCCTATGATACAGAGTAATGTAAGTCAGAAAGAGAAAAACAATTGCAGTCAATTAATGTATATGTATGCATATACACGGAATTTAGAAAATGGTACTGATGAATCTGGTAAAGAACAGACTGTGGATGCAGTCGGAGAGCGTAAGGGTGGGACAAACTGAAAAAGTAGCCTTGACACTATCACATGTGAAATAGTTAGTGGGTAGTTGCTAAATAACACAGGGAGCCCAGCCTGGCACTCTGTGATGACCTGCAGGGGCGGGAAGGGAGTAAGGGAGGCTCATGAGCTAAGGGGGGTGTGTGTGGGTGTGTGGGTGTGTGTGTGTGTGTGTGTGTGTGTGTGTGTGTGTGAACTTATTCTCACTGTTGTACAGCAGAAACCAACACAAAATTGTAAAGCAATTTTCCACCAGTTAAAAAAGTAATAAAATTTCAAAAATAAATACAAAATGGAGTGATTTGCTCCCAGAACATCAAACCACAATCTCATTGCAGTTTCAACATCTCCTAGGGGATGAAATTTTATTGTTTTTGTGCGGCAGTATCCTTAATTAAGTACAGACTTTTCCAATCGTGTCACCTAGAGGTCATTTCATCCACTGCTGTTTGGCTATGAGTCTCTTGTCTCTCTCCTCAGCAATGGTAAGGTAGACACTCTTTCCATGGAGAAGAGAGATCCAGGATGTTGCATGATGTTGCCTTTGCCAATAATGAAAATGTTGGAAAATCTGGTGTCAAAGCTGTTGCCACTGGCCTCTTTCACATGAGCTACAAAAGAATCAGGGTGTCTCTTGCAGTTGGTGATCATATCAATTCTTTCCAGGTTAGCACCTCCAGAAACCATGCACAGGTTCCCAGTGTCGAATTAGATGAAATCAATAATCTTGTCAGTCACCAGATCAATTTGAATAGCGTCATTCACTGTGATGAGGGACTCAAGGTGGCTGATGGTGCAAACACCATGGGTCATCAGATGCAGAATTCCTTTTGCCCCGCAAAGATCTTTCTCACTTTGTACAACTTATACCTGGCCTCTTTTGGTGTAATGCAATGAACAGCAAAGATGACAATTCTCTCCAGTCTTGTCGATACTAATGATATCCATAAACCCAGCAGAGTAGTTTATATCAGTGCAGACCTTGCCATCAATCTAAATGAAACACTGCATACAAATCTTCTTTATTTCGTCTCCTGGCAAAGCATACTTAAGTCTGTTTTTAGGAAAGTTATTAGGAGGAGACATTCCCTTAGCTCATGGGGACCAGTAAATGAATGAAAAGTAAACACACCAGTCAGTTTATCCAGCATCCAATGCTGTGGAGCTGTTACCCACTTCAGGTGCTTCTTGAGACCATCAGCCATGACTTCACTGGGCATAAAAGAGCTGGGAACGTGAATTTTAAATATGTAACCTGAAATTTCAGTGGTCTACTGGTCCCATCACTTCACGGGAAATAGATGGGGAAACAGTGGAAACAGTGTCAGACTTTATTTTGGGGGGCTCCAAAATCACTGCAGATGGTGACTGCAGCCATGAAATTAAAAGACGCTTACTCCTTGGAAGGAAAGTTATGACCAACCTAGATAGAATATTCAAAAGCAGAGACATTATTTTGCCAACAAAGATCTGTCTAGTCAAGGCTATGATTTTTCCAGTGGTCATGTATGGATGTGAGAGTTGGACTGTGAAGAAAGCTGAGCACTGAAGAATTGATGCTTTTGACCTGTGGTGTTGGAGAAGACTCTTGAGAGTCCCTTGGACTGCAAGGAGATTAAACCAGTCCATTCTAAAGGAGATCAGCCCTGGGTGTTCATTGGAAGGGCTGATGCTAAAGCTGAAACTCCAGTACTTTGGCCACCTCATGCAAAGAGCTGATTCATTGGAAAAGACCCTGATGCTGGGAGGAACTGAGGGCAGGAGGAGAAGGGGACGACAGAGGATGAGATGGCTAGATGGCATCATTGACTCGATGGATGTGAATTTGAATGAACTCTGGGAGTTGGTAATGGACAGGGTGGCCTGGCATGCTGCAATTCATGGGGTTGCAAAGAGTCGGACATGACTGAGCGACTGAACTGAACTGAAGTGAACTGAACATGATAAAGACCTCTTCTGTTTCCTTCCCTCCAGGCGAAGATGGCCTGGCTTTAAAAAAATTCTTTCTTTTCCTTTGCTAATACCTTCTTCCTTGCTTTCCTTCTACCTATAAAAACCTTCCATTTTAAGCAACTCCTTGAGCCTCCCTCTATTTTTACTAGATTGGATGCTGTCTGACTCCTGAGTTGTTGAATAAAGATAATTAGATCTCCCCACCAAAAGAAAGAAATGAAAGGAGACTAATACTAATAGAAATACATACCACATTCATGAATCAGAAGATTCAACAATGTTAAGCTATCACACTTCCCCAAATTGATCTTCAAATTCAACTTACAGTTGAGCCTTGAACAACTCAGATTTGGACTGAGCAGAGAGGCAGATTTTTTTCCCAATAAATACAGACTACAGAGCTACATAATCCACAGTTGGTTGACTCTGCCAGTACAGAACCATTGACACAGAGGGACATCTGTAAAGTTATACTCAGATTTTCCACTTCAAGGACTGTTGTTCAGTGGTCAACTGTTGCAGGAAGGTAAACCCCTTCCAGGGCCCAAGACTGAGCTCTTGCCTAATACTCAGAAATTAATTGTCTGAGGAGACACACGTGCTGACAAAACAAGAGACTTTATTGGGAGGGGCTCTCTGGGCCTCCAGTCCATCAAACCTCAAGTTCAAAATGAAGATAACAAGTGATGAAGGAGTCAAGAAAGACTGCTGTTAGAAATGCAAGTCACTGTGACAAGGAACTAGGGTCTCCTGCATTGCAGGCAGATTCTTTTTTTAAGTTATTTATTTTTTTAATTGAAGGATAATTGCTTTACAGAATTTTGTTGTTTTTTGTCAAACATCAACATGAATCAGGCAGGCAGATTCTTTACTGACTGAGCCACCAGGGAAGCCAGGAAACTATAAAGACTGCTCAAAATTAGACCATTCAATTAGCAAGGTGAAACTGAGCTAAATGCAAAAAAATACCAAACTAAATAAAGCAGAAGAACAAACAAGTAATCTAGAAGAGAGAATAATGGAAATCATCCAATCAGAACAGCAGACAGAAAGACAAATTTATTAATTTAGCCATGCTACATGACTTGCAAAACCTTAGCTCCATGATGAGGGATTGAACCTAGGTCCCCAGCAGTGGAAACATGGACCAGGGAATTCCCAGAAAGACAATTTTTAAAAAATGAAAACAATATACTGGTAGTCCCACAGTGGGTGGGAAACCAGAGCTTTGACTGTATGGACTTTTGTTGACAAAGTGATATACATGTATGTATATGTATAACTGAATCACATGGCTATACACCTGAAACTAACACAACATTGTAAAGCAACTACATTTCAATTAATTTTTTAATAAAAACACAAGAGGAAAAGCAAAAGAAGAAAGGAACAAAGAAGTACAAAATCAACTGGAAAACAAGCTTTAAAATGACAATAAGTACATACTTATTGATAATTACTTTAAATGCCAAGGACTAAACTTTCCAATTAAAAGACATAAAGTGTCAGATCAGATAACAAAACAAGAAGCTACAATATGCTGCCTACAGGAGATTCACTTGAGGGAGAAAGACACACATGGATTTAAAGTGAGTGGATGGAAAATGCAAATAGAAATAGCAAGAAAGTAAGGATATAAATACTCATATCAGACAAAATAGAATTTAATACAAAGACCATAAAGGGAAGACACTACAGCATCATAAAAGGATCAATACAAGAAGAGGATCTAACACTCATTAATGTATATGTACCCAATATAGGAGCACACAGTTATATTTTAAAAATACTAACAGACATAGAAATAACTGATGGGAATACAGTGATAGTAGGACATCCCACTTTCATCGATGGACAGGTCTTCAAGATAGAAAATCAGTATGGCAGCAGAGATTCTAACTGCCACAATAGAATAGTTAGGCTTAATAGCTATAGGAAACTACATCCAAAAGAAATAGGATTTACATTCTTTTCAATTGCACATGTAACATTCCCTAGGATAGATGACATACTAGGACACAAAACAAGCTGTAACAAATTTAAGAGGATATTAATGATTTTAAGCATCTTTTCCAACCACAATGGCATGAAACTAAAAGTCAACCACAGAAAGAGACATTTAAAAATTGGATTACATGAAGACTAGCAACAAGATACTGAAAAACCAATGTCAATAATGAAATCAAGAGAAAAATTTTTAATGCTACCAAAGCACCAAACAATGAAAATGCAACCATACAAAGTCTATGGCAGGCAGCAAGAGCACTTCTAAGTGAGAAGTTCATAGCAATACAGCCCTTTCTTAAAAAAAAAAAAAAGAAAGAAAGAAAAAGAAAAATTTCAGTAAACAACCTAACCTTTGAACAGTTATATGCCAACAAAATGGAAAACCCAGAAGACATGGACAAGTTTCTAGAAACATGCAACCTGTCAAAACTGAATCAAGAAAAACACATCATTTCAACAAATTGATCACCAGAAGAGAAATATAATCTGTAATTTTAAAACTTCCTGAAAACAAGACCAGATGGCTTCACTGGGGAATTCTACCCAACACACAAAGAAGAACTTATACCTGTCTTTCTCAAACTCTTCCAAAAGATTGAAAAGGAAGGAGAACTCCCAAAGTCATACTATGAAGCCACCATCACCCTGATATCAAAACCCTACAGAGACAGAAAAGAAAATTACAGGCCAGTATCTTTGATGAATATAGATGTAAAAATCCTCAACAAACATCAGCAAACTGATTCCACCAACATATAAAAAGGGTCATACACCACAATCAAGTTGGATTTATCTTGATCCACTTTGGATATCCAAATAGCAAGGGTCATAAGGATATTTTAACATATGCAAATAAATCAACATGATACAACACAACAACAAAAGAAAAGACAAAACCACATGATCATCTCAATAGATGCAGGAGAATTATTTGATAAAGTTCAACATCAGTTCATGAAAAAGCTCTCACCAAAGTGGGTGTAGAGGGAACATATTTCAACATAATAAAAGTCATTATGGCAAACTCATAGCTGACATACTAAATTGCAAAAAGGTGAAAGTTTTCTCACTAAATTCTGGGAAAAGACAAGAATGCTCACTCTCATCACTTCTATTCAACACAGTATTGGAAGTCCTAGCCACAGCAATCATACAATAAAAAGAAATAAAACATAACCAAATCAAAAGGGAAAAGGTAAAATTGTTACTATATGCAGATAACATGACAGACTGTATAGAAAACCCTGAAGACGCTATTGGGCACTATTAGGCTTGTCAATGAAGGTGGCATGACCCAAGATTAATACACATAAATCTGTTGTATTTCTTTACACTAACAATGAAATATCAGAAAGATAAAGTTAAAAAGCATATAAAACTGCATCAAAAAATAAAATACTTAGGAATAAACCTAACCAAGGAAGTGAAAGGCTTACACACAAAGAAATACAAAACAGTGATAGAAGAAATCAAGGATGATTCAAGGAGAAATATCCCATGCTCTTAGACTGGAAGAATTAATATCGTTTAGCAATACTGCCCAAAGGAATCTACAGATTTAATGCAATTCCTATCCAATTGCCCATGACAGTTTTCACAGAACCAGAACAAATAATCCTAAAATGTATTGAAACCATGAAAGACCCAGAATTTCCCAAAAATCTTGAAGAAAAAGAACAAAGCTGAAAGCATAACCCTTCCACACACTTCAGACAATACCACAAAGCTAAAGTAATCAAGACAGTACGGTATTGGCACAAAAACAAACCAAAACACACACACACACACAAAACAACAACAGAACAGAACTGCTGTTGTTGTTCAGTCATAAGTCATGTTCAACTCTTTGTGAGCCAGCCCACGGACTGTAGCATGCCAGGTTCCTCTGTCCTCCACTGTCTCCCAGAGATTGCTCAAATCCACATCCACTGAGACAGTCATGCTATCTAACCATCTCATCTTTTGCCATCCCCTTCTCCTTTTGGCTTCACACTTTCCCAGCAATAGGCTTTTCTCCAATGAGTTGACCCTGGGCATCATATGGCCAAAATATAGGAGTTTCAGCTTCAGCATCAGTCCTTCCAATGAATATTTAGGGTTGATTTCCTTTAGGATTGACTGGTTTGATCTCCTTGCAGCCCAAGGAAATCTCAAGAGTCTTCTCCAGCACCAGCATTGGAAAGCATCTATTCTTTAGCACTCAGCCAGCTCTACAGTTCAATTCTCACATCTGTACATGACTACTGGAAAAGCCATAGCTTTGATTATGCAGACTTTTTGTCAGCAAAGTGATGTCTCTGCTTTGTAATATGTTATCTAAGTTTGTCATAGTTTTGCTTCCAAGGAGCAAGCATCTTCTAATTCATGGCTGCAGTCACTATCCACAATGATTTTGGAGCCCAAGAAAATAAAATCTGTCAATGTTTCCATTTTTTCCCCATCTGTTTGACATGAAGGAAAGGGACTGGATGCCATGATCTTAGTTTTTTGAATACGGAATTTCAAGTCAGCTTTTTCACTATTTTCTTTCACCGTCATCAAGAGGCTCTTTAGTTCCTCTTCAGAACTGGCCACTGGAGTGGTATCATCTGTCTATTTGAGGTTGCTGATATTTCTCCCAGCAATCTTTATTTCAGCTTGTGATTCATCCAGTATGGCATTTTGCATGATGTACTCTGAATTTCAGATAAATAAGCAGGGTAGCAATATACAACCTTGATGTACTCCTTTCCCAATTTGGAACCAGTCTGTAGCTCCATATCTGGTTCTAACTGCTGCTTCTTGATGTATATACAGGTTTCTCAAGAGGCAGGTAAGGTGATCTGGTATTCCCATTTCTTGAAGAATTTTCCACAATTTGTTATGATCCACATAGTCAATGACTTTTGTATAGTCAATGAAGCAGAAGTAGATGTTTTTCTGGAATTTCTTTGCTTTCTCTATCATCCAGCAAATGTTGGCAATTTGATCTCTAGTTCTTCTTCTTTTTGAAACCCAATTTGTACATCTGGAAATTCTTAGTTCACACACTGCTGGAGCCTATCTTGAAGAATTTTTAGCCTAAAATTTGCTAGCATGTGGAAATGAGCATGATTGTACAGTAGTTTGAACATTCTTTGACATTTCCTTTCTTTAAGATTGAAATGAAAATATATTTTCCAATCCTGTGGCCACACTGAGTACAGCACATTAACAGGATCATCTTTTAGGATTTGAAATAGTTAAGCTGGAATTCTATCACATCCACTAGCTTTGTCTGTAGTAATGCTTCCTAAGACCTACTTGACTTCACACACCAAATGTCTGGCTCTAGGTGAGTGATCACATCGTTGTGGTTGTATGGGTTATTAAGATCTTATTTTTATAGTTCTGTGTGTTCTTGCCACCTCTTCTTATTCCCTTCTACTTCTGTTAGGTCTTTGGCATTTCTTTCCTTTATTGTGCTCATCTTTGAATGAAATGTTCCCTTCGTATCTCCAGTTTTCTTGAAGAGATCTCTAGTCTTTCTCGTTCTATTCTTTCCCTCTATTTCTTTGCCTTGTTCAGTTATTCTCTGGAACTCTACATTCAGTTGGGTATATCTTTCCTTTTTTCATTTGAGATATTTGATTTAGGTCATATGGGCTTCCTGGCTCAGACAGTAAAGCGTCTGCCTACAGTGTGGGAGACCTGGGTTCGATCCCTGGGTCAGGAAGATTCCCCTGGAGAAGGAAATGGCAACCCACTCCAGTATTCTTGTCTGGAGAATCCCATGGACAGAGGAACCTGGTGCGCTACAGTCCACGGGGTCACAAAGAGTCGGACACGACTGAACGACTTCACTTCCACTTTCATACCTGAATGGCTCGGCAGTTTTCCCTTTGTTATTGTTGTTGTTTGGTTGCCAAGTTGTGTCCAACATTTTTGTGACCCCGTCATGGACTGTGACCCACCAGGCACCTCTTGCCCTGGGATTTCCCAGGCAGGAATACTGCAGTGGGTTGCCATTTCCTTCTCCAGGGGATCTTCTCCACCCAGAGACTGCACTTGCATCCCCTGCTTTGGCAGGTGTATTCTTTACCACCATCAGGGAAGTCCTAGTGGGTTTCCCTACTGTCTTCAATTTAAGCCTGAATTTTGCAACAAGGAGCTCCTGATCGGAGCCACAGTCAGCTCCAGGTCTTGGTTTTGCTGACTGTAGGTTTCTCCATCTTCAACTGCAAAGAATGTAACCAATTTGATTTCAGTATTGACCATCTGATGATGGTCCCTGTGTAACATCATCTCTTGTGTTTGCTATGTCCAGAGTGTTCTCTTGACAAAATTCTGTTAGCCTTGCCCTGCTTCATTTTCTACTCCAAGGCCATACTTGTGTGTTACTCCAGGTATCTCTTGACCCCTTACTTTTGCATTCCAGTGCCCTATGATGAGAAAGACATCATTTTTTTTTTTTGGTGTTAGTTCTAGAAGGTCTTCATAGAACTGGTCGACATTAGCTTCTTTGGCATCAGTGGTTGGGGCATAGACTTGGATTACTGTGATGTTGAAGTGTTTGCCTTGGAAATGAACCAAAATCATTCTGTCATTTTTGAGATTGCACCCAACTACTGCATTTTGGACCTTTTCGGTGACTATGAGGGATACTCCAATTCTTCTATGGGATTCTTGTCCACAGTAGTAGATTTAATGGTCATCTGAATTAAATTCATCCATACCCATCCATCTTAGTTTACTGATTCCTAGGATGTCTAGTCAAGGCTATGGTTTTTCCTGTGGTCATGTATGGATGTGAGAGTTGGACTGTGAAGAAAGCTGAGCACCGAAGAATTGATGCTTTTGACCTGTGGTGTTGGAGAAGACTCTTGAGAGTCCCTTGGACTGCAAGGAGATCCAACCAGTCCATTCTAAAGGAGATCAGTCCTGGGTGTTCTTTGGAAGGACTGATGCTAAAGCTGAAACTCCAGTACTTTGGCCACCTCATGCGAAGAGTTGACTCATTGGAAAAGACTCTGATGCTGGGAGGGATTGGGGGCAGGAGGAGAAGGGGACGACAGAGCTGGATGGCATCACCAACTCAATGGACGTGAGTTTGAGTGAACTCCGGGAGTTGATGATGGACAGGGAGGCCTAGCATGCTGCAATTCATGGGACTGCAAAGAGTCAGACACAACTGAGCGACTGAACTGAACTGAAGATGTCAGTGTTCACCCTGCCACCTCCTCTTCACCATGTCCAGTTTCCCTTAATCCATGGGCCTAGCATTGCGAGCTCCTATGTTGTTCTTTCCAGCATCAGACGTTGCTGCCACCAGCAGACACATCCGCAGCTGAGCATCATTCCCACTCTGGCCCGGCCACTTCATTCTTTCTGAAGCTATTAGTACTTGCCCTCTACTCTTGCCAGTAGCATATTTGACATCTTCCAACCTAGGGGGTTCATCTTCCAGTGTCATATCTTTTTGCCTTTTCATACTGTTCATGGGGTTCTCACAGCAAGAATACTGAAGTGGTTTGCCATTCCCTCCTCCAGTGGACCATGTTTTGTCAGAACTCTTCTCTATGACCTGTCCATCATAGGTGGCCCCACACATCATGACTCATAGGTTCACTGAGTTACACAAGCCCCTTCGCCACAACAAGGCTGTGATCCGTGAAGGGGAAACAGAATAGAGAGCCCCAAAATAAACTCACACACCTACAATTTATTAATCTTTGACAAAGGAGGAAAGACTATACAATGAATGAAAGATAGGCACGTCTTGTTGGGAAAGATGGACAACCACCATAAACCAATGAAGTTAGAACATGTTCTCCCACCATACTCAAAAATAAACCCAAAATGGCTTACAAGCTTACATATAAGACATAACACCATAAAACTCCTAAAAGAGAATATACGCAAAACATTATCTGACATAAATCATAGCATGTTTCCTTAAGTTGGTCTCCCAAAGCAAAAAAAAAAAAAGCAAATAAAAGCAAAAATAAGGAAGTAGGACCTAATTTAACTGGTAACCTTTTACACAGCAAAGGAAACCATAAACAAAATGAAGACAGTCCACAGAATGGGAGAAAATATGAACAAAAAATGCAGCCAACAAGGGATTAATCTCCAAAATAAAAACAGCTCATGCAGCTTTGTGTCAAACAAACAAACAAACAAGGGGTACCTTATTTTTGACAAAGTAGGCAAGAATACACAATGAGGCAAAGACAGCCTCTTCAATAAATGGTGCTGGGAAAACTGGACAGCTACATGTAAAAGAATGAAATTAGAACACTTCTTAACACCACACACAAAGATAAACTCAAAATGGATTAAAGACCTAAATTTAAGACCAGAAACTATAAAACTCTTAGAAGAAAGCATAGGCAGAACAGTCAATGGCATAAATCAAAGCAAGATCCTCCATGACCCACCTCCTAGAGTAAAGGAAATAAAAACAAAAGGAAACAAGTGGGACCTGATTAAACTCAAAAGCTTTTTGCACAGCAAAGGAAACTATAAGCAAGGTGAAAAGACAACCCTCAGAATGGGAGAAAATAATAGCAAATGAAACAACTGACAAAGGATTAATTTTCAAAATATACAAACAGCTCATACAACTAAATACCAGAAAATCAAACAGCCCAAACAAAAAGTGGGAAAAAGACCTAAATAGACATTTCTCCAAAGGAGACATACAGGTGGCTAATAAACATATGAAAAGATGTTCAATATCACTCATTATTAGAGAAATGCACATCAAAACTATGGTAAGATATCACCTCACACCAGTCAGAATGGTCATCATGAAAAAGTCTACAAACAATAAATGCTGGAGAGGGTGTGGAGAAAAGGGAATACTCTTGCACTGTTGGTGGGAACGTAAATTGATACAGCCACTACGAAAGATGGTATGGAGATTCCTTAAAAAGCTAGGAGTAAAGCTACCCAGCAATCCCACTCAGGCATATACCCTGAGGAAACCAAAACTGAAAAGGACACATGTATCCCATTGTTCACTGCAGCACTATTTACAATAGCTAGAACTTGGAAGCAACCTAGATGTCCGTTGACAGATGAATGGATAAAGAAGTTGTGGTATATATACACAATGGAGTATTACTCAGCCATAAAAAGAAACACATTTGAGTCAATTCTAATGAGGTGGATGAACCTAGAGTCTATTACACAGAGTGAAGTAAGTCAGAAAGAGAAAGATAAGTACTGTATTCTAATACATATATACAGAATCTAGAAGAATTTATTTACAGGGCAGCAATGGAGAAACAGACATAGAGAATAGACTTATTGACATGGGGAGAGGGGGAGGAGAGGGTGAGATGCATGGAAAGGGTACCATGGAAACTTATATTAGCACATGTAAAATAGATAGCCAACAGGAATTTGCTGTGTGGCTCAGGAAACTCAAACAGGGTCTCTGTGTCAATCTAGAAGGGTGGGATGGGGAGGGATGAGGGAGGGAGGGGATGCATGTATACCCATGGCTGGCTCATGCTGAGGCATGACGGAAAACTACAAAATCCTGTAAGCAATTATCCTTCAATTTAAAAATAATTTTTAAAAAGCCCAATCAAAAAATGGGCAGAAGATCTAAACAGATATTTCTCTGAAGAATGCATTCAGTTCATTCCATTCAGTCGCTCAGTCGTGTCTGACTCTTTGCGACCCCATGAATCGCAGCACACCAGGCCTCCCTGTCCATCACCAACTCCCTGTTCACTCAGATTCACGTCCATCGAGTCAGTGATGCCATCCAGCCATCTCATCCTCTGGCGTCCCCTTCTCCTCCTGCCCCCAGTCCCTCCCAGCATCAGAGTCTTTTCCAGTGAGTCAACTCTTTGCATGAGGAGGCCAAAGTACTGGAGTTTCAGCTTTAGCATCAGTCCTTCCAAAGAAATCCCAGGACTGGTCTCCTTCCAGAATGGACTGGTTGGATCTCCTTGCAGTCCAAGGGACTCTCAAGAGTCTTCTCCAACACCACAGTTCAAAAGCATCGATTCTTTGGCATTCAGCCTTCTTCACAGTCCAACTCTCACATTCATACATGACCACTGGAAAAATTGTAGCCTTGGCTAGACAGACCTTAGTCAGCAAAGTAATGTCTCTGCTTTTCAATTTGCTATCCAGGTTGGTCATAACTTTTCTTCCAAGGAGTAAGCGTCTTTTAATTTCATGGCTGCAGTCACCATCTGCAGTACAGATGGCCAAAAAGCACATGAAGTGATGTTTAACATCACTAATTATTAAAGCAGTGCAAGTCAGATCTACAGTGAGGCATCACTTTACACTTGTCAGAATGGCCATCATCAAAATTCACAAACAAATGCTAGAGAAGGTGTGAAAAGCAAGGAACGCGTATACACTCTTGGTGAGAATGCAAACTGGTGCAGTCACTATGGAAAATAGTGTGGAGGTTCAATTTTTTTAAAAGACTTGCATAGAATGTTGTATAGAAACTTGAGTGAAAATAGCCCCAAACTGGAAACAATCCAAATGTTTATCATCAAGTAAACAAATAAATTGCATTTATTCACACAATGGAATAGTACTTAACAATTAAGTGAATCAAAGTACTGATACATGCAACAACAGGGGTGATAAACATCATGATGAGTGAAAGAAGTCAGGAAAAAAGTATCTGCAGTCCATTTACATGAAGCTCAAAGAGAGCAAAACTGAGCTGTGATATAGATGTCAGGACAGTTCTTGCCTTGGAAAAATGGGGTTTAACTCAGTTTAACATGACATGTGGGAACTTCTTGGGATAATAGAAATGTTCTCTATCAGCTGAGATGGCAGTTACGTGGGTGTATAAACAAATAAACAATAATTGTAGGTAGATAGAAACAAAGTAAAATACAAAATGGAAAGCAAACTTGTAAATTTCCCAAGCAGAAAAAAAAAACATTAATCTTATTCTAGACAATAGGTAAAAACAACCTAGGCCACTTCTTATAATGTCTCTGAAGAGTATGGTGAAGTATTAGTCACTCAGTCATGCCCGACACTTTGAGACCCCTTGGACTGACAGGCTCCAGTCCATGGGATTTCCCAGGCAAGAATACTGGAGTGGGTTGCCATTTCCTTCTCCAGAGGATCTTCCTGACCCAGAGACTGAACCTGAGTCTCCCGCATTACAGGCAGACTCTTTACCCTAAAGAGGATAAATCAAACTTAGACTGTCACCCACAATTGGCAGAAAACTCTAAACTATATAACAAATCATTGTAAATCATAAGCAGCCTCTGCATTTCACTACGTAAATTGTCCTATAACATACCTCTGTCTCATTCCTTTGTTAGAGAGACCCAGCTTCACAAACTGCTCTTGTATGCACAATAAATGCTTACTAAATACGATTTTACTAATCTGTTGGCTCTAATTTTGCTATTCTGGAGTTACAGGCATATAAACACACAAATAGGACAAGTAAACATGCCTGTTAACTGCATGACACTCATGTTCTACTAGTTTGCAAACTGAGCTGGAGAATCAATGGGGTGAGGAGCAGCCTTCCCCAACCCTTCTGATCCCATAAAAGTAGGATGATTGCAGTATATGTTCTTAGGAACAGATGCATTTTTAATGCTCTTTATTGGATATAGATAACAGAAAAAGAAAGAAAACAATGACACCAATAACCGTCTTCCCAACTCCTTATTTGGTTCAATAAAGGCCCTTTTCCAGGCCCAGCATCCTCTCTGGGATCTAGTGCAACAAGAAGCAGAGGTTAAAGACAAGATGGCAGGGTAAAAGAGATCACCTCCTCTCGTGTAAACATCAAAATCACAACTAACTGCTGAATAATCATCCAAGAAAAAAGGAAAGAAAAAATACTGGAACCTACCAAAAGGGATATACTACATTCACAGACAAAGAAGCCACAATGAGAGGCAGGAGGAACATATTTATGATGCAATCAAATCCCATACCAGCCAGGAGGCCAACCCACAAACTGGAAAATAAATATATCACAGAGGTTCTCCTCAAAGGAATAAGAATTCTGTGCCCCACATCAGGTTCTTCCAGTGGAGGGGTCTGGCATTGGGAAGAGGATCCCCCAGGCCAGTGGGGTTGATCACAGGAATTACACAGGACTGGAACTCCAATCTTGGAGGGTGCATACTAGGTTTCATGCACACTAGGAACTGAAAGAAAAGCATTGACTTCAGAGGAGCCTGGGCCAGACCTATCTGCTGGTCTTGGAGGGTCTCACAGGGTGCAGGAGCAGCTATGACTCACTGTGGGGACAAGGACACAGGTGGAAATCGTACTAGAGAATATTCATAAGTGTGAACCCTCCTGCTGGCTGCCATTTTGACAGCAAAATCTGGCAACAAAAAGCATCCTCAGTACTGGAGTGCCTCAGGCCAAGCAACCAACAGAGCAGGGCCACAGCCCCACCCATCAGAAAACAGGCTGCCTAAAATATTCCTGAGTCCACAACCACCTCTAAATGAACTCCTTAACACAACTCTGCCCATCAGAGGGACATGACCCAGCTCCATCCACCAGTGGGCAAGCACAAGTCCATCCCACCAGGAAGCCTGCAGAAGACCCTTAGATCAGCTTCACCCACTGGGAGCAAACATATGAAGCAAGAGGAAATACAGTCCTGCAGCCTGTGGAAGAGAGACTGCAAACAGAGAAAGTTAAATGAAATGAGACAGCAGAAGAAGGAACGAGATAAAACCCCAGAACAACTAAGTGAAGTGGCAATAGGCAATATACCAGTATTGAAAAGGAATTCAGAGTAATGATAGTGAAGAAGATCCAAGATTTTGGAAAAAGACTGGAGGCACAGATACAAGACATGTTTGACAAAGGAGATATAAAGAGCAAACAGAGTCAAGCAACACAATAACTGAAATGAAAAATGCACTAGAAGGAATCAATAGCAAAATAAGTGAGGCAGAAGAATGGACAAGTGAGCCAGAAGACAGAAGTGTGGAAATTACTGCTGCAGAACAAAGTAAAGAGAAAAGAATGGAAAGAAATGAAGACATTTTAAGGGACCTTTGGGACAACGTTTCATGCACCAACATTCAAATTTTAGGAATCGTAGGAAAAGAAAGAAAGAAAGAGAGAGAGGACCAGAGAAAATACCTGAAGAGGCAATAGCTGAAATTTTCCATAATGTGGGAAACAGTCACCCAAGTATAGGAAGCATAGAGAGTCCCAGCCCAGATAAACCCAAGGAGGAACACCCCAAGACACATAGTAATCAAACTGGCAAAAATTAAAAGCAAAGAAAAAGTATTACAAGCAACAAATAACATACAAAGGAACTCCTAGAAGATTATCAACTTGATTTCTCGGCAGAAACTCTACAGGCTAGAAGGAAGTGGCACAATACATTTAAACTGATGAAAGGGGAAAACCTGCAGCCACAAATACTCTTCCCAAACGCTTTAAGAGGATTGGTCTCAAGATGACGGGGTAGAGGGATATGAGCCCACTCTCTTCTTACAAAAGCACCAAAATCACAACTGCTGAACAACCACTAGCCCAAAATGCTGGAACCTACCCCCTCCCAAAATACCCTGCATCTAAAAACAAAAAGAAGCCACAACAACCTGGTAAGAGGGGTGCTATCATGATAAAATCAATTCCCATACTCACAAGATGAGCCACCCACAAAGCAGAAAATTATTATCCCACAGAAGTGAAAGTTCCGAGCCCCGTGTCAGGCTTCTCAGCCTAGGGGCCCAGCAACAGGTGGAGGGCCCAGAGAATCTGGCTTTGAAGTCCAGAAGGGTTTGATTGCAGGACTTCCACAGGACTTGGGGAAACAGAAACTCCACTCTTGGAAAATACATGAAGTCTCGTGTGTTTGAGGACTCAAGGGAAAAAGCAGTGGTCCCATGAGAGATGGGGCCAGGCCTGTCTGCTAGCACTGGAGGGCCTCTTACAGAGGTAGGGAGCTGTGGCTCACTGCGGGGACAAAGACACCGGCAGCTGCAGTCCAGAAACATACTCACTGACCTGGGCCCTCCCAGGGGACACTATGAGCCCAGCCAGAGCCTATCGGCTTCAGTGCTGGGTCACCTCAGGGTAAACAGCTAACATGGTGACAGCACAGCATCAAGCAAGTAGATAACAATTTTATTGAGGACTGCCCTGCCCACAAAAGGGATAAGACTGAGCTCTACCTACCTACCTACCTACAGTCCCTCCCATCAGTAAGCTTGCACAAGCCTCTTAGACAGCCTCATCCACTAGAGGGCAGACAGCAGAAGTAAGAACTATAATCCTGCAGCCTTGGAACAGAAACTACATCATAGCAAATTAGAAAAAAAAAAAGAAAAAGAAAAAGAAATTACAGAGGAATATGCCCCAGATGAAAAAAAAAGATAAAATCCAAAAAAACACTAAGTGAAGTGGAGACAGGCAATTCAAAAAAAAAAAAAAGAATTCAGAATAATGATAGTGAAAATGATCCAGGGTCTCAGGAAAAGAATGGAGGCAAGGATTGAGAAGATGCAAGAAACATTAGCAAAGACCTAGAAGAAATAAAAACAGAGATGAATAATACAATACCTGAAATGAAAAATGCACTAGAAGGAATCAATAGCAGAATAACTGAGGCAGAAAAATGTGTAAGTGACCTGGAGGACAGAATGGGGGAAACCACAGTCACAGAGCAGAATAAAGAAAAAGAATGAGAAGAAATTAAGACAATTTAAGACACACTTGCTCCTTAGAAGAAAAGCTATGACCAAACTAGATAGCATATTAAAAAGCAGAGACATTACTTTGCCAACAAAGGTCTGTCTAGTCAAAGCTATGGTTTTTCCAGTAGTCATGTGTGGATGTGAGAGCTGGACTATAAAGAAAGCTGAGCACCAAAGAATTGGTGCTTTTGAACTGTGGTGTTGGAGAAGACTCTTTAGAGTCCCTTGGACAGCAAGGTGATCAAGCCAGTCAATACTAAAGAAAATCAGTCCTGAATATTCATTGGAGGGACTGATGTTGAAGCTGAAACTCCAATACTTTGGCCATCTGATGTGAAGAACTGACTCATTGGAAAAGACCCTAATACTGGGAAAGACTGAAGGCAGGAGGAGAAGGAGCTGACAGAGGATGAGATGGTCGGATGGCATTATCAACTCTATGAACGTGAGTTTGAGCAAGTTCCAGGTGTTGGTGATGGACAGGGAAGCCTGGTATGCTGCACTCCATGGGGTCGCAAAGAATCAGACACGACTGAGTGACCGAACTGAACTGAACTGAAGAGACCTCTGGGACAACATTAAATGCACCAACATTCACATTATAGGGGTCCCAGGAGAAGAGAGAGAGAGAAAGAACATAGAAAACATATGAAGAGATAATATCGATGAAGGAAGTTTACAGCTGTACGATCTTACCTTGGGAAGCAAGAAAAATGTCAAATAAACCACCTAACATCACGCTTAAAGCAACTAGAGAAAGAACAAATGAAATCTAAAATCACTAGAAGGAAAGAAATCATAAAGATAATAGCAGAAATGAAGGAAATAGAGATGAAGAAAGCAACAGGAAAGATCAATGTAGCTAAAACAGGTTCTTTGAAAAGATAAACAAAACTCATAAACCCTTCACCAGACTCATCATGAAAAAAGAGAGAGGACTCAAACCAATGAAATTTAAAATGGAAAAGGAGAAGTTACAACAAACTGAACTGAACTACAACAAACACCACAGAAATAAAAAAAGATCATAAGAGACTACTCAGTTCAGTTCAGTTCAGTCACTCAGTCTTGTCCGACTCTTTGCGACCCCATGAATCGCAGCACGCCAGGCCTCCTTGTCCACCACCAACTCCTGGAGTTCACTCAGACTCTCATCCATCGAGTCAGTGATGCCACCCAGCCATCTCATCCTCTGCTGTCCCCTTTTCCTCCTGCCCCCAATCCCTCCCAGCATCAGAGTCTTTTCCAATGAGTCAACTCTTCACATGGTGGCCAAAGTACTGGAGTTTCAGCTTCAGCATCATTCCTTCCAAAGAAATCCCAGGGCTGATCTCCTTCAGAATGGACTGGTTGGATCTCCTTGCAGTCCAAGGGACTCTCAAGAGCCTTCTCCAACACCACAGTTCAACAACTATATGCCAATAAAATGGACAACCTAGAAAAAACGGGCAAATTCTTAGAAAGGTACAATCTCCCAAGACAGAATCAGAAAGAAATAAAAAATATGAACAAGTACTGAAATTGTAACTGTGATTACAACTCCCAATAAACAAAAGTCCAGGACCAAATGGCTTCCAAGGCAAATTCTATCCAACATTTAGAGAAGAGCTAATATCTATCCTTTTGAAATATTTTCAAAAAATTGCAGAGGAAGGAAGACTCCCTAAATTATTCTATAAGTCCACCATCACCCTGATATCAAAACCAGACAAATATCACACACACACACACACACACACACACACACACACACACAAATAAGCCAACATCACTGATAAATATAGCACAAAAAATCCTCAACAAAACATTAGCAAACCAAATCCAACAATACATTTAAAAAATCACAAATAATGACTTATGATTTAAGTGTGATTTATCCCAGAGATATGAGCATTTTTCAATATCTGCAAATCAATCAGTGTCATAAGCCGCATCAACAAATTGAAGAATAAAAATCATATGATCATCTGAATATATGCAGAAAAAGCTTGACAAAATTCAACACCCATTTATGATTTAAAAACAAAACTCTTCAGAAAGCGCTTATACCTCAGGAATATACCTCAATATAACAAAAGCCACATACAGCAAACCTACAGCTAACATCATACTCAACAGTGAAAAACTGAAAGCATTTCCTCTAAATCAGGAACAAGACAAGGATGTCCGCTTTCAACATAGGTTTGGAAGCGCTAGCCAAGGCAACCAGAGAATAAAAGGAAATAAAAGGAATCCAAATTGGAAAAGAAGTAAAATTGTCACTGTTTGCAGATGACATGATAGTACACATAGAAAGTCCTAAAGACACTGTCAGAAAACTAACAGAACTCATCAATAAATTTGGTAAAGTCTCAGGATATAAAATTAACACTCAGAAATATCTTGCATCCCTATACATTAACAATAAAAGATCAGAAAGAGAAATTAAAGAAACAGTTCCATTTACCATTGCATCAAGAGGAATAAAATACCTAGGAATAAGTCTGCCTACGGGTATAAAAGATCTGTACTCTGAATACTATATGTCACTGATGAAAATAATTAAATATGATATAAATAGGTGAAAAGATACACCATGTTGTTGACTGGAAGAATTAATATTGTCAAATGACTATACTTCCCAAGGCAATCTACAGATTCAATGGAATCTTTATTAAATTGCCCATGCATTTTTTTCACAGAACTAGAACAAAAGCACTTTTAACTTGTATGAAAACACCAAAGACCCCAAAGAGCCAAAGCAGTCCTGAGAAAGAAAAACAGAGCTGGAGAAATCAGGCTCCCTTACTTCAGAATATATTATAAAACTACAGTAAACAAACCAGTACAGAACTGGCACAAAGACAGGCTTATAGATCAACAGAACAGGATAGAAAGCCTAGGAATAAACCCTGGCACCCATGGCCAATTAATCTACAACAAAGGGGATAGGAGTGTAAAATGGAGAAAAAACAGTTTCTTCAATAAGTGGGGCTGGGGAAAATGAACAGCCTTAAGTAAAAGAATGAAATCAAAACATTCCCTAACAGCATATACAAAAATAAATTCAAAACCTAAACTCTTAGAGGAAAACATAGGCAGAACACTCTTTGACATAATTTGAAGCATTTCTTTTGGATCCACCTCATAGAGCAGTGAAAAACTAAACAAATCGGATCTAATTAAATGTAAAAGCTTTGCACAACACAGGAAACCAGAAACGAAATGAAAAGGTGACTCATAAAATGGGAGAAAATATTTGCAAATTATGCAATCAACAAGGGATTAATCTCCAAAATATATAAACAGCTCATGCAGCTCTATGTCAAAAAAATAACCCATTCAGAAAATGGGCAGAAGATCTAAATAGACAGTTTTCCAAAAAGACTTTCAGATGAGCAAAAAGCACATAAAACATGCTTAGAATTGCTAATTACTACAATGAGTCAAGCAGTGAGAATGGCCATCACCAAACAACAACAAAAAATACCAACAATAAATGTTAGAGAGGATGTAGAGAAAAGGGGACCATCCTGCACTGTTGGTGGGAATGTAAGTCATTACAGCTACTACGGAGAACTGTATGGAGGTTTCTTAAGAAATTAAAAGTATAGCTACCATATGATCCAGTAAGGGCTTCCCAGGTGGTGCTAGGGCTAAAAAATTCGCCTGCCTATGCACGAGACATAAGAGATGTGGGTTTGATCCCTGGGTTAAGAAGATCCCCTGGAGGAGGGCATGGAAAGCCACTCCAGTATTCCATGGACAGAGGACCCTGTGGGCTATAGTCCATAGGGTTGAACAGAGTCAGACAAGGCTGAAGAAACTTAGCACACGCATACACATGATCCAGCAATCTCACTCCTGGGCGTATATCTTGGGGAAAAAGATATAATTTGAAAAGATACACGCACCCCTATGTTCATTTACAAAAGCCAGGACACAGAAGCAACCTCGCTATCCACTGACAGATGAATGAATATAGAAGATGTGGTGCATATATAGAATGGGATGTTATTCTGCCATTACAAAGAATGAAATAAAGCCATTTCCACAACATGCATGCACTTCAAGATTATCACACTAAATGAAGTGGGTCAGACAAAGTCAAATATCATATGCTGTCACTTACACATGGGATCTTTAAAAAATGATACAAATGAACTTATTTACAAAAAGAAACAGACTCACAGACTTAGAAAACTAATTTATGATTACCAAAAGGGGAAGGTGGAGAAAGGGATAAATTAGTAGTCTGAGATTAACATATATACACTACTGTATATAAGATATATATTATATATCTAATCAATGAGGACTTACTGTATAGCACAGGAAACTATCTATTCAATACTCTGTAAAAACCTATACACAAAAAGAATCTGAAAAAGAATAGATACATGTACAGCTGAATCATTTTGCTGTGCACTTGAAAATAAAATTATAAATTAACTCTGCTGCTGCTGCTGAGTCGCTTCAGTCGTGTCCGACTCTGTGCGACCCCATAGACGGCAGCCCGCCAGGCGCCCCCGTCCCTGGGACTCTCCAGGCAAGAACGCTGGAGTGGGGTGCCATTCCTTCTCCAGTGCATGCCAGTGGAAAGGGAAAGTGCAGTGGCTCAGCCGTGCCCGACTCTCCACGGCCCCAGGGACTGCGGCCCGCCAGGCGCCCCGGCCGTGGAGTTTCCAGGCGAGAGTGCTGGCGTGGGGGCCACTGCAATTAATGCTACTCAATATAAAATAAATTCTTTAAAAATAAAATACAAACTTGTATGGATAAAAGCTTTTTAAAAAAAAAGTAGTAGATGGAACAGGATAACCTCTTTCATCCAAGACTTGATGCCGCAGTCACCTTAGAACTGTGAGTCATGGTATCACCTGACCAAGCAAGGTGTGCTCCACAGTGTTCCATCTTATGCCTCAATAGTGACAGAGGTGGGCCCAGAGCACACTCACCCTACCACGTCTTCTAGGGCACACGGGAAGAGGAAGCCCAGTCGCACACGAAGCTGGTTTGCGATCAGGTGACTAGCCCTAGCCAATGAGATATGTTAGAGGAATATACACAACCTCTAGAACTGGCCATAAAAAATAAAGCCTCCTGTGTTATTTCCCTTCTCTCTGCCTCTCCACAGCTATCTTGGAGGCCATGTGATCCAGCTAACAGTGTCTTGGGATGGAAGGCACCCAGATTCCACTGTCACCTTTTGGCAAAATCTGTTAAAAAGACACACACAACACACTTCTGGCTTTGTGTGAGCAAGAAATAAATGTCCATTGTGTCTAACTCTCAAATTGGGGATTACTTATTATATCAGCTACCAATACTCACCCTAACTAATCCCTGATATGAGCATGTTATACACATTTCTGGGTGTATATCAACTTATATTACTGCAAAAAATATCAAAAGAAAGAAGAAAGTTTATTGGTTATTGGTATGTATATTTCACTACCAAAAAAATCTCAACAGTAAAAAAACAAAACAAACAACCCAATTACAAAATGGGCAAAAACATGAACAGATATTTTGCCAAAGACAGAGATGGCAAGTGAGAGTATGAAAAAAAAAAATGTTCAGCACCATTAGCCATTGAGGAAATGTAAGTTAAAATCAGAGTGAGACATCGCTCTATACATATTAACACTATATTAAAACCAGTGATAATAGCAAATGCTAACAAGAAGCAGAGAAACGGATCTCTCATTCATTGCTGGTGAGAATATCAAATGGTACAACCACTCTGGAAAATTGTCAGTTACTCACAAAACTAAATATGCACTTAACAAAAAGCCAGCCCTTGCATACTTGGACATTCATATCAGAGAAGTGAAAACTGATGTTTGCACAAAAACCTATACATGAATAGTCATCAGTTGAGTCTAGTCACTCAGTCGTGTCCGACTCTTTGTGACACCATGGACTGCAGCATGCCAGGCTTCCCTGTTCATCACCAACTCCCAGAGCTTGCTCAAACTCATGTCCATTGAGCCAATGATGCCATCCAACAATCTCATCCTCTGTCGTCCCCTTCTCCTCCTGCCTTCAATCTTTCCCAGCATCAGGGTCTTTTCAAAAGAGTCAGTTCTTCACATCAGGTGGCCAAAGTACTGGAGTTTCAGCTTCAGCATCAGTCCTTGCAATGAATATTTAGGATTGATTTCCTTTAGGATGGACAAGTTGGATCTCCTTGCAGTCCACAGGACTCTCAAGAGTCTTCTCCATCACCACTGTTCAAAAGCATCAATTCTTCAGCTGTCAGCTTTCTTTATGATCCATAGAACCTTTTATTTCCAATGACTGAATAAATTCTGATACATTCATACAAAGGAACATTATTCATCAATAAAAGTAATAAACTATTGATTCTTGCAACAGCCTGATAGTTTAAGTGGAAAAAAGTTAATCTCAAAATGTACACACTACATGATTCTATTTACATAACATTCTCAAATGACAGAACTATAGAGCAGGACAGACCAGTAGTTGCTGGGGACAGAAATGGGGAGGCGAGGTAGGGGTGTGATTACAGAGAGGTGATACAAGGGAGCTCTTTTGTGATGATGGGGTTTTTTTTATACTTTACTGTGCCTGAATGCACAGTAAACACTAGTACGTATTCACTATTATTATTTTTTTGTAAAGCGTTTTCCCCCACAATAATTATAGTAAAGATATTTACCATGTATTTTTCTTCTCTTTCATACACACATCCTCTGGCTAGCCATGAAATGATGTAACTGAAGGAAGAGAATATGATTATCTGAAAAACAACATGAAAATGAGTATTTCATTCTCAGGCAAAGTTAGCAGTTATTTTAATAGAAGAATCTCTTGCATGGGAACCTGTCTTCATTTCCATGAACTCTGTAGCTTTTCATCTTTTGTTGATAATGTTAACACGGAGAAAATTCCTTCAGTGACTTGTTTCATATGCCTGAGACTACAGCTACTGGCGTCTCGTAGGTCTGTGTCTTGACAATGGTGATACTGTGGTGGTGTTTACTGAGACACACGCAAACACACACACAGATTATCGCAAGGTACAGTAAAAACTACAGACTTTATTCAATTTTTAATGGTCAGAACTGAATAAGGTCTGCAGTCTAGTTAACAGTGTTACACCAATGCCAGTGCCCTGGTTTTGAGATTGCACACTGCAGTTATATGCACACCGCAGTTATATGCACACCGCAGTTATATGCACACCGCAGTTATATGCACACCGCAGTTATATGCACACTGCAGTTATATAAGACATTACCGTTGGGGGAAGCAGACAACCCCACAAGGATTTACAATTTTTGCAACTTCCTGTTAATTATTTCAAAACTAAAAGTTAAAAACAGCATAGGACAAGACACGTGCTGAGATCATTACCGCCACCAACCACAAACTTGGTGGACCTGTGCGTGACACACTAAGTGTCGTCGTTGGAATTCCTGCCACTCTGACCAACCAGTAGTTTCTCTCTGGTTTTAATAACAAAGAGCTGTTCTTTTTCCTCCTAGCCAAAAATAGTAACAATAATTCCCACCATTCAGGGGCATGATATACATCTTTAGGAGCAAAGCTCGCCGCCTGGTCCTGCTGGCCTACAGGGAGCATTTTCGTCCGAGGCATAAACACTAAGTGAGCCCCACCAGGTGCCTGGGACTGTGCTCACTGCCAAGTGGAAAACAGGCTGAAGGAGACGCAGGGAAGGGGGTTGGAGGCCACTGCAGAATCCAGGAGAGAGAGAATGATGACTTGGCCCAGAGGTCACAAGGAGAGGAGATAAAAGGGTAAGTTTGAGACCCATCTGAAAGGTAAGGTAAAGAGAACATGGGGTTGTTTGGATGTGGGCAGTTATGCAAAGAGGTGTCCAGGGTGGCCTCCAGGTACACTCTGGCAACATGTGTGACAAGAGCAAGGGGAGGAACCAGCACTGACGAGTCAGTATGTCCTCACTTGGGTACCCAGAAGCCCCCACCCCTCTGGACTCTTTTTCCTGTTTCAGCTGCTTGCAGTCAGTGGCTTTTTGGAGGTGCTAGTAAGGTGATAAAAACTAGGAGGGATGGCCCTGGAAAGCTCCACCCCAGGGCAGGTCTGTTTGGGGCCATGCCTGTGCAGACCTGGGAACACTCCAGCCAGCACTCAGCTCCAGGCGGGCAGCCCCAGCCAGCTCGCAGAGGGGAAGGGACCAGATGAAGCTGCTGGAGGGGACGACAGGAAGAGGGGCAGATGGGACAGGAGAGAGCAAGTTCAAGTCTGGGACCAGCTGAGACATCTGGTGGGTGGGTCCAAAGCTCAAAGGTGGAGACACAAAGGGCCATCAGCCTATAGATGGTCTTACTGTCACAGCTGGACAGCTTTGCCTGGGGATGGTTTAGAGTAAGAAGCAAAGAGAACCAAGGACTGAGGCTCATTTTAAAACTATGTAAAGAAAGAAGAGGTAGAAAGGGAGGCTGAGAAGGAGCAGTCAACAGAGTAGAAAGAACCATAGTAGGTTCCTTCTCAGGGAGACCAAGAGAATAAAGGGAGAAACTCTCTAGAGTTAGAACCACCAGAACAGATCTGGCCTCCAGAGGGTCTGTGAGCTGAGAGATTCCACTGAGGGTCTGTGAGCTGAGAAACAAGAGGTCACAGATGGGTCTATGAGTTGGAGACTTGCTGTCACTTATACACGGGGGAGCACATGGCCTTGTGGTCACAAGACCCACAGACACCTGTCCATGCTGACCTGGGCCAAGGGGTACAGATCATTTCCCTGGGTAAGGGAGGAGGCCACCCACATTTGGAAAACAGCTACCTGCCTTCCAGGAATGAGACCCGCCCCCTGTATGCTTGTTTACCCCCAGGTCCTGTGGGCCCCTACCTGCAGTGGGCTTTTAGATGTTCTGCAGGGATTTCAGTGTTTTGCTAAAGGGTCACTTGGGATTGGGTCACCAGTGTGCATGGGCCCCTCCCTTCCAGATTAAAGTCAGCAATGTGGCTGAGCTTGGCCCCCAGATGAGGGAGGGCAAGGCCAGTGGCCCCAGTTAGGTGAGGAGTCTCGTGATTGGGACATTTCCTGAAGTTCTAACCACACACTGGGTTGAGTAAGGCAGGAGCAGGAGCCAGAGCTCCCAGGGTCCAACGTGGGGCGCGTAACCCTGAAGAAGCTGCAGAGAGTTCAGGTCCATGGGGCTGAGAAGGACCAAGGAACTGAGGCCTGCTGACAAGAAGACGTGTCCGGGCTGCACCAGCCTCGCCCGTTCCTGGCTCACATTTCCCCCTTAAGGTCATCAGCGACAGGTCTCTGGTGACACAGACCTCACACCCTACCATTTGGGAACTCCCTCCCTCTGGACCCACCTCCTTGACCTGGGAGCTGGCCAGAGCCATAGTCTGGCCAGGCAGGCCGTGTCTGCACTGCTAATGGCCTCCAGCCACATCCCTGCCAAAGTACCATTCCTCAGTCCCAGTGCCGGAGTGCCCCACCTTATTCTGAGGGCCTGGCAGCCCCCTGCGTGGCCCCCATCCCCACCCACCTCATCTCTCCTTCGCTACCAAAGCTGGGAACCCAAGGTAGTGGCACTCCTCCGTGGGAGAATTTTGGCCCAAGCCTCAGTGCAGATGTGCAGAAAGGTAGGCCAGGTTTCTTAGCCTCCTTCCCATAAAATGCCTTGGCCTGCAGACTCCAAAACTAGGCAGAAAACTCTCCTGTGGGAATTTGAAGACACCTTCTCTGCTAATCCTCCTGGTCCTGAGTGGTTTTCACAGCTCATTAGAACCACCAGAACAGATCTGGCCTCCATAATGAGACCTGTGCTTCCCCAGCCTGGGAAGTGCTTGGCCCTAATGAGTTCCTCTCCACTATAAACACTACTCTGTGAGTAAGGAACTGGCATTGTGGTTGGATCCCAGTTTTTAATAAGGCCAAGCCTGCGCTCTGCATCCAGCTAAGCAGAGAGCAATGCCACCGGTGGGGAGTGGAGTGCGACAGCTCAGAGCACCCCTGGCTTCTCCCAGGCAGGAGCCAGCCCCAACCCCACAGCAGTGTGGGCAGAAGTCCCAGCCCTACCTCCCTCCTGGAGCTGCGGGTGCAGAGGGCTGGGCGTCTCCAGGGAGCACTCATAGGTGAGACAGGGATGCAACAGAGGGGCCCAGGAGTTGCTGAGCCTGTTTTCCCTCTGGGTAGTGACATCCTAAGGGTGTCCACTTTGACAATAACATGTCAGGCTTGGTCAGAGAGGGACCAGAACCATCCAAACACCAGGTCATGAGGTGGGCCCTTGCTGCTGGCCCCGGGGGAAGCTGGACAGCCTCACTCCCCTTGGATGTTAGCAGAGCAGGCTGCTGCCAGAGGCTGCTCTCCCAGCAAGGAGGTCAGGCTGGGAGTGGCTGGCGAGGAGGAAATGGGGAGGCTGCTGGCCTCCGCCCTCTCACTGGGCCTCTGCACGCCTCCTCAGCCTACACTGGAAAGCTGCGCCTCTTGGACATATTGGTGGGGTAAAGCCCTCGGCCCAGGACAGGCAGCCTCAAGGCCTCACCCTGATGGGATCCACGTGGCTGAGCCGGGCCAGGCCTGCCTGTGGCCCTTCATCCAAGGCTCTTCTCAGTGGGCAGCTTTACTCCTGCCACGGAACCCACCCTTCCTCTGCTGGCCTGTGGGTCAGCATCCACTCCCTCCCCGGCTCCCCTGACTGCCTCGGGAGCCCTGTTCTGGAAAGCGGGCCACGTTCCCTGTGTAAGTGAAGCCCGGTGCCTGCACCAGAATCTGTGTGCGTGTCTGTCACAGAACAAACAGCTCTCGCCTCTCAGGCCCCTTGCCAGACTTTGATTCATGCAACCTAGAAAATAAGACATATTTTCATGCAGTTTTGCCACATTTATTAAGGAGAAATGTGTTGAACTGACTGGCTCAAACTTGCCTTCCCTCAACGGGGCAGCAGCTCAGGCTCCACCCATCTGTTTCTTCAAGTTGGTTTCAATCTTTCCTGGGTCCAGGTCAAAACCTCTAAATCGCTCCAACAAAGTAACCTGACCACTTGCTTCCAAGGGACTACTTCTTGAGGAGCATTTCTTTCCAGCCTCATTGCAGAGCCCTTCCCCCTACCATCTTGTTTCCATAATCCTGAGGCTCAGGCAATTAAAATAAAATATCCTTATAGTCTCTAGATGTTTACTAGACCAGCTGGTAATGAGCTAAGCAGGATCTTCTCTATTACATAAAGGAAAAGAACAAAGAATTAGGAATATGGAAGACATTCAAATGTCTTAATTAGTGCTTCCATCTGTAAAAAAAAAAAAAAAAAGTTTCTCCATCACTGACAGCCACCCTCAGAGGCCTATCTTGGGAAGACCACAGACTCCAAAGCCGCAACACACGGGAGGATAGCAGCATCAGGCTCACCCACAGGACCCCGAGACCCTGCCGTGGCCAGGACAGCAGGGCCTCCCCTCCAGTCGGGTCTGAGCATGGCATGGACTCCAGAAGGGGAGAAGCCAGCCAGGGCCTCTGAGCAAGTATGGCCAGGGATGAGGCAGAAGCCCTGGGTTCCTGATGGCATCTCGGAGACAAAAGTCTTGGCCGTGACAGACACTAAGCCGGGCTCGAGAAGCTCCTCCAGCTTGATCTCCGCTTCACCTTCCCTGAAGGCCTAAGTGGATCCTCTCACAGACTCCCCAAAGCCTGAACACCAGAGGGCCCAAAGCATTAACACACTCAGAGACTGTCATTTGCCTTAGGGTGACAGCCTGGGCCTCACCAGGCCTGACCCTGCCCCAGAGTCCTGGCAGCAGAGCTGGGCTTGTGAGTGGGAGGCAAGGGGCTGTGTGGGGTCATGGAGTCAGGCCGAGCACATGGCCTCATCTTCAGGCTACAGTGAGGCTTCAGGCCACCTCCCGGTGATGCCATCCCAGACAGCTGCACAACAAGCAGCCGCTGTGCCCTCGGTCCTCCTGGTGCCAGCCCTGTGCTAAGCACTCCGTCACAGTCACCCTCTTTATAGAGGCAGAGCAGAGAGCAGTCGCCTCAGCCAGCCAGCAGCCTGGGAGCCAGGCTTTGAACCCTTGTCTTCCTGCGTCCACCAACTTCCGCACCGTGCCCACACCGTGCTGCCTCCTGCAGTCAGCAATCACCACAGCCTCCCAGACCTCAGAGGCCCAGACACCTCGGCCTTCGAAGGCTACCCTGAGTCAAACTGTGTGCTCACCCACCCCCCGCTCACCACAGCTCCCAGGTCCCCAGCTGAGGGTGAGCAGCCCTTGCCAGAAGCGGGCCTGCCACACCTCTAAGCTCAACATCCAGAGCAGGCCTGACTCAGGACCCAGTAAATACTGACTGAACTCAACTGCATGAAGATTGGAAACTATTTTAAATTTAACAACAATGGATGACTCTTAAAAGTCAGTGAACGAGAGACGAAGAAAGTAAAACTGACGCGAGTAGCCTTGGGCTTCCAATATGTCCAATTTAACAGTTCAGGAAGTTCCTTCTATTGAAAAATAGTTCTTTTCTGTAAGGCATCTTGGTCTAATGTTGGACAAATTCCCTTCAAATGGTTTAAGCCTGTTCTTTACGGCTCTTATGTCCTAAACCTTTGAAAGAAAACTTCAAATACATTGGATACTTGGGGCATGGTTCCCTCACTAGCCAAATGTCTGAAAGATTTGACACTTTAAATAGCCAAACTTCAATTTGCTTCAACAAACTTGTTGCGTTTCTACAAAAAGAATAAGACAATGCCCTTGCCCTTGAGGAAATCATGGGAGAGGGGACAAAAAACCAAACAACTGCAGTGCGTTGTGGAAACACCTGGCTAGATGTCTAAGTTGCTGCAGTGGGAATAAGCTCATGGCGAGGCCCCAGGGGAAGAATGAGCAGAGAGTGGGAGCTGTATTCTACAAAGGAGAGGGCATTTGACTTGCCTTGAAGGAGGATTTACAAGATCAACAAGGCAGGATATGCCACATAGAGGGAACAGCGTGAGCAGCAGGCAGATAAGAAGAAACTGCTGGCATTTTCAGACCACGAAGAAGTGAGCATGTCTAAGGACCAAATGAAAGAGGCAGGAAAGACAAAGGAGGCAATGAGATATGGCTTCCAACGGACCATCAGTCCAGTGCTTAACAAGGCCTGTCTCAGGATGCTTCCAGCAGCACGGAATGTTTGACTGCTTCTCCAGTCGGCTTCATGTTGTAATGCCTTTGTATTTCTCTCATCTGCTTTTATTGGCTTTTTCCTTTTATTTTCTTTCTCACATATCAGACTGATACTTTCCCCCTTTTGCTGTAATTATCAGCATATGTATTCACTGAATCATTTACTCTATAGATATTCTCAGATGAGCTACTAGGGGCAGGATCCTGGGGAAGGCCCAGAGGAATCGAAGGACCCAGTGCTAGTCTGAGTCCAATATGAGGAGAGCAGGGCTGGTGGGAGAGTGGAGGGGACAGGTTGCAGTAGCGTGTCCCAGGCCTACGTCCTCATACCTCACAGGATACTCATATAGTCACACACACACACACACATACATTTGCTGCTTCTCAACTATTCCATTTTAGAAACCAGTTATCCAAACTTGCTAGAAATACATTTAATTAAAATTTTCCCAGTCAACCCTGCTTCTCTTTGCCCTACTGGTCCAAGATGGTCCCTTCCCCTCACTGTTCCAGCTCCAAGTCTCCCCTGCTCCAGAGGGGTGCCTTCGTTCTTCTCCTTCTGCTCCATCAGAGTGGACCCTGCCTTCTGTTGGAAGAGTGACTGCTCCAAACAGGCCCTTGTGGTAGCCTAAGTGTCCACTCAGAACGCCCCAGAGATGGCAGAGGCAGGCTCAGAGAGGGAGAGCAGTCCTTCGCAGATTCTCCCTGGGCTCTTGGTGGCAGAGTTCCAGCCAGATGTGCAGATAACTATTCCCTTGTCATCATCCCCAGACTCCCAGGCCCTGCTGTAGCTGAGGCTCAGCACAGACCAAGCTTTCTCCAGGGAGCCCTGGGGTCCAGATCTCTGCAGGGGCACCCAGGAGCAAGCAGCAGGCCAGATCCTCACCCACACCAGGAAAGCCGTGCTGAGCTGTGGCAGGCAGGAGTAAGCACACACATCTCCATGCCACCCACCCCGCAGTCAGGATCCTAGCCTGAGACCCCTGTGCCCAGGATGGACTGGACTGAGCCAGGATGTCTTCCTGTCTTCATCCTCCGGGTCTGGGGTCCTGCCTTCCACTCAGACTGACAAGAAGGCAGGTCCAGCGGCTTCAGACAGGCCCTGGCTGGAGCTCCCTGTAGCTGGGTCCCCTGACCAGGATGGGCGTCCAGGTCAGGTAGACACTAGAGTGGGCACTCTCCCTGAGGGGCAGAGGTGAGTACCCCAGCTGGCCCTGGCAGGAAATTTGGACCAGAAAGCCAGACCCAGACTCATACCCAGGGCCTAGAGGTTTGGCTGGGGCCCCCCTTGAAGTGCCCACCAGGGGCAGGGCCTGCGGCTCAAGCTGCGGCAGCACCACACTCCCTGGCAGCCGAAGCAAGTCAGTTCCCTGGGCTCGCTCAGCTCTTCAGGCCGGCAGAGCCCAGGCCCGCCCCCATGGGAAAGAGTGGAGTTGTTCAACTGCAATGGAAAAAACCAACAATCCCAAAGGAGCTGGACACTCCGCAGATCTGTGATAGCCACCCCGTCCTTTGGGTTGGCCGGCTCCCAGCAAGTAGAGGCTCTAGGCCCAGCAGGCCTGGGACACAGCTCCATCACAGTCTACCACCACTCCTGGGGTGCTGGAAGCCCTACTGGCTTCCTCCGGCCATGAGCCTGGAGCCCGGGACAGACAAGCCATTGGTGAGGGCACCATCAGCAGCCTCACACCCAGTCTGACCACTGCCTTTGGCTTTGGTGGCCTTTCCAAGTGCCCTCCCCCACTGAACTTCAGCTCCCTCATTGATGACATGGGGACAGGAATGCATGGGCCGGAGTGAGCCCCAGATGTATGGCACAAATGCAAGTTCCCCAGGAGAGGTTGGTCCACTTGCTGATATTATCAGAAGCCACAGCAATCTCCAAAGCTATTGCTTAGCCAGCTCTGAGGCCTTGACCCACCTAATGACCTTAAAACCCAAGAACCCACCTCCCCGTTGCCAGCAGGGGGGGGCTCTGGGAAAGCAGGCAGGCTGGGACCAAACCGAGGGAAGCAGCTCTCAGCTCCAGGGTGAAGCTCCAGGGAAAAGCTACCTCCTGGATACTGAATCCCAGGTTGAGCCCTGACCCTAAGTTGACAGAAAACTGCTCTGAGACCTGAGTACACACATCATTTATGTTGAGGCCTATGCCCCATTTGTGGAGTCAGGGAAGATTAACTAACAACTCCACTTGGAACCTGAGATGGGAGAAGAAGGGAGAGCATGCAGGATGGGAAGAAGCCAGCCCTCCTAGCAGCTAGTGACGCATGAAGGCTCCCAGCAGAAGTACACTTGGTGGCCGCCCCTGCCCGGCCTGAGTCCACACAGCTCTGGGGGCCCCTGCACGTGCCTCACCTGCTCAGCCACAGCTCCTCTTGCACACACTTTGGGTCCCAGCCCCTGGCCTTCTCCTGGGCCTCCAGAGTCAGGCTTTCTAACACCACCCCCACTCAGATGCTCCCTGACAACCCGTTGACTGTGGCCTCGCCTCCCATGCCTCCTTCCCATCCTTTTCTGTCCACATTGAGTTTCTCCAAGTAATCGTGAGATCTACAACTGCTTACTTGTTTGTTCATCATGTTTTGGGCTTTAAAGGGAAGTGCTTCCCTGGTGGCTCAGCTGATAAGAGTTCACCTGCAATGCGGGAGACCTGGGTTCAATCCCTGGGTCAGGAAGATCCCCTGGAGAAGGGAACAACTACCCACTCCTGTATTCTGGCCTGGAGAATTCCACAGACTGTCCATGGGGTCACAAAGAGTTGGACACAACTGAGCAACTTTCACTTTCACTGAGTTCAGATTCCTCAGTACGTGGCCTCTATCTCTTAAGGCTCCAGAGGCCCATGACTTATTCTGTGATTTCTGCCTCCCCTTGCATTCCTGCTCCCATCTCACCAAACACCCCTCACATTCCACAGCCAGCACCTGGGGTCTTTGCTGTGTCTTTGCACTTTGAGTGTCCTTGTGAGACGGGGCAGGAGAGTCTCACACTGACATCACGTTGTAAAACAGCCTCCACGTTTCTGACTTTTCCACTCAGCCCTGAGTGAAGGCCCAGCAGCAGCACTGTGCACTCTGGGATTAGCTGCTTCTCACAGTGGCAGAGCTCGGGGAGCCCTGATGCCCCAGGTGCCCATGCAGGCTGGGACCAACAGCATCAGGGGTGGCCTTGCAAGAACTCTCAACATGCTCCATCTGCCCATCAGTGTCCCTTTGCCCTCTGGAGGGCTGCACCTGTCCCTAGCCCATTTCCTGTCCCCACACCCATGCACTCTGTGGCTCTCAACAGTGTCTGCTTCCCCCTCTAGATGGTTTAATGCATCGGGGGCAGGCCCAGTTCACCTGCTGATTTGCCACAGGCATACCCCCAGCAGCACAACAGTGCTTGAGGGAAGGCCACACGAGGCCACCTTCTCACACACCTCCTCCAGAGCAGAACCCAGCCCCAGCAAGATCTGCAGGACAGCCACTGTGGGGCTCCTGGCCTCTGGCCAGGGTTGGGGGAGGCGGCACGGGGGGTTGGGGCAGCTCAGCAGAGGGATTCTACAGGAGCTCTAGCACTGCTGGTCTTCTCAGGTGGACCTTGCAAGACAATTTCAAAATACAAATCCAAGTCAATAAAGGGGGCTGACGCACTCCCACTCAGCCCCAGCTCCACCCATCTCTACTCCCACCCTCCTCCATTCCCCAGAGCCTCTGCCTTGGGGACCCAAAAGGAGAAGAGTGGGGTGGGCCCTGCCCTGGGAGAGGGGCCAGCAGGACGGAGTTCCCCCAGGCCAGGCACTTGGTGGGGTTCAGGGAGGAGCCCTAAGGCCCGTCCCTCCAGTACGTTCTGAGGCAATTCTCCAAGAAATGGGGCACCCCCTTGTCTGCCACAGGCCTGTCCCCCAAGGTTCTGTGAAAGGTGAGTTCACCATGGCCTCATGCTGCCCCCCGCCCCTGCTCTCCAGGGCTCTCCTGCCCCCAGGGGCCCTGCAGGCCCCCACAGATGCCTTGCAGTGGGCCTCCTGACCATCACTGAACAAGGACCTGAGCATGGACACAGGGAGAAGGCCCCTGAGCCGGTGCGGGGGGCACACACTAAGGCTAGACCCCACCCTCGCACCAGATACCAGCCATCTCCATGACTGCAGTGGACTGAGCTCGGCCTGGCCAGCACAGAGGTGGCCATTTCACGAGAGGTCAGCAGAGGAGAGCTGAGTCAGGTGAGACAGGTGGGTCAGGAGAGACAGGTAAGTCAGATGAGACAGCTGGGTTGGGAGTGACGGGGGCTCAAGGATGACAGCTGGGTCAGGTGAGACATGGGGGAACAGGAGAAGAGAAGGGGCAGCAGGAGGAGGAACACAGGTACGCGTCAGGATGGGAGGGTGAGTGAGGAGGGCGCTGGGACGCTGAGAAGATAAGAGCTGCGATTCCAGAGGACGCCACAGGACAGATGCCAGAAATCACCAGGAGCGGCCAAGGGGCGAGCCCCTCACGGCCCGCAGCACAGACACCCTGCAAGCAGCCTCAGTGTTTGGCCTCCAGCTGTCAGACGACAAGGCACCCTGCGTCTGCACAGACAGGCTTTAGAAAAGGCCCAGCAGTGTGCACCCTCTACAGTGAGAGCGTCCTTTCTAATCCCCACATCAACCCATAAGAAAGGCTGTCACCAGCCCAGCCTACAGACAAGTAAACCAAGGCCTGGAGTAAGCACATAACCCAGCCACCCCCAGTTCTGAAACGAGGGTACAGAGTATTTGCAGGCTCCTCCAGGCCCTCGGAACCCAGAGTCCGAGTTGAGACCACCAAGGGAAGCAACCTGAGAAAGGAGAAGTGCCTCTACGTGGAGGCTCAAGGACCCAGGGGCCCTGAAGGAGAGGAAGGCAGAGGGCTAGGAGCACACAAGACTTAGGAACCGGGGCCAGAGGTGGGGGTACTCCAGGGCCTCACAGTGACCAGAGTGGCCCTAGGATGGAGCAGACTCACCAGCAGGAGCCACCCTGAGATGTTGTCTCTGAAAACAGCCCCAGACCCTCCTTCTGGGGGTCGGCAGTCACTGAAGGCTGACGCCACTGCACTGGGCTGGCCTGGAGTCCCTAGGTGCCCTGGACTGTTTCCTGAGAAGCTTCTCACCAGCACTTAGGCCTCTACTTCTCAGTGGACACACAAGCCAAATTGCAGGTGTGGGAGCTGCACATGCTTCCAGGAGGGACTGGGATGTGGGGAGAACAGGGGAGAAATGCTGGGAGCTCAGGGAGCCAGAATCTCAAAAGAAAAAGGTGGGACAACCAGGCCAGCCTACTTCAGGAGACCCTTCACATAGAGACTTTGTCAGAAGTCCTGTCCGTGACTACTCTCCCAGTGTTCGAGGCTGTCTGAAGAAACACAAATTAAAGCCACAAGGAAATATCACCTCACACCCAGTAAATTGGCTAAACTTTTAAAGTCTCTAGGAGTTTTACAGTTTCTGGTCTTACGTTTAGATCTTTAATCCATTTTGAGTTTATTTTTGTGTGTGGTGTTAGAAAGTGATCTAGTTTCATTCTTTTACAAATGGTTGACCAGTTTTCCCAGCACCACTTGTTAAAGAGATTGTCTTTAATCTATTGTCTATTCTTGCCTCTTTTGTCGAAGATAAGGTGTCCATAGGTGTGTGGATTTATCTCTGGGCTTTCTATTTTGTTCCACTGATCTATATTTCTGTCTTTGTGCCAGTACCATACTGTCTTGATGACTGTGGCTTTGTAGTAGAGCCTGAAGTCTGGCAGGTTGATTCCTCCAGTTCCCTTCTTGTTTCTCAAGATTGCTTTGGCTGTTTGTGGTTTTCTGTATTTTCATACAAATTGTGAAATTATTTGTTCTAGCTCTGTGAAAAATACCACTGGTAGCTTGATAGGGATTGCATTGAAACTATAGATTGCTTTGGGTAGTGTACTCATTTTCACTATATTGATTCTTCTGATCCATGAACATGGTATATTTCTCCATCTATTAGTGTCCTCTTTGATTTCTTTCACCAGTGTTTATAGTTTTCTATATATAGGTCTTTAGTTTCTTGAGGTAGATACATTCCTAAGTATTTTATTCTTTTCATTGAAATGGTGAATGGAATTGTTTCCTTAATTTCTTTTTCTATTTTCTCACTTTTAGTGTATAGGAATGTAAGGGATTTCTGTGTGTTGATTTTATATCCTGCTACTTTACTATCACAGGAGGATTCTCTATGACCCACCTCCCAGAACACTGGAAATAAAAGCAAAAATAAACAAATGGGAACTAATTAAAATTAAAAGCTTCTGCACAACAAAGGAAACTATAAGCAAGGTGAAAAGACAGCCTTCTGAATGGGAGAAAATAATAGCAAATGAAGCAACTGACAAACAACTAATCTCAAGAATATACAAGCAACACCTGCAGCTCAATTCCAGAAAAATAAAGGACCCAATCAAAAAATGGGCCAAATAACTAAAGAGACGTTTCTCCAAAGAAGACATACAGATGGCTAACAAACACATGAAAAGATGCTCAACATCACTCATTATCAGAGAAATGCAAATCAAAACCACAATGAGGTACCATTTCACGCCAGTCAGAATGGCTGCAATCCAAAAGTCTACAAGCAATAAATGCTGGAGAGGATGTGGAGAAAAGGGAACCCTCTTACACTGTTGGTGGGAATGCAAACTAGTACAGCCACTATGGAGAACAGTGTGGAGATTCCTTTAAAAACTGGAAATAGAACTGCGTTATGACCCAGCAATCCCACTGCTGGGCATACACACCGAGGAAACCAGAACTGAGAGAGACATGTGTACCCCAATGTTCACTGCAGCACTGTTCATAATAGCCAGGACATGGAAACAACCTAGATGTCCATCAGCAGATGAATGGATAAGAAAGCTGTGGTACATATACACAATGGAGTATTACTCAGCCATTAAAAAGAATACATTTGAATCAGTTCTAATGAGGTGGATGAAACTGGAGCCAATTATACAGAGTGAAGTAAGACAGAAAGAAAAACACCAATACAGTATACTAATGCATATATATGGAATTTAGAAAGATTGTAACAATAACTCTGTATGTGAGACAGCAAAAGAGACACAGATGTATAGAACAGTCTTTTGGACTCTGGGAGAGGGAGAGGGTGGGATAATTTGGGAGAATGGCATTGAAACATGTATAATATCATATAAGAAATGAATTGCCAGTCTAGGTTAGATGCAGGGTGCAGGATCCTTGGGGCTGGTGCACTGGGATGATCCAGAGGGATGGTGTTGCAGGGGAGGAGGCGGAAGGGGGTTCAGGATTGGGAACACATGTATACCCATGGCGGATTCATGTTGATGTGTGGCAAAACCAATACAATATTGTCAAGTAAAAAACAATAAATAAATAAATAAAAGCCTGACAGCACCAAGTATTGAAGGTATAGAGCAACAGAAACTCTAGTGCATTGCTTGAGTGAAAGTGGTGAGAGCAGTTTATAAAGTCATCTGGCGTTTTGTTACATGGTCAGTCCTCCATGTCCACATGTCCTCATCCAAGGAGTTAACCAAACACAAATCAAAAATATTCTGGAAAGAAACTCTAGAAAGTTTCAAACTGCAGAACTTGAATTTGCCACACACCAGCAATGGCACCCCACTCCAGTACTCTTGCCTGGAAAATCCCATGGACAGAGGAGCCTGGTAGGCTGCAGTCCATGGGGTCGCTAAGAGTCACGCACAACTGAGCGACTTCACTTTTGCTTTTCATTTTCATGCACTGGAGAAGGAAATGGCAACCCACTTCAATATTCTTGCCTGGAGAATCCCAAAGACAGAGGAGCCTAGTGGGATGCTTTCTATGGGGTTGCACAGAGCCAGACACGACTGAAGTGACTTAGCAGGAGCAGCAGCAGCAGCAGCAACTATCTATTGTATATGGTATTTACAGAGTGTTTCAGTTCATTTCAGTAGTTCAGTCATGTCCGACTCTTTGCATCAGTCCTTGCAATGAATAGTCAGGACTGATTTACTTTAGGATTGAATGGTTTGATCTCCTTGCTGTCCAAGGGACTCTCAAGAGTCTTCTCCAACATCACAGTTCAAAAGCATCAATTTTTCCACACTCAGCTTTCTTTATGGTCCAAGTCTCACATCCATAGACGACTACTGGAAAAATCATTGCTTCGACCAGACAGACATTTGTCAGCAAATGAATGTCTCTGCTTTTTAATATGCTGTCTAGATTGGTAATAGTTTTTCTTCCAAAGAGCAAGCATCTTTTAATTTCATGGCTGCAGTCACCATCTGCAGTGATTTTGGAGCCCAAAAAATAAAGTCTGTCACTGTTTCCATTGTTTCCCCATCTATTTGCCATGAAGTGATGGGACCGGATGCCATGATGTTAGTTTTTTGAATGTGGAGTTTTAAGCCAACTTTTTCCCTCCCTTTTACTTTCATCAGGAGGCTCTTTAGTTCTTCACTTTCTGCTGTTAAGGGTGGTGTCATCTGCGTATCTGAGGTTATTGATATTTCTCACAGAAATCTTGATTCCAGTTTATGTTTCATCCAGCCTGACATTTTGCATGATGTACTCTCCATATAAGTTAAATAAGCAGGGTGACAATATGCATCCTTGACGTACTCCTTTCCCAATTTGGAACCAATCTGTTGTTCCATGTCCAGTTCTAACTGTTGCTTCTTGACCTGCATACAGATTTCTCAGAAGTCAGGTCAGGTGGTCTGGTATTCCCATCTCTTTCAGAATTTTCCACAGTTTATTGTGATCCATACAGTCAAAAGCTTTGGCATAGTCAATAAAGCAGAAGTAGATGTTTCTGTGTTTATATAGTATTTACATTATATTAACAACTACTTACATAAGCATGGTAATGTAAACATGATTTAAAATGATAGCTTGAAGAAGATTTAGCTTCAGGACCAGGGACCAGGCTTGATCATGCAAGAGCTTTTGTGTAGCAGAGTTTTATTAAAGTGAAAAAGGGACTGAGAAAGCTTCTGACACAGACCTCAGAAGGGGGCGGAGAGTACCCCCTTGCTAGTGTTAGCAAGGGAGTTACATACTTTTTAATTAATTATAACAATAAATCAAAAGAATGTCTCACGTTTGTGAATGTTTTACCAGACCCACTCCCACAATTTATATTTTAGGATAACAGGATTAGCCAGAAGGTTTTCAGGAAGGAGAAACTGTCTTCAAGCAGGATACGTTGTTGTTATATAATCTTTGCTGCTGCTGCTAAGTCACTTCAGTCCTGTCCGACTCTGTGTGACCCCATAGATGGGAGCCCACCAGGCTCCCCTGTCCCTGGGATTTTCCAGGCAAGAACACTGGAGTGGGTTGCCATTTCCTTCTCCAATGCATGAAAGTGAAAAGTGAAAGTAAAGTTGCTCAGTCGTGTCCGACTCTTTGCGACCCCGTGGACTGCAGCCCACCAGGCTCCTCTGTCCCTGGGATTTTCCAGGCAAGAGCACTGGAGTGGGGTGCCATTGCCTTCTCCTATATAATCCTTAGTACAGAGTTTAAACTAAGTTGTTTGTTGTCATCAGTTCCTAGCTTAAAGGAAAAAAAAGGTTTGTGTGTCTAAGACTAAGGAATGTAAAAAAAAAAAAAGATGTTTGTCCTTTCCTCCTCCTTGAGAATTCCAAACCCCTCTCTCCTCAGGGATCCCTGGACTTCTTATCAACCTGCCTAGGAACTAACTCTCTCAAAAGTACACAGGAGGATGTTCTTAGTTTATATGCAGATACCACTCTATTTTACCACCTAAGAGACTTGAGCATCTGCAGATTTTCATATCCACAGAGGTCTTGGAATCAATCCCCTGCAGTTACCAAGAAAATGGTGTAACATAAACCTATCTCACGAGCCAACAATTCTACCCTTAGGCAGTTACCCAAGAGAAATGAAAACATTTCCACAAAAAATAAAGACCTGGTTAAGAAGGTTTAGTTTTAGTCTTTATTTGTAATTGCTCCAAACTGGAAATAACTCATATGTCCACAATAGGATAGTTCATAAAATGGCATGAAAGTGAAAGTGACTCAGTTGTATCTGACTCTTTGCAACCCCATGAATTATACAATCCATGGAATTCTCCAGGCTAGAATACTAGAGTAGATAGCCTTTCCCTTCTCAGGAGATCGTCTCAACCCACGGATCGAATCCAGGTCTCCCACACTGCAGGAGGATTCTTTACCAGCTGAGCCACAAGGGAAGCCCAAAATGGGATGGTACTCAGCACTTTTTCAAAGCTACTAATACGCATAAAAACAGGGATGACTCTCAAAAGCATTTTGCTGAGTCAAAGAAGCCGGACCCAACAACGAAGTGAGTTCTAGAACAGGCAGAATTAGTCTCTGGTAACAGAGCAGATCAGAGCTGCTTAGGGGTGAGTTCTGGCTGAGGAGGGGCTCACTGAAGGAGCCCCAGGGGGACTCTGTGGGGTGATGCAATTTTCTCTGTCTTGACACGGGCGTTGGCCTCACTACTATACATGTCTGAGTCATTTTATTAATCTGCACACTTAAAAATGGTACATTTTATTAGCCATAAATAAAGATGGTTTTTAGAAAAGCTACCAAGATGGTTTTTAGAAAAGCTACCCGTGGCTTAACATTACACCCAAAGCCTTGACTCCTCCAGGCCTTGATCTGCCCCCAACAGAGCTTCCGCCCCCGGTCTGCGTGCTGCGCCTTCTGGTCTCACGCTCCTCAGCACAGCCTCCCGCCTCCCACCTCCCGGATGGCATGCCAGGCTACTGCAGTCTGCATCCCCTTGGAAGATCGCCTCGGGAAGCAGGGACTGTGCCTGCTGTGTGAACCCCCTGCTCCATGCCTGGCACTGAGGAGGGTCAGCACCAGCCTGGGGGCTCTCAGGCCCCACGACCATCCAGGGGAAGAAAGAAGAGGTTAGGAAGGGAAGTTACCTTGAGGAAAGCAGATGCACTGGGGGAGGGACTGGAGCAGAGACTGGTTTGGAAGCGGAATGAGACGTGGTGCAGGAGGTACCATGGTGCCAAAGGCACAAAGTCATGCCCTCCAGGAAACACCAAGTGTGACGTCCAGAGCAAAGCCCCACAGGAGGGGGCGAGGGGGAAAGGGAGGTCAGGTTCTGGTGGTGGAAATGCAGGCCCCTCCCCAGCCCAGAGAGGGTCCCGAGAGCCACAGGATGGCCCCTGCTTATCACTCTGTACACCTCTGAGGCACAGAGACACCCCCCAGGCTGTGACCCTGAGAGCAGGACCACCTCCCTCCACCCTCAGACTCACTCCCAGGGTCTCCCTCCTCCCTCCCTGCTACAGGCCTCAGACAGGAGACCTCTACCAGACCCAGGGTTCAAGAAGGTCTCTCCCAGGGAGAGGTTCGATGCTGGTCATCAGAGGAAGCCATTTCTGGGAGAAGACAGCGCCAGAGCTGAGTTTCAGCCCTACTGGCACGGTTAATGACCCCAAAAGACTTCAGAGTTGATGGGGCAAGGGGTCTTTGACAGATAAGTTACTTTTAATCCATTTTCAATTAAACCATGGTTACCAGTTTCATCGTGGCTTCCCTTGTGGCTCAGATGGTAAAGAATCTGCCTGGAATGCAGAAGACCCAGGTTCGATCCCTGGGTTGGGAAGATCCCCTGGAGAAGGGCATGGCAACCCACTCCAGTATGCTTGCCTGGAGAATTTTATGGACAGAGGAGCCTGGCAGGCTATAGTCCATGGGGTCATAAAGAGTAGGACACAACTGAGCGACTAACACACATTAGTTTCATCAAACCACAATGATATGAATCAATCATGTTTCAACAGAGAATCTCAGTAATACATGTGGCACAGAAGATGGGGATTAGTTCATGGAGTAAATAAGCCAGTGACCCACGGCTCCAGATACATGTCACCTGCTTCCAGACCATGTACGCAGCTTCTGTCTCTGAAAAAATTTCTTGAGGAAGGCAAATGTAGTATTGCCATGACAAGCTCCCCTGCTCTGTCATCGCAGGCCCTCTGATGACTTCTCTAAGCCTCCCTCTGAATGGGGTGCCCCCTCGAGCCCCAGAATGGCCTCCACTATCTCCTGTAACTGGAGTTAGACCCAAAGACTGACCCAGAGTCCAGATGAGCCCAGATTTGCCAGGTCTGCTGCCATGAGCCCCAGCACATTGAAAGCCCAGCAATCCAGCCAGGAGTCATTTCCAGACCTCACAGGAAGCCAGGTCAGCTCTTGGTTCAGCACCCCAAGCTGACTGAGGTATGCAGTGCTGGCTGCCTCCCCACATATATCCTCCCCTACCTAACAGATACCTAAATTTTCCAACTTTAAGTTGGACTCCTACTGGCCAACGAGGGCCTCTCAGCACCCTGACAGCAGAAACTGGTCCAAAGGCAGGCATGTGACCCAAGTCAGGCCAGTGAAATACGGGGAGAAGTTGCTGAGGTCTCCCAGGAAAGATGCCTCCTCAGGCTACAGGAGGTTCTGGGGAAAGTTCTTTCTCAGTGATGAAGAACATGACCTCATATGCTGCTGGCAGCCACTGTATCACCAGAGGAGACCCAGTCTAAGATAATGCCAACAGGACGGGAGTTGAAAAGCTAGGAGGGATTTGTGATATCACTGAGCTGCTTATTCAAGTTTCTTCTGAGGAATCCAGCCTATGACTGGAGATTTTCAATTTTGACTCAATAAATTATCTTCAATGTGGTATATATATACAATTTTTTTTTACCAGCTCAGCTGGTAAAGAATCCGCCTGCAATGCAGGAGACCCTGGTTCAATTCCTGGTTGGGAAGATCCCCTGGAGAAGGGATAGGCTACCCATTCCAATATTATTGGGCTTCCCTGGTGGCTCAGATGGTACAGAATCCACCTGCAATGTGAGAGATCTAGGTTAGATCCTCAGGTTGGGAAGACCCCCTGGAGGAGTCCCTGGCAACCCACCCCAGTATTCCTGCCTGGAGAATCCCATGGACAGAGAAGCCTGATGGGCTATAGTCCATGGGGTTGCAAAGAGTCAGACATGACTGGAGCAACTAAGCACAACACAGGACATATATGTGTACTTATTCATATATATAATGGAATATTACCCAGCCATAAAAAGAATGAAATAATGCCATTTTCAGGACCTAGAGATTATGATACTAAATGAAGTAAGCCAGACAGAGAAAGACAAATATACACTATCACTTGTGTGTGGAATCTAAAAACAAACAAAACAAAACAATTCATTTATAAAACAGAAAAAGACTTACACACATAGAAAACAAACTTATGGTTACCAAAAAGGAAATAGGGGGAGGGAGAAATCAGAAGTTTTGAATCAACATATACACACTATTATATAAAATAGATAAGCAACGAGGATGTAGTGTATAGCACTGGGGATGGTATTCAATATCTTATAATAACCTGCATGGGAAAACAATCTGAAAAAGTATATTTATATGTATATATATGTGTGTGTGTGTGTGTTCTTTTTCTGATCTTTTCCCATATATATTATTTATTACGTATGTGCTATGTGCTGTGCTAAATCGCTTTAGTCATGTCTGACTCTTTGTGACCCTATGGACTGTAGCCCACCAGGCTCCTCTGTCTATGGGATTCTCCAAGCAAGAATACTGGAGTGGGTTGCATGCCCTCCTCCAGGATATATTTGCTGTACAGATGAAATTAACACAATGTAAATCAACCACACTTCAATTTAAAAAAAAAAAAGAAAAAAAAATTATCTTCTTGTACAGTTGAATTTAGAGGTTCAAAACATCCCCTCTTCCTCTAGTTTCTCCAGTCCTTTCTCCAGTCTATTCCACATAGTTTTGCTTTCAGCCTTCTCATGATAACAATGGGCCTGTGAATTCCAGGCCTTCATCTTCTCAGATTCAAGTTTAACAAGAAAGAAAGCATCTCTTTCCAGAAGTTTCCACTTGAGTCCCAGAATTCCATACAACTGAACAACTTGATGGAAGGGCCTTCCCCTGCAGCTGTGGAAAAGAGGCAGAGCTGTCCTGAGGCCACACTGTCCAAGGTGGGAGGGGAGGCAGGTTCCCAGAGGCGTCTCAGCACTGCTCCTAGAGAAGGGGGAAACGGCTGCTGGACGGGAAAGCTCACAGACCAACCAGTGTCCTTGTACCATCCCAGGAGGGCCGCCCACCCAGCTGTACCACCCTGTACCCTTCCTCACTGACCCGCCTGCTCCTGCCACCCCTGAGGATGGAGGGTGGCCTGTCTACGCACCACTTCCACCAGCCTCTTTTGAGGCCAACCCAATCTCCTCACTCAGGACAACACCACCTGTAGGAAGTGATCCTGAACTCCGCACCCCACCCAGTGGGCACCACCCCCGATCCTGCCTGGGTCCTCCCAGCACTCCCCAGCCCCTCCTCCAGCCCTGCCCAGGCAGGCACAGTGGCTGAGCCTTGCAGGTGCTCTTCAATTACTCTCCTGCCAGCACCCACAGCAACCTTGCGTCTCACCCTTCTGCCAAACAGGCCTATCTTAGAGCAATGAAAATGTGTCTTTTCTCAAATACTCTGAGGGCTGAGGCTACAGAAATCCAGGGTCCCCGGTAGTCCTTGACAGCACTCGTGCCCAGCCCATGCCCAGCCCCCAGGCTCCACAGTCTCCACATAAACCCAGTGCCTTCACTCAACCTGAAGTGGGTGCACCCCTCCACCAGCCTCCCCTTCAGGGCCTCTCCGAGGACTGTTGGAGAAGCTCCCAGACCCCACAGTCTGCTCTGCTTGGGAGTCACTGCTCTGCCTGTCCAGGTAAGGGTTAATAAGACTGGCTGTCACGGAGATGTTTTCCCACCTCCAGACTCCGGATGAAGATAGAAATGGTATTTATGATTTCTTCCCAACGTTTCTGGAAAGGATTTAAGGTGCTTACGAGGATACACATATATAACAAGACAGCATAAATTAAACGTGGGAGACAAAAAAAGAAAGAAAACAAGGATAGGGATGTAAAGAGGAACAAGAAAGAAAGCTACCTTGAAAACAAAGGCCAAATGAGCGCTATGCGCTGGGTGTGCTTGCTGTAACGAAAAACAAATGTGTCCCAACACTTCCTAGCAGCTCGCCGGAAAAAAGCAAACCTGTCTGCTGGAAGCTTTGGGGTTGGCTGCATTAAAAGCGCACACAATTACCCAGGAGACATCCCAGTGCTTGTTTCCCAGGAACGTCTCCCAAGGGATGTCTTTGCAGATGTCTCTCTGCAAAGACAATGGGAGGTGAGGACTCATGGGCGCTCGTGCCGAGCAGTGAGCTTGGCAGTAGCAGAAGGTGCGCTGGCAGTGAGTGGGTGGGGCAAGGAAGGCCCTAGAGCCCTGCTTCCCACACCTGGACACTCAGGAGACTGCAATAGCTGCCATGCTCTGGGAATGGCACCCAGCCCCTCCTGCTCCTACCCACAACCTCAGAATGGCGCCCCGCCCTCTGGAGAGATCTCCAGTGAATGTCCCGGAGGCCCCTCCAGCTTGGTGGAGTGGAATGCCAGCCAGTCCCGCTCAGGGCGTCACTAGACCTTGCAAGTCCTATCCGCTCTTGCTTTAGACGCCCAGATCTTCACTCCCTCATATTTCAGTCTGAAAGCTTTAACTAAGCAACTGCTGGGCACAGCCTGGGGTTGTAAAGGTTACAGAGGAAAAAGGAAGCTCCGACTAAGGCTGCCTGCAATTATTTGGCCTTCAGGAGGTGCTGCAGACTCGAGGGGCCACCCACATCTTGTGACTGCCTTCAGGAGGATCCTCTGAGGACCACGGGTGCTGGCATGTGGAGCGGCAGCCTGCTAGAGAGGCTCAAGTTTGCAAATGTAGCAGTGTGAGGCATCTTGGACTAAGCGGTGAAGGCCTTATAAATCCCAGCTTAGGTCTCCTAGAAATGGCTGGGGAGGGCATGGGAGAGGCCGAGACCCTGGGGTCTGCCGTGGCCAGGGTGGGAGGAAGGCAGAGCCTTAACTCCATTAGTGCCCCCGGCTTCACAAGGCCCGGGGTGGTCTTGCAGTAGGTGAGCAACTCTACTGTTCCAGCATCTGACCTATTCCTTTCTAATTACAAAAGGAATATATTCTTAATATGAAAAAAAAAAAAACTTTAAAAAGGCAAAGGGAAAGCAAATCAATGAGCCATAATTCCCCCACTAGCAGCGGTTACAGCTGCACTCCTTCTGGTGTGCTTCAGTTCAGTTCAGTCACTCAGTTGTGTCCGACTCTTTGTGACCCCATGAATCGCAGCACACCAGGCCTCCCTGTCCATCACCAGCTCCTGGAGTTCACTCAGAGTCCCGTCCATTGAATCAGTGATGCCATCCAGCCATCTCATCCTCTGTCATCCTCTTCTCCTCCTGCCCTCAGTCCCTCCCAGCATCAGAGTCTTTCCCAGTGAGTCAACTCTTTGCATGAGGTGGCCAAAGAATTGTAGTTTCAGCTATAGCATCATTCCTTCCAGAGAAATCCAGGGCTGATCTCCTTCAGAATGGACTGGTTGGATCTCCTTGCAGTCCAAGGCACTCTCAAGAGTCTTCTCCAACACCACAGTTCAAAAGCATCAATTCTTCAGCGATCAGCCTTCTTCACAGTCCAACTCTCACATCCATACATGACCACTGGAAAAACCATAGCCTTGACTAGACAGACCTTTGTTGGCAAAGTAATATCTCTGCTTTTCAACATGCTATCTAGGTTGGTCATAACTTTCCTTCCAAGGAGTACGCATCTTTTAATTTCATGGCTGCAGTCACCATCTGCAGTGATTTTGGAGCCTAAGAAAACAAAGTCTGACACTGTTTCCACTGTTTCCCCATCTATTTCCCATGAAGTGATGGGACCAGAGGCCATGATTTTCATTTTCTGAATGTTGAGCTTTAGGCCAACTTTTTCACTCTCCACTTTCACTTTCATCAAGAGGCTTTTTAGTTCCTCTTCACTTTCTGCCATAAGGGTGGTGTCATCTGCATATCTGAGGTTATTGATATTTCTCCTGGCAATCTTGATTCGAGCTTGTACTTCTTCCAGCCCAGCATTTCTCATGATGTACTCTGCATATAAATTAAATAAGCGGGGTGACAATATGCAGCCTTGACATTCTCCTTTTCCTATTTGGAACCAGTCTGTTGTTCCATGTCCAGTTCTAACTGTTGCTTCCTGACCTGCATACAGGTTTCTCAAGAGGCAGGTCAGGTGGTCTGGGATTCCCATCTCTTTCAGAATTTTCCACAGTTTATTGTGATCCACACAGTCAAAGGCTTTGGCATAGTCAATAAAGCAGAAATAGATGTTTTTCTGGAACTCTCTTGTTTTTCAGTGATCCAGCGGATGTTGGCAATTTGATCTCTGGTTCCTCTGCCTTTTCTAAAACCAGCTTGAACATCTGGAAGTTCACGGTTCACATATTGCTGAAGCCTGGCTTGGAGAATTTTGAGCATTACTTTACTAGTGTGTGAGATGAGTGCAGTTGTGTGGTAGTCTGAGCATTTTTAGCATTGCCTTTCTTTGGAATTGGAATGAAAACTGACCTTTTCCAGTCCTGTGGCCACTGCTGAGTTTTCCAAATTTGCTGGCATATTGAATGCAGCACTTTCACAGCATCATCTTTCAGGATTTAAAATAGCTCTACTGGAATTCCATCACCTCCACTAGCTTTGTTTGTAGTGACGCTTTCTAAGGCCCACTTGACTTCACATTCCAGGATGTCTGGCTCTAGATGAGTGATCACACCATCATGATTATCCGGGTCATGAAGATCTTTTTGTACAGTTCTTCTATGTATTCTTACCACCTCTTCTTAATATCTTCTGCTTCTGTTAGGTCCATACCATTTCTGCCCTTTATCGAGCCCATCTTTGCATGAAATGTTTCCTTGGTATCTCTAATTTTCTTGAAGAGATCTCTAGTCTTTCCCATTCTGTTGTTTTCCTCTATTTCTTTGCATTGATCATTGAGGAAGGCTTTCTTATCTCTTCTTGCTATTCTTTGGAACTCTGCATTCAGATGCTTATATCTTTCCTTTTCTCCTTGGCTTTTCGCTTCTCTTCTTTTCAAAGCTATTTGTAAGGCCTCCTCAAACAGCCATTTTGCTTTTTTGCATTTCTTTTCCATGGGGATGGTCTTGGTCCCTGTCTCCTGTACTATGTCACAAACCCTTTTCCATAGTTCATCAGGCACTCTGTCTATCAGATCTAGGCCCTTAAATCTATTTCTCACTTCCATTGTATAATCATAAGGGATTTGATTTAGGTCATACCTGAATGGTCTAGTGGTTTTCCCTGCTTTCTTCAATTTAAGTCTGAATTTGGCAATAAGGAGTTCATGATTTTAGCCACAGTCAGCTCCTAGTCTTGTTTTTGTTGACTGTATAGAGCTTCTCCATCTTTGGCTGCATAGAATATAATCAATATGATTTCGGTGTTGACCATCTGGTGATGTCCATGTGTAGAATCTTCTCTTGTGTTGTTGGAAGAGGGTGTTTGCTATGACCAGTGCATTCTCTTGGCAAAACTCTATTAGCCTTTGTCCTGCTTCATTTTGTATTCCAAGGCCAAATTGCCTGTTACTCCAGGTGTTTCTTGACTTCCTACTTTTGCATTCCAGTCCCCTATAATGAAAAGGACATCTCTTTTTGGGTGTTAGTTCTAAAAGGTCTTGTAGGTCTTCATAGAACCGTTCAACTTCAGCTTCTTCAGTGTTACTGGTTGGGGCATAGACCTGGATTACTGTGTTATTAAATGGTTTGCCTTGGAAACGAACAGAGATCATTCTGCAGTAGTAGACATAATGGTCATCTGAGTTAAACTCACCCATTCCAGTCCATTTTAGTTCACTGATTCCTAGAATGTCGACGTTCACTCTTGCCATCTCTTGTTTGACCACTTCCAATTTGCCTTGATTCATGGACCTGACATTCCAGGTTCCTATGCAATGTTGCTCTTTATAGCATTGGACCTTGCTTCTATCACCAGTCACATCCGCAGCTGGGTATTGTTTTTGCTTTGGCTCCATCCCTTCATTCTTTCTGGAGTTATTTCTCCACTGATCTCCAGTAGCATATTGGGCACCTACTGAACTGGGGAGTTCCTCTTTCAATATCCTATCATTTTGCCTTTTCATGCTGTTCATGGGGTTCTCAAGGCAAGAATACTGCAGTGGCTTGCCATTCCCTTCTCCAGTGGACCACATTCTGTCAGCCCTCTCCACCATGACCCGCCCTGCTCATGGTGTGCTAGTCTCTTTTAATTACCACGTGCATTTTGGAAAATTTGCATGCCAAAACCACATGGCCAAATTAAAATTTTAAAAGACAAACTTGGAGGGGGAAATAATTGCAACTCATATCACCAACAAAGAACTAATTTCCTAATACACGAAAAGATCCTAGAAATCATTGAGTAGGAGATGGAGTCCAAATGCACTGCCATAACAATGTGTAAGCTGGGGGTAGGGGTAAATGATAGCCAGGTGTCCTATGGGCTGTGTCATCTGAGAGGAAGATGAAGATATTGATTAGCCACTGGCTTTGAAAAGTTAAGGACCGTCCTGATTTCCAGTGGGGGGGACACACAGGATTAAGGAGAGTGGCTCCCAATGGGTGAGGAAAGGGTTAACACAGCATGGGAGTGGATCCTAGGGTGCTGATCTCTTTTCATTCCTGATTTGCTTGCTGGTTATCTGAGTGTTTCATTCATAATTATTCATTTTAACTGTACAAATGTTTTGTATAATCTCTCTATATATGCTATAATTCACAATTTTAAAAAATTAAAAGATGTTCACCAGTCATAATAAGATAACTGAAAAAAATTTAAACTATTTTATAAAGGCCAAAAGTCTGAGGACTGACTGTGTTGGCAAGGGAGTGGCAAATGGTTGGTGGGGTATAAATTGGTGCATCATTTGAGGAAGATACTTTGGTAATTTTGACCCAGATTTCCAAGATACAAAGCTCTGACCACCTCTGGGGTCTTATCTTACAGAGTGAGTCACAGATGTGCAAATTTACTTGTGCAAAGGCTTCTTCATTGTAATAACGAAAGATGGGAAACAACCTAAATGTCTATTGTTAAATAAATAATGATGTGGCTGTGTTGTGAAATATTATGCAGCCATGAACAAGGACCCTCTCCAGTAAGCAATTATCATCAAGTTGCATCATTAAGTGAAAAGACAGGTGCAAAGCAGCATGTACAATACACTATCAGTCATGTGAAGGCAGCTGGGGGAGGTTGTTGTTGTTTAGCCACTAAATCGTGTCCAACTCTTTTGCACCCCCATGGACCATAGCCTGCCAAGTTCCTCTGTCCATGGGATTTCCCAGGCAAGAATACTGGAGATGGTTGTCATCTCCCTCTCCAGAGGATCTTCCTGACCCCAGGATCAAACCCGAGTCTCCTGTGTCTCCTGCTTTGGCAGGCGGATTCTTTACCACTGAGCCACCTGGGATGCCTTGGGAGGAGGTTACATACATGTAATTGAATAATCTTCAAATTTCTAAAACATTTCTAGCAGGCTACACAAGAAATTGGTAGTCCTAGGTAGCCTAGAAGTCATGGTTAGAAATCCTGCTTTTCACTGTACATGCTTTGGTGACTTTTGAACTTCAAAACAGAAAGTACATATTCAAAATTATAAGCATAAATTATAGCAGGATTGGGAAATACTACAGCCTCTTCTGAGCCCAGCCATCCCCTGCCCACAAGGTTTTCAAGGAAGCTGTAGGAAGGGGGAGGGACAGTGGCACATGGCCAACCAAAGTGCACCTTGTGTTATTAACTAGATGTATACCCAGCTCCCCTGGGCAGGGCATCAGCTCTCCAAATCATCAGCAAGGCGAGGCAGAACAGCCCCTGCTCATTGGGCGTCTGTGGCCACTTCAGAGAAAGAGAGAGAGAGAGTCACCCACTCAAGGACAAGGGGGGATGAAGGGGCCTGCAGCACCCCCATCCTGTTGCTGGGAGGGAGAAAGATGCGTGCACACACACAACCACTTCTACAAAGCCCACCTCACTCTGTTCACCCTGTTTTAAAGCCTGCAGTTCCCATCCAACAGCTTATCTGGAACATTCTCTCCCCTTAATAACTGCTCTTTTGCGTGCTTGTGCTAAGTCACTCCAATTGTCCCTGACTCTGCAACCCGCCAGGCTCCTCTGGCCATCGGGATTCTCAAGGCAAGAATACTGGAGTGGGTTACCATTTCCTTCTCCAGGGGATCTTCCCAACCCAGGGATCAAACCTGGGTCTCCTTCATTGCAGGCAGATGCTTTACCTTCTGAGCCACAGAAGGGAAATTGAGGGAAGCCCAATTCTTTTAAGAAAGTTAGCCAATTCCCCATCAAACATTTAAGACTTTTTGTGGTCCTCAGCCATGCTTTGATGAAAATCAGCAGAGCTAAATGTTGATGCCTCTCTTAATTACATCCTTAAATCCTTACATCCTTAGAAGACTATCCTGGAAGTTGGGTAAGGAATATAGACATTCTCTGGCTTTCTATATCCATCTCCGCTTTGACTCAGCCTACTTTAATATGAGGGTTCATCTCCCAACCCCCTTCCAAGCCTGGATTCCAATTTGGTTTTATCTTTGCCTACTTAACATTTGCAGGGGGAGGCATCTTTTTATTGCTTCAATTTGCATCTTTTGATTATAACTGGGTTGAGATCTCTTCGTATGTTTTTCACCTCTAACACAAATCACCCATTTGTGCAGCCACACAAACCCAGTGCCTTCCTTCCTCTCCTCTTTGCTTAGGCCCCAAGAGCCCTCCTTGTACATTCACAGCTGTCAAAAGCTTCCCGTCTTTCAAGGTCAAGCACCCTGCCTTGCCCTCCCACCAGGCGGTCGTTCTTGACTTTCCACACTCGGCTCGGAGCACTTGCTGCTCTAGTCCTGCTTACAGTCCCCAGCTGCACGCCTGCACCCTGCCATCTGCACCAACTGTCCACGTTACCCCTCAGGCCCAAGGCTCAGCCACAGTCCCCACACCAGAGGACCCTGGACACCTACTACCCAGTCAGCGCTCCCAAATGACTCAGACTCCTTCACTGCCCCAAGCCCCTCGGGAGCCGTGAGCACCAGGGAAGGGCCCCTCCTGCCAGCCGGCTGTTTGAGTGTCTGACCCAAGCTCGCACCCCTTTCTTGCCTGCTCCCGTGGGGATGCTGAGCCTCAGAACGGAGCAGCTGCCAGGCTGAACTCCCCCTGAGATGTTCTCCATAAAAAGCTGAGCCTGAGTGGAGAGGAGGGTAAAGCTCCTGGAGTGCACAGACAGGGGCGGAAGAGGAACAAGGGGCAGTCAAGTGAAGAGTAACGTCAGGACTTTAAGAATGACTCTCTGCATTTTAGGCCGCGTTCAATACCTGCCCAGCCTTGGCCGTGTTCGGCCATGTTCTCCAGGCACGCTGTGTCGGCAACTCTTGTCCATGGTGGGGAGGGGAACACGGTCTTCACCAAGACCCTGGCAGGACCAGGAGCTGGCCTGGGAGGCCCACGGCTGTCCAGAGATGCTGCCAGCACAGAAGAAGCACAGGCAGGGCCGGCCCCTGGAGGGGGCTACGCTGGGCCTTCCTTAGCTGTGCGGGGACCCTCTGAAAGGGCCTCCCCCTCCCAGGAGGCAGCGATGACCTGAAGTGCCCACCCTGTTGGCCTCCAAGGCCCGCAGCCTCTCTCAGCACCTGAGGGACACTCCTGGTGTCCTCAGGGAAGCAACTCCACAGTCAGGGTGACCTTGGCTCCCAGCGCTGGAGGAGATGACAAATTTCTTTTCTTCCTGCTGAAAACATAATCTATCCTTTCATGGATCTCTGGGGACTAGCGGTGTGGCACACGCATTATGGAAGCTTTTGCTAAGCGTATTTCAATTGTCTACAGGGTTGGCTTGTCGCCCACTCTTCCTTAAGCCCTTCAGATGCTAAGAGAGTATTTCAGTGCCAAGGGGCAAATCCAAAGATGTTCCTAAAAACATTATATTTCTCTATCAACTGCTGCTGTCCTGATTTCAGGGCTTTAATTTCTTCATTTAGGCAAGAGTAAGCTCCTGCACACACCAGGCACCAGGATCCAGCTTGTGCACCGAGGACCTGCCCTCCCAGGCCATGGTTCTGTGGTGTGCTCAGGGGGCTCCGGGGCCTCCATCCCAGACCTGTGGGCCACAAGGGTCTTCCCAGAGAACGTGACACAGACCCTGAGACCTGAAGGCTGAGGGGCCACTGGTCAGCTGAGGGGTGAGGAGAAATCCTCTGTGAAGATGCGCTAGGGGTGCTGGTGAGGCCAGGCCACTGAAGGTCAAGGATGCCAAGCCATTGGATTTGAACTTCATCCTGAAAGCCATTGGGAGACCATGAGCAGAGTCAGTCAGGGAAACAACACCAATAGATGTGTCTTCTAGAAAGATCAGGTTGACAGCCTCCGGACAGCAGGCTAGAAGGGTTCCTGGCAGAAAGAAGCAATTCAGGAAGGAGGAGGAGGTATCCAGTCAGGGGAAGTTCCGTGCAGATAACAAGAGAGATTCCTGTATAAGCTGCATTTCAGAGGTGGAACCGGGAGGACAGAGCATGGGGTGAGCAGTAGCAGAGGGCAGTAGAGGGTGGCACGTGGGCCATGTGGGCTGCCGGTGAGCGGGGGGAGCCCCGAGGGAGAGGAGGGCCACAGAAGAGTAGCCAATGGGGACTGACCACAGGCTGGGGAGGAACGGCAGTGAGCAAGTGCAGGCACCCTGAGCTTTAGCTGCCTGCTCACCTAGAAACACCCTGGGCCAAAGCTGGACCTTCCCGGGAACCCCCCACAGGGGGACAGACAGCTGCCTAATAATCATGCAGGTACAGGACAATGACCTCCAAGAGAAGGACTTTTAGGCAGAGACCTGCTGAGGAAGGCCTCAGAAACAGAGGAACAGCAGGCCTGGTGGGGGAGGGTACTGGCCACGTCTGCAGAGCCCACGGAGAGCTGGGGTGGGGGGCATAGGCAGGGAAACAAACTGGGCCAGACACAGTGTGACCAGCTGACCTCTTACATTACAAATGTGGTATCCAAAACCATTCTTTCCCCTCTTCCTTATTCAGTTCTGAACATAGAGCAGCTGAAAAATAAACTTGCCAGTTAAAGACACCCTCTGCCCCTGGATGCCCACCTGGAGTAGAAGGGCAGGGGAGGCCCGTCCCAGGGAAATGAGAAAAGTATGTGCCTAATCAAGTCTTCCAGGTGGCGCTGGTGTAAAGAACCCGCCTGCCAAAGCAGGAGACGTAGAGATTGTGGGTTCCATCCCTGGGTCGGGAAGATGCCCTGGAGGTGGGCATGGCAACCCACTCCAGTATTCTTGTCTAGAGAATCCTATGGACAGAGAGTAGCCTGGTGGGCTACAGTCTGTGGGGTCACATGACTGAAGTGACTTAGCACGCACACACGTACGTGTGCAGTTGGCAAAGGTAAGTTTAAAAGTGCCTGAGACACTACAAAGAAACAATGAGAGCAAACCACCTTACTGGATATTAAAACACTATCACTTTAATATCAGATCACTGCGGCAATACGCAGATACAATGGAGACAGGCCGAGAGAGCAGATGGAGACTCAAACACACACAGGAAGTCAGTCAGCTGATGAAAGCAGCATCTCCTTTAGTAAAGATGAACTCTTGAATAAACTATATTGGAAGTGATCAGCTGCTTTCCTTGAAAAGATCAGGTTGGATCAATCTTTCACACCATACCTCAGGATAATCTCTAAATGGATCAAAAATGTAATGTGTAAATGAATCTACAAAAGTATGGGAAGAATAGGGCTTTACAAGCTTGAAGCAAGGAAGGCTTTTCAAACTATGGTTTAAAATTGAACAACTGTAAAAGATTGATAGATGGCACAAAGATCAAAAACTTCTGCAGAGCAATCACTTAGGCAAACTCAAGAGACCGTTTGGGACATTGCTAATGATCACATGAAAGGCTCAGCATCTTTTATTCTTGGGCTTCCCTTAAGGCTCAGCTGGTAAAGAATCCACCTGCAATGCAGGAGACCCAGGTTCGATCCCTGGGTTGGGAAGATCCCCTGGAGAAGGGAACAGCTACCCACTCCGATATTCTGGCCTGAAGAATTCCATGGACTGTATAGTCCATGGGCTTGCGAAGTAGGACACAACTGAGCAACTTTCACTTTCACTTTAATGGCTTCTCTTGTGGCTCAGGCAGTAAAGTATCTGCCTACAATGTAGGACACCTGGGTTCGAACCCTGGGCTGGGAAGATCCCCTGGAGAAGGAAATGGCAACACACTCCAGTACTCTTGCCTGGAAAATCCCATGGATGGAAGAGCCTGGTAGGCTACAGTCCATGGGGTCATTATTATTATTAGAAAAATGAAAATCAAAACTACAATGAGGTATCGCCTCACACAGGTCAGAATGGACATGATCAGAAAATCTACAAACAATAAAAGCTAGAGAAGATGTGGAGAAAAGGGAAACCTCTTGCACTGTTGGTGGGAATGTAAATCAATACAGCCACTACGGAGAATAAAATGACGAGTTCTTAAAAAACTAGGAATAATACTACCCATATGGCCCAGCATCCTATTATTGGGCATATACCTCGAGAAAACCACAATTCTAAAACACACATGTAGCCCCACAGTTCATTGCAGCACTATTTACAACAGCCAGGACACAGAAACAACCTAGATGTCCAACAACAGATGAATGGATAAAGAAACTGTGGTACAAAGTACAATGGAATATTCAGTTCAGTCGCTCAGTTGTGTCTGACTCTTTGCAACCCGATGAATCGCAGCACGCCAGGCCTCCCTATCCATCACCAACTCCTGGAGTTCACTCAAACTCATGTCCATCAAGTCGGTGATGCTATCCAGCCATCTTATCCTCTGTCGTCCCCTTCTCCTCCTGCCCCCAATCCCTCCCAGCATCAGGGTCTTTTCCAGTGAGTCAACTCTTCGCATCAGGTGGCCAAAGCATTGGAGTTTCAGCTTTAGCATCAGTCTTTCCAATGAACACCCAGGACTGATCTCCTTTAGAATGGACTGGTTGGACCTCTTTGCAGTCCAAGGGACTCTCAAGAGTCTTCTTCAACACCACAGTTCAAAAGCATCATTACCATGTGTAAAATAGACAACTAATAGGAAACTGCTGTGTAACACAAGGAGCTCAGCCTGGTGCTCTGTGACAACTTAGAGGGGTGGGATGGGGTGGGTGGTCAGAGGGAAGTTCACGAGGGAGGGGGATGTAGGTATACCTATGGCTCATTCATGTTGTATGGCAGAAACCAACACAACATTGTAAAGCAATTATCCTCCAGTTAAAAATAATTTTTTTTTAAGGAAGGAGAAACCATCTGGGAAAAAAATACTTGCAGCTCAGATCACTGTCAGAGAGCTAATATTCATAATATTAGGAGCTCTAATAAGAAAAAGATCAATAATGCAGTAGGATCCCATATGCAAGATAGACGCAAGTGAGAACTTGCTTGGAGAAGGGTGTAGCAATCCACTCCAGTATACTTGCCTGGAGAAACCCATGGAGAGAGGGACCTGGCGGGCTACAGGCCATAGCGTTGCAGAATCAGACACAACTGAAGCTACTTAGTGCCCATGCACTGGAACTTGCTGGGTGACACAGAGAGCTCCACGTAGTGCTCCATGATAACCCAGAGGGGTGGGAGGGGGAGGGAGATGGGAGGGGTCTTCAGGCGGGGGGGACTTGTGTATACCTGTGGCTGATTCACACTGATGTATGGCAGAAACCAACACAATATTGTAAAGCAATTATCCTCCCTCCCAAAAAAAAAAAAGTGTGCCAATAATAATAATAATAATGCAATAGGGAGAAAATGATAAAGGACAGGAACAGACAGTGAAATGCAAAGGGACCTCAAACATACAAAGATATCCAATTCACTTATGAAGAGAAACACAAATTAGCCCTACTGTGGCTTCTCAGTATCAGCTTGGCAGAAACGCAAGTTTGAAAACACCCTTTGCTGGGCAAATAACGTGGGAAGAGGTGCCTCTCCACAGAAAGCAATTCAGCAACAGCTGTCAAAACAGCAAACACGTTTACCCTTTGACCAATTACCCTTTGAGCAATTTCACTTCTGGAAATGTCGCCTTGACATGGGCCTGCATGTGCTAAGAGCAACAGATCTGAAAGCTAAGCAAAGTCACATGTTAAAAAAAAAAAAAATGTATGGCCCAGCAAAGTAGAAAGACATGCAAAAAGCCAGAGATTGTCCCATTTGCCTGCCAGATCACCGTCCACCATTCACCCTGCTCAGGGCCTCTGGGAGTTGTCGTGTAACTAAGACAACAGTTCCATCACCCTCTGACTTCAGATCTAGTTCAGCGGTTCAGTCACTGGACAGAGGGGGCAAGAAGAGAAAGAAATGGAGGTATTTCCCCCAGCAGGGTCACCTGAACCTGGCTGCAGCCGGGTAACCAGAGGTCACGGCTCCTGGCAGGTGGTCCTGCTGGCTTCCCCTCTCGGTGGCTTCCCTCTCCCTCGTTCCCTCTCTTCTCTGGCCTTGGACAGTAAGAATGAACGCCCCTCATGACTTCCCTGTGTCCTCCCCACACCTCTGAAAGAATCTCTTTCAGTAAACACTCCTCAAATTGCCCAATTTAAGTGAGCCATCTGTTTCCTGCCAGGCCCCTGACTAATGCAGTAGCTATTTAAAAAAAAAAAAAAAAAAAAAAGGACAAGGACACACTCTAGGTATCAGACTGGAAGGAATTCCAGGGTGCCGTGTAAGTAAGAGTATATGGTAGTTACCTGCTGCGTTAGGAAGCTGCGGGGGGAGGCAGACTGCATAGCCGCATCTGTGTGTCTGACCCTGCAGAGACACTGCTAGGCCCCACAGGCTGACGAAGGTGGTTGTTGGTCAGGGAAAAGACAAGGCTTCCTTCAGTCCACCCTTGCGTTTTCAAGCCTGCCCTGCTCACCTTGCCAGAACTCAGGCCTCTCTGTGGGCACCAATACGTGCCAGGCACCTGGGCAGAGCCATGCTGTGCTCTCCCAAGGCACCATCTTCTGCCCTTGGCTCGGGAAGCCAGAGCCCCTCACAAGCGGAGCAGGAAGGATTCTCAGAGCAAGTCTTCAAACAGAAGCAAAGAAGAGATGCCTGAATTCCACTCCCAGGGGTTTAAACGTTTCCATGAGCTCTAATTCACTGACTCTCAAAATAGTAATTAGTTTCAAGGGGAAAAAAAAAATCACTGCTAGTCTCAGAGCCTCTCTGGGGACCCTTAGAGGCTTGAAAGCTTTCAGAACATCCCACACGTTCATTCTGGAGCTCTCACAGGGCCACTGGGGTTCCACACACAGGTACTCATTCCCTGTCCGACCTCCTTCTCCCAGAACAGAAGGCGGCTCCCAAGCCCCTCCGGTGGGCAAGTCTCCTCCTGGGCGCTTCTGCCTGGGCCAGCCCGCCTTTAATTCCTCGGGTACGTGGCCGGCTTTCAAATTCACTTCTGCCCTTCCACACAAAATGACCACAGGCGGAGTGCAGAGCCTTCCTGACTGACTTTCAGGGGTGTCATCTGTAAGACCAAGTGTTCTAGCCCCCCACTTCCCAGGGCTGTGGGAGCAGTGACTGAGAAGCTATGGGCAAAGCTCTTTGCAGGTGTCCGCCTGGTGCACCCAACCATGTCCATTCAGAGAGGTGAAATGCCAGGAGGGACCTGGGAAAAGGCTCAGCCTGAGTGGGACTCAGATTTTCCTTGTAAGGAACTCATCTCTGAGCCTCTGCCTTCCCTGCTAAAAGGCTGGTTGGGTCCTCTGGCCCCAGGCCAGTGCTGGAGACTTCATAACCTTTAGCTTTCTGAAGTATAGCACCAACTCCAAAGTCAGTGTTACTGTTCCCTTTCCATGGATGGCAAAGGAAAAGCTCAGAGAGCCCAGTCCTGCTTCCCTGGCACACAGCCTCAGCTTCACATCCACAATGTCCCCAACAGGACCTGCATCTCCTCAGGGCCCTGAAGAGCCTTTCTGGAGGGAAGCAGCTCTCAGAGGCTGCCTGTCCTCACCACCTGGCTGTCAGGGGCCATCCCCTCACTGTCCGCTGCACGAGAAGTCCTCAGCAGTCCTGGGCAGCACAGCGCCCAGCCACGTTCCTCCCTCTCATCACCCCAAGGGAAGGCACTCCAGCTTGTCTTGGGTCCGGGGAGGCTCCTGTCCCACTGTCCAAGCAGCAGAATCCAGGGAGCCTGCTACCCCCGGCCAGGTCCTGCCCCCACCCTCCTCCATGAGAGGCCCCCAAGCGGAGGGGGTCATGACCCAGTGCAACCCTGCCCTAGCATGTGGGCAGGAGAGATGGCAGCCATACAGGACCCATCAAAGCAGCTGTTTGGGTTAATGAGGAGAGGGTACCCACTGCCCAGTGTTCCAGACAAGATGTATCAGTAGGCTGAGTCTGAGGAGGCTGTGGGATGGCGTGGGGGACCGTCAGTGTTGGAGTGGCCCGGGCCGTTCTCACTAGGATCGGACCCAGCTAGTGACAAGCTCCAGGCACCATGGAGTAAGCTGAGGCACGGCACAGACTGCAAGGCCATCAGAGCACTCGTGACCGAGGGGGCAGCCAGTGCCATGGACACACAGGGCTCAGCCTCCCACTCAGCCGGGGCTACACTCCCAGCTGAATCCTCCTGCGCAGGTGCTCTGGGGTCCAGGACCTGGAGTTATCAGGGAGTCTGGGAAGGTAGAGGCAGAGGCTGGCCACACACTCAAGCCACAGGATGAGAAAGAAGCACAGTACCCCCAGATGGCCTCTTTTCTCGCCCCAGCAGTTTCAGGGCATGGAGACGGGGCAGCATGAGGCTCCCAAAGGAAAGTGACTTCTGGGCGAAAGGAGCCAGCAATTCATCCCCTCCTGTCCTCCAGACCCCTAGATCCACAGGAGAAAGGAAATAATGAGCCCATTTGCTATTCTGTGCTCAATTCTTTTTCCTGCTGGCTGGCAGGAGAGTCGGGATTGGTTTGACTCTCTGTGTGAGTTGCTGAAAGTAACGCAAGGCCCCACTGAAGTCATCCTGGCAGGGATGGGCCCAGGCCCTGCTGTGACAGGTGCTTACCTAGGCCAGCTGACCAGCTGGAGCACTGCCCCCACTCTCCTGCCCTCTGGCTGGCAGGAGTGTCTGTGGACACAGATCCCTGCACCATTTCAGGGCCAGGCCTGGGATCCACCTCGTCTGCTCTGGCTCTCCCCCTTCAAAGTTTGAGTTTCAGCATGTGTTGCCATGGACTGCACAAGGTCTGCATCATACATAAAAGAAAGATGGAGGCTTGAGAGATTTCCTGTGAAACTCCAGTGTACGACTCAGTCAGCGTCTCACCTCTAGCTATGGAGGCCCTTAGAAGTCGGTGGGCTGCTGTAAATTTCTAGCCATGCTCCCTGGATTGTCATCTGGCTGTGAACTCTAGCAGAAGTGTACCAAGGGCAAAGCCAGCCCTCCAGGCCAGAGGGGCAGCGAGGCAGCTCAGATACAGGCCTGCCAAGAGCAGACTCCATGACTGGGAGAGGCAAGGAAGCCGGGGAGGAGGTCAGACCTGTGGGCGATGGGCCAACACCGTCTGCCCCACCCCACCCCGAGCAGCCCAGCCAGATGGGAATCTCTGCCCAGTACAGTGGGCAAGCATGAGGACCCAGCTGCCCACTCCAGACGCCAGTCAGAAGGTACCCTGCCTTCCAAAGCATGCAGACGCAGTGGAGAGCCACTGCCCCAGCTCTGGCCAAGCCAACCCAAGCATGCCCCAAATTCAGCTCAGGACAGGATGGTGGCAGCTGTGAGCCAGGGAGAGCTTGTGTTGGGCCCACTGCCCAGGGCTCCTGAGCAGACAGGGGAGGCTGAGGCCTGCTTGTGTGTGTGGAAGTCCAAGATTGACACATCTGCAGGGTGATTTTCTCCTTGAGCCTCTCTTCTTGGCTGGTGGATGGCCACCTTCTCACTGTGAGCCCACACGATCACCCTCTGGATATGGTCGTGTCCATATCTCTTCTCGTCATAAGGACACCAGGCATATTGGATTTGGGCACACTCACGTGACTTCATTCTTACTTCACGCAGTCCCGTTCTGAGGTACTGGGCGCTAAGGCTTCAACACAGGAATTTTAGAGGAGACACGCAGTTCAGCCCATAACAATTCCTGTCCTCATCTACGCCCTGTACCAACTGGGAATCCATCTGGCCCTGTGTAACAGGAAGGGACAACACGCAAGCAGAAGTGTAAGTTTCTCTCAAATTAAAGACCAGAGGCAGGCAGGCTGGGGGTGCCCAGCAGCTCTGCTTCCCCAGATCCCCGGGGAACCACCTGATGGCTCTGTCAAACCTGGCCCCTTCCCTAGGTCTCCCAGCTGAAGCTGCAGTTCCGGCCATCACAGCTGCATGCCAGCATTAGGAAGAAGGAAAGGACAAAGACAGACGGGTAAACACACCCTGACTATCTTCAAGGAAGATTCCAGAAATTGCCCTCTACCTTCTCCTCACAAGTCATTGCCTGAACTTCATCATGTGGCCACACCTATTTGCAAAGGAGCCTGAACTGCAGCCTTTACTCCAGGTGGCCCTGTGTGAAACAGGGAGGGAGTCTGCTCACTGTCAAAAAGAGGGGTGCGAATAATGGGGCTTAGTGGGTGACTTGGGCAATGATCTCCATCACACACACCCTCGTGTTCACCTGAAATGGTATTTCACTGTTGTTTTCATTTGCATTTTTCCAATAATTACTGAACTTGGCTATCATTTCATTTTTATTGCCTATTTATAGTTTTCTGTCTTAGAACTTTCTTATTTTCTCTTCTTGGAATTGCCAGTTTTCCTTTTGGGTTGTTTTCATCTTTTTATCAATTTATAAAAGTGTTTACTTACATATTCTAGGATAATCCTTTGTGTGTGTGTGTATATATATATATATATATATATATATATTTTTTTTTTTGGCTGTACCACATGATATGTGGAATCTTAATTCTACACTCAGGGACTGAACCCCTGCCCCCTGCAGAGGGAGCTCAGAATCTTAATTATTGGACTGCCAGGGAAGTCCGTTTGTCTTTATGTTGCAAATATTTTATCCTCATCTGTCCTTTTTCTCATTTGTTTATGACATCCTTTGTCATAAAACAGATTTTCAGTTTCATAGTACAAACTGTATCAGTCCTTTCTTTCGTGGTTTATTTTAAATTTGAATGTCCTTTAAAGCAGTGTGTGCCCCAGGGTTATAACTGTATCCTCCTATATTTCTTTAACGCTTCGGTTCTTTCGTTTCTTACGTTTAGGTCTTCGATTGATCTGGAATTTATTTGTTTAAAGCCATGAACGATAGATCTAACTTTTTCTCACAAGCCGATAGTTTGCAGTCTTGGCCTGTTTACTTCCAGCCCCATCCTGGCCCCTCCTCTGCTTCAGCCTGCCCCGTGGGGCGCTGACCCCTAATGTTGCGCCTCCCTAGGCCACCATGTCGCCTAGCTTCCAGCCGGACTCAGGCCAGAGAAAGCGCTGGCAGGAGGCTGGAGGGCAGGAGGCAGGGAGAGCTGGGTGCTTGCCCTCCCACTCTGGCCAGGCAGCCGCTCTGGAACAGTTGGCGCCTGCTCTGTGGCTCTGGCTCTGCCTGAATAAACCAACTGTGCACCCAGCCTCAGCCAGCGGACCCCAACCCATTTTATTCCTCCCACCAAGGCCAGGCCTGGCTGTACCTCTGGCCCCCTACTGGTTATTTTCATCACCTGTGTTACTAGTTTCATGCATTCAGTTGCTTCTATTATGAAAAACTCTTCCTTTCCCGAGTGTGCCATGACTGAGACAAACAGCCAATTGGCCTTACCCTATTTGTTTAAAAAGAAAAGAATAAAAGCGCTCCCCTGGACTGGAAATGTACTTCTGTCTTGCGCTAAATGCTCACACGTGCGTGGCTGGCTCTGGCTTCCTCCAAGCCCTTTACTGTCCTTTCTCTTGTGCCAGCACCACACTGTTGCACACTTATAGACCCTCACTCTCTAGACAGACCTGGAAGAACCCCACTGTCATTCTTTTTCAGAAACATTTCCTCCTTACCCATGATGTCTTCCACATGAATTTTGGGATCAGTTTGATGAGTTTCACACACACACACACACAAAGTCCTCCATACTGAGATTTTGATTGAGATTGCATTGAACTTATATTAATTTGAAGAGAATGAAGTCTTCAGGATATTGAATATTTCCATTGTTAAATGTGACATTTCTTTCCATTAACTGCAAAGATTTGTTATGCTTTTCAGAAAGGGTTTATGATATCCAACACTTGAATCCTCTCATATTTTGCTAGATTCATTCCTTGACGTGTCCTGTTCTCTGTAGCTACTGTCATTGGTATTTCATTTGTATTATGTTTTAATTAGTTATTGCTGCAGTTAGGAATGCTTTGATTTTTAGGGTGATCTTCTATTTTACCATCTTACTGAACTCTCTAATTAACTCTAATAATTTGACAGGTGATTGAATCTCTTGAATTGCCTAGGTAGATGACCATATCTACCTACAAATAATGACAGGGTTTTTCTCTTCCTTTGCAATATCAGCTTTTTTATTGCCAAGATTCCAGTTTTTAGCCATAGTGACAGAGAACTTGAACTTAACTCCATCCTCACTTTTAAAAGGAATCAGCCTAATATTTCACTTTTATATGTGATATTTGCTTTAGATTTCTGAAAGACATTCTTTACCAAGTTAAGAAAGTTTTCTTTCATTCCTAAGAGTTTATTTTGGGGGAGGGGTTCTTCTTTTTTTTAATCAGGAATAGAAGAGCTTCTACTTTCAGTAATGATGGGTATGTAATTTGGGCCAACCCTTCCACTGAAGCAGAGCAGAAAAACTGAACCAAAAATTTAAAAATCTGTTAGACTGTATCACAACACTAACAAGATAATAAATAATTCCCTTGAAGTACCTGGGAGAGGATGGAGGTCTGAGAAGTGTACCCACTGCTACCCACTGTGGAGACCAGAATTCTAAGTCAGCTCCAAAATAGCTGGCACCAGTATTCACCTACCTTCTCTAGGTTATTAAAGCATTCATCTAGGCACTTTTGTGAAATGATTTTGCAAATATGTTTGATGTCCCGAATCAGCCTATCTTTAACCAGAAGATTAACCTTGGTGGGAAAGACTTAATCAGATGAATCTTTAAAGAGACACTGTGTTGTTCCTGGCAAAGGAGATTCAAAGTGTGAGAGAGTCAGTGTGGCGGAAGAGTGTCCTTTGCTGGTTTGGAAGATGGAGGGGTCCTATCGCAGCACAGGTAGGCAGCCTCTAAGAAAGGAGGGTGGCCTGTGGCTGACAGCGAGGACCTCAGTCTTACAAACGGAAGGAAATGAATTCTGCCAAAGAACTGGATGAGTCTGAAAGCCGCCACAGTGTTCCAAATGAAATCCAACCTGGCCAGCAACCTGACTTCTGCCTGGTAAGACCATGAGCAGAGGTATCCTATCCCCTAGTGCCAGACCTTTGACCTGCACAGCTGTGAACTAATGAACAGGTCCTGCTATAAGTGGCTAAATTTGTAGTCATTTGAAACAGATACATTCACTGCTTCCTACGGAGACAGCTAAGACCTTAAGTGACACCTCGCTAGCTTCAAGAGGGAACTGAGGCCAGAGGCTGCTCTCTGAAAACTGAAAAACACACAAGAGAAAAATCACAATGTAAGTTAGAAAATATGCTGGAGTTAATGAAAATACTATGTATTAAAATTTGTAAGACTGCAATTGAAGCCATGATTACTTGGAACTATGGTTTTAAACACAAGTATTACAAAATATAAGGCTGAAAATAACAGCTAAATAAATCAAAGAAAGTAAAAGGAATGAGATAATAAAGCATAATATACGTTCATTAAAATTTTAAGGTATGCAAGAAAAGGATCAGCTAAGCAAAAATTTGGTTCTTTGGTAAACCTTGCAGAGAATGAGCAAGAAATAAAGAAAAAAACAAAAACAGAAAATGAGGTCAGAAATGGAAAAGAACATATCACTAACGATCTTACAGACCTTCAAGACAAGAGGACAGGTTACCAGAGGATAGTAACCATATATATAGTGTGTGTTAGTCCTTAGTCACGTCTGACTCTGCGACCCCAAGGACTGTAGCCCAGAAGGCGTCTCTGTTCATGGAATTTTCCAGGCAAGCATACTGGAGTGGGTTGCCATTTCCTATGTCAGGGGCTCTTCCCAACCCTGGGATCGAACCTAGGTCTCCTGAATTACAGGCAGATGGTTTAGCATCTGAGCCACTAGAGCCCAGAGATACTATATGATCCAGCAATTCCATCCATGGGGATTTATTCAAAAGAGTTGAAAACACATCCAGACAGAAACTAGCATACGTATTCACAATAGTAAAAAAGGAGAGTCAGTCAGATGATCATCAGTGAATGAACGGATCAACAAAATGCGATCTAGTCATACACTGGAATGCTATTCAATCACAGAAAAGACTGGATTACGGACACGCACTACAACATGGATGAACCTCAGAACTGTTCTGCTCAGTGAAAGAAGTCAGACGCAAAGGCCCCTAGGTCTCCTGACTCCATTCATAAGAAATGCCCAAATCTGTATCGACAGAAAATACCTGAGTGTTTCCCAGGGGCTGAATGAAGGCAGAACGACTGCTGAGGAGTCTTTGAGTGATGACGAAATGCTCTGGAATTAGGTAGAGGGGATGGATACACAACACTCTAAGTATATCTGCTGAATTGTATGCTTTGAAACATACAGTGAGTTTTATGAGTTTTATGTTATGAGAATATTGTCTCAATAAAAAATTTCAAAAAAAAAAAAAAACCCTATGGGAGGCTATCACAAACAAATTTATGCCTGTGAGGCAGAGGGCCATGGGTCTCAGGTCCCTCTCTGCAGCTCACAACACCTCATCATCAGGAAGAGCCCCTGGAGGAGGGAGGCTACCCACTCTAGTATTCTTGGGCTTCTTTTGTGGCTCAGCTGGTAAAGAATCTGCCTGCACTGTGGGAGACCTGGGTTCGATCCCTCGGTTGGGAAGATCGCCTGGAGAAGGGAAAGGCTACCCACTCCAGTATTCTGGAGGATTCCATGGACTGTATCGTCCATGGGGTCACAAAGAGTCGGACACAACTGAGCGACTTTCGCTTTCAATTCACCAAACAGCCCAGACTCAACAAGAACCTGCTTCAATTACAGACTTCAGAAGACAGCATCTGCTCAACTGAGCTAGGGTCATCTGATCATCCTGGTCCAGACCCAGGGTGGCCACGGTGACAAGAATATGTGGCAAAAACTTAGCCGCCATAACCCCTCCTTGGGAGGAGCAGGAAGCAGTTCTCAAAGGAGAGAGACTGGACAAACACCCCCCAAAGATGGCCATTCCCCTCAAACTTTTCTGTCCCTCACAGCACAGAGTCCAGAACTGATGCCCCAACCCTGAAATAACAGCAACGTGCCCAGAGGATAGCCACGCCCTTCACCGCACGAGCTCTCTGCCTCTTATGACGTGGCTTTCCCACACAACTGCCTCACCCTGAGCATGATCACTGCATTTGTTTCCTATTGCCACTGTAACAAGTTACTACAAATTCAGGGGCTTAGGACCCTGGAACAATTTATCCTCTTGCACCTCTGAAAGTCAGAAGTCTAAAATAGGACCCATGGAGCTACAGTCAAGCTGTGGGCAGGCTGGCTGGGTGCTTCTGGAGGCTCTGGGGTGAATCCATTCCTCAGCTGCTCAGCTTCAAGCAGCCACCTTCTCTTCCTCCACTCTAAAGTGCATCACATCTCCTTTTCCCATCATCACACCTCCCTCTGTCCGCTTCTTAAGAAGACTTTGATCATTACATTTGGGGCCCATCTGGATAATCCAAGATTATCTTTCCATCTCCAGATCCTTAATTTAATCACATCTGCAAAGTCTCTTTTGCCATATAAAGTAACATTCAGAGATTCCTGGGATTCGAACAGGGACTTCTTAGAGAGGGGCCATTATTCATCCTCCACAATCAGCCTGGGCCTCTGTTCTCTACCCTCTGCTCCTCCAGATGCTCTGGGACATCCCGACACAATAGAGTCCCGTGTCCATCGGGAGCCCTGTCCCTCACACCCCCTCCTCCACCCCACACCAGAGTCCATTTCTGTGCAGCCTGGTACCAGCCGCCTATCCTACAAGGACTGAGAGTCACCCCCATGAGAGGCCCTGTGGCCTGAGGCTGCCCCACCCTGTGCTGACCTCCCGCTGTGAGCTGCTACAGTGTTCTCATTGCCAAGTCTCAGCCGCCATTCAGGGCAGCCCTGTACCCCACCCCCTTCACCCAACAAGCTTCTGCATCCTCGCCAGCAGCCAGGCTAGCCTGGGAACAAAAGAGATAAGTGTCCTCAGATGCAGGCTGCATCTTGCAGCAAGCACAGCGACAGGAATGTATGTGGAGTCAGCGAGGGGGACTGGACAGGAGGAAGGACAAGGTGCCAAGCCCCGACTAGTGACTGCTCACCACCTGGGCACCTCCCAGAGTGAAGGGGTCAGAGCCAGCCCTGCCATTACACCTTCTCCAGGGAGACCATGCCCTGTTTTAGCAAGGCACTTCCCGGGATGTCGCCAGCGCTGAGCAGGCTTTATTTTGTCTGCCCATCCCGGGGGTCCCACGGGCAGAGACCAGGTCCAGTTCGTGTCTAGATTCCCAGTACCCACTATGGAACCTGGCACGTGGTAAATGCTCAGTAACTGCTATGGGGATGGAGGCATGGGTCGATGGACAGGTAAAGGAGAGACAGACGAGAGGAAAGGCTTCCCAGATGGTGCTAGTGATAAAGAATTCACTTGCCAAGGCAGTAGACAGAAGAGACTCAGGTTCGATCCCTGAGTCAGGAAGATCTCCTGGAAGAAACAGCAACCCTCTCCAGTATCCTTGCCTGGGAATCCCACGGACAGAGCAGCCTGGCAGGCCACCGTCCATGGGGTCGCAAAGTGTCAAAGCAGGACTGAGCGACCAACGTGTTCCCAAGTGGAAGGACTGGGGGTGTGGGGGAGCGGGAGAACAGATGGGTGTAAGTGAATGAAGCTTGTAGCCTGGTACGCTCCAATTCTAGGTGAGGACCCTGAAGTTCCCTCTCTCCTAGCACTTGCTGGTAACAACCCACAGGGAGAGTTCAAAATCAGACACCTCAACATTCTGGCTGCATGGTTGCAGGACTCTGGAGAAGTGCAACCTCTCCGTGCTTTAGTGCTCCCCCAGTAAGATGGGGGGCAGAAGCAGTGCTCCCCTCAGAGGGCGTCACGTCGGTGGGACAATCCATGAAGAGACTTCACCGCAGCTCCCAGCAAAAGGCAGCCCCTGAAAAATGCTGGCTTTGCTCCTTGGGTCTCTTTCACGCCTTACGCCCCTCTGTTCCCCTGAAGGCCACAGGAAAGCATTCTCTCCTGCTCCAGCCCTCAGTCTGTTCCCGGGCAGGTAGGAGGGATGGCCCTGGCAGAATGAGAAGCTGGGATGCCCACTCCCCAGGCAGCACCTCGCCGGACGTGAGGGGCTGGGGCCTCAGGCTCTTAGGAGTCTGCCCACCCTCTGCAGCCCAGGATTGAAGTCAGCTCTGTGGTCGAGGCCAGTGGCCCTCATCCAGACCCTATGCTCCTCCTGAGAAAGAGGCTGCCCTTGAGCAAGAGCTGCAGTGGGGGGCAAGACCCGGAGGGTGTCTGACCCCACAGGCTAGGGGCCCGAACGCCAAGCTAACAAGCTTGACCTTTGCCCCAAACGGGGCAGGAGCACCAGAAGGGTCTTGTCCAGGAGAGTGCAGTGACTGACGAGGTTTCTCTCACACTTTCCAGGTCCGTGGAGAGTGTGGCCTTGGCCACTTCCAGGAGTTCAGGAGCGTGGCCAGGGGCCGAGCACAGGAGCCCTGCAGGGAGACAGACAGAACGCAGGGCTGGGGACAGGATTCTCAGGGGCCAGGGACAGAGGAGGACGGAGGTCCCTGGAGTTCTGGGCTGCCCGGGCAGGATCTCCAAGTCCTGCGCGCTCAAGGCAGGACTTGCTTTTAAGGAAATACGTCTCAAGGCAGCCTTTGCCCAGCGAACGCTATGGGAGTCCCAGGCCTGCCTGGCACGGGAGCCACCCACTCAGGCGCCCTCCTGCTACTGTGCATTATTAAATTATTCCTGGGGAGATTAGGGTAGAGGCATGAATAATTCAAAGTCAGAGATAAAGTCAAATCTAATCAACTCTGTCTGCCGACTTGAACTTCGGCATGATGACCAACCAGCTCAAGTCAGTAGAGCTTGCTGGGAGCCCGAAATGAGAATCCAGGCCTGGGATTCGCCCCCAGACATTTCAGAGGAAGCTCCGCTGTGAAGTCCTAAATCGTGGCTGCAGCAGCAGCTCCTCCATCTCAGCCTCCCCGTCCATGCTGGTCCTTGTGATCTGTTACAGGGCAGCTTGGCGGCTGAGGCTGGACCCCAGCACTCTGTAGCCAAGTGACCTCAGAAAGGTGCCTAAACCTGCCAGGCCTCAGTTTCTCTGTCTACAGAATGGGAATGGAAATGCCATCTGCCTCGCAAAGCGTTTTTAGGCATTCAGTGAAATAGCACGCAGACAGCATCTTGTGCTGACACCAGTACAGGATAGACGTCTTTCACGTCAGCTCAACATCTCAAATCTTACTGACTAAGAAGTGTCTACGCACGTGTTCATTTGGGCTTCCCTGATCGCTCAGTGCTAAAGAATCCACTTGTCAATGCAGGAGACAGGGGTTTGATGCCTGGATTGGGAAGATTCCCCTGCAGAAGGAAATGGCAACCCATTCCAGTATTCTTGATGGAAAACTCCATGGACAGAAGAGCCTGGTGGGCTACAGTTCCTGGGGTCACAGAGAATCCAACACGACTTAGTGATAAAGACCAAACCAGATGCTTGCTCACCTCACACACATGTGTTCATTTATATGATGGCAGAAATGCATCTTTCTCATGAAAGAGCTAGATGTTCATCTGAAAGTTCAAGAGGGTAGAGTTTAATATTTTCTCATTGTCCACAGAGGTCCATGAGTTTGGAAGTGGTAAGTAATGAAGACTTAAGGCAACCCCCAAATGTATCATGAATATTGACAAGAACCTCTCCATATCTCATCAAAACAAGGAAATCACTGATGGAGTTACATTAACAAGGGGAGCGTGGAGGCAAGCGGCACATAGGCAGAATCTCCAGCCCCTCGGTGGGGAGGGGCTTCATGCATAAGCTGCTGTCCACACCACTTCTGCCACCCGGGAGGTCCCCAGCCACCCCCGGTATGCCAGCTGCCCTGTCGCGGAGGACAGGAGCAGGGGCCGCTGGCTGTGTGTGACAGCCCTGCCTGCACGGCCTCCTCTGCAGCCCCCGCAGGACATGCTGGCCCCTGCTGCTGCTCCGGAGGTCTCTGAGGGTCCCTGCCAGGAGCACCCCAGGTCCTCCCGGCACTGTGAGTGTTGGCGCTGCGTCAGTGAGCTCCTCACCCCACTTCCTTGCCAGATCTGCGGTACAAAGCTCCATGCTTGGAGCCCCTGGGAGGGGTTGCCCATCGTTGTCACCAGGGCTCAGCATCAGGAGCCTTGTCTGCAGCAAGAACTGAGCCTAGAGATGAGCAAGGGGAGGATGGCCCGGGCCACCTGCTCACCTTCAACACCCTGCCTGCTCCCGGGCAAAGCTGAGTGCCTCATGTCAGGCAGTCTCACCCTTTGTGCCCTCCTCTCCTGAAGCACCGGAAGGAGGACACCACTCCAGTGTTGGTTACTGGCTCAGAAACCACTGTGGACTGAACTGGGTCACTCCCTGCCCCCAGCGAAAAATGGTATGATGAAGTCTTAGCCCCCAGTCCCGGCCCACTCAGAATGTGGCCTTATTTGAAGATAGGGTCTTCAATGAGGCAGTTAAGGTAAAATGAAGCCATGTGGGTGGGTCCTCATCCAGTATGACTCGGATTCTTCTACAAAGAGGAGATGAGGACACAGACACACACAGAGGGAAGATGAGGTGAGAAGACAAGGAGACGGTTCTCCAGGAGCCGAGGAAGGAGCCTCAGAAAGAATCGACCCTGCTGACACTTTGACCTTGAACTTCCAGCCTCCACAGCTGTGAGAAATTAAATCTCTGTTGCCTCAGCAACCCAGCCCAGGCAGACGTTTGCAGACCCTTGCACTCTTTCTCTAGCAGTCCCTCCCACAAACACGTCCTGTGCACCGGTGACACTCTTCCAGGCACGGGGTTGCATGGTGCACAGGCCCAGCCCTCACGGAACATCTCCAGGCATCCAGCAGCCCTCTCCAATCATCCTTACGAGGGGCTGCGACGCTGGCCTTCAGTGCTGGTAAGGGAACACGTGCAGTCCTGGGCATTGCCTGGGAAAGGGCATTGGGCAGAAAGAGAGATGCTCGGCATTTCAAGTGTTTCTGACTGTTGAGATGTGGGAGACCCTGGAAGGGGTGGGGCTTCTAGCACTATCTGACTCTGGACCAAAATCCTTAGACAAAGAGATACTGGGGGAAGCTTACAGCAAGGCAAGACAGAAATCCCCAAAGCCTCGGAACCCAGCAGAGCTGTGTTAAATGGTGAGAACTTGGGTGGAGAGGAAACGGTTTGAGGTCCAGAAAGAGAGCCAGTCTGGAGAGGAAGACACAGAGGTGGGAATGGAGTGGCTCAACCCGGAGCCCACCTGCCTGGGAGAGGGCTCACAGCTGAGCACTGGGCCTCAGGCCAGGATGCGCTCTGGGGCCAGGCAGGCCAGCAGGCAGGGAGGCAGGCTGTCCTGGGGCTGCAGGCAGTAGAGCCCACCGCGGCTCCCGGCGGGCGCCTCCCCTCGCCAGCTCCTGCCAATGGGCCTGCAGGATGTCAGCCCAGGGCTGCCCTCTTCAGAGATGCCAGACACCCAGGCTTCGAGGCCACATTAGCAATCTGTCACTGTGGGTGCATCAAGCAGAACAGGTCTTCCCGGCCAGATGCGGCACACCCACTGCCTCTCCCGCCACGCTGCCCCCTTTCCTAATACACAGACCCAGCCTGTGGGGGAGGTCATCTGCTGTCCTGTCTTCCCTGAGTGAGCAAGTGGCTCCCATGAGCCAACCTGGCAGGCGTCTCGCCGGCCTAAGTTCCCCTCCCAAACCCTGCAGGGCTGAGCTCGGCAAAGGGCAGCTGTTCTTCTTTCTGACATTTTCCAGATAAGTGGATGCTTTTCTTCAAGAATTTAGGAGCAACCTTTATCTGCTGTCTGGGAAGAAGCATCTGTCACCCAGGTGAAGCTTCCACTCTGTGGCCCCTGCAAACATCAAACACCCAGTGTCTGGGGAGGCTGGCCATGGCACCAAGGGATGCCCAGACCCAGTAGCTGCCCGGGGAGGTGGCCAGTCAGGCACCCATCGGACACAGACAGATGGGGATATCAACCATTTGTGGGCACTGTAGGCACCAGGTGTAGAGAAGAGAGGAGCAGAGAGTGGCCAATGGGAGTGAAGACTGCCTGGGACCCACCAGAATCCCTCTGATCAAAACCAGGGTGATGGCTGCTAGAAAAAGGTTGAGAGTAGAAAAATGACCATTGGGCAAGTAGCCAAAAGTCTGCCCAGAGGTTGTGTTGGAAAGAGGAGTCAAGTATGGGGCAAGAGGGTCGGGTGCTTAGGCATTACTGGTACCATGTAAACAGCTCGTGAGTTACTGAGGATGAAGGTGTGCAGGCCCTTGGGAAAATACTTTCTGTGGGGTCTCTGCTTATGTAAACTATTTGAGTCACCCCAAATCAACGTTTCAGCATCATTCCGGCAATCCAACCTTGTAGGTCACCTTCTTGGAACCAAGGTCCAGCCACAGGGCCCACAGAATGACCCTCAGCCCAAGTCCTGGAGCTTCGTGAGGCATCTGGTCAACTCCACACATTGGTTACAGGGCCAGACAATGCCTGGGAGAAAAATGGGGTCCAGGGTCCCCTTCAGACTTGGAGAGCACCCCTGGGTACCTCTGCCAGCCTAGTTGGTCCCAAGCACTTAGACAGCTTCATGAAAGGCACTCCAAAGGTTGCGGGGGCGGCAGGGGGGGTGGGATGGGAAGGATCTGGGGGACCCAGGGCAAGGCCCAATGACCCAGGTCAGAGACCCCAGGTAAGGGGATGGGGTATCGCTAGATGCTCCTTCTTAGGACCTAGAGCTGGCTGTGACACTGAAGGTCGTGAAAGCCCCAGATGAAAGGGAAATAGAAAGAAAGCTGACCCCGAAGCCAAGGCTAGCCACTCAGGGCCAATCTACAGACGGCATCACCCTTAAACAGCCCAGACCCCAGGTGTCTCAGAGCACAGAGGCGACACCCACCTGCTGCTTGCGTCCAGGCCACCCCCAGCCACCCACAACTTCCATCCCATGCCCCCTGCTTCGCCAGCCTCTGGCAGGCATCTTCTCCCTGAGGTTCTGCACAGAAACACAAGAGGGTTTCCCTGCAGACCAGCAGGCCAGACAGTGCCCACCTCTCGATGCCAATGCTGCCCGCGCCGCCAAGGCAATGACTTGCACTCAGTCAATACTGATCAGCCTTGGACAACGGGCGCAAGCCCTAGTCTAGATCTATGCCTGCCCTCTGCCACCTACCTGTCACGTCTCCCTCCTGAGGCTGGGGGAGGCTGGGATGTTGCAGGGATGAGCAGATGAGGGGCCTATCAGGCCCCCTGCCCTCAGGGACAGGAGAACCAAGTCATGGCTTCTCTTCAGCTGCATAAGGTGACCCAGGACAGTGGGGAGAGACTTCTGGGATGTGACCTACCCAGGGAGGCAACACCTGATACAAAAACCCATAGTACTATGTAGAACAAGCTTTGCCCACATGTTAGCAGTTGGGGATTCAAGTGCAGATCCAGGGGCAGATCCCGGATGGGGGTCTCTGGTGGAACCCGTGCCCATAGGTGACGAGGGTGTGAGCATGCCGTCATCTCCTGACCTCCCTATCTTCGGTGGCCATTCCACCATTCCATGGGGGCTCTGTTCAGACCTTTGAGTTGAGAGAGGGGATACTGAGCCCACTCCTCCTGCCCCGAAGGTGAGCTGAGTCTCAAGCTTGGCACACCTATGGATCCCAGTACTCCTTTACTTTCGACCCAGCTCCCATGAGTGGCAGAGACCCATGCTCAATGACTCTTGGGTATTCCCAGACTGCTGAGATACTTGAGATTTGCTGACTCTAGAGTTGTCATATTTCTGGGCCTGTTGGCAAGGAAAGGGTAGGAGCTGTGGGGTCTTCCCCTCTGAGATGCAGATTGCTCACTTCCAGAATATCCAAAGTCAAGCCTCGTTGCTGTTGTTGTTCATTCTCCAATATCAGGTCAATATGAGAAATGAATATTGCTCCTAGTCACATAACACATTTTTACCCATTGAGCTAATAACCAGATTGTTCCTTTGGCTAAAGGAGAAGATACATTTACCCCTACTGTGTCAGGCTGCAGTGACTTTCTTACAAAACTTAGTAAAAGTATCCAGAACAGACCCAGTTCCTACAAACCCAGAGGTCTTTTCTAATCACCCAACCACATGACCCATTACGAAGTTTGGCTCCTCTCAGAAGTGAAGTGAAGTGAAGTCGCTCAGTCGTGTCCGACTCTTTGAGACCCCGTGAATTGTAGCCTGCCAGGCTCCTCCTTCTGTGGGATTTTCCAGGCAAGAATACTGGAGTGGGTAGTCATTTCCTTCTCCAGGAGATCTTCCCTAACCCAGGGTCTCCTGCATTGTAGGCAGATGCTTTACCGTCTGAGCCACCAGGGAAGTCTCCTCTCAGGAGATCCAAATATCTGTTGGATGTATAGAGCAGTCTTTTGGACTCTGTGAGAGATGGAGTGGGTGGGATGATTTGGGAGAATGGCATTAAAACATGTATAATATCATATAAGAAATGAATGCCCAGTCTAGGTTTGATGCAGGATACAGGATACTTGGGGCTGGTGCACTGGGATGACCCAGAGAGATGGTATGGGGAGGGAGGTGGGAGGGGGTTCAGGACTGGGAACACATGTACACCCGTGGTGGATTCATGTTGATGTATGGCAAAACCAACACAGTATTGTAAAGTAAAATAAAGTAAAAGAAAAAAATTTTTTAACAAATATCTGTTGGATGTATAGATTGATGGATGGATGGAATAAACAGATGGATTGATGGGTGGTTGGATGGTTAGATAGATGAAGTAAATAGAAGAATAGATGAATGAACAGCAAATGAGTAGGTAATAGGTAGATGGAAGATAGACAGGGAGAACAGACAGATGTATTAACAAGTGTGAAGACTGAGATATGGGTGCATGCATGGATGGATGGACTGGTGGATAAATAGATGGATTTCTGTTCAGAGAGACCAAGTTTTTGAAGATATGTCGGTCTCTTTTCATTTCTTTGTTTTCATCCACAGTGAATGAACACGCCAGGCTTCCCTGTCCATCACCAACTCCCAGAGCTTGCTCAAACTCATGTCCATTGAGTCAGTGATGCCATCCAACCTTCTCATCCTCTGTCATCCCCTTCTCCTCCTGCCTTCAATCTTTCCCAGCATCAGGGTCTTTTCCAATGAGTCAGTTCTTCGCATCAGATGGCCAAAGTATTGGAGCTTCATCTTTAGTATCAGTCCTTCCTGTGAATATTCAGATTGATTTCCTTTAGGATTGACTGGTTTGATCTCCTTGAAGTCCAAGGGACTCTCAAGAGTCTTCTCCAACACCACAGTTCAAAAGCATCAACTCTTCGACACTCGGCCTTCTTCATGGTCCAACTCTCACAAGACTACTGGGAAAACCACAGTTTTGACTATATGGACCTTTGTCAATAAAGTATGTCTCCGCTTTTGAATATGCTGTCTAGGTTTGTCATAGCTTTTCTTCCAAGTAGCAAACATCTTTTAATTTCATGGCTGCAGTCACCATCTGCAGTGATTTTGGAATCCAAGAAAATAAAGTCTCTCACTGTTTCCATTCTTTCCCTATCTATCTGCCATGAAGTTCACTTCATGGACTGGATGCCATGATCTTCGTTTTTTGAATGTTGAGTTTTAAACCAGTTTTTTCACTCTCCTTGCTCACCTTCATCAAGAGGCTCTTTAGTTCTTCTTCACTTTCTCCCATAAGGGCGGTGTCATCTGCATATCTGAGGTTATTGATATTTCTCCCAGCATTCTTGATTCCAACTTGTTCAAGGCTTTATACTTTGTGCTAAGTACCAAGATCACCTAATGTGAAAAGCCAACTCATTGGAAAAGACCTGGATGCTGGGAAAGATTGAAGGCAGGAGGAGAAGGGGATGACAGAGGATGAGATGGTTGGATGGCAGCAGCAACTCAATGGACTGAGCAAATTCCAGGAGATGGTGAAGGACAGGGAAGTCTGGCATGCTGCAGTCCATGGGATTGCAAAGAGTCAGACATGACTTAGCAACTGAACAATAAAGTATGGAGACAGCCACTAAGGAGCAGGATCCCTGTTAGAACCAACCCCATTCCTTCCTGAGACTTAACTTCTAGCCATGTCCCTTTTCATGGAATGAGGTGTCTACCAGGTCAAGAGGAGATGGCCACCCAAGCCCACTTCCTCACACTCTTCAGACTGTGCTCTGTCTGAAGTGCCCCAGACTTTACAGGTCCTGACCCCAAAGCCCAACTTCACTTTCAGGACCTGAGTAGTCCTCTTGCATACATCTTCCCTGGAGGGGGCCAAGAAACCTCTTTTTCAGGGGTGCCTGGAGCCTGCGGTGAAGAGGGAGGGTGACGCCAGGCCACAGAGCCCCTCTCCACCACACTCCAGCACAGAACTCTGATGAGTTCACGATTTCTCCATCTGGGGATTCCCTGGTGGGCCAGTGGTTAGGCCTGCACGCTTCCATTGCAGGGAGCATGGGTTCAATCCCTGGTCAGGGAACATAGATTCTGCAAGCCATGGGGTACAGCCAAACTAAATAAATTTAACTTTTTTTTTTTTAAAGAATTTTCAATTTGAATCTGGCTTTCCAGGCTGTTTTAAAGATGTATCTTTCAAGACTGGAGCAACAACATATTTTATTTACCAATTTGTTAACTTGATTCATAACTCTTAAACATTTAGACCAGCAGTTCGTAAACTTTCTGGTCTCAAGAAAGAGACCAGAAGGGGATGACAGAGGATGAGATGGTTAGATGGCATCACCAACTCAATGGGCTGAGCAAATTCCAGGAGATGGTGAAGGACAGGGAAGTCTGGCATGCTGCAGTTCATGGGATTGCATGGATTTTACTTTCTTAAAAAGTATTAAGAACCCCAAAGAGTCCTTGTTGTGTATGTTACATCCATCAGTGTTTACCACATTAAAACTTTTAACTGAGACATTCTAAAAACATTCATTCATTAACTTGTTTTAAAAATAGCAATAATAAGCCTGTTGCATGGTAATATAAATAACACATTTTTAAATAAAAACTAATTTTCCAAGACAAATGAGAAAATGTACCACAAAGTGTGCCACTATCTGACAGTTTTGCAAATCTCCTTAATGCCTATATTAAGAAAAGCAGCTGGGTTCTCATCTTTGTTCCTGCTTCCATTTATTATGATGCGCTGTTTGGTTGGAGCATAAAAAGAAATTCAAGATCCCCTCAGAGATACAACCGGTAAAGAGAGGAGTATTTTAATAGACTTTTCAGAGAATTATGGATGTTCTTACTTGATACTATACCAGAAGTCAACAAGCATTTCATTCTATTTTTTTAAACTGAAGTATAGTTAATTTATAATACTTTATTAGCTTCGGTGTACAACATAGTAATTCCATAGTTTTATAGATTACACTCCTTAGTTGTTATAAAATGTTGGTTCTATTCTTTGTGCTGCACATCTTCTCTTTGTAGCTGATTTATCTTATATACAGAATTTTGTCACTCTGAATTGCTTTCACATATTTTGCCCTTCCTCCCAGCCCTCTCCCCACTGATAACCAATAGTTTGCTCTCTGTATCTGTGATCTGTTTTATTTTCTCAGATTTCACATATATATACAAAGACAGTATGGAGGTTACTCAAAAATTTATTTAAAGAAGCTGTTTTTTGAGGATTAGTTACCAGGACTAAAAAAGGGTAAGGGAGGCGCTCAGGGCACAAACTCCAGGAGAACTTGTTCTCAGGGGTGTAAGGTGCCTGCACTTCATTCCTTCCACCTAACACTAGGCCTGCTGGTTGAATGAGAACCTCAAAGCTTAAGCAATAAGCTTTGTTTTGTGCTCTGTTCCATTAAAATCCCCTTTATGTCTTGTAGTTTGAATGGGTTTCTTGTTCATGCATAATTTTGTAACTGTCAGGACTAGGATTGATTTTGCTCTACTTACAAGGTACCGAATTAACTTATTGCTCTTTCACTCCCAGCATGCTTCCGCAGCAAGTACTGTGAGCATCAGCCTGTTTACATCGCTTCTCTCTGCTGCTCAAGTCCCACAGAGGTTATGCAGAAGCGCCTGCGTAGACACTACTCAAGCAGCGGGTTTGTGTTCCAAGTGACGGGCCCTGAGCTTAGGGACCAATGTTTTTACAGTACACAGTAAGCAAGCCTGCTCTTTGACCTAAAGGGAGACAATGCCTCTTCCCTCAAAGCTGCTTACTACAACACTTCTGAGAAATAGCTTGACTAAAGAGAGAGGCAGGTCTTCCATGCTTGGCACACCCATTGAGATCTGCAGGAGTGGAAGCGAGCCCTGCTGGAGGGCTGACTTCTCAACAGAAACACGATGCACAGCCATTCAGAAAACACTGGTTCTCTGAGACATGCGGGAGCTGCCAATTGTTGACATGTTGCTTTAAACAATATCAAAAATCACATTCATTAATATCATTAATCTCATCAGAAAAGTCTTCCCGTATGGAGAAGCTGTTAAACTCACAGTGGCAGGTGCATGTTTCCCAAATTTCTAATTTTCACTTGAAAGGTTAAATTTTCTCTTTAACTATAAATGCACTCAGTTGTTTTAGCTGAACAGACAAGCTAACTTAGATCATTTTCTACAGAATGTATTCCATCTGGTGGTGGTGGTGTTTAGTCACTAAGTGGTGTCCGATTCTTTCGTGACCTCATGGACTGTGGCCCACCAGGCTCCGGTGTCCATGGGATTTCCCAGGCAAAAATTCTGGGACAGTTTTCCTTTTCCTTCTCCATGGATCAAACCTGTGTCTCCTGCTTGGCAGGTGGATTCCCTCACCATTGAGTCTTCAGGGAAGCCCTGTGTCCCACACACCCACATCTGAATAACCCTAGGGTGTCTGCCAGTCGCTCTTTCAAGCCCGGGACCACATGATCACACCTCTACCACTTTCCCCTCCTGTCTATTTCTCCATGTCCTCTCCGTCTCTTGCCACAGCCTAGGAGAGCATGTTTCTACTTCAAGGCCTTTGCACATGCTAGTCCCTTTTGTCTAGAATGCTGTTCTCCCAGAGAACTTCCTCCCACAAGGCATGTAGGTATCTGTTTTTAAAAGCACTTCTTCAAAGAGCACTGCCCTGCTTCCCGGCCTGTGATAAACATTGCCATACATACACTGAATGCCCTCATCCTGCTTTATTTTCTCCTTAGTGTATATCAGTTCTTGAAATTCTGTCATGTATTTTCTTGTTTATGTGCTATCTGTTCTTCCCACTACCACCATCACCACTAGAATGCCCCTTGTGGGAAGAAATCCAGCACCTAGGCAGCACCTGGCACAGGGCAGGTTCTCAAGACCTATTTGATAAATGGATGCATAACAGCTGTCACTGGGCATCAGGTCTAGGAGACAGAATACAAAATACAAACAGTCACAACTTGTAAGACACTTGCAATTTTACTTCATAGTTGCAAAAGGGTCTAATAACAGTGTAATGTGAAACTATGAGAAATCGGTACAGGGTGGGAGTGAAACCGTCAAAAACTCAAAAACAAACACCCATCAACAAAGAAATGAGTAAATTGTGGCCTGTGTATAAATGGAATACTACAACAGAAGGGAGAGAGAGGAAGAGAGAGAGAAATATTCTCAGCACCATGAAAGAATTTTGTCATGCTGAGTGAAAGAAGCCAGATATGAAAGAGAAAATGCTGGATGACTTCATTTATATAAGGGACAAGAGCAGGCAAAGCTCTGTAATTATAGAATCACAACAGTGGTACTTCTTGGGATGGAGGAATGCATAGACTAGGAAAGGGCATGAGGGGGGCTGTCTTGAAATGAAATTCTGTTTTAATCAGATATGCTAAGGTAACAGACACAGAGACAATGTCTTTGAAACAAGACTTTGCTACTTACAGTTTCCAAGAGAAGAGGGCATGCCATGCCATGCCATGCCATGCCATTCAGGGCCACTTGGGAAAGCGCCAGGTTGGTCAGGAGGCAGAAGGAACCAGAGAAAGGCACGGTCAGAGCTCATATTGTGATTCCCAGGGAAGAAATGGGAGGCAACTGGCAAGTTTAAGCAAGTTTAAAACTGGATAGTTTGAACTATTTTGGCAAGCTCTGCACTGTGGGGATGGTATCGCATCTAGTTGTCTGGTATCTGACCCTGGGGTGATTCAGGGCAGGAGGGATACGAGCTTAGCCTGTGAGTTGGATTGGTTGGCTTGCACGTAAAAGACACTCTTGTAGGCAAGTTGTTTGCTGTCTTTAGGCTGGAAGAGGCAGTCTCCCTGAGCTAGTAAAGCAAAAAAAGATGTCAAAGCATCATAAAATACTGAAAATTTAAGATGCAATTAATATTGGAGCCTTACAGAATACTGATAAGGCTCTCTATCTATGTAGAAATATTTGCTGTAAAGATCTGCTTAATACTGTTACTGAACCAAACTTGGATCGGCTTGCCCGGGTGCAGTAAAGCCAGTTTACTGACACTGCTTTGCGGTGGAGTGAAGGGCAGCATATATTTCAGGCGCCCAGCAAGGAGTCTGGGCAGCTAATGCTCAGAAGACCAGAACCCTCAGTGGCTTTTAGAAAAAGATTTTTAAAAACAGAATGAGGGAGTAGATTGTGGGGTGTGTAATCAGCTCACAGACATTCTTCTGACTAGTTGATGGTGAGGCAATTGGGAGTCAACATCATCAATCTTCTGGTTCCAAACAATCTGGGGTCTGCATGTTTGTGGGCAGCACACAGTTAACTTCTTCCACCTGGTAGGAGATTCAGTACCTGCAAAATAACTCGAGGGATATGATTCAGAATATTACCTATATCCCTTGAGGAGAAATCAAATGTCCTTTACTTCTTTTAACAGCTAAACTAATATTTTTATTGTTTGACTGTTTTGGGTTTTTTTGTTTGTTTGTTTTCTTTCTACATTTTCTCATTTATCTGATTAAATTTATTCTTTGGAAGGTCTAGGAGGCTAAAGATTTTCTACAAACATAAGATAGGCAGAGGAGAGGGGAGAGAGGGAATCTGTCCCAGGAGGGCCCTATAGGGTCCTTTTCGGTCATGATATCAGGGCTCTTGATGCATTTTATCATGATACGTCAGTTTTCTAAAACTACAAATATAGAATTCAATTGTAAGAAACATGAAGACAAGGGAACTCACTAACTCTCACTGGCCACCATTCAGGCTCCTGCTCTTTCCAGCATCAGAGCCCTCCTCCTTACACCCAGACTTCAGCCCCAGGCCTCCAGGTGCAGTTCCATCCCCTCCCGGCCTCCAGACAGCTTGGCTCATTCATGGAAGCCCTCCAGTCTGCTTCCAGCTGCCAGCTTAGAACTTACCCTTTGACTCTTTCTCCTGAGTCTTCTTCTAGGCAAAAGTAGGGAAAATCCACTGCAGGGTGCCATCCACTACCCCCTTCCCCAGACATGGCTCTCCCCTGTCGCACCATCCTAGGATACTTGAGGATTCCATCACCCCTTCTTGGAAGGTAATCATTTAAAAGTATGAATTTTTACCTGGAAATGAGGCAAAAAGTGCTCACAGGGACTACTCTTGGAGTGCAAAGCGGGCAGGCGTGGAACCAGGATGGTCATGATTAAGCCAAAGTTGAAGGCCGCCTGGGGGAGAAGTGTGGCTTGGCGCTCTGCACACAGGCAGGGAAACCTGGCAACACCCCCTCGATGCAGACCAGGCATGGCCCACTCAGGTCAGACACAGAAGTTCACCTGGCCAGGCTCCCTTGACACCCAACCCATTCTAGCAGGATGGCATCACAGCGGGGTGCCTGTGTCCTCGGGCTCACAGCCCATGACGCGGGAGCCCATCACCTCTTCTGAGGCCAGTGCAGAGCCTACTTAGCACAGAGGCATGGGCAGTCACCACTGTGGGTTGAAATATGGGTGGATAGGGGTTAGTATGGAGGTCATCAGGGTGACATCTGAGAGATGAGGGCACATTCTCTGGTGTGTCACCTCTGACATAGCTCAGCTAAATGCTGCCCAGAGCTGAATTTCCAGAGCATCCCTTCCATGACACCGTATTTGGGGAAGGCAATGGCACCCCACCCCGATACTCTTGCCTGGAAAATCCAATGGACGGAGAAGCCTGGTGGGCTGCAGTCCATGGGGTCACTAAGAGTGGGAAATGACTGAGCGACTTCACTTTCACTTTTCACTTTCATGCACTGGAGAAGGAAATGGCAACCCACTCCAGTATTCTTGCCTGGAGAATCCCAGGGATGGGGGAGCCCGGTGGGCTGCTGTATTACAGGACTCCAATACTTCCAGCCTGGGACAAGCTCAACCAAGTGGCCGTGAGGATGCTCTCAGCTCGGTTCTGCAGTGTTACCATGAAACGCCTGCTTTGATGCTGGCCAAGCCCTGGCCCAGCCAAGGACAGTTCAGGAGAGGCAGGGCCAACCCAGACAACGCACACAGATGGACCTACAAACGAGACAGCTGGCGGCCCAGGAAGCCGGCTCGGGCCCACTGCGGAGGGCCCTGGTCCAGGGGCTGTGTCAAGAACCCGCTCCTTCCTCAATCTTGGAAAGGAACAAGCTAATTATACAGCTCCTGGCCATGCAAGTCTCAGCCGAGAGGAAGCCTGCACCACCAGATGGGCTTGCTCATTAAGTTGGGGAGTATGGTATTTCTTATGCAAATGAGGGCAAATAAATCCACCGGAGAAATGAGAACAACAAACATGAACAGGAGTGTGGGCTTCTAGGTGCTGGCTGACGGAGGAGAGAGGGGAGGGCCAGGAGGCCAGGGAGACCGCCAGCACCGCCCTGGCACTCTCAGCCCAGGTGCTCTGGATTTGCCTACCCAGGCCTCCCAAGGACAGGAGGCTCCTGGGCCCCATCCAAGGCCCAGTGGCTGAGCCCGGCCCACAGCTGAGCACAGGAGGGGGCAGGGGGTGTGGAAGTGGGCCAGGAGCTGGCAGGCCCCAAACCAGGCCCACAATAGCCCAGCCCACTTCCCAGCTCGAGTGACCACACACACAGAGGGACGCTGACCAGACACAGCCAGCAGCTAAGGTGCTGCGGAAAGGATCATCAGGCCCAGTCCATTGGGCCAGCGCCATGAGATGCAGGGCCTGTCCCAGATCTAGGTGTCTCCAAGACGCTGCAACTCGGCACACTCAGCTCTTGCCTCGGGACAGGAGTTCCCTGCTCCATCCAGTCTCATCTGACAAATGGTCCAGAGCTAGGGAGTCTTTTCAAACCTCCCTTGTCTTCTTCCCAGGTGTCCCGCTCATCACACAATACTACCAGTTCCGGCTCCTAATTATCCTCCACAAACCTACCTGCTTCTCCATCCCTACCACCCCCTCCCTGCCCCAGGCTGGGGGAGGGGTTGTTCCAGTAACAGACCTCACACCTCCATCTACCATTGCCCAAAATCTACCTTTGCAATCAAGGAGGCCTAACCTGACCACCCTTTTTGATGCTGAAAACTACCTCTTCCTCCCCCTTAGCCTGTCCTTACTTGCCTTTCCACAGCACTGATCACATTCGATCATGTTAGATTACTTACTCATTAATTTTTCCTGCTTATTACCTGCCTTCCCCACTAAAATGTGAGCTCCACTGAGGGCAGCAGTCCCCATTTGTTTTGATCCCTGACATATCCCATGGGCGTGAACTGCACTTGTACCTAGTAGCTACTCAACACATGTTATTTGAGTGAGTAAATACAAAAATGCCTCATGACCACAGTGTTTTTGAACAGCAGGTGAGTACAACTTGGTCTAACTTCCCAAGCTTGATTTAAGACAGAGATTAATAAGGTGAATATTTTTCAAGTGTCTTTCAGTTGAAAGTGGAGCACTTAACTCAAGATGACAAGACTTAAAAGGCCTTTATTGACACGTATACCTTAAAAATCTAAGAGTAACTAGCTGCAGGTATGGCTGGATCCAGATAAGCAAATGATGCTGCTATAACCTGGTATGATTATTGCTAGTTTGAGCCTCAGGCAAGCTGTTCTTCAAGTGTAACACTAGTAGCTTCAGAGAAACTCCTTCTCTATCTCAGATCCTCAAGTAGAGGTTTTCTCATACAAAGGCCCCCAAATTAGCTTGCCTAGGCCTGGTTTGAGTTGAATGGAACCTTCCACCCCTGCCCCAAGCCAACTGCCATTCACACAGAACGGAATACAGTGGTTGGCCATACTCCCAGTCCTAGAGTTAGCCTAAACCACAAGGACTTGGATGGAGGAGGCGTGAGGCCTGCTACCAAGTAAGAGACCCCAGGAACAGGGCAGGCATAAGCAGCTGTCTGCCCCTGGTGCCCGCCTGTCAGGGGGTGTGGGACTAGCTCCCAGATGGCCTGGTGGATTCTGACGCTGACAGGGGTTGACCTGAGGACTGGCCTGCCTTACCCAGAAAACCTGAGCTTTCTTCTCCTGACCCTAGGCTCCATGCAGATGAGAAGTGGCTCAAAAGGGCAAGATGTCAAAATACCCCTTTAGCCAAAGTCTTGGAGAAGGAAATGGCAACTCCCTCCAGTATTCTCGCCCAGAGAATTCCAGGGACGGAGGAGCCTGCTGGTCTGCCATCTATGGGGTCGCACAGAGTCAGACATGACTGAGCGACTTAGCAGGCGGCAGCAGCCAAAAGCTGGCCTCAGTTGCAACGCAGCTTCCTACACATTTTCCTGACTCCAGCCTCCACTGGCCCTCAAAATCAGAAACTAGGACTAAGACTGATGACTACCGTGATCACTATCTAGTAACATTGTTTTAATTTACAATTTTTACATTGCATGAGCTAATAAAGACCTTTTCAGTTATGTCATCTCGAGTTAAGTTTGCCACTTTCAACCAGAAGACACTTAAAAAAATATTCACATTATTAATCTCTGTCTGAAGTCAAGCTCCACAAGTTAGACCTACAGCTGTATTCACCTGCTGTTCAACTGTAAGACCATGTAATTAGACTTGAAAACAGTATACAAAGTTTGAATATTCAAAATGAGTTAGCAACAGTATCATTATTTGTAGATGATAGAATTACAAACCTGAAAAACTCCAAAGTACCGACTGAAAGGTATTAAAAATAAGATAATTCAGGGAGTTAAAAAGTCAATGTATGGCAAAACCAATACAGTATTGTAAAATAGAAAAAAGTAAAATTAAAATTTTTTAAAAAGAAAAAAGAAAAAAAAATAAAAATCTATTTCCAAAGCAAAATTGATTTCCTATAGTTTGTTATAAGAAATAGAAACAGCTAAATTGTGCAACAAAAGAAACTATATCACTCAACAAGAGGACAAAAAAATTTTCAACTAGGAATGAAATACATGAAAAAAATATAAAATGAGGTTCAGTTCAGTTCAGTTCAGTTCAGTCGCTCAGTCATGTCCGACTCTTTGCAACCCCATGAATTGCAGCACACCAGGCCTCCCTGTTCATCACCATCTCTCAGAGTTCACTCAGACTCACGTCCATCGAGTCTGTGATGCCAGCCAGCCATCTTATCCTCTGTCGTCCCCTTCTCCTCCTGCCCCCAATCCCTCCCAGCATCAGAGTCTTTTCCAATGAGTCAACTCTTCGCATGAGGTAGCCAAAGTACTGGAGTTTCAGCTTTAGCATCATTCCTTCCAAAGAAATCCCAGGGCTGGTTTCCTTCAGAATGGACTGGTTGGATCTCCTTGCAGTCCAAGGGACTCTCAAGTCTTCTCCAAAGGGGGACCTAAACAAATTGACATACCTCTTTCTTTTTTTTTTTCTTAATATAAATGTATTTGTTTTAATTGGAAGCTAATTACTTTACAATATTGTATTGGTTTTGCCATACACTGACATGAATCCGCCACGGATGGACATGTGTTCCCCCATCCTGAATCCCTCTCCCTTGACATACCTCTTTCCTGAAAACAACATTGATGCAAATTCTAAAAACATTCTACTGGGTTTCAGTATCCTCCCCATATTCATGTCCTTCCTGAGTCCTCAGGTGTGATTTTATTGGGAAGCAGGGTCACTGAAGATGTGATTAATTGAGATGAGGGCGTACTGGAGCAGGGTGTGTCCTTGTCTAAAGTGACTGGGGCCATAAGAAAAGGGCCAGAGCCACAGGAAGAGCACCATGTGATGGCAGAGGTGAAGACTGGAATCGTGTGCCCACAAGCCAATAACATGCCAAGAGCTTCCAGGAGCCACCAGGAACCAAGAGGAAGGCATGGGCCGACTCTCCTCCATAGACTTCAGAAAGAGCATGGCCTGCTGGCCTCGTGATTCAAGACTTCTGGCCTCCAGAACGGCGAGGGACTGGACTTCTCTTGCTCTAAGTCATGTGCGTGTGTCCTCAGTCACTCAGTTGTGTCCAGATCTTTGCAATCCCAGGGACTGTAGCCCATCAGGCTCCTCTGTCATGGGATTCTCCAGGCAAGAATACTGGAGTGGACTGCCATTTCCTTCTCCAGGGGTCTTCCCGGCCCAGGGATTGAACTGGTGTCTCTTGCACCTCCTGCATTGGTAGGCGAACTCTTTACCACTGTGCCACTTGAGAAGACCCAATTATTCCTATGTGCATCCTAAGTCACTTCAGTCATGTCCAATTCTTTGCAGCACTATGGACTGGATCCCACAAGGCTCCTGTGTCCATGGGATTCTCCAGACAAAAATACTGAAGTGGGTTTCCATTTTCTCCTCCAAGGGATCTTCCTGACCCAGGGATCAAACCCACATCTCCTGTGTCTCCTGCCCTGGGAGGTGGATTCTTTATCAGTGAGCCACCTGGGAAGCTCTAAGTCATGTAGTTTGTGGCAATTTATCATTGCGGTCTAGAAAACGAATACAGATGCCAATATTTTTCCATATAAACTGCAAGCTTAATACAATCCTAATCCAAATTCTATTTGGTTGGGTTTGTAGTTTGGTTTAGTTTGACTTTTTCTTCCTTGCTTCCTTCCTTCTTCCTTTTCTTTCTTTTTGGTTTAGGATAGTATCTTGTTTATTTTTTTCTTCTCATTTTTTGGAAAAGGAAGATACTTAAAAGCCAGTCTATCAGAAGGAAAATATAGTTATATCTAGGAAACTTCTGAAAAGAAAAAGTGACAAAGCAGGTCTAGAAGTCTCTCCTGGATGTGATGAACCTGCCTGGCACCACTGCCAAGGAGGAGAAATCAGGGCAGACAAGGGAGTTCAAAAACAGTCTGAGTACAAGCAGGGATTTGAAATGAGATAGAGAAGAACCACCGAATACCTCATTCAATAAAAGGCATTGACACGACTAAAAAATTAATCAGTTAAAAACAATACAAAAATTAACGCCAAATCACAACCATATTCCTTTCACTAATATAAAGTTCTCATGGATCAAACAAAGAAGGAAACTATAAGCAAGGTGAAAAGACAGCCTTCAGAATGGGAGAAAATAGTAGCAAATGAAGCAACTGACAAAGAATTAATCTCAAAAATATACAAGCAACTCCTGCAGCTCAATTCCAGAAAAATAAATGACCCAATCAAAATATGGGCCAAAGAACTAAACAGACATTTCTCCAAAGAAGACATCGTGTCGTCGTGTCGTGTCATGAAGTCGCTCAGTCATGTCCAACTCTTTGCAACCCCATACAGATGGCTAACAAACACATGGAAATATGCTCAGCATCACTCATTATCAGAGAAATGCAAATCAAAGCCACAATGAGGTACCAACTCATGCTGGTCAGAATGGCTGCAATCCAAAAGTCTACAAACAATAAATGCTGGAGAGAATGTGGAGAAAAAGGAACCCTCTTACACTGTTGGTGGGAATGCAAACTAGTACAGCCACTATGGAGAACAGTGTGGAGATTCGTTAAAAACTGGAAACAGAACTGCCTTATGACCCAGCAATCCCATTGCTGGACATACACACCAAGGAAACCAGAATTGAAAGAGACACGTGTACCCCAATGTTCATCACAGCACTGTTTATAATAGCCAGGACATGGAAGCAACCTAGATGTCCATCAGCAGATGAATGGATAAGAAAGCTGTGGTACATATACACAATGGAGTTATTACTCAGCCATTAAAAAGAATACATTTGAACCAGGTCTAATGAGGTGGATGAAACTGGAGCCTATTATACACAGTGAAGTAAGCCAGAAAGAAAAACACCAATACAGTATACTAACACATATATATGGAATTTAGAAAGATGGTAACGATAACCCTGTATGCAAGACAGCAAAAGAGACACAGATGTGTAGAACAGTCTTTTGGACTCTGTGGGGAGAGGGCAAGGGTGGGATGATTTGAGAAGATAGCATTGAAACATGTATATTACCATATGTGAAACAGATTGCCAGTCCAGGTTCGATGCATGAGACAGGGTGCTCAGGGCCAGTGCACTGGGATGACCCTGAGGGATGGGATGGAGAGGGAGGTGGGAGGAGGGGTTCAGGATGGGGAACACATGCACATCATGGCTGATTCATGTCAGTGTATGGCAAGACCACTACAATATTGTGAAGTAATTAGCCTCCAATTAAAATAAATTAAAAACTTTTTAAGGATAAAAGCTATAAGTGATTTTCTTGTTTCTTAAAATTTTTTCTAATTATAAAAAATGTTCTAAAAAATAAATAAAGCTAAATGAATCAAACAGAGATGGTCAATTAAAGGTTGTGAGCTGTATACTTATATCCTCTACTTCCAAAATAGCTAAGAAATGGCATGAGAAAAAGCATTTGCAAATGAATAGGTCCCCTGAAAAACATGGGGAAGCAAGAATGATGCTCTTGATGGACCATATACTTTGAGGAATTTCTGAAAAATAGAAAGCAAATAAGATCCAACTTATGAGAGAAATCAGAGAACAGGGAGCTTCATTTTCGGCTGAGGATTTATTTTTCACACCAGACCTCTTTGGTGCTTCTTGCAAAGGGATCTGGACACCCAAACATAGCTAAGACCCAGAGCGTGTGCCTGCAATTACACTTTAGAAGGATTCTCAGAGATGAAACCCAACCCAACATTCTAATAAGGAAAAATATACTAATTAGGTAAAATTTTCTACTCATCTTATAAACCATTTTCCATTTGCAAAGATTTTAGAGAACTGAAGCAAACTCTTGAATTCCTGAAATCGAAAGGTTGTTATTTGGGTAAACCAATATATAAGACATATATAACATTATATGAGACACTATGTAAACTAATGTACAGTTCACTGATTTATCCTCCTGCCACAACAAGCACCACTTTTCATGTTTTGCTCACAACTCTATCCAAAAGGGAAATAATTGAGAGTGCAGCTGCTGCACAGACACCCCCAAAGAGGGAAACAAAGGAGACTGGATTCAAGCAAAAGACACATTCCCTTCTCCTTTTCTCCTCCTACACAAATACTGTTTAGACCGTTTTTTATTCTTTTTGTAAGGTGTCCTCCAAAGACCTCCTTCTGCAAGGACAGTATCTGCTGAAATGGAATCATTCTCCTGACAACATTGCTGAGCTTGGCCGAGTCCTGCTGGTATTTCAGCAGTCGAGTGTGTCCTTTGAGTTAGTTCCAGAAGTTGTGATGGATTTTCACTTATCACTTCCCTGGCCCCTCTCGGGCAGGCTGCAGAGCCAGAGCCGGCCCCATAGTGCGAGCAGAACACACTGGCCTTCACTGCACAGCTGGAGACATGCTCTGCATGTTCTTGAGAAACAGGAAGACCACGTGGAGGCCAGGCCCTGTGCCCCAGTTCTCCTGCAAAGTCTGAAAGCAGCCCCACGTGCAGTGAGCTAAGAAATAAACATAGCCCCCACCACAGGGGAGAGAACCCACACCAGACAAATCCATAGACATCTTTGCCCCTTGCTATCAAAATTAAAGCAACATTGAAGTTTTGTTTTATACCCATTAAATTAGCAAATAATAAGAAAGCTAAATGATAGCACTGGATGCTGGCAAGGGCACGATGAAATCTGCACACGGATACCCATGAGGCTACTGGGTGTGGCCCTTTCTCCAGACCAATTTCCCTCAGCTGCTCCAGTCATCGTTGTCACTTGCAACTAAAGACCCCTGACTGAAACCAGAAATAAACACAGAGATGCTTAAAGCATATTTGCAAAATTAGAGACAGTTTCAGTCTACAACACAAGATTTACTGCAAAGCAATAATGATGACGCATCAGCGCAATAGAATGGGACGTGGCTTTAAAATGGTATCAAGACTAGGTACATGTATCAAACCATTGTGTTGTATACCAGAAGCTCATACGCGTCAACTATATCTCAGTAAAGACAGTAATAGATAGCTTTCTGATTATCAGAAGAGATGCACACAAAAAGACAGATCATATAGGGAGCTTGAACAGCCCTCAAAACTAAATTATATGACAGAACCAAGACAAAACACACTTGTCACGTGGTCTAGTATGTAGGTTAACACACAATCAAAAATGTCCCCAAAAGCAGCATCCCATTCCACACTATGTACAAAAGATATAACCAAGAATAACTCAGAAAGATAAAACATAAAAGTATAAACAAGTTATATTGGAAATGCAGCAGAACGTGTATAAAGGAGGTTGGATTCATGGCAAAAAAGTTAATTAATATGAAAACTGGCCCTTTGTTACAGTCAAAGGTGCAATTCTCAACATAGATAATGATAACTAACAAATAACAGCATAAAGCAAAATTCATAAAGCAAAAATGACAGAAGATATAAAGAATAATAGGTACATGAATATTAAAACTTTGAGCTCATGTCTCTTTTCCAAGACAATGCAAACTATCAAAATAAGGGTTAATTAGTTAATAAAAGTAAATAAAACCTTAAAGCAAATGGTACCTTTTGTGCATCTTTCCACTAAAAAAAAACAACTCAATCTACCAATAAGCACAAACACAAGTACATACACACAGCATGAAAAAAAAAACCCACAAGATTAAAGGAAATAAGGACTCAAAATGAGATCCATCTCATCCTTCCAAATACATAAGAAGTGGCCACATTCACGAATGTGTCTTTATTCAGCCCTCATTTTATGCCAGGGCCAGTTATAAGTGACTCACATTTGACTTTCACTACAATGCTCAGGCAGGTAGGTTTTGCAAACAGACACCAAGGCATCAAGAATTAGCATGAAGAATAAACCTAACCAAGGAGATGAAAGATTTATATGCTGAGAATTATAAAACATTAGTAAAGGAAAATTAAGATGATTCAAAACGTGGAAAGATATCCTATGCTCTTGGATTAAAGAATTAATATCATTAAAATGGCAATATTACCCAAAGCAATCTACAGATTTAATGTGTTCCCTATCAAGCTACCCATGACATTTTTTGCAAAACAAATAATCCTAAAATTTATATAGACCCATAAAAGACCCAGAATTGCCAAAGTCATCCTGAAAGAAAAGAACAAAGCAGAAGGCATCACCCTTCCAGACTTCAGACAAGACTACAAAGGCACAGCAATCAAAACAGTGTGGCGCTGGCACAGAAGCAGACGTGCATCAGTGGAAGGGGATAAAAGCCCAAGAGTAAACCCCACACACCTGCAGTCAGCTAATCTTTGACAAAGAAGGCAGGAAGATAAAACGGGGAAGAGATGGTCTCCTCAGCAAGTGGTGCTGAGAAAGCTGGGCACCTTCATGTAAATCAGTGACGGGAGGAACACACCTTCACATCATGCACAAATATAGACTCAAAATTACTTAGCGACAAGACACTATACAACTCCTAGAAGAAATTATAGGCAAAACATTCTCTGACATGAATTGTACCAACGTTTTCTTAGGTCATCCTCCCAATGCAGTAGAAATTAAAACAAAAATAAACAAATGGGACCTAATCAAACTTGCAAGCTTTTGCACAGCAAATGAAACCATTGACAAAATTAAAAGACAATTTATGGAATGAGAGAAAATATTTGCAAACAATGTGACCAAAAAGGGCTTAATTTCCAAAATATGTAAGCAGCTCATTCAACTCTATAACAAAAACAAATAGCCAAATTGAAAAATATACAGAAGTCCTAAATGGGCCTTTCTCAAGAAGATATGTAGATGGCCAATAGGCACGTGAAAAGACACTCAACATGGCTAATTACTGTGTGTGTGTGTGTGTGCACGTGTGTGCACACTCAGTTGCTCAATCGTGTCATGACCCTTTGCACCCCATGGACTGTAGCCTGCCAGGCTCCTCTGTCCACGGAAATTTCCATTCAAGAACAATGGAGTGGGTTGCCATTTCCTACTTCAGGGCATCTTCCCAACCCAGGGATCAAGCCCACATCTCTTGCATCTCCTGCATTGGCAAGCAGATTACCATAGCACCAGAAATGAAAATCAAAACTACAGTGAGGTATTACCTCATGCCTGGCAGAATGGCCATCATTAAAAAGTCTACAAAATAGTGAATTCTGGACAGGCTGTGAAGAAAAGAGAGCCCTCCTACACTGTTGGCAGGGATGTCCGTTGCTGCAGCCACTGTGGAAAGCAGGATGGGATTTAGTTTTCCTCAAGAAACTAAAAATAGAATCGTCATGTGATGCAGCAATCCCACTCCTGGGCATACATCTGGACAGAACTATAATTCAAGACGATACATACACCCCTATATCCATAGCAGCGCTATTCAAGATATGTAAGACTTGGATGGATAAAGACAATGTGATACATATCTACAATGGAATACTACTCAGCAATGGAAAAGAACAAAATAATGCCATTTGCAGAAACATGGGCGCAACCAGAGAGGATCATATTCAGGGAAGTGAGTCAGAAAGAGATGTCACTTACATGTGTAATCTAAAATACGGCACAAATGAACTTATCTGTGAAACAGAAACAGACTCACAGACATAGAGAACAAACTTGAGGTTACCAAAGGAAACCGAGTTGGGGTAGGGATGGACTGGGCGTTTAATGCTGGTAGATGCAGATCCCATAGACTACACAGTCCATGGAATTCTCCAGGCCAGAATACTGGAGTGGGTGGCCTTTCCTTCTCCAGGGGATCATCCAACCCAGGTATCGGAGCCAGGTCTCCCACATTTTAGGCGGATTCTTTACCAGTTGAGCCACCAGGGAAGCCCAAGAACACTGGAGTGGGTAGCCTATCCCTTCTCCAGCGAATCTTCCTGACCCAGAAATCGAACCAGGGTCTTCTGAATTGCAGGCGAATTCTCTACCAACTGAACTATCAAGGAAACCCTATTAAACATAGAATGGATAAACAACAAGGTCTTACTGTATAGTGCAAGGAAGGGTGGCAAACTACAGTTTATTCAATATCCTGGATAAACCATAATTGAAAAGAATATAAGAAAGAATGTGTACATGTATATAACTGAGTCATTTTGCATATAGCAAAAATTAATGCAACATTGTGAAACAACTAAACGTCAATTTAAAAAAATTTTAAAAAGAAGTTAAGGAGGAGGTTCAGGATGGGGAGCACATGTACACCCATGGCTGATTCATGTGAACGTATGGCAAAAAACACTACAATATTGTGAAGAAACTAGCCTCCAATTAAAATAAATTAATTAATTTTTTAAAAAGAAGAAGTTAGGTAGCTTGACAGTTACTCCCAGCCACAGCTCTCAAAGGAAAAGGAAAAGCATTCTCTGAAGGTAAGGAAGGCTGTTCATAGGCTTTTCACTTGTTGGTTTACCTTCAAATGCCATTTTGAATTTTTCCAAATAAAATAAAATAAAGAAATCTGTGAAAAGATTAGTACCTTCCACTTAGCTCTCAGAGCCACCTCCTCTTCCCCAAGCCCGGCATCCACTGCCCCTATTCAGCCCTAGCTTCAGCCATGTTCTTCTCATTCTGGAGTAGTCTTCCTTTCACCTGCCACCCTCCTGTTCCTGTTGACCACTGGCCCACCATGGCCTTCAGAGAAAATCCAGGCCCTGCATGCAGTGTGCTCCTGCCCAGGCCCACTGCTCACACCTTCTGCCCCTCCACTCACTGCCAACTGCCATCAGCACATAGAAACTATAAAACACTGATGAAAGAAATCAAAGAGGACACTAATAGATGGAGAAATATACCATGTTCATGGATCGGAAGAATCAATATAGTGAAAATGAGTATACTACCCAAAGAAATCTACAGATTCAATGCAATCTCTATCAAGCTACCAGCAGTATTTTTCACAGAACTAGAACAAATAATTTCAAGATTTGTATGGAAATACAAAAAAACTCAAATAGCAAAAGCAATCTTGAGAAAGAAGAATGGAACTGGAAGAATCAACTTGCCTGACTTCAGGCTCTACTACAAAGCCACAGTCATTAAGACAGTATGGTACTGGCACAAAGACAAAAATATAAATCAGTGGAACAAAATAGAAAGCCCAGAGATAAATCCACACACCTATGGACACCTTATCTTCAACAAAGGAGGCAAGAATATACAATGGAGTAAAGACAATCTCTTTCACAAGTGGTACTGGGAAAACTGGTCAACCACTTATAAAAGAATGAAACTAGATCACTTTCTAACACCACACACAAAAATAAACTCAAAATGGATTAAAGATCTAAATGTAAGACCAGAAACTATAAAACTCCTAGAGGAGAACATAGGCAAAACGCTCTGACATACATCACAGCAGGATCTTCTATGATCCACCTCCCAGAATACTGGAAATAAAAGCAAAAATAAACAAATGGGATCTAATTACAATTAAAAGCTTCTGCACAACAAAGGAAACTATAAGTAAGGTGAGTAAGGTGAAAAGACAGCCTTCTGAATGGGAGAAAACAATAGCAAATGAAGCAACTGACAAACAACTAATCTCAAAAATATACAAGCAACTTATGCAACTCAACTCCAGAAAAATAAATGATCCAATCAAAAAATGGGCCAAAGAACTAAATAGGCATTTCTCCAAAGAAGACATACGGATGGCTAACAAACACATGAAAAGATGCTCAACATCACTCATTATCAGAGAAATGCAAATCAAAACCACAATGAGGTACCATTTCACACCAGTCAGAATGGCTGCAATCCAAAAGTCTACAAGCAATAAATGCTGGAGAGGATGTGGAGAAAAGGGAACCCTCTTACACTGTTGGTGGGAATGCAAACTAGTACAGCCACTATAGAAAACAGTGTGGAGATTCCTTAAAAATTGCAAATAGAACTGCCTTATGACCCAGCAATCCCACTGCTGGGCATACACACCGAGGAAACCAGAATTGAAAGAGACACGTGTACCCCAATGTTCATTACAGCACTATTTATAATAGCCAGGTCATGGAAGCAACCTAGATGTCCATCAGCAGATGAATGGATAAGAAAGCTGTGGTACATATATACAATGGAGTATTACTCTGCCCTTAAAAAGAATAAATTGGAATCAGTTCTAATGAGGTGGATGAAACTGGAGCCGATTATACAGAGTGAAGTAAGCCAGAAGGAAAAACACCAATACAGTATACTGACACATATATATGGAATTTAGAAAGATAGTAGTGATGACCCTGTATGTGAGGCAACAAAAGAGACACAGAGGTATAGAACAGACTTTTGGCCTCTGAGGGAGAGGGAGAGGGTGGGATGATTTGGGAGAATGGCATTGAAAAATGTATACTATCATGTAAGAAATGAAGCACCAGTCTATGTTCGATACAGGATACAGGATGCTTGGGGCTGGTGCACGGGGATGATCCAGAGAGATGATATGGGGTGGGAGGTGGAGGGGGCTTCGGGATTGGGAACTCGTGTACACCTGTGGCTGATTCATGTCAATGTATGGCAAAACCAATACAGTATTGCAACATAGAATAAAGTAAAAATAAAATTAAAAAAAAAGAAACCATAAGTAGCATATGGCTTAAAATATTTTATTGTTAACAGCTAAACTGTATGCCTTACTGAGGGCTGAAAATTAAATCTTTCTTTGCTTTGAAAAAAAAAAAGAAAGAAAGTTCCAAGTCCCTGACACTCCCATTTATTATGCTGTCCCCCAGCACAGTATGCCATTCCCACACCTAGTGAATTCTTTTTTTTAACAATTTTATTGAGATATAATTATCACATCATAAAACTCACCCTTTTAAAGTGTACAATTCAATGGTTTTTAGTGTGTTCACAGAAAATTATGAACCATCACCAAAATCAATTGTAGAACATTTTCATGACTTTCCCCAAACCTCCATACCTATTAACCTTCACCCCTTTTCCCCTCAACCCCTAAACAAACAGTAATCTGTTTGTAAATCTGCCTCTTATGAAAATTTCATGTAAGTGGAATAATATAATTGATCTTTTATGAATTATCCCTTTCACGTAACATAATGTTTTCAAGGTTTATCCACGTTGTCACACACATCAATACTTTATTCCTTATTACTGCCAGATAATATTCAATTGTATGAATACATCTTATTTTGTTCCATTCATCAGCTGATGGATTTCGGAGTTGTTTCCACTTTGGAGCTATTCTGGATAAAGCTACTATGAATACTCCTCCACAAGTATACCTCATTTTATTGCACTTTACTTTATTGCCTTCTCATACACTGAAATTTTTACAAATTGAAGGTTTGTGGCAACCCTGTGTTGAGCAAGTCTATTGGTGCCATTTTTCCAACAGCATTTGCTCACTTCGTGTCTCTGTGTCACTCCCAATATTTCAAATTTTTTCATTATTATCTTTGTGCTGGTTACCTGTGATCTTTGACATTGCTATTGCAGAATGATTACAACTAACTCAGATAATGGTTAGCATTTTTTGGCAATAAAGTATTTTCAATTAAAGTATGCACTGCTGCTGCTGCTAAGTCGCTTCAGTCGTGTCCGACTCTGTGCGACCCCATAGACAGCAGCCCACCAGCCTCCCCCGTCCCTGGGATTCTCCAGGCAAGAACACTGGAGTGGGTTGCCGTTTTCTTCTCCAATGCATGAAAGTAAGAAGTGAAAGTGAAGTCGCTCAGTCGTGTCCGACTCTTAGCGACCCCGTGGACTACACACTACCAGGCTCCTCCATCCAAGGATTTCCAGGCAAGAGTAGTGGAGTGGGGTGCCATTGCCTTCTCCGAGTATACACTATACTATAACAAATATATATTGTTTTTTTAATGTAAGGCTATATGAAGTGATTCTCACTGTGGTTTTAATTTCCATTTCCCCAATAGCTAATGATGTTGAACATTGTTTTATGTGTTTATTAGCTATTTGTATATTTTCTCTGAAAAAAAAATGTATATGCTGATCATTTGCCCTTTTTCTGGCCTCACATGATCTTAGTTCCCCAACCAAGAACTGAACCCGTGACCCTTGCAGTGGAAGTGTAGAGTCCCAACCACCCGACTTCCAAGGAATTCCCCATTTGCCCATTTTTAATGGGGCTGGTTATCTTTTCTTAGTAAAAGGAAGGAGTTCTTCATATATTTTAAATACAGGTCCCTACCATATATGTAAATATTTTTACATGTTTGATGGTGTCCGTCACAACACAAGAGTTCTTACTTTTTTTTTTTAGACTGGTTCATTTTTTTTTAATTTATTTATTTATTTATTTTAAATTACAATACTGTATTTGTTTTGCCATACATTGACACAGTACAATTTATCTGTTTTTCCTTGTGTTGCCTGTGTTTTTGTTGTCAATCTGCTCATCTGCTGTAGGTCTAGTCAGATATTCAAGTTACTCCTGAGTCGTTTTTGTAGTTTCTCTCCTAGAATTTGTTCATTTCATCAAAGTTATTTAGCATATATGTATTTATATATATATATATATATACTAGTTATCTAGTATATTGACAAATCTATGGTTTTCCTTTATAATCTTTTCTATAATGTCATCTTATTTATCTTCTAAAATCCAGCTATTACTGAGTTCACCACCTTCCCAACACACATACTCACACCACTTCCTGAGTGTTCTGTGTTCACAGCTTGCCTCATTCCTACTGTAACTAAGACACCTTGTCCCTCAGTGTCACAGTCAGCTTGCTTACATATCAGGAGGCTGTGAGCTCTTCAAAGGTTAAGACCACCCTATTCATCTCTGAGTACCCAGCTACAGAACAGAGCTGGCTGGACTGTCACTGAACTTGATGAGTCTTTTCTGGCATCAAAGAGGGGATGTCTTTGGCTTCTCTAGCAGTGCTGATGAGCAAACAGTGGGAACAGAGAAAGCTGGTATGAGGGAAAGTAAAGTAAGAACTAGTAAGGGGCTCCTTTCCAAATGTGAGTAGCTCCCCAAGCCCTCAAAGAACAAACTCTTTCTAGGCCATCTAAATTAACTGCTTGGGAAGCACAGTGCCTGGAAGTCCCTAAGGACAGGACTCCACCATTAGCTATTCATAAAGCGCCTTTATGTAGCCCTCTTTCTTTCTGCAGAGGTATTTGGCATAAGGGACTTAACAGATAAGATTTGAAAGTAAAAACCATTCCCACTAACACAGTCCCGAGGTCCTTTGGATACTATCACCAGCCATCTGAGTCTGTAATAAACACCAGGGCTGAATAAAGATTGGCAGGGCTGTTTCATCAAGGTTGGGGAGGCTTGATGGTATCCCTTTGCTAATTAAAATTCACTCTTCCAGAGAGCTGTGATCTTTGGTGTCTTATGCACTTGAAAAATATACCTTTGACATTTAAGCCACACTCTCTGGGATTGTGCTAGTGGCAGTAATAAGTCACAAATTCCAGCCAGAATGAAAATGCTAAATTCTATGCCGGGGCTTGACTTAAAGGGCAAGGAGACCCAACTCCTAAGGTTTGTCATTAATCCTTCACCACCTAGAGAAACAACCATCTCCCTGTCCTTGGACTAACAAGGCCAACAATGCAAGGCCCCTGCCCACTCCTAAAATTTGAGGCTATGATCACAACAAACCACTTTTACGCTCTGGACAATTTTGGGGGCTGTTTGGCATATGGTTCAGAAACTCACTGGGCCACGCAAGATCAGGTGGCTGGGTGGGCAGAGTCCTTAGACCTGCTCCAGGCTCAGTCACAAGCCCACAGTGACAACTAGCTGCCACCTCTGCCCAGGATCCCAGGGTCCCAAGAGGATCAATTGACTGGCAGGGGAGAGATTCCTGGCTTTCTGCCAGATCTCTGCTCCCAGGCTCTTCTGTCCTGGGGCTGGGGCTTTTGGCCACCCACACATGCCTCCTCCTCAGTCCCTCCCAGGTCCCCAGGAGGCACCACGTAGAGAGGAAAGGCTCTGACCACAGCTGGCCTCTCCTTCCTGCGTAGGTCAGGCTGTGCCTTCCTGACAAGAGTGGCTTTGCACCCTGTCTGAAATGTGGGCCCCAAGCACCCTTGCCCTTCATACCTTTGTAGACACTGCTGCTGGACCAAAATGCCCCTTTTCATCTGCCTCTCGAACAGGATTGCACCCTGACGGTGGCTTCCTTCACCTGCACCCCATCAACCAAAGATCAGCCACCTCCATTCTGGGATCCCCCACGTCTCTGCTGTAGACAGCCCTGACAGGCTAGTCGTGTTCCCCTGATTGGCCATTACCTGTCCCCACATGTAAAGCAAAAATGGTTCATGGAGTGAGACTGGGGTCAAGAAAATAAGGGGAAATATGCTCTGGAGGTCAATGGATCCATCACCCACCTCTTGGTCACATCAGGCTCAGAGAACAAGAGAAGTTGGGCTATCTTCTGAAGTGGAAAAAGTATTTAAGAAAACACCATCTTTGTTCTTGCTTCCTCTAGGAGATTGTCATAGAATGCAGTTTTTAGAGGAGATGGAGTCAAAGGATAAAGGGAAGAGTGAGAGAATGAAGTCAGAGATAACTGCAAAGGAAAGAGATGCTGGGACAGTGGCCCTGAGACAGACGGTGATGCTCGCTCCAAATAAGTTGCTTCCTGCTCCAAGTTCTGTGCCCTATCTGTAACCCATCACCAAAGTGCTTGGTTTGGTTGACAATACAAATGTATTACCTATTCACAAAATTAAGTTCATCTTAAAAATATGCAAGAAATTCAGGTGGGGATAGACAATATGGCAATATGGTAGGTAGATGTGGAGTACATCTCTCTCCACAGATGCATCAGGAATAAATACACCTTCAGATTTAGAAGATTTTGCAGAACACCAGCTGAGAACAGACAAGAGTCCCTGACCACTGGAAAGGAGTACATAGACTCATGAATAACTCAGTAGGACGAAGGAAGGAAGGGGAAAAAGAGAGCGAGCAGGACTGGACCTGCAATCATGGGGGTGAGGGAACTGAAGTGGGGGTGAGATCTCCACACTGGGACAAACATTTGGGATGGAGGGAAAGCATTTGAGCCATTGGAGAGTGCAACAGCTCATCTGTAACAGTCTGAATGGAGTGATAATCACACAACAAACCTTGCCACAGCCCTATATACCCCAGAGAGGGACACAAGACCCTGGAACACTCAGAGGCTGAGAGATGGACCATAAGGGTTGGAGAGCATGCCCAGAACAAGGTCAGCTGTTGACCGTGAGGAGACAGCCTGAGGGGATGGAGGGAAGAGACATCAGTAGGGAATGCCTTTGGAGGAAAGCTGGGCAGCCATGGAAGCAAGGCAATACTGCTGAGTCACATATAGGGGCTGGAGTCATCACTGTAGCCTCTCTCACCCCAGACAGTAGTGCCAGCAGCTGACCAATAGAGAAAAACCCTAGAGAGGGTGGCCCTTTGAGTGCCTGATGTGCTGAGCAATAGGGAAAGTACTCTAGCCAGAGGGGTGCCTTTGAGTGCCTGCTGTTCCAAGCAACACAGAAGGACCAGCCAGGGAAGCTGTTTGAATGCCAGCTTCCAGAGGCTAGAAGAAGACTCTAATAGTGCCATAGCTCCTGTGCCTGAAGATACCAGTGTCTCTGAACACTCGGTGCTTCCAGGGTCCGCATGATCCAAGCAGCTGCACCACCCACATGCTCAGTCCTCTCTGGGGTAGAGCTGCCAGGGCTAGAAGAAGTCCCTAATAGTGCCATATCATCTATGCCCACAGCTGCCAGCTCCCCTGCATATCTGGTGCCGCCAGGATCCCTGCAATCCCATCAGCTGTGCCAGCTCCAACCCAGTCCTCACTAGGGCAGACCTAAATCCTCTAGGACAGCCTCAGGAACAACTCCTGTGGATGATCCACAAGCACGTGGGGATGAAACCACAACTGAACTCCAGGGCCAGCATGGCTAAGGAAGAAGGTCAAAAACCTTTCCATCAGCTGCGAAAGCTGCAGATCCACAAAATCAACCAGGCAGACTCTGTGTCTATAGACTATATTGAAGGACAATGAGAGTTCCCACAAAAGAACTGGTTCTGGATTTTTCCTTCTTTCTTTTTCCACTGCTGAGTTTGTTGATTTTATTATTACTATTAACTCTATTTAAGCTTTTGAGAACTTTTTTTTAAAGCAGACTTTTTATTTCCTTTATATACTTACCTATACATTGGCTTTTTGTGGCTCTAAAGGGTTTTCTCTACTTAAATTGTTTGTTTTTTGTTTGTTTTTCTTATTGTTCTTTTCCTGCTGCAGTTATTCTTCAGTACATACACTTTTTGCACACTTCTACTTAACTTTGCTTTTCTGGTTTTCTTCTTTTCATCCTTTTCTCTATTTCCCATGTTTGTTAGTCTGTTTTGTTTTCTTTGCTTTATTCCCCAGTTGGCACTCTGCTTCGGTCTTGTGTTCTGGTTTGTGTTTTGGCTGGTTTTGTTTTTAATTGTCCGATACCATTTTTGGTTTCCTTTGCCAGCCAAGTAGCTCTCTGGTGCTTTCTTCTCTCTGGACTGTTTTGGTTCTGCTTGTATGTGTATATGCATGTTTCCTTGTTTTTGCTGTTTTTTGTCTGGTTTTGTATCTACCATTGGTCTAGGGTTTTTTGCTTTGTTTTGTTTTTTGTTTTTCTATGTTTGCTTTAACCCACTTTAATGCCATAACAAATGGCTTATGGAATCTCAGTTCCCTGACCAGAGATTAGGCATGAGCCTTTGAAGTGGGAGTGTCTAGTCCAAAATACTAGACTGCCAAAGAACTGATGCCAGGGAGTATTAATTACTGAGAACTTCCACAAAGGCCTACATCCTTATCCAGGACCCAGCATCACCCAACTGCTGGCAGCATCCTCTGCAGGAGGCCTCACCCAAACAACAAGCAAGACAAAAACATAAACTTGATCATCAGCAGACACTCCAAAACATACCTCCTCACACAACCCTGCCCAGTAGAGGGGAAAAACTCATCTCTTCCCACCAGAATGCAAGCACAAGTCCTCCCAGTACAAAACCTACACAAACTACTGGACCAAACACACCCACCAAAGCCAAAAACCAAAAGGAAGAATACAGCCCTAAACCCGGGAAAAAAAGACCTCAATCACAGTAAGCTAGGGATAAAATTAAAAGACAGAGAAATATTGTGCAAATGAAGAAACAAGGTAAAAACTCACAATATCAAATAAATGAAGAGGAAATAGACAATCTACCTGAAAAAGAGTTCAGAGTAATGATAGTAAAGATGATCCAAAACCTCAAAAATGAACTGGAGAAAATGAAAGAATCAATTAACACATTTAACAAGGACCTAGAAGAAATAAAGAATAAACAAACAGAGACAAACAACATAATTACTGAAATTAAAATTTTTCTAGAAGGATTAATAGCAGAATAACTGAGATGGAAGAATGGATAAATGAACTGGAAGATAGAATGGTGGAAATAACTGCTGAAGAGCAGAATAAAGGAAAAAGAATAAAAAGCATTGAGGATAGTCTCAGAGACCTCTGGGACAATATTAAACACTCCAACATTTGGATTAGAGGAGTCCCATAAGAAGAAGAGAAAAAGAAAGTGTCTAAGAAAATTTATGAAGAGATTATAGTTGAAAACTTCCTAACATGGGAAAGGAAATTAGTCAATCAAGTCCAAGAAGCACAGAGAGTCCCATACAGGATAAACGCAAGGAGAAACACACTGAGACACATATGAATCAAATCAACAAATACTAAACACAAAGAATGAATATTAAAAGCAGCAAGGGAAAAGCAACAAATAATACACAAGGGAAATCCCATATGATTAACAGCTGATCTTTCAGCAGAAACTCTGCAGGCCAGAAGGGAATGGTAGGATATAAAGTACTGAAAAGGAAAAATCTACAACCAGATTATTCAACCTGGCAAGGATTTCATTCAAAAATTGGTAGAGAAACCAAAAACTTTACAGTCAAGCAAAAGTTAAGAGAATTTAGTACCACTAAACCAGCTTTACAACAAGTGTTAAAGGGACTTCTATAGGCAGAAAACACAAAAGAATGAAAAGATTTACAAAAATAAATTCAAAACCATAAAGAAAAAAAAAAAGAAAAATACCAATAGGAACATATATTATCAATAATTACTTTAAGTGTAAATGGATTAAACACTCCAACCAAAAGACACAGACTGGCTGAATAGATACAAAAGCAAGACCCATATATATACTGTCTATAAGAGACCCACTTCAGACATAGAGACACATACAGACTAAAAGTGAGAGGATGGAAAAAGATATTCCATGCAAATACTCAGATCAGATAATATAGACTTTAAAATAAAGACCATTACAAAAGGCAAGAAAGGACACGATGTAATGATCAAGGGGTCAATCCAAGAAGACATAGCAATTGTAATTAACGCACCCAACATAGGAGCACCTCAATACATAAGGCAAACACTAACAGACATAAAAGGGGAAATTGACAGCAACACAGTAACAATAAAGAACTTTAACATCCCACTCACACCAATGGACAGCACATCAAAACAGAAATGTGACAAGGAAACACAAGCCTTAAATGGCACACTAGACCAGACTGACCTAATTGATCTCTTCAGGATACTCCATCCAAATGCAGAATACACTTTCTTCTCAAGTGTACATGCAATATTCTCCAGGATAGACCACATCTTAGGTCACAAATCAAGCCTCAGAAAATTTAAGAAAATTGAAGTTGTATAAGCATCTTCTTTGACCACAATGCTGTGAAACTAGATATCATTTACAAGGGGAAAAACTGTTAAAAAAAAAAAGTACAAGAGATTAAGAAATATATTTATAAACAACAGATTGCTGGAGAAGTAAAAAGGAAATCAAAAGCTCCTAGAAACGAATGGCAATGAAAACACAATGACTCAAAACTCATGATATGCAGCAAAAGCAGTTCTAACAGGGAAGTTTATAGCAATATAATCTTACCTCCAGAAATAGGAAAAATATCAAATAGACCACTTAACTTTACACCTAAAAACTGGGGAAAAAAGAACAAAAACTCCAAAGTTAATAGAAGGAAAGAAATCAGATCACAGCAGAAATCAATGGAAAGAAATGAAGGAAGCAATAGTAAAGATGAGTAAATCTAAAAGCTGGTTCTTTGAGGAGATAAATAAAATTGACAAATCATTAACTAGACTCACCAAGGAAAAAAGGGAGAAAAATCAAGTCAACAAAATGAGAAAGGAGAGTTCAAGGGATGATGTAGAAATAAAAGGGTCATAAGAGATGATAGCGAGCAACTATATGCCAGTAAAATGGACAACTTGGAAGAAATGGACAGATTCTTAGAAAGGTTCAGCCTTCCAGGACTGAATCAGAAAGAAACAGAAATTATGAAGACGCCAATAACAAGCACTGAAATCAAAAGTGTGATCAAAAATCTCCCAAGAAACAACAGCCCAGGGCCACATGGATTCACCAATGAATTCTATTCAAACATTTAGAGTAGAGTTAATGTCTATCCTTCTTAAACTCTTACAAAAAGTTGCAGAGGAAGGAGCACTTCCAAATTCATTCTATGAAGCCACCATCATACTGATACCAAAACCAGATAGTGAAGTGAAGTCGCTCAGTTGTGTCCGACTCTTTGCGACCCCATGGACTGTAGCCCACTAGGCTCCTCTGTCCATGGGATTTTCCAAGCAAGAATACTGGAGTGGGTTGCCATTTCCTTTTCCAGGGGATGTTCCCAACCCAGGGATTGAACCCAGGTCTCCCACATTGCAGGCAGATGCTTTAACCTTAAAGACATCACACAAAAATAAAATTACAGGCCAATATCATTGATGAACATAGATGCAAAAATCCTCAACAAAATTCTAACAAACAGAACCCAACAACACGTTAAAAAGATCACACACCATGATCAAGTCTGATTTATCCTAGGGATGCAAGAATTCTTTAATATATACAAGTCAATCAATGTGATATCCACAGTAACAAATTCAAATATTAAATTATATGATAATCACAATACATGCAGAAGACACTTTTGACAAAATTCAGTACCCATTTATGATTTTTTTTAATTCTTCAAAAATAGACATAGAAGGAAAATACCTCAACAGTGGCCACAGGACTGGAAAAGGTCAGTTTTCATTCCAATCCCAAAGAAAGGAAATTCCAAAGAATCCTCAAACTACCACACAGTTGCACTCATCTCACATGCTAGTAAAGTAATACTCAGAATTCTCTAAGCCAGGCTTCAGCAATACGTGAACCGCAAACTTTCAGATGTTCAAGCTGGCTATAGAAATGGCAGAGGAAACAGAGATCAAATTGCCAACATCTGCTGGACCATCAAAAAAGCAAGAGAGTTCCAGAAAAACTTCTTTGTGCTTTATTGACTATGCCAAAGCCTTCGACTGTGTAGATCACAATAAAGTGTGGAAAATTCTTAAAGAGATAGGAATACCAGACCACATGACCTGCCTCTTGAGCAATCTGTATGTAGGTCAGGAAGCAACACTTAGAACTGGACATGGAACAACAGACTGGTTCCAACTAGGAAAAGGAGTATACCAAGGCTGTATATTGTCACCCTGCTTATTTATCTTATATGCAGAGTACATCATGTGAAATGCCAGCCTGGATGAAACACAAGCTGGAATCAAGATTGCCGGGAGAAGTATCTGTCACCTCAGATATGCAGATGACACCACCCTTATGGCAGAAAGTGAGGAGGAACTAAAGAGCTTCTTGATGAAAGTGAAAGAGGAGAGTGAAAAAGTTGGCTTAAAGCTCAACATTCAGAAAACTAAGATCATGGCATCAGGTATCATCACTTCATGGCAAACAGATGGGGAAACAGTGGAAACAGTGGCTGACTTTATTTTGGGGGTGGGCTCCAAAATCACTGCAGATGGTGATTGCAGCCATGAAATTAAAAGACACTTACTCCTTGGAAGGAAAGTTATGACCAACCTAGACAACATATTAAAAAGCAGAGACATTACTTTGCCAACAAAAGTCTGTCTAGTCAAACCTATGGTTTTTCCAGTGGTCATGTATGGATGTGAGAGTTGGACTATAAAGAAAGCTGAGCGCCGAGGAATTCATGCTTTTGAACTGTGGTGTTGGAGAAGACTCTTGAGAGTGCCTTGGACTGCAAGGAGATCCAACCAGTCCATCCTAAAGGAGATCAGTCCTGGGTGTTCATTGGAAGGACTGATGTTGAAACTCAAACTACAATAATTTGGCCACCTGATGCGAACAGCTGACTCATTGGAAAAGACCTTGATGCTGGGAAAGATTGAGGGCAGGAGAAGAAGGGGATGACAGAGGATGAGATGGTTGGCTGGCATCACCAACTCAATGGACATGAGTTTGAGTGGACTCAGGGAGCTGGTGATGGACAGGGAGGCCTGGCATGCTGCAGTTCATGGGGTTGCAAGGAGTCAGACACGACTGAGCAAGTGAACTGAACTGAACTGAACATCAACATAATAAAGGCCATGTATGATAAACCCACAGAAAACATTATTTTCAATGGTGAAAAACTGAAAGCATTGCCTCTAAGATCAGGAACAAGACAAGGGTGACCACTCTTGTCACTATTATTCAACATAATTTTGGAAGCCCTAGCCATGGCAATCAGAGAAGAAAAAAGAAATAAAAGGAATCCATATTGAAAAAGAAGTAAAATTCTCACTGTTTGCAGATGACATGATACTACACATAGAAAACCTAAAAGGTACTATCAGAAAATTACTAGAGCTAATCAGTGAATTTAGTAATGTTGCAGGATACAAAATCAATATATAGAAATCATCTGTATTCCAATACACTAACAATGAAAAAACAGAAAGAGAAATTAAGGAGTCAAACCCATTTACCACTGCAACCAAGAAAATAAAAAACCTAGGCATAATCCTATCTAAGGAGAAAAAAGGACTGTATACAGAAAATTATAAGACATTGACCTGCCTCTTGAGAAAGCTATATGCAGGTCAGGAAGCAACAGTTAGAACTGGACATGGAACAACAGACTGGTTCCAAATAGGAAAAGGAGTATGTCAAGGCTGTATATTGTCACCCTGCTTATTTAACTTATATGCAGAGTCCATCATGAGAAACGTTGGACTGGAAGAAGCACAAGCTGGAATCAAGATTGCCGGGAGAAGTATCCGTCACCTCAGATATGCAGATGACACCACCCTTATGGCAGAAAGTGAAGAGGAACTAAAAGCCTCTTGATGAAAGTGAAAGAGGAGAGTGAAAAAGTTGGCTTAAAGCTCAGCATTCTGAAAATGAAAATCATAGCATCTGGTCCCATCACTTCATGGGAAACAGATGGAGAAACAGTGGAAACAGTGGCTGACATTATTTTGGGGGTCTCCAAAATCACTGCAGATGGTGATTGCAGCCATGAAATTAAAAGATACTCCTTGGAAGGAAAGTTATGACCTACCTAGATAGCATATTGAAAAGCAGAGACATTACTTTGCCAACAAAGGTCCATCTAATCAAGGCTATGGTTTTTCCTGTGGTCACGTATGGATGTCAGAGTTGGACTCACAGAAAGCTGAGTGCCAAAGAATTGATGCTTTTGAACTGTGGTGCTGGAGCAGACTCTTGAGAGTCCCTTGGACTGCAAGGAGATCCAACCAGTCCATTCCGAAGGAGATCAGCCCTGGGTGTTCTTTTGAAGGAATGATGCTAAAGCTGAAACCCAGTACTTTGGCCACCTGATGCGAAGAGTTGACTCATTGGAAAAGACCCTGATGCTGGGAGGGATTGGGGGCAGGAGGAGAAGGGGATGACAGAGGATGAGATGGCTGGATGGCATCACCGAATCAATGGACGTGAGTTTGAGTGAACTCCAGGAATTGGTGATGGACAGGGGAGGCCTGGCATGCTGCGATTCATGGGCTCGCAAAGAGTCAGACATGACTGAGCAACTGAACTGAACTGATGAAAGAGATCCAAGACAACATAAAGAGATTGAGAGATATTCCATGTTCCTGGGTTGGAAGAATCAATATTGTGAAAATGACTACACTACCAAAAGCAATCCACAGATTCAGTGCAATTCCTATCAAATCACCAATGGCATTGGTAAAACTGGAACAAAAATTTCACAGTTCTTATGGAAACACAAAAGACCCTAAATAGCCAAAGCAATCTTGAGAAAGAAGAATGGCGCTGGAGGAATCAACCTTCCTGACTTCAGACTATACTGCAAAACTGTAGTCATCAAGACAGTATGGCACCAGCACAAAAACAGAAATATAGACCAAATGGAACAAGACAGAAACTCCAGAGATAAACCCATGCACCTATGAGAACCTTATCTTTGACAAAAGAGGCTATAATATACAATGAAGAAAAGACAGCCTCTTCAATAAATTGTGCTGGGAAAACAGGACAGTGATGAGTAAAAGAACGAAATTAGAACACTTCCTAACACCATACACAAAGATAAACTAAAAATGCATTAAAGACCTAAATGTAAGATCACAAATCACAAAACGCTAGAGGAAAACATAGGCAGAACACTCTATGACATAAATCATAGCAAGATCCTCTAGAGTAATGAAAATAAAAATAAACAAACCATACCTGATTAAATTTAAAAGCTTTTGTGCAGCAAAGGAAATTACAAACAAGATGAAAAGATAACTCTCTGGATGGGAGAAAATAACAGCAAATGAAACAACTAGCAAAGGTTCAACCCTCAAAATATATGAGCAGCTCATGCAAATCAACACCAGAAAAGACAAACAACTCAATCAAAAAGTGGCCAGAAGACCTAAACAGACATTTCTCCAAAGACATACAAATGGCTGATAAACACATGAAAAGATGCACACCATCACTCATTATTAGAGAAATGCAAATGTAAAGTACAATGTGATATCACCTCATACCGGTCAGAATGGCCATTATCAAAAAATCTGTAAACAATAACTGATGGAGCGGGTGTGGAGAAAAGGAAACTCTCTTGCACTGTTGGTGGGAATGTAAACTGATACAGCCACTATGGAGAACAGTGTGAGATTCCTTTAAAAACTAGGAATAAATTTAAAATTTCTTAAAGAACTAGCGGTGGGAAGGAGGTTCAAGAGAGGGGACATATGTATACCTAGGGCTGACTCATGTTGATGTATGGCAGAAACCAACATAATATTGTAAAGCAATTATCCTTCAATTAAAAATTTTAATTGAAGGACTTCACCAGTGTCTCAGCGGTTAAGAATCTACCTGCAATGTAGGAGATGTGGCAGAGGCCAAGGGTTCGAGCCCTGGGTCAAGAAGATCCCCTGGAGAAGGAAATGGCCACCCACTGCAGTATTCTTGTCTAGAAAATCCCATGGACAGAGAAGCCTGATGGGCTACAGTCCATGGGGTCACAAAGAGTGAGACATAACTTAGTGACTCAACAGCAAAAACAAAAATTTTAACAAAGTTTGAAAAAAAAATTAAATTCAGGCAAAAACTGGCACGTGCACACACACACACACACACACACACACACACAAATGAGAAAACCATAACTCAAAAAGTCACCTGTATCCCTATGTTCATTGCAGCACTATTTACAATATTCAGGACATGGAATCAACCTAGATGTTCGTTTACAGGTGAATGGATAAAGAAGCTGTGGTACATATTTACAATGTTTGACTCATCCATAAAAAGGAATGAATTTGAGTCAGCTCTAGTGAGGTGGATTCACTACAGCCTGTTATACAGAATTTTAAAAAAAAGTCAAAAAGAGAAAAACAGATACCGTATATTAATGCATAGATATGCAATATAGAAAATGGTACTGATGAACCTATTTTCAGGGCTGGAAGAGAAATGCAGATGAAAAGGATGGACTTGGGTATAGTGGGGGAAGGAAGGGACAAATTGAGAGAGTAGCACAGACTTATACACACTACTATGTGTAGAATAGATAACTAATGTGAAGCTGCGGTATAACACAGGGAGCTCAGCCCAGCGCTCCATGGTTTAGAAGGGGTGGGATGGAGAGGGTGAGTTGGGTGGGAGTTTCAAGAGGAAGGAGGCATGCATATACCTACAGCTGATTCATGTCATTTTATGGCAGAAACCAACACAACGTGGTAAAAATTACCCTCCATCAAAAAATAAAATTAAAAAAATATGTGCAGAAGCATGAGGCTGGAACATATTGGGCTGCTCGCTCAAGCCCATTATTGCCCTTGGACTGGGAAGGCTTGACTGGTGAGGGAGAGTGGTCGAGTATGGCTGGAGATGCGCCTTCTCTGGGTCAATGTCACCAGCTGTAACTAGGAAAAGAGGATGAAGTGATGCAGCTATTAGGATAGTCTGGGCAGCTTCCTACACGCTCTGCATAATATTCTCTTTAACTCCAACATTCTGACTCTGTCTTGGAGATTGGCACCAGAAAAGCCCACAGCAGAAGGCTATATCTGAGATGCCAGGCTCTGTTTCCTCCTTTTCTCTCTTCCATTGTCATGCTTCAGTTGGACCCAAAGCTGTTGAAACAATGACATTTAGAAGTCCGTTGCAAAATATTTGATGACTTTATTGTTAGGCACCCCATATATTTGTTGCTTTAGTAAATTTATTTATTTTCATTGGTTTTGGATTGTACAAAGGCAATTGGCTTTTTTATTCATTATATACCAAGCAGCTTACTATTGGTTCAGTTCAGTCATTCTGTCGTGTCCACCTCCTTGCAACCCCATGGACTGCAGCACACCAGGCTTTCCTGTCCAACTCCTGGAGCTTGCTCAAATTCATCTCCATTGAATCAGTGATGCCATCCAGCCTTCTCATCTCTGTCTTCTCATCTCTGTCATCCCCTTCTCCTCCTGCCTTTAATCTTTCCCAGCATCAGGGTCTTTTCAAATGAGTCACCTCTTTGCATCAAGCAGCCAAAGTATTGGAGCTCCAGCTTCATCATTAGTCCTTCCAATGAATATTCAGGACTGATTTCCTTTAGGATTGAATGGTTTGGTCTCCTTACAATTCAAGAGACTCTCAAAAGTCTTCTCCAACACCACAGTTCAAAAGCATCAATTCTTTGGCACTTAGCCTGCTTTATGGTCCAACCCTCACATCCATACATGACTACTGGAAAAACCATAGCTTTGACTAGACAGGCCTTTGTGGACAAAGTAATGTCTCTGCTTTTAATATGCTGCCTAGGTTGGGCATATCTTAGCTTCCAAGGAGTGAGCATCTTTTCACTTCATGGCTGCAGTCACCATCTGCAGTGGATCTGGAGTTCAAGAAACTAAAGTCTCTCACTGGTTCCATTGTGTCCCCATCTATTTGCCATGAAGTGATGGGACCAGATGTCATGATCTTCATTTCTTGAATATTGAGTTTTAAACCAGATTTTTCACTTTCCTCTTTTACTTTCATCAGGAGGCTCTTCAGTTCCTCTTCATTTTCAGCCATAAAAGTGGTGTCATCTGCATATCTGAGCTTAGTAAAATTTCTCCCAACAATCTTCATTCCAGCTTCTGCTTCATCCAGCCCAGCATTTCACATGATGGGGCTTCCCTGGTGGCTCAGAGGTTAAAGCGTCTGCCTGCAATGTAGGAGACCTGGGTTCAACCCTGGGTCGGAAAGATCCCCTGGAGAAGGAAATGGCAACCCACTCCAGAATTCTTGCCTGGAGAATCCCAGGGACGGAAGTGCCTGGTAGGCTACCGTCCATGAGGTCACAAAGAGTCGGACACGACTGAGTGACTTCACTTCACTTCACTCTGCATATAAGTTAATTAAGCAGGGTGACAATATACAGCCTTGACATACTCCTTTCTCAATATGGAACCAGTCCATTGTTCCATGCCTGGTTCTAACTGTTGCTTCTTGACCTACATACAGATTTCTCAGGAGGCAAGTAAGTTCAGTTCAGTTCAGTTGCTCAGTTGTGTCCGACTCTTTGTGACCCCATGAATCACAGCACGCCAGGCCTCCCTCTCAGTCACCAACTCCCAGAGTTCACTCAGACTCAGTCCATCGAGTCAGTGATACCATCCAGCCACCTCATCCTCTGTCGTCCCCTTCTCCTCTTGCCCCCAATCCCTCCCAGCATCAGAGTCTTTTCCAGTGAGTCAACTCTTCACATGAGGTGGCCAAAGTACTGAAGTTTCAGCTTCAGCATCATTCCCCTCCAGAGAAATCCCAGGGCTGATCTCCTTCGGAATGGACCGGTTGGATCTCCTTGCAGTCCAAGGGACTCTCAAGAGTCTTCTCCAACACCACAGTTCAAAAGCATCAATTCTTCGGCGCTCAGCTTTCTCCACAGTCCAACTCTCACATTCACACATGACCACTGGAAAAACCATAGCCTTGACTGTTCGGACCTTTGTTGGCAAAGTAATGTCTCTACTTTTGAATACGCTATCTAAGTTGGTCATAACTTTCCTTCCAAGGAGTAAGTGTCTTTTAATTTCATGGCTGCAAATCACCATCTGCAGTGATTTTGGAGCCCAGAAAAATAATGTCAGCCACTGTTTCCACTGTTTCTCCATCTGTTTCTCATGAAGTGATGGGACCAGATGCCATGATCTTCGTTTTCTGAATGTTGAGCTTTAAGCCAACTTTTTCACTCTCCTCTTTCACTTTCATCAAGAGGCTTTTTAGTTCCTCTTCACTTTCTGCCATAAGGGTGGTGTCATCTGCATATCTGAGGTGACGGATACTTCTCCCGGCAATCTTGATTCCAGCTTGTGCTTCTTCCAGCCCAGCATTTCTCATGATGGACTCTGCATATAAGTTAAATAAACAGGGTGACAATATACAGCCTTGCCATTCTCCTTTTCCTATTTGGAACCAGTCTGTTGTTCCATGTCTGGTTCTAACTGTTGCTTCCTGACTTGCATATAGGTTTCTCAAGAGGCAGGTCAGGTGGTCTGGTATTCCCATCTCTTTCAGAATTTTCCGCAGTTTATTGTGATCCACACAGTCAAAGGCTTTGGCATAGTCAATAAAGCAGAAATAGATGTTTTTCTGGAACTCTCTTGCTTTTTCCATGATCCAGCGGATGTTGGCAATTTGATCTCTAGTTCCTCTGCCTTTTCTAAAACCAGCTTGAACATTTGGAAGTTCACGGCTCACATATTGCTAAAGCCTGGCTTGGAGAATTTTGAGCATTACTTTACTAGCGTGTGAGATGAGTGCAACTGTGCAGTAGTTTGAGCATTCTTTGGCATTTCCTTTCTTTGGGATTGGAATGAAAACTGATCTTTTCCAGTCCTGTGGCCACTGCTGAGTTTTCCAGATTTGCTGGCATATCGAGTGCCGCACTTTCACAGCATCATCTTTCAGGATTTGAAATAGCTCAACTGACACAATGTGGTCCACTGGAGAATGGAATGGCAAACCACGTCAGTATCCTTGCCTTGACAACCCCATGAACAGTATGAAAAGGCAAAATGATAGGAGGCAAGTAAGGTAGTCTGATATTCCCATCTCTTAAGAATTTTCCACGGTTTTTGTGATCCACACATTCTAAGGCTTTAGCATAGTCAGTGAAGCAGAAGTAGAGTTTTTCCGGAATTCTCTTGCTTTTTCTATGATCCAATGGATGTTGGCAACTTGATCTCTGGTTCTTCTGCCTTTTCCGAATCCAGCTTGAACATATGAAAGTTCACGGTTCACGTACTGTTGAAGCCTGGCTTGGAGAATTTTGAGCATTACTTTACTAGCGTGTGAGATGAGTGCAATTGTGCGGTAGTTTGAACATTCTTTGGCATTGCCTTTCTTTGGGATTGGAATGAACACTGACCTTTTCCAGTCCTGGTAGTCCTATACTATCTTATTGATTCCTATCTTCTGTTTGTAAATGGAGGGAGGGGCTCTATTTCTACAAGCATATCATCAGACACCAGTTACTATTTGGTTTCCTTTTTTCTAATCCTTGTATGTTGAATTTGTTTTTCTTCTTTGGCTACTTTGTCTTGGACCTACAGGACAATATTGTATTTAAAGAGCACGTAGGGTATCTGATCTTATTTCTGATTGGCTAAGAATTACCTCTAGCATTTCACCCTGGAGTATGATGTTTGCCATAAATTATAATACGTAATTTCTTCTACTTCTAATTTGCCAAAAGTTCATTTGTTTGAGCAGCTTTTGAATTTTATGAAATTCTTCATCTGAATTTATTGAGAATACTATTTGCTCAGCCAGTAAAGAACCCACCTGCAGTGTGGGAGACTGGGCTCAACGCCCGGGTTAGGGAGACCCCCGAGAAAGGAAAGGCCACTCACTGCAGTATTCTGGCCGGCAGAGTTCCATGGACTCTATAGTCCATGGATTTGCAAACAGCTGGACACGACTGAGCAACTTTCACTATCACTAGTAGACTTTCTAATGTCATGTTGAGTTTCTGAAATATTACAACTTTGAAATGCTTATATCTTTATATATGTTGCTTTTATTCAGTTTGTTGATATTTTACTTAGGTTTTGTACACATGTTCAGGAGTTAGATTGGCCTATGATTTACTTTTCTCCTAATTTTGTCTAGTTTTAGTATCTAAGTTATTTTTGTATTAAAAAGTGAATTGGAGAGTATTTTTTCAGAAGACTTTATATAAGACTGAAATGATCTTCAGAGTTATCTTAAACTTATCACACTCCATTGTTTCATTTATGAAGGATTGTTTACTAATAATTCAGTTTCTTTAAATATTATTAGATTTTTTTCTTTCTCCTTGAGCCATTGTTGTTTAATTTAATTTTCTAGATGTTCTTAGGAAGTTCTGCATTTAAGGACATTGAGTCATCCATATTATTTTCCTCCTGTCACCTTAACCTTTAGCTTTATCTTGAGTCTATCTTCTCTTCATTCCTGAAAATTTTTGTGTTCATGTGTGCCTTTTTCCCAACTTTATCAAGATACATTTCACATCATAAAAGTCACCATATAAAATATTAGAGTTCAGTGGTTTTGAACATATTCTCAGGTTAGTTCAACCATCACCATCATCTAATTTTAGAAAACTTCAACATTAAGAGAAACTTCAAGCACATCAACAGTCATTTCCCATTCCAACTCCTTCCTTACCATGTGAATTGGCTTTTAATACGTTATATGTTTACATTGATTCAAAATTCAAAAGAACATTAAGAGGTATGAAATGGATATAGAAACATATACAGGGAATTCTAACTCCTACCCCCTCTTTATAGGTAATCATTTCATTAGTTTTCTACTTATTTTTCTATATTTCTTTATGCAAACACTGCTGCTGCTGCTGCTGCTGCTAAGTCGCTTCAGTCGTGTCCGACTCTGTGTGACCCTAGAGACGGCTCCCCTGTCCCTGGGATTCTCCAGGCAGGAACACTGGAGTGGGTCGCCATTTCCCTCTCCAATGCGTGAAAGTGAAGTCGCTCTGTCGTGTCCAACTCCTAGCAACCCCGTGGACTGCAGCCCACCAGGCCCCTCCGTCCAGGGGATTCTCCAGGCGAGAGTACTGGAGTGGGGTGCCATTGCCTTCTCTGTTATGCAAACACACAGAAATGCAAATATATTGATTCCTGTTTTCCATCCTTTCCTTCCAGAACTGTGCACAGTATTGTGCACCTTTATTTTTCATTCACTATATCCTGCAGCACATCCTCCTTCTTTCCTACAGTGATATGTGTGTGTTAGTCACTCAGTCGTGTCCGATTCTTTGTGACCCCATGGACTGTAGCCCGCCAGGCTCCTCTGTCCATGGGATTCTCCAGGGAAGAATACTGGAGTGGGTTGCCATTCCCTTCTCCAAGGGATCTTCCTAAACCAGGGATCAAATCTGGGTCTCTGAATTGCAGCCACTTTCTTTACCATCTGAGCTACCAGGGAAGCCCATGCTTTATGATAAAAAGTATACGAATTTGGTCCAAATTTCTGGCACAGATCTCCTAAAACCCTTGGAATTTATAAGTGATGAGAATTTCTAAGTCTTTTGTTATGTTGATGTGATTTTAGCGCCCACACCTTAGGATGGGGTTGACAGCCAGGGGAGAACCAACCATGTGTCTGTGTGTGTGTGAATATGCGAGTGTGTGTGAAAATGAGTATGCATGTGGGAGTGTGTGTGTGAGAATTCTCAGCTCCACTTCCAAGGAGCTGGAACAATTGCCAATGGTCTGATTTATTTACTCATGCCTTTGTAGGCATAATGCCTATGTATGTAATCAATGAAGCCTCTACAAAAAAAAAAAAAAGACAGGGTTTGGAGAGTTTCCAGGTAGATGAACACATGGACAATTTGGGAGAATTTGCTCAGAGAAAGTAGAGAAGCTCTGCACACCCAAGGAGGTGAGTCATTGGAACCTCCAATCTATAGCACAGGTGATAATCTGGGCTTGCAACTGGCATCTAAAGTGTACGGAGGAGTGGGCTTACACGGCTGCATTCACCTGGCAGCTGGCAGTCCAAGAAGCCGGACAGCCCAAGAAGGCATCACTTACTTGTCCCATCCATTTGTTATCCTTAGGTGGGCTCTCCAGAGGCTGGCTGGCTTGAGCTTCTTCACAACATGAGGATCTCAAGGAAGCCAGCCTTCTTGCATTATGGTTAATTTTTCAAGGAGGAGACAAGCTGCCAGTCCTCTTATGACATGGATTCAGAAGTCATAACACACCACTTCTGCACTGTATTAGTCAGAGAAAGTCACAGGCCAGATTCAAACGGTAGGAAACAGACTCTACCTCTGGCCTGGGGGAGTGGGGTAGGGTACAGGAAACAAGAGCTGGTGGCAGCATCTTTAAGACCGTCTGCCATCTACATCTGCATTGGATAGATTATCCTTTTGCAAAATTAATTAGAAACATTTTTGCCAGTTGATCATTTGCCTTTTGATTTTGCTCATATTTGTGTGTATGTGTATAGTGTTTTTAATATTTTATTTTGAAACAATTATATAATCACAGGAAGTTGCAATTATAATACAAATTCCCCTTGGACTCATCACCTGGTTTCTCCCAATAATAAGATCTTATGGTAACATCAAAAAACATCCAAACCAGAAAATATCAAAACCAATAAACATCAAAGTCAGGAAAATGGACATTGGTATCACACATGTCATTTTATCATGTGTAGAGATTCATGTAACCACTACCACAATCAAGGCAGAAAACTTGCCCGTCAACACAAAGATCTGCTAGAGCTCCCTCTCACTGTCAGACCCACTGCCCTCGCGCCACCATATTTAACCCCAGCAACCACTCATCTGTTTTTTTCCATCTGCAAGGGGTCAAATAGTGGCTTCCAAAAGATATGCCCAAATCCTAACTCCAGACTCTGAAACCAGAGAATGTCAAGGATTAGCTCTTCTTTTTAACAGACTGTACTTTTAATGCCATGTCTAAGAAATCTTTACCAAGAACTAGGCCTTTGAGATTTTTCTAGATGTTTTGTTGTGAGAGCTGTATAGTTTTACAGTTTATAATTAATTATCTAATCCATCCTGAGTTAATTTTCGTGTAAAGTGTAAGATTTAGGTCAATGAACTTTTTTTTTTTGCCTATTCTTCTAGCACTCTGTTGAAAAACTATCTTTCCTCTGTCTAACAGCTTTTGCACATTTGTTCATAATCAGTTGGCCATACTTGCTTGGGGCTATTTCTGGATTGTCAATTTTGTTTCATTAATCCTTCCACCAATACAATACTGTCTTGATTATTTTAGTTATTAAAAGGGGTGATTCCTCCCACTTTATTCTTCTTTATCAAAACTGTCTGTAACTATTCTAGTTTCTTCTCCTTTCCATATAAAGTTAAGAATAATTTTGTCTATATCTAAAAAATATACTGAGATTTTTATAACAATTGGTTAAACCTATATATCAGTTTAAGGAGAACTAATACCTTTGTTATGTTGAATCTTTTAATTCACAAACATGGTCTGTCTCTCCGTTTACTTACACAGACGTAGAAAACAAACATGGGCCTCCCTTGTGGCTCAGCCGGTAAAGAATCCACCTGCAATGTGGGGGACCTGGGTTCGATCCCTGGGTTGGGAAGATCCTCTGGAGGAGGGAAAGGCTACCCACTCCAGTGTTCTGGCCTGGAGAGTCGCAAAGAGTCGGACAGGGCAGAGTGACTTTCACTTCACTTTCTCTCTTTGCACTTCGGAGGTTTTGTATTAGAAACTCGCTCACGCCTAGGTCACCCTGTAGTTTTCAGCACTTGAATCCTGCACGTGTTTTGTTAAATTTACATCTAAGTATTTCTCTTTTTTAAGTGATTATAAATAATATTGAATTTTAATTACTGTGCCCACATGTTCACTGCTAGTGTGTAGAAATACAGTAGACTTTGTATTCTATAACCTTGCTGAAATCACTTAGAGGGTTTTGCAGACTACCTGAGGTTTTCTACGTAGTCCCTAAATGTTGTCTACAAATAGAAACAGTTTTATTTCTTCCTTTCCAATAGTATATTGTTATTGTTTAGTTGTTAAGTTGTGTCTGACTCTTTTGCAATCCCATGGACTGTAGCCCACCAGGCTCCTCTGTCTGTGGGATTTTCCAGGCATGAATACTGGAGTGGGTTGCCATTTCCTCCCCCAGGGGATCTTTCCAACCCAGGGATCAAACCCATATCTCTTGCCTCTCCTGCATTGCAGGTGGATTCTCTACCACTGAGCTACCAGGGAAGCCCTTCCAATGGTATACATTTTATTTACTATAGCTGACTTGCATAGCTAGAACTTCTGATAATATATTGAATAGCAGTGGTGAGAGCAGACATCCTTGACTATTCCTGATTTTAAGGAGAAAGGATCTGATCTTTCACCACTGAGCACGATGTTAGCTATAGGATTTTTGTAAATGTTCTTTATCACATTGAAGAAGTCCTCTATCTCTAGCTACCTAGGAGTTTTTATCACGAATAGATGTTAAAATGTGTCAAATGCTTTTCTATATCAATTGATATGATCATGTGATTTTGTTGATATAGCTGATTACATTAATTGATTTTTGAATGTTGAACCAACCTTGTATCCTTGGAATAAACTTCACGTGGTCATGGGGTATAATTGGTTCTATGTATTGCTGAATTCTATTTGCTAATGTTTTGTTAAGAGTTTTGAAACATCTTATAATTCTAATGTCAGTTATACCTCAATAAAGTTGAAATTTTAAAATAAAACTAAATTAGCAGAGAAAAAAGAATCATTGCGTCTATATGCATGAGGGAATATATATTGACACATGGTGTCTATATGCATGAACAATGTATATATTAGTCTCTAGGTTCTTCTTTCTCTTTTTTTCATTTGTTTGGCATGGTCTTTGTTTCAGGGTAACACTGACTTCATTAATGAGTTAGGAAATATTTTTTCCTCCTCTGTTTCCTGGAAGAGGTTGTATAAAATGAGTGTTAATTTTTTAAATGTTTGATAGAATTCAGGAGGGAAATCATAGTCCCAGAGATTTCCTTTTGGGGAGTTCTTTAATTTTGAACTAAATTTTGTTAATAGTGGTGTGCTCTGTGCTAAGTTACTTCAGTCATGTCCAACTCTTTGCAACCCTATGGATCATAGTCCACCAGGCTCCTCTGAACATGGGTTCCTCCAGGCAAGAACACTGGAGTGGGTGGCCATCTCCTTCTCCAGTGCATGAAAGTGAAAAGTGAAAGTGAAGTCGCTCAGTCTTGTCCGACTCTTAGCAACCCCTTGGACTGCAGCCCACCAGGCCTCTCCATCCATGCGATTTTCCAGGCAAGAGTACTGGAGTGGGTTGCCATTGCCTTCTCCCATTTCATATTGGGTTAGTGTGAAATTTGTGTTTCCAGAGAAGTGATCCATTTCATATAAGTTGCCAAATGTTGTGTGTACACAGTCGTTCACAGCATTCCCCTTTCACTCCTTCAGTGTCTGCAGGGTCTGTTTTATTCCTGATATTAGTAACATCACTAATATGTGGCATCTCTCTTTTATCTTTGTCAACTCTGCTAATGTTTTGTGAATTCTATTAATCTTTTCAAAGAACTAGCTTTTGGTTAACTGATTCCCTCTGTTGTTTCCCTGTTTTCAGCTTCACTAATTTCAGATCTTATCTCTATTATTTCGTTCATTCTGCTTGCTTGGATTTTTGTTGTTGCTGTTCTAAGTTCTTGAGTGAAAACTGAGGCTATTGATGTGAGACTTTCCTTCTTTACTAATATAAGTATTCAGTGCTACAAACTTATTTTCAGTAGTCCTTTAGCAGCATCCCACAAATGTTGATGCTATATTTTCATTTTTAATGTACTTTTTAATTTGCTTTAAGATTTCCTCTTTAATCCAGGGATTATTTAGAAGTGTGTTGTTTTAGTTTCTGTTTGGAGATTTTCCTGTTATTTTTCTGTTACTGATATCTAGTTTGAGTCCAGCATAGTTGGGGAACACACTGTATGATTTCAGTTATTTTATACTTGCTTTGGTTCATTTTATGACACAGGATGTGGTCTGTCTTGTTATATAATCTGTGGGTGCTTGAGAAGAAAGTGTGTTCTGCTGTTGTTGCCTGGGATGTTGTATAAATGCCAATTAGATCTTGTTGATTGATGCTGTTACTGAATTCTTCTGTATCTTTAATGCTTTTCTGTCTAATTGTTCTATTAATTGTTGAGGAGGCGTGTTGAAGTCTCTATAATTGTGGAGTTGTCTCTTCTTTCCATTTTTTGGTTTCTGCCATGCATATTTTACAGTTTTGCTGTTTGATGCATATACATTTAGGACTGATATCTCTTCTCTTTTTTTTTCAGCTTGAAGGAAAAGCATTTATTATCTGAGAGTGACACACAGGAAATCTGTCTTATAAATTGTGCTTGAAATGTTACAGTTTCCAACTTTATTTAATGCTAATCTTAATGCTATAATAGGTTGTGAGATATGTGTTTTGACTTGAGAGATTTTTTTTCCTTTTCTAATTAATTCTCAACTTTACCATATGAAACATTTGTGGTGGAGGAGTTTCAGGAGTTAGCACGCTGTTGGAGAAAGGGTCTGTTGGAGGGGTTCAAATGGCCATTTTCCCAAAGGGACTTTCAGAAAAATTCAGTTCATCTAGAAAATCAAAGTGCTCACTCTCCACTGATGAAGTTTGGGAAAAAGCATTTGTGTTGACATTCCACTATGACCCAAGCTATCTCCGCCACTCTGGTCTGGACTCTATCCTTCTCTCTCAGGTTCTTTCTGTTCTTGTCAGAACTGCCTCTGAAATTTTCTGCTGGAATCAGATTCTCTCAGCACCACCGTTTTATTCACATGACTCTCCGCCTGGATTCCAGCTAGACTCCCCCACATCTGTGCAGATTCTTATAATACCGGCCTTTGCTTTTTCTCCCCCCTCCCACCTCCCACCCTATCCCACCCCTCTAGGTGGTCACAGAGCCCAGCTTTGAGTTCCATGAGTCATACAGCAAATTCCCATTGTATCTATTTTACATATGTTAACATATATGTCTCCATGCTGCTCCTTCCATCTGCCCCACCCTCTCCTCTCTACCCACTATCCTGTGTCTATAGGTCTGTTCTCTATGTCTTCATATCCACTGCTACCCTACAAACAGGCTCATCAGCACCATCTTTCTAAACTCTATATATGTGCATTAATGTATACTTGTTTATCTCTTTTTAGTTACTTCACTCTGAATAATAAGCTCTAGGTTCATCCATCTCATTAGCACTGACTCAATTATGTTCCTTTTTATGGCTGAGTAATATTCTGTTCTATATCTGTACCACAACTTCTTTATCCACTCATCTGTCGATGGCCATCTACATTGCTTCCATGCCCTAGCTATTGTGAATGGTGCTGCAATGAACATTGGAGTACATGTGTCTTTTTCAATTATGGTTTTCTCAGGGTACATGCCTAGTAGTGGGATTTCTGGGTCATATGGTAGTTTTATTCCTAGTTTTGAAAGGAATCTCCATACTGTATTCCATAGTGTCTGTATCAATTTACATTTCCACCAACAGTGCAACGGGGTTCCCTTTTTTCCACACCCTCTCCAGCATTTATTATTTGTAGATTTTTTGATAATGGCCATTCTGATTGGTAGTGAGGTGATATCTCATTATAGTTTTGATTTGCATTTCCCTAATAATCAGCAATGCTGACCATCTTTTCATGTGTTTATTATGATATGTCTTCTTGACAGATGGGTCCATTTTTTGGTGGATTAGCTTTATTATCATCACATGATTTCTCTCTCTGTCCCTGATAATTTTATTCACTCTGAAGTCTATATTATTTAATATAAATATAAGCCACTTTTGTGTTTTTAATTAATGTTTGCATAGCATACATTTTTTATCTTTTCATTTTCAACTATATCATTATAAACATTATAAGTTTCTTGTCAACACTGCATAGTTGGGTCATGTTTTTTTAATCCAGTTTGCCTATCTCTGCCTTATAGTTGATAGATTTAGACTATTTATATTTAATGTAAATGTTTACATGTTAGGGCTTAAGTCTGCCACTTTGTATTTTCCTCTTATTCTCTCTGGTTTTCATTTATGTTTTCTTATTCCCACTTTCCTTTGGGTTACTAGGACTTTTTAGAATTCCACTTGACACATCTCCAAGGTCTTTGAATGTATATTTTTGTATACCCTTTGGTGGTTGCTGTATTACATCATATGTACATAATTTATATACTCTAACATTTTAGGAATCACTGAACTAAAATGGACTGGAATGGATGAATTTAACTCAGATGTCCATTATATCAACTACTGTAGGCAAGAATCCCTTAGAAAACATGGAGTACCAATCATAGTCAACAAAAGAGTCTGAAATGCAATACTTGGGTGCAATCTCAAAAACGAAAGAATAATCTCTGTTCATTTCCAAGGCAAAACTTTCAATATCACAGTAATCCAAGTCTATGCCCTGACCAGTAATGCTGAAGAAGCTGAAGTTCTATGAAGACCTACAAGACCTTCTAGAACTAACATCCAGACAAGATGTCCTTTTCATTATAGGGGACTGGAATGCAATAGTAGGCAGTCAAGAGATACCGGGAGTAACAGGCATATTTAGCCTTGGAGTACAAAATGAAGCAGGTCGAAGGCTAACAGAGTTTTGCTAAGAGATTGCACTGGTCATAGCAAACACCCTCTTCCAACAACACAAGAGACAACACTACACATGGACATCACCAGATGATCAATATTGATATCACACTGATTATATTCTTTGCAGCCGAAGATGGAGAAGCTCTATACAGTCAGCAGAAACAAGACTGGGAGTGACTGTGGCTCAGATCATGAACTCTTTATTGCCAAATTTAGACTTCAGTTGAAGAAAGTAGGGGAAACTGCTAGACCATTCAGGTATGACTGAAATCAAATCCCTACTATTATACAGTAGAAATGACAAACAGATTTAAGGGATTAGATCTGATAGGCAGAGTGCCTGAAGAATTATGGATGGAGGTTCATGACATTGTACAAGAGGCAGTGATCAAGACCATCCCCAAGAAAAAGAAATACAAAAAGGCAAAATGGTTGTCTGAAGAGACCTACAAATAGCTGAGAAAAGAAAAGAAACTAAAGGCAAAGGAGAAAAGGAAAGATATACTCATCTAAATGCAGAGTTCCAAAGAATACCAAGGAGAGATAAGAAAACCTTCCTCGGTGATCAATGCAAAGAAATAGAGGGAAACAACAGAAAGGGAAAGACTAGAGGTCTCTTTAAGAAAATTAGAGATATCAAGGAAACATTTCATGCAAAGATGGGCACAATAAAGGGCAGAAATAATATGGACCTAACAGAAGCAGAAGATATTAAGAAGAAGTGGCAAGAATACACAGAAGAACTATACCAAAAAAAAAAATCTTAATGACCTAGATAACCACGATGGTGTGATCACTCACCTAGAGCCAGACATCCTATAATGTGAAGTCAAGCGGGCCTTAGGAAGCATCACTATGAGCAAAGCTAGTGGAGATGATGGGATTCCAGCTGAGCTATTTCAAATCTTAAAAGATGATGCTGTGAAAGTGCTGCACTCAATATGCCAGCAAATATGGAAAACTCAGCACTGGCCACAGGACTGGAAAAGGTGTTTTCATTCCAGTTCCAAAGAAAGGCAATGCCAAAGAACGCTCAAACTACCACACAATTGCACTCATCTCACACGCTAGCAAAGTAATGCTCAAAATTCTCCAAGCCAGGCTTCAACAGTATATGAACCATGAACTGGTTCATATACATCTGAGTTGTATATGATGTTCAAGTTGGATTTAGAAAAGACAGAGGAGCCAGAGATCAAATTGCCAACATCTGTTGGATCATCAAAAAGCAAGAGAGTTCCAGAAAAACATCTATTTCTGCTTTATTGACTATGCCAAAGCCTTTGACTGTGTGGATCAAAACAGACTGTGAAAATTTGCAAAGAGATGGGAATACCAGACCACCTTACCTTCCTCCTGAGAAATCTGTGTGCAGGTCAAGAAGCAATAGTTAGAATTGGACATGGAACAACAAACTGGTTCCAAATCAGGAAAGGAGTGTGTCAAGGCTGTATATTGTCACCCTGCTTACTTATCTTATATGCAGAGTACATCATGTGAAATCACAAGCTGGAAGGAAGATTGCCAGGAGAAATAGCAATAACCTCAGATATGCAGATGACACCACCCTTATAGCAGAAAGTGAACAAGAACTTAAGAGCCTCTTGATGAAAGTGAAAGAGAAGAGTGAAAAACTTGGCTTAAAGCTCAACATTCAGAAAACGAAGATCATGGCATCTGGTCCCATCACTTCATGGGAAATAGATGGGAAACAGTGGAAACAGTTACAGACTGTTGGTAACTGTTGGTGACTGTTGGTGACAGACTGGGTGGTGACTGCAGCTGTGAAATTAAAAGTCACTTGCTCCTTGGAAGAAAGGCTATGACCAACCTAGACAGCATATTAAAAAGCAGAGATGTTACTTTCTCGACAAAGGTCTGTCTAGTCACAGCTATGGTTTTTCCCAGTAGTCATGTACAGATATGAGAGTTGGACTATAAAGAATGCTGAGCACTGAAGAACTGATGCTTTTGAACTGTAGTATTGGAGAAGACTTGTGAGAGTTCCTTGGACTGCAAGGAGATCCAGTCAGTCAATCCTAAAGGAAAACAGTCCTGAATATTGATTGCAAGGACTGATGCTGAAGCTGAAACTCCAACACTTTGGCCACCTGATGCAAAGAACTGACTCACTGGAAAAGACCCTGAGCAACTGAGCAACTGAACTGAACGGAACTGAATGGTGTTGCCACTTTACCAGTTTGAGTGACGGGAAGAACCTTACCTCCTTTAAAGTCCCTTTACCTTACACCATTTATAGTTGCCTTAAATATTATCTCTATAAACACTGAGCCCCACATTCAGTTCAGTCCAGTTCAGTTGCTCAGTCGTGTCCGACTCTTTGCAACCCCATGAATCGCAGCACGCCAGGCCTCCCTGTCCATCACCAACTCCCAGAGTTCACTCAGACTCACGACCATAGAGTCGGTGATGCCATCCAGCCATCTCATCCTTGTCGTCCCCTTCTCCTCCTGCCCCCAATCCCTCCCAGCACCACTTAGATGGTGTCATAATTTTTACTTCAATCATCAAAAATAATTTGGAAAACTCAAGAGGGGAAGTCTATTGTATTTATCTACATTTTTGTTCTTTTCTGTATCTATCTACATTGTTCTTTTCTGATGTTCCAAGATTTCTCTTTTGTTATTTCCTTTCTGTTTGAGGAACTACCTTAGCCATTCTTTTATGGTAGATCTGCTAGCAGCAAATTCTCTTAGTTTTCCTTCATCTGAGAATATCTTGATTTTCCCTATATTCCTGAAGCATATTTTTATGGGCTTGACACAATTCTGGGTTGACAGTCATTTTTTTCAGCATTTGAAACAGTATCATACCACTTCCTTCTAGTCTCCATGGTTTCTGGTGAGAAATCTGCTGAAATTTTAATTGTTTTTCCCCAAAGGTTTCCGCATTGTTTCTCTCTAGCTACTTTCAAGCTTTTAGATATTTGACTCTGATGAGTATTGGCATGGATTTCTTCAGGTTTACCTTTGAGTTCACTCAGTTTCTTACTGTTCATTCACGTGTTTTCTTTTTGTTTGCTTGTTTGGGGTTTTTTTTTTTTTTGCCAGATTTAAGACTCTTTCAGCCATTATTTCTTCAAATATTTTCAGTCCCATGTCTTCTCCTTTCCTGGGGCTTTGATGGCATAAATTTTAGATCTCTGTTAGAGGCCCACATCTCTGAAGTTCTATTCTTTTTTCACCACTTTATTTTCTCACCATTATTTCAACTGGATAATATACTTCATCCTATCTTTTTTTAAATATGGAACACTTCGCCAATTTGCACATCGTCCTTGTTGAGGGGCTGTGCTAATCTTCCCTGTATCATTCCAATTTTAGTATATATGTTGCTAAAGCAAGCACTATATCATTCTATCTTTAACTTAACTGATTTAATTGATTCTTTCCCCTAGCCTCTCCATCCTACTCTTAGGCCGGTTTTGAGGTTTTTGTTGTTGTTACTGCACATTTAGGAATAAAATTTTTCAGAGTTCTCTATATCTTCTATTTCTTTGCTGAGACATCCTACTCTTTCATTTGTTTCAAGCATATTCATAATTGGCAATGTCTTGTGTTTCACCCAACATGTATAGAAGTCTTGGCTCCTCACTCGGGCTCCTCTGCCAGCACCCTACTAATGGAGGCATAGACAGAGCCGCCTCATTACAGCATGGCAAGAACAGGAGTCTAGACCCTGGAGAAGGGCATGGAAACCCACTCCAGTATTCATGCCTGGAGAATCTCATGGACACAGGAGTATAGGCCAGAGGGTCACAAAGAGCTGGACAGAACTGAAGTGGCGGCATAAGCACGAGAACAGAAGTCTAGGCTCTCCTCATGACCTGTGCTGACCCAGATGGCATGGGGCCGTCGTGGAGTCTGGCTGAAGTAGAGGAGTTACTGTCTAAAAGTTTTCTGTCTTGCTAGGCTATATCTTTCTGGTCTTTTGACCTCAGAGAGCAGGCTTTGTTGAGTCCTTTACTTTGTCGGCTTCTATCTCTCTACCTTTCAGAGTTTTCTTGTGTTCATTTTATACACAACTTCCAGGAGTTTTTAGTTGTACTTGACAGGAGGAATAGGAAAAAGTACATCTACTCCATCTTTCCAGAAGCAGGGTGGAAGATTCTTCTTAAATATAATCAAATCTATTTTACATTCGTAGTAGCAATGTGCAATGGTTGCATTTTCTCCCTGTCCATACCAACACTTGTTTTCTGTTTTATCACAGTCATTCTCAGAAGTGTGAAGTGGTGTCTCATTGTGATTTGCATTTCCTTCATGATTATTGATACTAAGCATCTCTCCAGTGCTTACTAGACATTTATATATCTTCTTTGGATAAAGGTCCATTCAAGTCTTTTGCCTATTTTTGAATTGGGTTGTTTGGAGGGTTTATTATTTAATTTTAGGAGTTCTCCATATACTTTGTTATCAAATAGGTGTTTGCAAATATTTTCTCTGTTGGTAGTGTTCTTTGATGCATAAAAGTTTTTACCTCTGATGAAATCTAGTTTGGCCATTTGTTTTCTTCTTTTGCCTTTAGTGTCATATCCAAGAAATCATTACCAAATCCGGTGTCATGAAAATTTCCCCTATGTTGTCATCTAAGAGTTCTATAGTTGGGAGCTTCCTAGTTGTCTAGTGTTGGGATTCTGCCCTTTCACTGCTGTGGCCCAGGCTCAGGTTCTGGTCAGGGAACTGAGATCCTGAAAGACACACAGACAAAAAAATAAAATAAAAAAGTGTTCTACAGTTTTAGTTCTTACACTTGGGTATTTTATCCATTTTAACTTAATTTTTGCATATGGTATTAGATAAGGGGACAGTTCATTCTTTTGCATGTCGATATCTAGTTTTCCCAGCACCATTTCACAGCACTATTGAAAAGATTGCTCTTTCTTATTAAATGGTATTGACAACATTGTCAAAAATTACTTTTTAAAAGAGTGAAATCATGAATTCATAAAATATAAAATAAGCAAATACAAAATATTTAATTCGTTGATTAATGATAAATCAATAAGATGTTGCAACCAGCTTAAAGGAGAATTCAAAGGATAAAGACATACATAGAGCCTAAAATGAATCTACAAATAGATATAAATAAAATTGACATTTTGGGGGTGTATTAGTTTCTTATTGCTACAACCGCAAATTTACTGGCTTAAAACAACAAATTTATTACCTTACAATTCTGGAGGTCGGAAATTTAAACTGGGTGTTCCAGTCTGTTTCCTGCCTTTTCCAGCTTCAAGAGATTGCCTTCATTCTTTGGTTCATGACTGCATCACTCCAACCTCAGCTTCCACTGTTACATCTCCTTCTCTTACACTGACCCTACTGGTAAAAAGATCCTTGTGATTACACTGGACCCTTCTGAATAATTCAGGAGACTCTCCTCATCTCAAGATCATTAACTTATCATATTTGCAAAACCCTTTTGGCCATGTAAAGTAATATATTCACAGGTTACAAGGATTAGGACATGGACACTTTGCAGGGAGCATTATTCTGCCTACAAAAATGGGGGGGTCAATTATTCCTCCCATCATAAATAATTTGCATATATAAGATTAAAATCATTTGCACTGGGGACTTCCCTGGCATTCCAGTGGTTAAGACTTTGCCTTCCAATGCAGGTGGTCAGGGAGCGAAGATCTCACGTGTCTCATGGCCAAAAAAACAAAACCTAAAACAGAAGCAAGATTGTAACAAATTCAATAAAGACTTTTTTTTTAATGGTCCACATCAAAAAAAGAAAAAGAAAGAAATCACTTGCATTGCTATTGGTTATTCACAATTTGCAAGTATGTGTATGTTCAGTGTGTGTATGTTCAGTCGCTCAGTCCTGTCTAACTCTTCATGCCCTAGGGAGTGTAGCCTGCCTGGTTCCTCTTGTCCATGGGATTTCCCCAGCAAGAATACTGGAGCAGATTGCCGTTTCCTCCTCCAGGGGATCTTCCCAACCCAGGGATCAAACCCATATCTCCTGCACCTTATGCACGGCAGGTGGATTCTTTACCATTGAGCTACTGGAGAAGCCCCATTTACAATTTACAAAATTATAAAATAGCACAAAGGTGCAGACCCAGGAGGCGATAATCCAGAAAGTAGTGTTTAGTTTTCCATTCCACTCCAAAGCATACTTTTCCATTAAAGATGCCTCATAATCTTTTGACCCATTTCAAAGCCTTTCACAGTTTTTAGTGATTCTCTAACCTGTCTCATTCCCTTATTGCTGTTTCAGGTTCTTTCCTCACTGATAACCTCTTTCTGCCTTATTGTGCTTTCTGCTCTACTCTCTTTCAAGCTCCTTTTAATTTAGTGTTTGTTTCTGATTTTGTATTTTCTTCTGTTTCTCTCCTGATTTCTACCAAGACCTGATAGTTCTCTATCTTCCTTTTATTTAGCTCCTTCTTTCCTAAGGCCTTAAATTTCTGCTGTGTGGTCTTTCTTCAAAGCTGCAGCTACTTCACTGAGCTATTACTGAGTGTGTGTGTGTGTGTGTGTGTGTGTGTGTGTGTGTGTGTGGCTAATGCCTTTATTTTTTAATTTAAATTTATTTTAATTGGAGGCTAATTACTTTACAATATTGCACTGGTTTTGCCTTATATATATTGGAAGGTTAGGGTACAGTTTTCCTCCACTTTTAGCAACATTTTTCTGGTGTATTTTCTTCATGTGCAGAATAATTCTGTTTTTCTTTTCACTATTTTTCTTATGATATTCTTATAAATGTGCTGTAATACCTATTATGTTACTGATATTTCAGGTGAGTTCTATTTTTTTTTGGACCAGCAGTTAGTGGGCAATCCTGTATGTTGGAGGGGCTCCAGGGCCCCCTCCTCTGTGACTATAATGGACAATTTCTTTCACCTACTCTCTGCAGAGCCAGGCCACCAGAGTAGAGGGCTCCCCCAAAGCTCACAAATACATGACAACTAAGCAACGCACTCCTAGACAACAAATGGGTCAAAGAAGGAGTCAAAAGGAAAACCAGAAAATACTTTGAGAAGAATAAAATTGAAGACACAACATACCACAACTTATGGTATGCAGCTGAACAGTGCTTAGAGGAAAACTTCTAGTCACTATCACCTTTATTAACAGAGAAAAAGAGCCTACCAGTGACCCAATGGTCTACCTCAAAACACTAGAAAAAGGAGAGAAAACTAAACTACAGAAGGGTTTCTTCCCAACCTCTAAGCATCTTCAGTTCCTTTATCAGTAACTGCTGTCTCCAAGGAACACTGAGTCTGCCTTCCAGGGACCCACTCTTTTCCTAAAGCAGTTATTCCTAGGCTGACCACATCTAGACGCCCTCCAGGCCCATCTACATCTTCTCTCAACCTCCTCCAACTGATTTTCAATCTTTGTTACAGCAGCTCCTCCTCAGGGTAAGACCTTCTCCTTCTAGGAAGTTCTTCTTAGACTCTTCCCTCGTTCCCCCTTCTCCTCTGCCAGTCCTAGTGATCAACTGTGAGAGCTTTTGATTGCAGTTAAATGTGACTCCGGCTTGGAGCTTTCCCCTGTCGCCTAGATTCACCAGAGGTGCCATTGCATGTTGTTATTGAGATATGCAGGAAAGTTCAGCGGACTCATTGTTCTTCCACAAGTTTTTAGGACAAAAAGTGTGAAGGTCTGTAACTAAGTTGCTGCCAAACTTCTGCCTGAGTCCTTCTCAGGTTTCCAAGGGGTTTTCTCACCAGATAACTCAGTCTCGATCATGGCTCACGTGAGAGGGCACAGGGAGCTATCCCAGCCAATGGTACTGGGGGACCCTAGGCTATATCACCATGGCTCTCACCAAGGAACAGAGGCTGCTGCCCCTTGCATGCACGCTCAGTTCCACATTTACGCTGGGATTATTAAGCCAGAGTGCAGTCCTGCAGTTCAGCACTGATGCTAACAATCAAGAGCTAGCATCAGGCTCCACAGGGTAAAGCACGGTAAGTAAACGTATTGTCAGTCTGTGCTCACTCTGCCCCTCCAGGTTTACAACAGGATACAGCATCAAAACTGTACTGTCTGCAAAAGCCCCTCTGCACAGGACTCACCAGCCATCTTTCCTCCTCACCCCTCCTCTTGCCACGGGCTGGGTTTGCTCCTCCCTCTTCCCACAGTACCAGCCTCTTAGCCTCAAATTCCTATACACAGTCCCAAATGAGCCTCCAGGACAACCTTTGCTCAACTAAGAACTCACTAAGGTGAACCCTAAGCAAAGCACCAAGAACCCCTGGTCTCTGCTCTCAGCAGCATGGAGAGAAAGCTCTGATCTCCTCCTCCCTGAACACAGGACCCCAGCCACAGGGGTAGGCGAGGGTAAGGTGCCTTCTCCCGCCAGACCAGAGACAAGAAGGCCATCCCCCAGGGGCTCTGCTGCCTGATCTTCTGCTGCTCGCCCAGCCTGAATTCTTGGGTGCTTGCTCTGGACTCACTTGCCATGCATAAGCTGGTTGGGATTCTGTAGGACAAGGCTCCATATGCCCCTCTCTGGTCTCTTGCCTGCCAAGTACCCATCTGTGGTATCCTCAGAGTCTGCCCTCCTCTTCCTGTGTGACTTTCAGTCTCCTTGGGTGCTCCCACCCAGTCCTACGGCTTTGCGTCCTACCCAAATGCTGAAAAACCCCCATTTCCTGCCCAGGTCCTTCATCCATCTGAATGAAGACACAGGAACTCTTGACTGTGGTTTCCTCTGGGGAGCAGTTCCAGGAGTTTGGGATGGGAGAAATACCATTTTTCCTTCACTCATTCCCTACTACTTGAATATTTCAGATTCTGTAGTTCTCTATCCATGAAGGTTAGTGTTATGTATCAACTTTGCTTAGATGTGAAAGTGAAAAAGTGAAGTTGCTCAGTCATGCCCACCTCTTTGTGACCCCATGGACTGTAGCCTACCACATTCCTCCATCCATGGGATTTTCCAGGCAAGAGGACTGGAGTGGGTTGCCATTTCCTTTTCCAGAGCATATTCCCAACCCAGGGATAGAACCTGGGTCTCCCACATGATAGGCAGACACTTTACTGTCTGAGGCACCGGGGAAGCCCTATGCTCTTCAGAGACTAGATTATCCTTGGTTACCTGGATGGGCCCCATCCAGTCAGATGAGAGTCTTCAGAGCAAAACTGAGGATTCCCTGAGGAAGAAGCACTGTCAGCTCCTCCTTGAGGTCCCAGCCTGCGCTTCCTCACAGCCTGCCCTGCAGATTTTCAACTGGCCTCGGTAGCCCTACACGTAAGCCTTGCAATAAATCACCCTCTCTCTCTCTCTTTAATATCTTTCTGATTTTGTTTCTCTGGCAGAACCCTGACTGATACAGTGCCTAATACCATTAATTAAACTCAAATTCATTACTCTTGCTGCCTCTGCCCCACCATCAAGCCCACCCAGGCTCACTGCCATGATCCTATCCTGATGGACTGCGTGGCCTGCCCGGCAGCTCTCCAGGTCAGAAGCCCTAGGGTGTGAACTGACTCCTCCCTGCTGCTCCTCCTCTACTCAGTCAGCTGGGTGGAAGGAGAGAGCAGGAGAGTATAATTCTCTCGAGTCTGTGCCCAGCCCTCCAACCCCACTCCAATCTCTTCTCCCTCTGGATCTGGCCGTAGTTTCCTCCCTGGACTCCCTGCACCCCTGACAATTTCACCTTCCTTATTCATTCACCAGCCACAGTCATCTGGGAAACCCACTTCCCCTATCTGAAGGCCTCTGCACATGCAGTGTGGGGCCCACATCCCCAAGCCAGTGGGCTCTGCCCACCTCTCGCCATGCCTCCTCCTTCAGCTCCTCCAGGCTCGGTTCCACACCTGGGTGGGACCCCCTTTCTCACCTCTGCACCTTGTCTCCACTTCCCCCACCTCCCCAGCTACCCCAGTGGGCCAAGCCCAAATTGCCGAGCCTTGGGCTATCATCTGGCTGTCTGCCTGCCTCCCTGAATCCCGAGCACATTCAGTCCCTGGTGGCAAGGGTTTGGGCTGTCTTCACTCACTTCCTGTTTCAGAGTCAAGAACCACAGCAAGTGCTGAAAAACATGTCTAACCACAGAGTCATCACGTGGACTAATTTACTCGCTCTTTCCTTCTTTCCTTTCTCTTTTTGCTGCTGGTGATATGGAACCAAAGAATTGCATTTAATTAGCTTAGGGAGTTACTAAAGGGAATTTCATTCTATGTTTATGACTTAACTGCAGATGATTTAGGACAAAGAATATTTTGCCCCTGAAGAAAACTAAATAAATTGCTTCAACTCATTTTGGGGCTTAAATTGAGTTTAACCCTTTTGTTTTCCAGTAGCACTTGGTACTAAAATATGTTCTGTTCAGTGATTCTTCAGCATGTCCTAGAAGAAAACGTGACTTCGGGGCCACTTTTTCGGAGCCTTAAGCAGTTGGAAGAACTCCACTCCCCCGGCAGCCCTTGCTGTTGTTGCCATCATGACTGTTTTGGATAGAATCCATCCAAAGCATCTTCATTTCCCAGAGTCTTGTCCCTTACCTCAAGCCTTTGTCTCCATCCCTGCCATGAAACTCTTCTAAGTGTTAACTGGGAGATAAGCCTGATTCGCCAGGACTTACCCTCAAGGCAGAGCCCAGAGCCGGGTGTCCTTGATGAGCAGAGCCCACAGGGTCCCAGGCCTGTGAAGCTGCCTGGTCCCCAGCACCACAGGGCTGAAGACACAGCATCAGGAAACACGGCTGACAGGAACACCAGAAGCACTTGCTGAAAGAGCGTGCGAGAATTTGCGCCTGACTTTAACGTCCTTCTCTCCTTAAGATCCTTCGTTTCCCTTCCATGACCCCGAATTCCTAGTAATCATGTGACACTGTGTCCTCACTGAAAAGTTATGGACAATGATTGAGCAGACATGTCTGTCAGCAAGTAACTGCAACGCATACAACCTTCTAACGGTAAATTTAACCTTTACCTTTGCAGATTCAGCCCCTTGCAGATCGAACCCAGGCCCCCTGTGGTGGAAGGGCAGAGTCCTAACCACTGGACAGCCAGGAAATTCCCTAGCGTTAATTAATGAAGAGATCAGATGCAACGAAGACAGACAGACTCTGAATTCTAACCACCTGGGTGCCGATGACTTCTGGGAGGAGAATCCTGTGGCCCTTTTGGGGGACCCTCTCTGCCGTGGGATGCGTCCTCCCACCACCCTTCGCAGGAAGCTCAGGCCTCACAATCGGCCTCCCTCGGAGTTCCAGCCTCCTTCCAGAGAGGTCCATCTCCCGGCCCTTTTCCACCCTCACGTTCTGAATTCCTGCCATTGAATTGCTCAGAGACAAAGTCGCACTTTTCATAAGCTCAGAACTTTCAGCTCTCTCACACAGAGACCAGACTCATAAAGGAAGTAACCAAAGAAGTTCTAAAGCTCCAGGAACTAAGAGGAGCGCAGAGCGGAGCAGCGGAGTGGACCAGCAGCCTGGGGGTCGCTGCGGCGGGAGCCCACTGCCATGGCAACCGCACACAGCATCGCTGGCCCTCGCACCCTCACCAAGCCGCTGACAGTTCCGCGAGGCCAGTCGATAAAAAGCAGCTCAAAGAAGCCTTGGGAGGGGCGCCTTCTTCGCGTGCTTGTGACACGCTCCTCTTATGTCTGGAAGGAGGGATGGCCCCAGCGGGACCGCCTCTCCCCGGGAAATAATATCAAAAGAACAGTAGATAGGAAACCTCAGCTCCAAGGCAGCAGCGGCTCTGTGATCTTAAAGGGACTGGTGTTTCAGTTGCTGCGAGCTGAATGACAATGATGAGGACAACCCTTGAGGGGCCAAAGGGAAAGTGACCCCTCCCCTCCTCCAGTCAGAAAGCTAATGGAGACATTATCCCTTCCAGCTAAGGAATTCTCCCCAAACCGCTGCATGTGAGGTAACACACAACTGGTAAATAGCAATATTACACATTTCTTACCATAGCAAGCCACAGCAGGTACGCGTAAGAATTAGAAATTGCAGTCTTTAGTCTCTTCCCATCCTGAGGCCACTGGAATTAATCTGCCTTGACATGGCTCTGGCCATCTTCTCCCTCTACTGTGAAACTTTCAATGGCTGCTTGTTGCCTGAAGGAAAAATCCAAATCTTTTGGTGTCTGGCAGCCTAAGTTCTCCACAATCTGTCCCTGAGCTTTCCCTCACACTACTCAGCAGCTTGAACCTGGACCCCAGCCACCTGCATTCCACATCATCCCTTAAATATTCTGGGTTTCCTTCAACAGTTCTTCATCTGGTACACCACACAGTAAATGTAACACTCTGTCTACTTATAAGTGTCTATAAGAAACTTCTGCTAAAAGAGACTTGCACAATACTGGAGGAAAAAGACAACACTGTGAGGGAAAGGGGAGATCTGCGAGTATTATTTGGTACTGGAAGACAAGAAAGGATTAGACATGGTCGCACCCTTACAAATAGCTGAGAAAGAAGAGAAGTGAAAGGCAAAGGAGAAAAGGAAAGATATACCCATCTGAATGCAGAATTCCAAAGAATAGCGAGGAGAGATAAGAAAACCTTCCCAGGGATCGATGCAAAGAAATAGAGGAAAACAACAGAAAGGGAAAGACTAGAGGTCTCTTTAAGAAAATTAGAGATATCAAGGAAACATTTCATGCAAAGATGGGCACAATAAAGGACAGAAATGGTATGGACCTAACAGAAGCAGAAGATATTAAGAAGAGGTGGCAAGAATACACAGAAAAACTATAACAAAAAAGATCTTAATGACCCAGATAACCACGATGGTGTGATCACTCACCTAGAACCAGAAGTCAAGTGGGCCTTAAGAAGCATCACTATGAACAAAGCTAGTGAAGGTGATAGAATCCCAGCTGAGCTATTTCAAATCCTAAAAGATGGTACTGTGAAAGTACTACACTCAATATGCTGGAAAATTTGGAAAACTCAGCAGTGGCCACAGGACTGAAAAAGGTCAGTTTTCATTCCAATCCCAAAGAAAGGCAATGCCAAAGAATCTTCAAACTATTGCACAATTGCATTCATCTCACATGCTAGCAAAGTAATGCTCAAAATTCTTCAAGCTAAGCTTCAACAGTATGTGAACTGAGAAATTCCAGATGTTCAAACTGGATTTAGAAAAGACAGAGGAATCAGAGATCAAATTGCCAACATCCCTTGGATCATAGAAAAAGCAAGAGAATTCCAGAAAAACATATACTTATGCTTCACTGACTACGCTAAAATCTTTGACTGTGTGGATCACAGCAAACTGTGGAAATTTCTTAAAGAGCTGGGAATACCAGACCACCTTACCTAGCTCCTAAGAAACCTGTATGCAGGTCAAGCAGCAACAGTTAGAACCAGACTTGGAACAATGGACTGGTCCCAAGTTGGGAAAGCAGTACATCAAGGCTGTATATTGTCTCTCTGTTTATTTAACTTTTATGCAGAGCACGTCACGCGAAATGCCAGGCTGCATGAAGCACAAGCTGGAATCAATATTGCCAAGAAAAATATCAATAACCTCAGACTTGCAGATGACACCACCCTTATGGCAGAAGGTGAAAAGGAACTAAAGAGCCTCTTGATGAAAGTGAAAGAGGAGAGTGAAAAAGCTAGCTTAAAAGTCAACATTCAAAAAAATGAAATCATGGCATCCGATCCTATCACTTCATGGCAAACAGGTGGGGAAATAATGGAAACAGTGACAGATTTTATTTTCTTGGGCTCCAAAATCACTGCAGATAGTGACTGCAGCCATGAAATTAAAAGACACTTGCTCCTTGGAGGCAAAAATATGGCCAACTTAGCATATTAAAAAGCAGAGACATTACTTTGCTGAGAAAGGTCCATCTATTCCAAAGCTATGGCTTTTCCAGTATTCATGTATGAATGTGAAAGTTGGACTGTAAAGAAAGCTGAGCAGTGAAGAATTGATGCTTTTGAACTGTGGTGTTGGAGAAGACTCTTGAGAGTCCCTTGGACTGCAAGGAGATCCAACCAGTCAACCCTGAAGGAAATAAGTCCTGAATATTCATTGGAAAGACTGATGCTGAAGCTGAAATTCCAATTCTTTGGCCACCTAATACAAAGAACTGACTCACTGGAAAAACCCTGATGCTGGGAAAGATTGAAGGCAGGAGTCGAAGGAACGACGGAGGATGAGATAGTTGGATGGCATCACCAACTCAATGGACACGAGTTTGAGCAAGTTCCAGGAGTTGATGATGGACAGGGAAGCCTGGTGTTGCAAAGACTTGGACACGACTGAGCAACTTAACTGAAAAGATGAGAAAGGATCAGACATAGTCTTACCCAGGAAAAGAGGTGATCTCAGACATTGTTGAGAGAGGCAAAGATGTAAACGGGCAGCTCTAAAGGGACAGCTGGCAAAACCTACCAAAAGTATACATGAAAGTACATTTTAATGTACTGGTATCACTTCTGGAAATCAATTCTGCAAATACCCCTGCATACATAGAAATGACAGACACAAGATTATTAATTGGGGTCTTCACTGTAATAGCAAAAGATTGAAAACTTCCCAAGTGTCCCTCAATAGAGGACTCATTAATGTACTATGATACATCAACCAAGGGGACTACCCAGAGCTGTGAAAGAAACTGAGGGAGATCTTTATAAACCAATATGAAAAGATCTCCAGGGTATATTGGTAAATACATTGCATGTCACTCTTGTTAAGAAGAGAAAAATCTAAATATGTATCCATACATAATGCATAAACACTAGTAGAAACAAGAATCTAATAAAAAAAAAAAGTCACCTAGAGGAGTGGGAGATGAGGAAAGAGTGTGAATGGGGATAACTTTTCATGTCATTTTGATTTTTGAACCCTGTAAGTTATCTCCTGTTTGAAATTAGGCATGATTTTTAAAGGATTATACCTATGCAAACAAAACTTTTTTAAATTCAAGAACCAGAAAAATGTATCAAGTTGGGCTTCACTTGCTGGATGATCCATGAAATCTATGGATTTTGCATTTTCCTCCCTTGAGGGAAAGCATTTTGCCCTATTTGTGTCTCTAGGTCCAAGCTCATAGTAGGCATTCACAAGTATTTCTTGGTTAGATGGTGGCTGTTTGTAGAAACTGACAGCCACAGATAATACACGAAATAAGGTACCAGTGCGCACGATCAGGACTGTTCACTTTATTTAACAAGAATCACCATAGTGATGAGAGACAAGTGAGAAAGATGGCTGTGCGGTTGCTAACAGCAGCAGCCTGCGGCCGGCAGGCCCTCTGAACAAAACCTGGGCTGTAGCCAACGAGGGGCTCATCGCTGGCTAGAACTTATGCTTGGCGGGGGCGGATTTACTGTAAAGGTTTATTCATTTCAACAGCAAACGCTGAAAATGTTCAAGTATATATTATCCCTTAAAATGTATAGCTAAAATATAAGAGATTTAGATCTCTTGCCATTTTTCCTTTGCTGATTAAAAAAAAAAAACAGGAAATGAAATCTGGTTTATATATAATTTGTCACACATGTAATATATCCAACTTTGTAAGCACTCCAAGTTTTCATTAACTCTGCTGAAATATATTTACACTAAGAAATCGCTCAGCCCTAGTGTCTCTAGTTTCAAACTTCCAAACTTAGTTGCTTTGCTAAAAATGCAGATTAGATCCAGATGGAAGATCAAGCACCCCCATTTGACCTCCTTCCTAATCAAAATCCTATAAATGACAGAAAAGACTCATTTAATTAACAGAAGCAAAAACAAGAGAGGAGAGAATAGGAAAGGAAAAAGAAGTACATAATGGTAACCAAGAATCTCCAAACTCTTGAGAAAAATCAACACCATGATAAAATCAAACATAGCATAGAAGAACTACACCAATCAATAGAGGACACAAAGACATCATAGGACTTCTCTGGTAAAGACTCCGCCTGCCAATGCACGAGACCCAGATTCGACCCCTGGTCTGGGAAGAATCCACATGCCTTGGAGCATGCGCGTGGACCACAGCTGCTGAGCCTGTGCTCTAGAGCCGGGAAACAGCAAGAGAAGCCACCCCGGGAAGAAGCCTGCACGTTGCAATGAGCAAAGAGTGGCCCCCACTCTCCACAACTAGAGAAAAGCCCCCACAGCAACGAAGACCCAGCACAGTCATAAATAAATAAAGTTCTTTCTTTAAAAAAATTATGATAACCAGAATTTCTATTTTTAGAGAGATGGGATATTTTACCCATTAAAATTAATTGCAAATATTTAGCAGAAACTGAAGATTAACTTCAAAAATAAGGCATTATCAGAATAACACAGGTCAAGGAAACTAGTGACATGAAGATCAAAACAAGGAATTCTCCTAAAGCTAAGTTAGAAGGACAAAGAAATAGAAAACATGAGTCATGAGTTATGGAGGGTAGACCCAGAAGTTCCACTGTGTGTGTAACAGGAGTTCCAAAAGGAGAGAACAGCTAAAATGGAAGTGAAGAAATAATGGGATGGTGGGTGGCAATTCCAGAGCTGAAGAAAGTTATTAGTCTTCAGACTAATAGGGTTCATTGAGTGCTAAGCAGAGTGAATGAAAAATAAGATTGAATTTCAAAAATCCAGACATACTGTGGTAAAATTTTGGAACATCAAGGGTAAAAGGAAAGTCCTACTAGCTTCAAAAGAGAGAAAATAGGTTATCCCAATACAATGAAAAATAGCTTGACATCAGTTCAGTACAGTCACTCAGTCATGTCCAACTCTTGCAACCCCATGAACTGCACCAAACCAGGTCTCCCTGTCCATCACCAACTCCCAGAGCCTACCTAAATTCATGTCCATTGAGTTGGTAATGCCAGCCAACCATCTCATCCTCTGTCATTCCCCTTCTCCTCCTGCCTTTAATATTTCCCAGGATCAGGGTCTTTTCAAATGAGTCAGGTCTTCGCATCAGGTGGCCAAAGTATTGGAGTTCCAGCTTCAACATCAGTCTTTCCAATGAACATTCAGTACTGATTTCCTTTAGGATGGACTGGTTGGATCTCCCTGAAGTCCAACGGACTCTCAAGAGTCTTCTCCAACACCACAGTTCAAAAGCATCAATTCTTCGGTGTTCAGCTTTATTTATAGTCCAACTCTCACATCCCTACATGACTACTGGGAAAACCATAGCCTTGACTAGACAGACCTTTGTTGGCAAAGTAATGTCTCTGCTTTTTAACATGCTGTCTAGGTTGGTCATAACTTTCCTTCCAAAGAGTAGCGTCTTTTTATTTCATGGCTGCAATCACCATCTGCAGTGATTTTGGAGCCCAAGAAAACAGTCTGACCTTGTTTCCACTGTTTCCCTATCTATTTGCCATGAAGTGATGGGACCAGATGCCATGATCTTTGTTTTCTGAATGTTGAGCTTTAAGTCAACCTTTTCACTCTCCTCTTTCACTTTCATGAAGAAGCTCTTTAGTTCTTCTCCACTTTCTGCCATAAGGGGGTGGTGTGATCTGCATATCTGAGGTTATTGATATTTCTCCCAGAAATCTTGATTCCAGCTTGTGCTTCTTCCAGCCCAGCTTTTCTCATGATGTAAAAATAACTTTGCATATACAGCCTTGACATGCTACTTTTCCTATTTGGAACCAATCTGTTGTTCCATGTCCAGTTTTAACTGTTGATTCCTGATCTGCATACAAGTTTCTCAAGAGGCAGGTCAGGTAGTCTAGTATTCCCATCTCTTTCAGAATTTTCCACTGCTTATTGTGATCCACACAGTCAAAGGCTCTGGCATAGTCAATAAAGCAGAAATTGATGTTTTCCTAGAACTCTCTTGCTTTTTCTATGATCCAAGGGATGGTGGCAATTTGATCTCCGATTCCTCTGCCTTTTGTAAATCCAGCTTGAACATCTGAAATTTCATGGTTCACATATTATTGAAGCCTGGCTTGGAGAATTTTGAGCATTACTTTGCTAGCGTGCAAGATGAGTGCAACTGTGTGGTAGTCTGAGCATTCTTTGGCATTGCCTTTCTTTGGGATTGGAAAGAAAACTGATCTTTTCCAGGTCTGTGGCCATTGCTGAGTTTTCCAAATTTGCTGGCATATTGAGTGCAGCACTTTCACATTGAGTACACACTGAGTGCAGTTTGACATCAGACACCTCCATTACCCTGAATGCTAGAAGATAGTAGGGCAATTTCTCTAATAATCTGAAAGAAAAAGCATTTTTAACCTAGAATTTAATACCCAGCCAAACTAGCATTCAAGTGGGGATGCTAAATAAAGACATCTTCATGCGTGTGTCAGTTCATACCAGGTAAAACTTGCCCTAAAGAATCAAAGAAAGTAATGGAGGAAGAGGTAAAGTAAAAACTTAAAGTTGATGCACTAGTTTTAACAAAAAGTTAAATTTCAATATGGAATTAAAATCTCAGTGAGCTCAGTGTGGTAAGGAACTGGTTGCGGGGTTAATGGGAACAGCTAGGAGAGAAAGAAATGAAATTATTCTCAAAGTGTATATACTGTCTGACTGCAAGAACAGATCTTTTTAACAAAACATCTTATTATAACTGCCATATTCTATAAAAAATAACTCAAATATGTATTTTTAATAAATTGCTCAGATTCACTAAATAGTTGGACTAGTAAACCAGTGTTGCTTTTCGTTAAGCTAATGAACGTGTTTATAAAGTTTGTCATTGAACTAACTCAGGCCAGAAGCAAGATGAGGAGTACAACTAAGATACTGATTTAAACTGTCACATGTACTTTTCAGCAAATCAGATCATACTAGGTGGAGAGCTGCCTGAGATGGTACAGAAATCGTATATGATCAGCAACTATACAGGAAAAGTTGTATCCTGGCAGGTTCTCTTAAAGAGTGTTGAGTTGCTGAGCATGAACATTTCTAAAATCACTAATAAATACATTATTAATATATCAGCATATTAAGCTTAAAAGAAACCTCTCCTTTATCCCTTTAAATCCAATAAAGAAGCTTCTTTTAACTTATAACAACAGGATGCAAGGAGTGGTAGCCTGAATCATCCCCCAGTTGTTCCCCTCTCCCTGCACCCACACCCTCGTCACAGGCTCCATGTGGGAGGCACTTCCCCACCCCTTGCATTTTCCCATTGACTTTGGGCTCACTCAGTGATATAACAAAGGTCCATCTAGTCAAGGCTATAGTTTTCCAGTGGTCATGCATGGATCTGAGAGTTGGACTGTGAAGAAGGCTGAGCACCGAAGAGTTGATGCTTTTGAACTGTGGTGTTGGAGAAGACTCTTGAGAGTCCCTGGGACTGCAAGGAGATCCAACCAGTCCATCCTAAAGGAGACCAGTCCTGGGTGTTCATTGGAAGGACTGATGCTGAACCTGAAACTCCAATACTTTGGCTACCTCATGCTAAGAGTTGACTCATTGGAAAAGACTCTGATGCTGGGAGGGATTTGGGGCAGGAGAAGAAGGGGACTACAGAGGATGAGATGGCTGGATGGCATCACTGACTCAATGGACGTGAGTTTGAGTGAACTCCGGGAGTTGGTGATAGACAGGGAGGCCTGGCGTGCTGTAATTCATGGGGTCGCAAAGAGTCGGACACGACTGAGCGACTGAACTGAACTGAACTGAATGATATATTAGCAGCTCTGACACAAGAAAAATTTGAAATATGTTTGAGTGGTCAAGAGTGCCCTCTCTCAGACCCCTGCCACCACCTAGAGATGAATATGACCCTGGAATAGATGGGGAAACTGTGGAAACAGTGTCAGACTTTATTTTGGGAGGGGGGGCGGAGCTCCAAAATCACTGCAGATGGTGACTGCAACCGTGAAATTAAAAGACGCTTACTCCTTGGAAGAAAAGTTATGACCAACCTAGACAGCACATTCAAAAGCAGAGACATCACTTTGCCGACTAAGGTCCATCTAGTCAAGGCTATGGTTTTTCCTGTGGTCATGTATGGATGTGAGAGTTGGACTGTGAAGAAGGCTGAGTTCCGAAGAATTGATGCTTTTGAACTGTGGTGTTGGAGAAGACTCTTGAGAGTCCCTTGGACTGCAAGGAGATCCAACCAGTCCATTCTAAAGGAGATCAGCCTGGGATTTCTTTGGAAGGAATGGTGCTAAAGCTGAAACTCCAGTACTTTGGCCAGCTCATGCGAAGAGTTGACTCATTGGGAAAGACTCTGATGCTGGGAGGGATTGGGGGCAGGAGGAGAAGGGGACAGCAGAGGATGAGATGGCTGGATGGCATCACGGACTCGATGGACATGAGTCTGAGTGAACTCCGGGAGTTGGTGATGGACACAGAGGCCTGGCATGCTATGATTCATAGCGTCGCAAAGAATTGGACACAGCTGAATGACTGAACTGAGCTGAACTGAACTGAGTGCAGGAGAAGGGTAAGAGTTCCAAAAGCATGAAACAGAGCCACACCAGGCAACTTGCAAACTCGTGGTGCCTACGGTCATATACAGCAGGTGCTAAGTCACTGCAGTCATATACAGTTCTTTGCGACCCTATGGACTGTAACTCACCAGGATTCTCCATCCATGGAATTCTCCAGGCAAGAATACTGGAGTGGGTTGCCATGCCCTCCTCCAGGGGATCTTCTTGACCCAGGGATCAAACCCACATCTCTTAAGTGTCCTGCATTGGTAGGAGGGTTCTTTACCACCTGGGAAGCCCCACAAACTCATGAGTAAAAAATAAATATGTATTACTGTATGTCATTTACATATAAGTCATGCTGTTATGCAGCGTAACTATAGCAATTCCTGATACTGGGTAGGTGTTGGGTGTCACTGCAGCAGGTGTAAAGAGTAACTTCTGAGTCACTGCCTATTGACATGACTTCCCCAATTGTAGACAGAACATTCCACTATCGTAAAAAGTCACCACTTCTCAGAACACTGTGGTGATGAGGACACTCTCATATGCTGCTGGTGGGAGGGTAAACGGATCCTTTTAGAAAGCAATTTGGGCATAGATATTAAGATTCTTAAAAATATTCACATCTACTGGCCCAGTAATTTTACTTCTGAATATTGATCCTAAAAGAGTAATCGTAAATAAGGAAACAAGCTTTGTGCAAGATAGTAATGTGGTTTATAACAAAAGAAAAAAGAAGCATTTACTGCAGTTATCCCAGTAAGGTTTCCACATGCATTTCTATTTTATTTTTAATCGGAGTATAGTTGTTAGTTTCTGCTGTAGACAGTGAGTGTAGCATGCAGGTTAGGACCATGGGCCCGGGAACCAGCAGTCCAGCGCTTTCCCTTCAAGCCTGGACTGCTGGCTCAAGGGCCCGTGGTCCTAACCTGCATACTGTCCCGCCTAAAACAGCCAAAAGAGAGCATGCGGTTCACTCACACTCTGGACTGTTATGCAGCCGTTTTAAAACACACAATAATTTTACTCTTTTTGATGCAATGGTAAACGAGGTTGTTTCTATCATTTCTGTTTCTGATAGTTCATTGTTAGTGTATAAAAATGCACCAAATTTGTTTACTAATTTTATTTATTGTTTATCAAATTCACTGATGAATTTTTCAGTTGGCACTTTGGGGATTTTCTATGTACGGTATCGTGTCATCTTCAAAGAATGACAATTTTTCTTCTACCTTTCCAATTTAGGTTCCTTTTATTTCTTTTTGTTCCCTGATTGCTGAATAAAACTATGCTGAATAAAAGAGGTATGCTCTTTTATTCAGCATAGGATGAGATGGCTGGATGGCATCACGGACTCGATGGACAAAACTATGCTGAATAAAAGAGGTAAAAGTAGGCATCCTTGTCCTTTTCTTGATCTTAGAAGAAATGCCTTTAGTTTTACACCATTGGGTATAGTGTTAGGGCTTCCCAGGCAGTGCTAATGGTGAAGAACCCGCCTGCCAATGCAGGGGACATAAGAGATGCGGGTGTCCCTGGGTGGGGAAGATCCTCTAGAGGAGGGCATGGCAGCCCACTCCAGTGTTTTTGCCTGGAGAATCCCATGGACAGAGGAGCCTGGTGGGCCTGCAGCTCATAGGAGTGCAGAGTCAGACACGGAAGTGGCTTGGCACGTACACACTGCATCTCAGATCGGGTATAATGTTAGCTATGAATTTGTTATATGTAGTCTTTATTATTTTGAGGTATGTTTCCTCTATGATCACTTTCTGGAAATTTTTTATCGTAAATCTTGTCAAAAGTCTTTCTGCATCTATTGTGATGCTTATATGCTTCTTATTCTTCAATTTGTTAATGTGGTATATCATATAAATTGATTTGTGGATATTGAAAAATCCTTGTATCCCTGGGAATACCTAGTAATAGACCTATCTAAGGAAGTAAAAGGACTTGAAAAGTATAAGACATTGATGAAATAAAGTGACCCCTAGTGCAACCTGGGACGCCCTCTCTTACCTCATGACCCAGCAATTCCACCCCTACATATTGACCCATGAGAAAGGAAACATGTGTCCACATAAATTCTTGTACCAGAATGTTTACTGCAACTTTATTCATAATAGAAAAACTGAAAACAACTCAAATGCTCATCATCAAGAAAATGAATAAGTAAACTGTGGTGTGGGTTTCCCTGGTGGCTTAGCGGTAAAGAATCTGCCAGCCATTGCAGGAGACGCAAGAGACGCAGGTTCAGTCCCTGGGTTGGAAGATCCCCTGAAGAAGGAAATGGCGACCCACTCCCGTACGCTTGCCCGGAAAATTCCACTGACAGGAGAGCCCGGTGGGCTACAGTCCACGGGGTTGCAAAAGAGCCAGACACGAACGAGCAGCTAAACAACAGTGATAACACCACAGCGGAACCCTACTTGACAGTTTTAAAAGGAATGGTTTACTAATACAAGTGAAAACAGAGAATACCCTTAAAAAGTGTGCTTTGCGCTAAATGAAAGCCAAAGGAGTGTGCACTTTATGATCTGTTAATAAGGAGTTCAAAACTACACAAAAAGTCTAATCTTTGGAATAGAAATCAAAATAGTGTTTGCTTGGGGAGCAAGATGGGGGCAGGAGGAAGACAGAGTGGAAAGGAACGGGCAGGATTTTTCTAAGGTGATAACAATGCATAATAATACGCTGATTGGGGTGCTGGCCACACAGATATGCAAATATTTGTAGAAGAGTCATTGATCTAAATACACTTGAGGTGTGTGCATTTGACTGAGCTATACCTCAGGTTTAAAATCTGTGCGTGTGGAGCTGGAGATGATACCCGGCTGAAGCTGAGGGACAGAAAGGCCCATCTGTGGACTTGGACAGCCCCCAACACTCAGCGGGCTCCAGGTAGACAAAGCTTGGCACTCTCATGAAGACTCTGGAACACTTTTCATGGGCTCGGGGTCTGGGCACACCTCTAGATATTTCTGAGGGCCCAGACGAATGTTGGGAAAGAAGTTCCACTGGCCTGGCAGTTGCACTGAAGCGTGTCTGCTGTGTGGGAAGGAGGCTGCCGAAGGCGGGTGAGCAGAGGCGAAACAGGGCATGTGCCGAACCCTCTGGGGGAGTCCTGCCTGGAGTCCCGCGGGCCCTGGGGAGGCAGCGGAGAGCCTGCTCCACAGGCTGCTCTGTTCAGTGGACCCCTTTCCCACCTTGGCTCGCCAAGAGACTTACGTAAGTCTGTAGTCCAGCAGTCCTTCCCGTGTGAGAGGGGAACGTGGCCCGTGCAGGCTCTTCTCATCTCTGTCAGAGGAGGGAGGTGCATGGGAAGCTCCTGCGAGCTGGCCCTACTACAGGTACGCCCTGGGGCGCATACAGAGTCTCAGAATAGCGTCAGCGGAGCAGCAGGTCACGCCGGTGCCCCTGACCTGAGAGGGCAGAGTGAGCAAAGGCCAGAGGAGCAGGACCAGGGCACCGCAGGCCACGGCCCCGCACAGGATGGGGAGACGGCCTCCACGGCCCAGAGGCCAAGAGGGCCCCGGGGGAGGGCCACGGGCTGCTGCTCGAAGGAAGAAACACGTGGGGACACACCTCAGCCGGAATCCACAGGGGACACCTTACGGGCAGCCAGGTCACTGAAGCAAGACCCATAAGGACGCTGAGGGGCAGGGCCCACCTGGATCCCGGGCGGCAGCGGGAGCAAGTGAGGGCTCCGAGCTGCCACACACACACGGCAATGCCAGCAAAACAGGACTTGGCTGACGCAACCCGGCACTCTGAGTTTATACTCAGAACACCCCAACTGTGCAGAAGTACGTGCAGAAACGCTGGGACAAAACATGGCAAGACATCAGTAGTGATTGTCTCTGGTCTCTTGGCCATGCGCTGGAGCCAGCCCACCCCCTGTGTCTGCCCATGGGCAGATTTTCCCAAGGGGCCTCCAAATGGACTGGCAAGACACAGCCAGCCTAGCAGATAACTCGTATTTGTCTTGCATAAGACCTTAATTTGCATAATTTTGTGATTTACTTCGGCACTGTCATATGAGTGTGACTCTTTTGTCACAAAACAGCGAATAACATTTGCGAAACACTGTATGGAATTTAGGGATTTCTCCAGTGGCTCAGCAGTAAAGAATCCGTCTACAGTGCAGGAGACCCCGTAGACATGGGTTCAGTCCCTGGGGCAGGAAGATTCCCTGAAGGAGGGAATGGCAAGCTGCTCCACTGTTCTTGCCTGGGAAGTCTCATGGGTAGAGGACCCGGCAGGCTGCAGGCCATGGAGCTACAGAGTCGGACACGACTAAGCACACCCATCCCATACATACGTATGGAATTTATTTTTTATTGGTAATAAAAAATGAAATATGTACTTTTAAAAGTGATTTTCCTCTTCTCTGTAATGTTTTGGTTCTTTACAATTTTTTTTTTAATATTTATTTATTTCTTCATTTGACTGCACCAGGTCTAAGTTGCAGCATGTGGGATCTAGTTCCCTGACCAGGGATTGAACTTGGGGCCCCTGAATTGGGAGCCTGGAGTCTTAGTCACTGGACCACCAAGGAAGTCCCACAAATTTATAATAAAAGAAAATCCTTGGGACATCCCTGGTGGTGCAGTGGTTGGAACTTTGCCTTTCAGTGCAGGGAGTGTGGGTTCAATCCCTGGTGAAAGAGCTAAGATCCCCCATGCCTCTAGGCCAAAACACCGCAACATAAAAGAGAAGCGATGTCGCAACAAATTCAATAAAGACTTAAAAAAAGAAAAACTTTGAAATGTATCTGTGGATATGTGATTACATATAAAACAATGATTTCAAATGCTTTTGCCTCAGAATACTCTTTAAAAACTATATTGCAGACCCCCAAAATAACTTTTGTTATGTGAGTTTATATCTATTGATTTTAACTGTATTAGATAGTGAAACTGAGGAGATCTTGAGATATTTATTTATTTTAAAATAGCGTTAATAAACTTAGTGCATGTTAATATAAAATAAGTTTTATGAAAATTAACTGTATCTTCTAAAAATGTAGTGACATTGTCTTACATTTCCAAATCTCTTTAAGGTCTGGCTTTGCAGATGACAGCTGGATTCTCAGATCGACTTCAGCCTTCTGTTGCCATGTCATGCATCATGTAGTCTCCTGAAAACTCCACTGTATACTCCTGGGAGAAAGAGTAAAAAAAAGGCAAATGGCATCTTAGTATTATTATGAAAATAGTCTTGGCTACACTTGGAGCCTGGTGGGCTGCCGTCTATGGGGTCACACAGAGTCGGACATGACTGAAGCGACTTAGCAGCAGCAGCAGCAGCACACTTGGAGAACTACTATATAGACACGTAAAAATGCCCAAATAAAAGTGTCACTCTGCCACCTGGTGGTATCTCTAATTATTGCAAGTGCTGGTTACCACACGCATGTATGCATTTAGTGTGTGGAGTCTGGGTACAGGTGTGTTCACATAGGTCACGTGTGTGATGCAGTGTACACGCAGCAGGCAAGTGACACAAGTGTGGGTGTGGGTGGTGTGTGGTACACGTGAGGTTGTGGCCTGTGTGCATGTATTGTGTGTGTGTGCTGTGCGTGTGTTGTGCGTCTAGGTGTCTGTGTGACAGGCATGTGTGGGGTCTGTGTATGTGAACACACCGTGTACATGGTGAGTATGTGTGTGGAGTGTGTGCCTGCAGTGTGTCCTGCTGGGTGCCCATATTGTGCATGTGTGTGCTGTGCGTGTGTTGTGTGTGTCGTATGTGAACATGAGAGAACACTTGCTCTTTCACTGTCTTTGGCACATGCACCCAGCCTGCACTAATTGCTCAGAATTGCCTAGCACTGGTCCAGGCAGGTGTAAGCCCTCAGGAGACATTCACTGGTGTCCACCAGCTTCATGAATCAGGCATTATCTTCATTGACAAGGAAGATTCTTGGAGGTAAACTACTTGTTCAAGGTTCCATACCTAGTGAGTGGTAGACCTAGGATTCAGACCTGGGTCTTCTGATCAACTTGGAATTTAGTCATCTGCACTAATGATTGCTTCTAAGTTGTAAAAATCATCTATATGATATGATCCAAAATATGTTAAAAGGCAAAGGCGATGGCACCCCACTCCAGTACTCTTGCCTGGAAAAATCCCATGGACAGAGGAGCCTGGTGGGCTGCAGTCCATGGGGTTGCTAAGAGTCGGACACGACTGAGCAACTTCACTTTCACTTTTCACTTCCATGCATTGGAGAAGGAAATGGCAACCCACTCCAGTGTTCTTGCCTGGAGAATCCCAGGGACGGGGGAGCCAGGTGGGCTGCTGTCTATGGGACTGCACAGAGTTGGACACGACTGAAGTGACTTAGCAGCAGCAGCAACATGTTAAAAGGAAAACAAATTTCCAAATGAAAATAGTATCACCTGGGCATTTTCTCTGCTGCATTACCCTTCCCACTAGCGTGTGGGCACATGTGCAGGCTACATGAATAACTGAAAAGATACCAACTAGCACCTACTGGGCGCCAGTTGCACGCCAGGCACTGTGCATATTCTCACATTCAAGTATAAATGCAACAAAGACGAATTTTCAGCCTCAAAATCACATGTTCAAAACCTAGCTCCATTTTTCTTTTCTTTCTTTTTTTTTTTTTTTTTTTTTGCCACATTGCATGGCTTGTGGGATCTCCCAACCAGGGATCAAACCTGGGCCCACAGAAGTGAAAGCGCATGTTTTAACCACTGAACCACCAGGGAATTCTCCAATCTAAATTTCTGATTCCAGTTTCTGTACAGTTTCTTCTAGCCTCCTGAAGGAAAACTCGGTCCCATCTTTGGTCCCTCAGACACTTCAGGCAGATTCATGCCACTCTGCCCTCCTTTTCTTGGGTGGATCCCTGGCTGCAAGACTGACACCTGGCCTCAGCTCCGCCAGCATCCTCCCAGACAGCACGTGATGGACGAGCATCTGTGCCTCCATGGAAGCCCACCCCCAGCCATGGCCACCTGCTGGGAGGGAGGCACTCTTCGTGCTTTTGCCACTGCTGAGAAAGTCCCTGAGGTTCTCTCTCAAGAGATCCAGGCTGTTCACCTGAACTTTCTGCCCGAAGTCCTGATGTGCTGAGGTGCTGGTACCTCGCAGTCAGCAGGCTTTCCGTGCTCACACACAGCCCACCCATAGTCCTGCCAGCCTCCCAGCCAGTGGACTCATCTCTCAGCTCCTACAGTTCAGTTCAGTTCAGTTCAGTCTCAGTCGTGTCCGACTCTCTGCGACCCCATGAATCACAGCACACCAGGCCGCCCTGTCCATCACCAACTCCCGGACTTCACTCAAACTCCATGTCCATCATGGAGAAGGCAATGGCACCCCACTCCAGTACTCTTGCCTGGAAAATCCCATGGATGAAGGAGCCTGGTAGGCTGCAGTCCATGGGATTGCTAGGGTCGGACACGACTGAGTGACTTCACTTTCACGTTTCACTTTCATGCACTGGAGAAGGAAATGGCAACCCACTCCAGTGTTCTTGCCTGGAGAATCCCAGGGACGGGGGAGCCTGGTGGGCTGCCGTCTATGGGGTCGCACAGAGTCAGACACCTCTGAAGCGACTTAGCAGCAGTAGCAGCATGTCCATCAAGTCAGTGATACCATCCAGCCACCTCATCCTCTGTTGTCCCCTTCTCCTCCTGCCCCAAATCCCTCCCAGCATCAGGGTCTTTTCCAGTGAGTCAACTCTTAGCATGAGGTGGCCAAAGTATTGGAGTTTCAGCTTTAGCATCAGTTCTTTCAATGAACACCCAGGACTGATCTCCTTTAGAATGGACTGGTTGGAGCTCCTTGCAGTCCAAGGGACTCTCAAGAGTCTTCTCCAACACCACAGTTCAAAAGCATCAATTTTTCGGTGCTCAGCTTTCTTCACAGTCCAACTCTCATATCCATATCCATACATGACCACTGGAAAAACCATAGCCTTGACTAGATGGACCTTTGTTGGCAAAGTAATGTCTCTGCTTTTGAATATGCTATCTAGATTGGTCATAACTTTCCTTCCAAGGAGTAAGCATCTTTTGATTTCATGGCTGCAGTCACCATCTGCAGTGATTTTGGAGCCCCCAAAAATAATGTCAGCCACTGTTTCCACTGTTTCCCCGTCTATTTGCCATGAAATGATGGGACCAGAGGCCATGATCTTAGTTTTCTGAATGTTGAGCTTTAAGTCAACTTTTTCACTCTCCTTTTCACTCTCATCAAGAGGCTTTTAGTACCTCTTCACTTTCTGCCATAAGAGTGGTGTCATCTGCATATCTGAGGTTATTGATATTTCTCCCGGCAGTCTTGATTCCAGTTTGTGCTTCCTCCAGCCCAGTGTTTCTCATGATGTACTCTGCATATAAGTTAAGTAAGCAGGGTGACAATATACAGCCTTGACGTACTCCTTTTCCTATTTGGAACCAGTCTGTTGTTCCATGTCTGGTTCTAACCGTTGCTTCCTGACCTGCATATAGGTTTCTCAAGAGGCTGGTCAGGTGGTCTGGGATTCCCATCTCTTTCAGAATTTTCCACAGATTATTGTGATCCACACAGTCAAAGGCTTTGGTGTAGTCAATAAAGCAGAAATAGATGTTTTCTGGAACTCTCTTGTTTTTTGATGATTCAGTGGATGTTGGCCATTTGATCTCTGGTTCCTCTGCCTTTTCTAAAACCAGCTTGAACATCTGGAAGTTCATGGTTCACGTATTGCTGAAGCCTGGCTTGGAGAATTTTGAGCATTATTTTACTAGCATGTGAGATGAGTGCAACTGTGCGGTAGTTTGAGCATTCTTTGGCATTGCCTTTCTTTGGGATTGGAATGAAAACTGACCTTTTCCTGTCCTGTGGCCACTGCTGAGTTTTCCAAATTTGCTGGCATCTTGAGTGCAGCACTTTCACAGCATCATCTTCCAGGATTTGAAATAGCTCAACCTGGAATTCCATCACCTCCACTAGCTTTGTTCATAGTGATGTTTTCCAAGGCCCACTTGACCTCACATTCCAGGATGTCTGGCTCTAGGTGAGTGATCGCACCATTGTGATTATCTTGGTCATGAAGATCTTTTTGTACAGTTCTTCTGTGTATTCTTGCCACCTCTTCTTAATATCTTCTGCTTCTGTCAGGTCTATACCATTTCTGTCCTTTATCGAGCCCATCTTTGCATGAAATGTTCCCTTGGTATCTCTAATTTTCTTGAAGAGCTCTCTAGTCTTTCCCATTCTGTTGTTTTCTTCTATTTCTTTGCATTGATTGCTGAGGAAGGCTTTCTTACATCAGCCTGCAATCTCCCCCATTCAGTTCTCCATGCAGAAAAAATGTTTGGATGAGTCTGTCAGCATTTGCCTAAGCAAATCAAAAATATCTTGATTTTCAGATTAGCCTTTCCTTGGTTGTAAGTTAATCCATTTAGAAACTTGGCTGTCTTTGTGTTCTCTCTGGGTCTGAGATTAGTGTCCTCTCTTCTTCCCTGAGCCAGGAAGAGGCCCGAGAAAGCCTACAAAGACCACAGTGAGGTAAGAATGGTAATTAGTATGCACAGGGCTGGCTGGGTGCTGACTCAACCCAAAACATACGGATGGAGAAGTAGAGAAATGGGAATGCAAACCTCTGTTGGCCAGCTCGCTCACCATTCTCTTGCCCCCACGCCCCCTGGGAAGGAAGGACTAGCTCTCATGCCTCATGCCAACTCCCCAGTGTGGTTGGGCAAGAGCCCCCGAATCCTACCAGCGCAGGTCTGGAGGGGCCCACATCCCTCACATGAATAGGGAAGCAAAGGCCACAGGGATACAAGCAGCAAGCAGTTCTCAGCAGAATCCCTGGGGGGCTAGTAAACATACATGTTCCTGGGCCCTGCCCAGATATTTGATTCAGGGGGTCTCCGGCAGAGCCTGAGCGTCTGCATTTCCACAGAGCTCCCAAGTGACGCTGATGCCCTGGCCCAGGGCCACAGTGAGAGCACTAATTCAAGGGACCCCAGAGGTGGCTCGAAGGAAGGAGACAGAGCCCAGCCATCACAGGAGGTGGCCCCAGCAGAGGCAGACCTCAGCAAGGAAACAAGAAACAGTGCTGAGGGTAACACAGGAGACAGTGTACTGAGAACTCTTAAGGAAATATGTTATACAGATAGACAGGGAAAGAGAAATTAGGTACAGATTTGGTATAGATATACCCCAAAATCTTTGTTTTTTCTTATTGTTTCTTGGTAATATCTTCATGACTCTCCTTAAGAGTTCTCATTACAGTTATTTTTTAGATTTTTGTTATAATTTTAACTTATTTATTTTTACATTTTATGTTCTTGTGTATTTTATTTTTTATTTTATTTTTAATACAGTTTTGATTCTATATACATACAGAACATATATACATCAATTCAAATTATGAAAATCCAGTAGCAGTAATGAAAAACAAAATGGGTGCTCTAGCATTATCATAGTCATCACTCCCACACACACCCCGAACTCCTGCCCCTAACTTCCTTGAACTCTCTTAATGAAACCTTAACCATGTTAAATGCAACTCTCCAGTAGAAGATAGCTGGGAAACTCACAAGTCGAATGGATAGACTTCCACTCCAATCCTGACTGTGAGCCTCAAGAGGCAGTTTGTCCTGCCCAGGTCATGTTGTACTTCCCTCATCTGTCCACTCCCCAGTCTCCAGAGGCTGTTTCTCACTTTCCTCTCTCACCGCAAATCCCCAGTACTCTGCCTTTGCCAGCCCCCCTTCCACCAGCATCTGTCCACCTTTCCCATCTTCCACCCACAATCTAAGATGGATTCTCCAAGCTGCCACCCACAGCCAGTCCCTCCTAGTCAATGCAAGGGTCCTGCTCCAACAACATGGCTCTCTCTCTGCTACATCACCAGTCTTCATTCTTTCATTCTACTGGATCTTCTTCAACTGTATATAACAATGCTGTTACTTCTCCCAGCTGAAAAGAACAAGCAGAAACACCCTAGTCTTACAAACATAAAAAAAGACTTGTGGACACAGAGGGGAGGGAGAGGGTGGGACCAACTGAGACAATAGCATGGAAACATCTACATTACCATATGCAAGGGGCTTCCCTGAGAGTTCAGTTGGTAGAGAATCCACCTGCAGTGTAGGAGACCCCAGGTTGATTCCTGGGTAGGAAAGATCTGCTGGAGAAGGGATAGTCTACCCACTCCAGTATTCTTGGACTTCCCTTGTGGCTCAGCTAGTAAAGGATCTGCCTGCAAAGTGGGAGACCTGAGTTCAATCCCCAGGTTGGCAAGATTCCCTAGAGAAAGGAAAGGCTGCCCACTCCAGTATTCTGGCCTGAAGAATTCCATGGACTTCCTGGAGAAGTCCATGTGGTCCCAAAAATTGGACACGACTGAGCAACTTTCACTTTCACCATATGTAAAATTAGATAGTCAGTGGAAATCTGCTGCGTCATGCCGGGAATTCAAATCTGGTGCTCTGTGACAACCTAGAGGGTGGGATCAGGTGGGAGATGGGACAGAAGTTCAAGAGAGGGGACATACATATGCTATGCTGAGTTACTTCAGTCGTGTCCGACTCTGTGCAACCCCATAGACAGCAGCCCACCAGGCTCCCCCATCCCTGGGATTCTCCAGGCAAGAACACTGGAGTGGGTTGCCATTTCCTTCTCCAATGCATGGAAGTGAAAAGTGAAAGTGAAGTCGCTCAGTTGTGTCTGACTCTTAGCGACCCCATGGACCTATGACTGCTTCATGTTGATATATGGCAGAAACCAATGGAATATTTTAAACTGTCCTCCAACTAAAATAATTTTTTTAAAAAACCACTGCAGTTTTGTTTGTTTGCCACACAGCACTGCTTGTGGGATCACAGTCCCCCAACTAAGGATCAAACACATGCCCCCTGCAGCAGAAGCATTCAGTCTTCACCACTGGACAGCCAGGGAAGTCCTCAAAACACCCTAGTCTCGAACTTATTCTCCTGCCAACATCTGTCCCATTTCTTGTCTGCACTTGTCTCAAATTCTTCTCCATCCACCATCTCTCTTTAACTCACTTCAATCAGGCTTTTACACGTGACAGTAATAAATTGCTCTCCTCAAGATTACAGATCATTTCCATATGGATCCCATGGCCTGTCCACATCTCACTGTCCCAGCATGGCCACCTTCCCATCCTTGCAGCAGTTTCATCCTTGGGTACCAGGAGACCAGCTCCTGGAATTCCTTTCATCCTCTGAACATTTGTTCCCTGTCTCCTTTGCTATCTCCTCCTCCTCTCCATGACCTTCTTTTCCCCTCTAACTACCTGGCTTCCTGATGACATCCACATCTCCTCCCACTCCTTCCCAGCAACTAGAAGACCATATGTGACTAGTTCTGGCCAACAGACTAAGTAGAAGAGACAGGTCACTTCCCAGCAAAGCCTGGCGTAAAATTTTCCAGCTGTCTTTTCTCCTGCTGTAGCTATTTAGAGAATTCCTCGTGTTGATGTGTGGGACCAAAAACCAAAGCAGCCTGTTTGCTGAGTCACTCTATAAAAGACAGACGACCTGGAAATGAGCCCAGATGTGCATCAAGCTTCATATCATTGAGCAAACATCTGTGTATCAATTGCTTGTATTTGGGAGATATTTGTTACCAAGGCAGAGGCCTCATCTATTCTGACCAATACAGTTACCTCATCCAATTTTATACCTTTAACTACTTAACTACATATGCCAGTTACTTATAGACTTTGGCAAATTTGTCTCCTGGACTCTACACTCAAATATCTAACTACCTACCCAATACCTCCACTTGAAACATTAAACTTCTCAAACTTAACATATCCCGAGCCAAATTATTGATTTTACTCTCATAGCATTCCTCATTTCAGCTAGTGGAAACTAAGCCATTATAGTCCACTGCTACCAAATTCCACTGCTACCACCCCTGATCCCAGCCACTATCACACTCATAGGTAAAGAATCACTTCCAATAGTTTTCCCACTTTTACTATACAATCTATTCCTATACAATTGATACCTGTACACTATATGCCTAACAGGTTAGCCAGGGAGATCTTTTTATTTTTTATGAAACTATACTAAAAAATTTTTATCTTATTGAAGTATAGTTGATTTACGATGTTGTATAAATTTCTGCTGTACAGCAAAGTGACTCAGTTATATATATAAACATTCATATTCTTTTCCATTATGGCTTATCAGAGGATATTGAATGTAGTTCTCTGTGCTATGCAGTAAGACCTTATTGCTTATCCATTTTACATATAATAACATACATCTGCTAACTCCAACACTCTATTCCATCCTTCCTCCAACCCTCTCCCCCTTTTATAATAAGTAAGATCAAGTTATTCTTCTGTCTCAATATTGTACAACGGCCTCCCATTTTAGCCAGAGTAAATCCAAAGTCTTTACTGTGGTCTATAAAGATCCTATAGGTTTTGTTATCCATCAGAACCTCCATATCCACTCTGTACTAGTCATACCAGCATTCTTGCTCTTCATCTAACACACAAGGTACACTCCCTTCTCAGGGGCTTTGCACTAGCTGCCTCCTAGAATATTCTTCCCCAGGTCCTGCGAGGCTTACTCCCTCACCTTGTTTTACTAATTCTCACCTTCTCAGGAGGCCTACCCTGAACAACCCATTTAAAATTGCAGATCATCCCTATATTATTAATACCACGAACAACTCTCCTTGCCCTACCCTACTTGTCTCTTTCTTCTTTAGTACTCATCATCTTCAAATATATTATGGAATTTACTTCTTTGTCATCTATCTCTTCTCACTAAAATGCAAGCTCCTTGCAAGCAGGGTTCTTTGTGTTATTCATGATATAACCCAAGTGCCTGAATTTGGACACAGAGGAGGTACTCAAAAATGTTTGTTAAGTAAATACATAAATAAATAACACCACAAACACATATTCATCACAAGAAAAGAAACATGGAGAAAAAAAGAGTGAATAATAATAGTTCCAAAATCAAAGAAAGGAGAAGTAGAGAAAGTAATAATATAAGATATAATACATGAAAACTTCCTTATCTGAAAAAAGACTTGAATTTTCTGATTGAAAATGACAAACTAAGTACCAAGCAGAGTTAATTTTTAAAGTCATAAATATGACATTTCCTGTAAAATTTGTGAACTGTGATTACCAAAAGAAAATCTTAGGAGCTTCCAGAAAGAAAGAACAGACTATTTGCCAAAGATAACCATACTTCTAATGCGTTTCTCATATCGTCTACCATAAACATGTCCTTTCTAAGGAAATAACTCAAGAATAATTTCATGAACATGAAAATTAAATCAGAACAGTGACCTCAAGACAAGAGAAGACAGTGTATACAAGGAATACTGATGAATGAGAAATCTAATTAAAACCATAACCTGCTTTGTGAAATAATTTTACTGCAGTCCATGGGGTCACTAAGAGTCAGACATGACTGAGCGACTTCACTTTTACTTTTCACTTTCATGCATTGGAGAAGGAAATGGCACCCCACTCCAGTGTTCTTGCCTGGAGAATCCCAGGGACGGGGGAGCCTGGTGGGCTGCCGTCTATGGGACTGCACAGAGTTGGACACGACTGAAGCGACTTAGCAGCAGTAGCAGCAGCAGCCCATTAGGAACTAGGTGTTATATGAAACACCACGTCAAAAACTTGGGTGTGTTCAGAAGCATTTCATTATGACATGTAAGGGGTACATACTAGAAAAGTCTGAGTGGTTCCAAAAGACCCAATAAAATACCTGTGTGTGTGTGTCAGATTCCACAGGACCTGCCCCTACTGCTTTGCTGCCAGGCCTGCCACTATTCTGTGACCTCATGGGTATTCCCTATGACCATAAAATGAAGAGAAAAAAGCGCCAGCACCAGCCTAAAGTGGACAACCACTCAGGGAAAACGCTAGAAAACAGTATTTGGAGATCTTCCCAAAGACGGAACTTCAGGGAAGACATCTGGTGGTCCATGCTGTGTGGAAGGGAAGATGGCCTCTGATATGGGTCTACAGTGGTTCATGTGCAGTGGCTAATAGACTGGCCAGCTGGCCTAGGACTTGAAAAGAAGTAGAATACCTAGAAGACAGCACCTGGCTGCTGAAGAGAATGTTCTCATAAATGTCAGCCTCTTCCCCAGTCGCCCAGTGCTTGTTCATTAAGTCTGGGTACAAAGTGGCCACGCAACCAAGATGGAGGCTCTGTGTGGACTTTCCTTCAGAGAGGTTGCTCTGGCCACACTGCTGCTGAGTGCCTACCCTGCCAAAGGCAGATGGCACCAGTTCCCAGGGAGAGCACTCGGCCCACTCCAGGCGCTCACACTGGGCCCTTCTGTCAGGAAGGGGGTCGGCCCACTCCAGGCGCTCACACTGGGCCTTTCTCTTAGGAAGGGGTCGGCCCACTCCAGGCGCCCCCCTCTGTCAGGAGGGGGTCGGCCCACCCAGGCGCTCACACTGGGCCCTTCTGTCCAGGAAGGGGGTCGGCCCACTCAGGCGCTCACACTGGGCCTTTCTCTTAGGAAGGGGTCGGCCCACCCAGGCGCTCACACTGGGCCCTTCTGTCAGGAAGGGGGTCGGCCCACCCAGGCGCTCACACTGGGCCCTTCTGTCAGGAGGGGGTCGGCCCACCCAGGCGCTCACACTGGGCCCTTCTGTCAGGAAGGGGGTCGGCCCACCCAGGCGCTCACACTGGGCCCTCTGTCAGGAGGGGGTCGGCCCACCCAGGCGCTCACACTGGGCCCTTCTGTCAGGAAGGGGTCGGCCCACCCAGGCGCTCACACTGGGCCCTTCTGTCCAGGGAAGGGGGCGGCCCCCCCCCAGGCGCTCACACTGGGCCCCTGTCAGGAGGGGGTCGGCCCACCCAGGCGCTCACACTGGGCCCTTCTGTCAGGAAGGGGGTCGGCCCACCCAGGCGCTCACACTGGGCCCTTCTGTCAGGGAAGGGGGTCGGCCCACCCAGGCGCTCACACTGGGCCCTTCTGTCAGGAAGGGGGGTCGGCCCACCCAGGCGCTCACACTGGGCCCTTCTGTCAGGAAGGGGATCGGCCCACCCAGGCGCTCACACTGGGCCCTTCTGTCAGGAGGGGGTCGGCCCACTCCAGGCGCTCACACTGGGCCCTTCTGTCAGGAAGGGGGTCGGCCCACTCAGGCGCTCACACTGGGCCCTTCTGTCAGGAGGGGGTCGGCCCACTCCAGGCGCTCACACTGGGCCCTTCTGTCAGGAAGGGGTCGGCCCACCCAGGCGCCACACTGGGCCCTTCTGTCAGGGGGGGGGGGCCCCTCCAGGCGCTCACACTGGGCCCTTCTCTTAGGAAGGGGGTCGGCCCCTCCAGGCGCCACACTGGGCCCTTCTGTCAGGAAGGGGTCGGCCCACCCAGGCGCCACACTGGGCCTTTCTCTTAGGAAGGGGGTCGGCCCACCCAGGCGCCCACCCGGGCCCTCTGTCAGGAGGGGGTCGCCCACCCAGGCGCCACACTGGGCCCTCTGTCAGGGAGGGGGTCGGCCCACCCAGGCGCTCACACTGGGCCTTTCTCTTAGGAAGGGGGTCGGCCCACCCAGGCGCTCACACTGGGCCCTTCTGTCAGGAAGGGGGTCGGCCCACTCCAGGCGCTCACACTGGGCCCTTCTGTCAGGAGGGGGTCGGCCCACTCCAGGCGCTCACACTGGGCCCTTCTGTCAGGAAGGGGTCGGCCCACCCAGGCGCTCACACTGGGCCCTTCTGTCAGGAGGGGGGTCGGCCCACCCAGGCGCTCACACTGGGCCCTTCTGTCAGGAAGGGGGGTCGGCCCACTCCAGGCGCTCACACTGGGCCCTTCTGTCAGGAAGGGGTCGGCCCACTCAGGCGCTCACACTGGGCCCTTCTGTCAGGAGGGGGTCGGCCCACTCCAGGCGCTCACACTGGGCCCTTCTGTCAGGAAGGGGTCGGCCCACTCCAGGCGCTCACACTGGGCCCTTCTGTCAGGAAGGGGGTCGGCCCACTCCAGGCGCTCACACTGGGCCTTTCTCTTAGGAAGGGGTGTCGGCCCACTCCAGGCGCTCACACTGGGCCCTTCTGTCAGGAAGGGGATCGGCCCACCCAGGCGCTCACACTGGGCCCTCTGTCCGGAGGGGGTCGGCCCACTCAGGCGCCACACTGGGCCCTTCTGTCAGGAAGGGGGTCGGCCCACCCAGGCGCTCACACTGGGCCCTTCTGTCAGGGGGGGTCGGCCCACTCAGGCGCTCACACCGGGCCCTTCTGTCAGGAGGGGGTCGGCCCACCCAGGCGCTCACACTGGGCCTTTCTCTTGGGGGGGGGGTCGGCCCACTCCAGGCGCCACACTGGGCCCTTCTCTTAGGAAGGGGTCGGCCCTCTCCAGGCGCTCACACTGGGCCCTTCTGTCAGGAAGGGGTCGGCCCTCTCCAGGCGCTCACACTGGGCCCTTCTGTCAGGAAGGGGGTTCGGCCCACCCAGGCGCTCACACCGGGCCCTTCTGTCAGGAAGGGGACAGCAATTTGTCCTGATCGAGACAGACATAGATTCAGTGTATGACTTTGCCTTCCCTGACTGCAGTATTCTTGGCAGCTGCTATAACCATCACACCAAAATTAGACAAACTAGAATATTTTTTAAATGGAAGAAACATGGAAGAAGCGAAGAAGTAAGAGAAGAAGGAAAGAAAGAAGTGAAGAAGGAAGAAAAGGAAGACAGGAAGAAAGGAAAAAGAATGCAAAAGGAGAAAAAAAACTCCTTATAAACCAAATGCAGATTTTCTAAATAAAATATCAGGAAATAGAATCCAGCAGTCTAGTAAAAGAATAATAATAACAATCTAGTGGAACTTATTTAAAGAATATAAGAATGGTTCAAGAGTAGAAATTTTCTTACACATTAACAGATCAGTGAGGAAAATTTCACCACTATCTTGATAAACACATTTCTCCCACTATCCAAAAGTAGAGCGTTCCTATGAAACCTTTTGTAAAACTACAAAAGGCAATAAAGCTAGAAGTGATTACCTCAGGATGCATCTTGCTAAAGGACACAGGAAATACATCTAGACAAGGCACAGATGCTCACAGACATGGCTCACAGCTTCAGCAGCTCCTTGCTGAGGTGCCACGCGGCTCCCAGGGAGGGAGCTGGGCGGGGCACTCTCTGGTTGGGATTCAGCTGCCTCCACACAGACTCATCTGGCTAGCAAAAAAAAAGCTGAATGTTGTTTTAGCTTCTTGCCTTTTTGTAAAAGCAAAAGTCTTCTTCAGATTTCTTTCAGTTCAAAGCAAAAACAGGTCTTTTTTAATTGCATAAGGATACTTGCTTCACACTACTGTGCTGGTTTCTGCCATATAATGACTTGAATCAGCCATAAGTATGTGAACATACATATGTGTATGTGTATATACATATCCCCTCCTTCGTGAGCCTCTCACCCCTCTGTGTCATCACAGAGCATCAAACTGGGCTCCCTGTGTTACAGAGCAGCTTCCCACTAGCTATCTGTTTTACACACGGTATTTTTGCCTGGAAAATTCCAAGGATGGAGGGGCCCGGCAGGCTACAGAAAGTGGGGAGGCAAAGAATCAGACACAACTGAGCATGCTACGCACACACCGTGCAGATATCTCAATGCTGCTCTCCCAGCTGGTCCTGCCCTCTCTTTCCCCTCCTGTGTCCACAAGTCCTTTCTCTACATGTTCCTCTCTATTCCTGCCCTCAAAATAGGTTAAAACAGATCTTTTAAGGTAAGTCTTTGTAAAAGTGAAGTGCTGTAAAGCAGGGGATACCTGTGTCTGTAAACCATTTTATAGTGTTTGATACCGTTCCTGATTTTATTTTAAAGCTGAAGAAGAGAAAGAAGCTTATTTAACTTTATGAAATTTAAAAATGTCTCCCCACAAATCTATAACAAGAAACTAATGCCATAGTCTAAAGCAATCAATCAGTAATAATAGGAGCAAAAGACAAAGACATAAATCTTAGAAAGGGGGAAAAAACTGACACTGTTTTGCAAAGATGTGATTGCCTACCTAGAAAATTCAACCGGGTCAATTGATAAGTGAATAATTAATAAGAGAATAAAGTGACTCTGAGGGAGAGGGAGAGGGTGGGATGATTTGGGAGAATGGCATTGAAACATGTATACTATCATGTAACAAACAAATCGCCAGTCTATGTTTGATACAGGATACAGGATGCTTGGGGCTGGTGCACGGGAATGATCCAGAGAGATGATATGGGTTGGGAGGGGGTTCATGATTGGGAACTCATGTACACCCGTGGCGAATTCATGTCAATGTATGGCAAAACCAATACAGTACTGTAAAGTAAAATAAAGTAAAAATAAAAATTTTTTAATAAATAAATTAATAATAATAATAAATCAAAATTTTACATTTCAAATAAGCGCAAGAAAGATAGACTATTGAATAAACAGTTTTTGAATAAATGACCAACATTTGCGGGAGAAGTTAAGTTCCTGTATTATAGCAGACACCAAAATAAACTCCATACAGATCAATACAGCAATATGAACAATGAAACTGTAGCACTACTGAAGCAGAATATAGGAGCAAGTGTTTAGAATCTTGAGATGGTGGCAGGGGGCGTTAAAACAACCGCAAAGTCGTAAAATAAAAGAATAATATAAGTTCCAGAAAGAGAAACCCAAGAAAACTAAGCAGACAGGTTTTTCAAAGAAATAATATGAAACCATTCCCAGAAAAGTAGAATATAAGTTTTCAAATTAAAAGTGCCCAGTAGGCAGAAGAATGACCTTTCAAATCATAATTAATTCAAAATCCACTAGGAATGAAATAGGCAACATGATGATTAGTTTACACTGCTGTGTAATCTATTTGAGAGCTGACAAAAGCTTTCATCACAAGAAAAATATTGTTTCCTTTTTTTCTTGTATCTATAAAAGATGACGGATGGTAAGTGAACTTATCTTAGTTATTTTGCAATACATGTAAGTCAAGTTATCACACTGCATACCTTAAATTTATACAATGGACTATGTCAATTATTTTTCAATAAAACTGAAATTAAACTAAAAAATAAATCAATAAAATTGGAATTTAAAAAATTAAATCCAGGGGCCACACAGCCCTAATTCCTGCCAACTTAGCAAACCAAGGCTGCAGACTTGCTCCCAAGAATGGAGAAGGAAACATGAATACCAGGAAATAACCATCCCCCAAAATAATAATCCCCAAGAAAGCTCTGAAAAGACTAAAACATAAGTAAAGGCAGAAGTTGCAATGAGAAGGCATGTTGGAGTAGAGCTTTTACTCCATCCCCCAGAACCCAACCCAGCCATTTCCTTGGGACACCATGTCCCTCTAGAAACCTGTGGTTAAACCATGGATGTTACAGATTGTGAGGTGGTATCAGAGCAGTGTAAAACTCTGTTGAGATGGAAGCTGATGAAGAAATACTATTGCACCATAAAAAATGAATGAAAATTTTCCAGCAGTATTGAGATACTATTGATATATAACATTGTTTTAGTTTAAGGTATACAATACAATGACTTGAAATATGTATGCAAAATCAACTTAATTTGCTCTCTAGTTATGGAGAAATCCACAACAGGAAGAAATTTTAAGAGAAATAATAAGTTAATAATACATTCTCAGAAACTGATAGAACTGTAGGGAGTAATAGCTAGATCAATAATTTTAACATCTCTCTTGGGACCAATAAACACAGCAGATAAAACAATAAGCAGAGATATGAAATGACACAGTTCAGTTCAGTCGCTCAGTTGTGTCCGACTCTTTGCGACCCCATGAATCGCAGCACGCCAGGCCTCCCTGTCCATCACCAACTCCCGGACTTCACTCAAACTCACGTCCATTGAGTTGGTGATGCCATCCAGCCATCTCATCCTCTGTCGTCCCTTTCTCCTCCTGCCCCCAGTCCCTCCCATAGTCAGAGTCTTTCCCAATGAGTCAACTCTTCGCATCAGGTGGCCAGAGTATTGAAATTTCAACTTTAGCATCAGTCCTTAACAATAAACACCCAGGGGTGGGAGGTGGGAGGGGCTTCAGCATTGGGAGATCGTGTACACCTGTGGCTGATTCATGTCAATGTATGGCAAAACAAATACAGTATTGTAATGTAGAATAAAGTATTTAAAAAAAAAAGAAATTAACACATACAAAAAAAAAAAAACAACAATAAACACCCAGGACTGATCTCCTTTAGAATGGACTGGTTGGATCTCCTTGCAGTCCAAGGGACTCTCAAAAGTCTTCTCCAGCACCACAGTTCAAAAGCATCAATTTTTCATCTCTCAGCTTTCTCACAGTCCAACTCTCATATCCATACATGACCACAGGAAAAACCATAGCCTTGACTAGACAGACCTTTGTTGCCAAAGTAATGTCTCTGCTTTTGATTATGCTATCTAGGTTGGTCATAACTTTCCTTCCAAGGAGTAAGCATCTTTCAGTTTCATGGCTGCAATCACCATCTGCAGTGATTTTGGAGCCCCCAAAATAAAGTCTGACATTGTTTCCACTGTTTCCCCATCTATTTCCCATGAAGTGATGGGACCAGAGGCCATGATCTTAATTTTCTGAATGTTGAACTTTAAGCCAACTTTTTCACTCTCCTCTTTCACTCTCATCTCTTGATGGCTTTTAGTTCCTCTTCACTTTCTGCCATAAGGGTGATGTCATCTGCATATCTGAGATTATTGATATTTCTCCCAGAAATCTTGATTCCAGCTTGTGCTTCTTCCAGCCCAGCATTTCTCATGATGTATTCGGCATATAAGTTAAATAAGCAGGGTGACAATATACTGCCTTGATGTACTTCTTTTCCTATTTGGAACCAGTCTGTTGTTCCATGTCCAGTTCAAACTGTTGCTTCCTGACCTGCATACAGATTTCTCAAGAGGCAGGTCAGGTGGTCTGGGATTCCCAACTCTTTCAGAATTTTCCACAGTTTATTGTGATCCACACAGTCAAAGGCTTTGGCATAGTCAATAAAGCAGAAATAGATGTTTTTCTGGAACTCTCTTGCTTTTCCAATGATCCAGCGGATGTTGGCCATTTGATCTCTGGTTCCTCTGCCTTTTCTAAAACCAGTTTGAACATCAGAGAGCTCACGGTTCACGTATTGCTGAAGCCTGGCTTGGAGAATTTTGAGCATTACTTTACTAACGTGTGAGATAACTGCAATTGTGCAGTAGTTGAGCATTCTTTGGCATTGCCTTTCTTTGAGATTGGAATGAAAACTGATCTTTTCCAGTCCTGTGGCCACTGCTGAGTTTTCCAAATTTGCTGGCATACTGAGCACAGCACTTGCACAGCATCATCTTTCAGGATGTGAAACAGCTCCACTGGAATTCCATCACCTCCACTAGCTTTGTTCGTAGTGATGCTTTCTAAGGCCCACTTGACTTCACATTCCAGGATATCTGGCTCTAGGTGAGTGATCACACCATCGTGGTTATCTTGGTCATGAAGATCTTTTTGTACAGTTCTTCTGTGTATTCTTGCCACGTCTTCTTAATATCTTCTGCTTCTGTTAGGTCCATACCATTTCTGTCCTTTATCGAGCCCATCTTTGCATGAAATGTTCCCTTGGTATCTCTAATTTTCTTGAAGAGATCTCTAGTCTTTCCCATTCTGTTGTTTTCCTCTATTTCTTTGCATTGATCGCTGAGGAAGGCTTTCTTATCTCTTCTTGCTATTCTTTGGAACTCTATATTTAGATGCTTATATCTTTCCTTTTCTCCTTTGCTTTTCACGTCTCTTCTTTTCACAGATATTTGTAAGGCCTCCCCAGACAGCCTTTTGCTTTTTTGCATTTCTTTTCCATGGGGATGGTCTTGATCCCTGTCTCCTGTACAATGTCGCGAACCTCTATCCATAGTTCATCAGGTACTCTATCTATCAGATCTAGTCCCTTAAATCTATTTCTCACTTCCACTGCATAATCATAAGGGATTTGATTTAGGTCAGACCTACAAAATGCTTTTTAAATTTACATGTATGTGTCTATATCCACAATAAACAGTATTATGTAATTACATATATAATTATATAATTCAGAGCATTTATAATAATTAAACATATGAATGCACCTTAAAGTACACTTTAATAATTCCAAAAATTCAATATCATAACACCTCTGTTCCTTAACCATAACAGAAATGAGAAGAAAGAGAAAGAAGAGTAAGGGAGAGAGGGAAGGAGGAGGGAGGGATCTTGGAAGGAAAAGAGGAAAGGAAAAATAAAGAAAGAAAGAAAATTATGTATGCCTACATAACCCTTCCAGCTGAGTTATTTCAAATCCTAAAAGATGATGCTGTGAAAGTGCTACACTCAATATGTCAGCAAATTTGGAAAATTCAGTCAGTTTTCATTCCAATCCCAAAGAAAGGCAATAACAGTGTTCAAATTACTGTACAATTGCACTCATTTCACATGGTAGCAAGGTTATTCTCAAAATCCTTCAAGTTAGTCTTCAGCAGTACATGAACCAAGAACTCCCAGATATACCAGCTGGATTTCAAAAGGCAGAGGAACCAGAAATCGAACTACCAACATCCATTGAATCATAGAAAAAGGAATTCCTTTCCTTTTGGAATGGAATTCAAAAAAATTTCTACTTCTGCTTCACTGACTACACTAAAGTCTTTGACTGCGTGGATCACAACAAACTGTGGAAAATTCTTAAAGACATAAGGATACCAGATCACTTTACCTGCCTCATAAGAAGTGAAAGTCACTCAATCATGTCGAACTCTTTGTGACCCCATGTACTACACAGTGCATGGAATCCTCCAGGCCAGAATACTGGAGTGAGTAGCCTTTCCCTTCTCCAGTGGATTTTCCCAACCCAAGGATTGAACCCAGGTCTCCCGCATTGCAGGCGGATTCTTTACCAGCTGAGCCAAAAAGGAAGCCCCTCCTAAGAAACTGTATACAAGACAAGAAGCAGCAGCTAGAACAGATATGGAACAATGGACTGGTTCAAAATTGGAAAGGAGGAGTATGACGAAGCTGTATATTGTCATCCTGCTTACTTAACATATATACAGAGTACATCATGCAAAATGTGGGCTGGATGAATCGCAAGCTGGAATCAAAATTGCTGGGAGAAATAATAACTTCAGATATGCAGATACCACTGTAATGGAAGAAAGCAAAGAGGAACTAAAGAGCCTCTTGATGAAGGTGAAAGGAGAAAGTCTGGCTTAAAACTCAATATTCAAAACATGAAGATCATGGTGTCTGGTCCCATCACTTCACAGCACATACATGGGGAAACAATGGAAACAGTGACAAATTTTATTTTCTTAGGCTCCAAAATCACTGCAGATAGTGATGCAGCCACGAATTTAAAAGACGCTTACTTCTTGGAAGGAAAGCTATGACAAACCTAGACAGCATATTCAAAAGCAGAGACATCACTTTGACAACAAAGGTCCACATAGTCAAAGCTATGGTTTTTCCAGTAGTCATGTACGGATGTGAGCTGGACCATAAAGAAGACTGAGCACGGAAGAATCAATGCTTTTGAACTGTGGTGCTGGAGAAGACTCTTGGGAGTCCCTTGGACTGAAAGGAGATCAAACCAGTCCATCCCAAAGGAAATCAGTCCTGAATATTCACTGGAGGGACTGATGTTGAAGTTGAAGCTCCAGTACTTTGGCCACCTGACCAAAAGGGCAGACTCATTGGAAAAGACTCTGATACTGGGAAAGATTGAAGGCAGGAGTAGAAGGGGTGGACAGAGGATGGTGAGATGGTTGGATGACATCAAGTGACTCAATGGACATGAGTTTGAAGCTCCAGGACATAGTGAAGGACAGAGAAGCCTGGCGTGCTGTAGTTCATGAGGTTGCCAAGAGTCGGACACGACTTAGTGACCGAACAGCAATAAGAATAGACTGACGCAACTTGTCAAATCCTGGATTGTTAGAAACCCAAATCCATTTTAGAACACTCTGTGTGTGTGTTGGTTGCTCAGTCGTGTCCGATTCTTTGCGACCCCATGGACTGTAGCCCACCAGTCTCCTTTGTCCATGGGATTCTCCAGGCAAGAATACTGGAGTGGGTTGCCATTTCCTTCTCCAAAAAGGCTGATGAAAGTGTGTAAAATCAAGATGATAACTGTACTTAGCAGCACAGTCGCAATGAAGCATCACTGAGAGCTGAGGAAGTATTTAGACCACTAGATGGAGCCAAACACTGATATTTGTTACATAGTCATGCGTGTCTTAACCGTATAAATTTAAGTCTTTGTGATGTTCCCTACTGGAAAGTAGAAAAGCCTTCACCTCTCCGCAGAGCAGAGCTTCCAGACTAATAAGGCTACTCAGTAGTTAGCTGTTCAGAGATGCTGATATGTTTGGCCCAGGGGTGACCCAGTGAAGTCTGAGGAAGCAAGACTCCCCAAGAGCTACTTCTGCAGCAAGGAATCTCCCATTCATTTACAGTGCAGTGTTCTACCACAAACATTATCATGTTCTGAGTGATTCGTGATATGAAAAAGTTAGGAAGCACAGCTTTAAGAATGAGAATCTCGCACACTGATAAAGGAGTACAAAGGCCATACAGTTTGATGACCTGGAGCAGCCATCTACCCGAAATTTACTGAAAAAGTAAATATCCATCCTGAGCTCTCCATTTTAAAAACAGTTTGCATATGTAATTAAATAATATCATACATTCCTTTCAAACGTACTTAGTGAACACTCAATCTGCGTCTTCTCTGCCAGACAGAAGTGAGTGTTACTGTCAGGTGGCCCCCTTTTTCAAGAAGCTCCCACTATAGAGAAGAGCCAGGCAGACAAACCAAATACTATCAGACAGTAATAAATACACTGTGCAACTAGCACACAAATGAAGTTCAGGTTCACCCAGTACATCACTTAGGAATACTTTCAGCTGCAAGATGAAAGTAAGCCATTTACTGTGGCTTAAACAGAGTTATTTACCCTCATACTTGTCACATTATGATGCCAAAATGCCATAGCTCCAGGCATCGTGTCCACATTCGAGGCAGGGAAAAAGGAAAAGGAAGTGAATCATCAGCTGGTGAATACACAGATAGACCTGGTAAATGTTATATGGCTTCCCACTTATCAGGAAAAGCAAAAGACTTCCCCAAAGCCCCAATACGCTAGTTATAATTCATTGGTCAGAATTATGCTACATGGCACGCCTAGCTGCCAGAGAAGTAATAAACATCAGTATCCCACCTAGGGTCGAGCCTATTAACAAAATCAGCATTTATTTGGCAAAAAAAAAAAAAGAACAGCTATACTAATAAACAAAGAAATGAAACAAAAGGAGAGCTCTTTCTCACTCATCAAATCGGCCAGCATCTCTAAAGGCTGATAATAGCTAGCACTGGAAAGACGGAGGAAAGGGAGCATTTTCATAACTTGTTGGTGGAAGTGCACAGTCTTCATCTGGCCATCTACTACAAATCAAGATTTTTAAATTTTTTTATTTGTTTTTGGCTGTGCTAGTTCTTCGTTGTTGCACACCAGCTGCTCTCTAGTTGCAGTGCACGGCTTTCTCACGCAGAGGCTTCTCCTGTTGCAAAACATGAGCGCCAAGGTGTACAAGCTTCCTTAGTTACAAAGTGTGGCCTCAGTGGTCGTGATGCACGGGTTTAGTTGCCCCAAGGCATATGGGATCTTCCCAGACCAGGGATCGAACCCGTGTCCCATGCATTGGCAGGTGGATTCTTAACCACTGGACTACTAAGGAAGTCCCAAAATCTTTTTAATGAAACATTTTGACCCAAAAATTGCACTCCCAGCAAGTTACTTAGCAGACAAGTACACAAAGATATGCATGCATGTTAAGTCACTTCAGTCATGTCTGACTCTTTGCGCTCCTGTGGACTGTAGCCAGCCAGGCTCCTCTGTGCATGGATTCTCCAGGCAGGAATACAGGCGTAGGTTGCCATGCCACTCTCCAGGGGATCTTCTCACAACCCAGAGATCGAGCCTGTGTCTCTTATGTCTCCTGCGTTGTGAGGCAGGTTGTTTACCACCAGCACCACGCTGGCTCAGTAAAGAATCTGCCTGCCAATGCAGGAGATGTAGGTTCGATCCGGGCAAGGAAGATCCCTTGGAGAAAGAAATACTCACTCCAGTATTCTTGCCTGGGAGATAAATCCCATGGAGAGAGGAGCCTAGGGGGCTACAGTCCATGGGATCTCAAAAGAGTTGGACACAACTTGGTGATTAAACAGCAATTTATTTTTAAATTAATATGAGATTAGTTTCCTAGAATAACTGTCTTACATAATAAGAAAGACATATTTGATACTCTGCTCCTGGTCCCCAGAACAGAGCTCCAAAAACTTGTAATTTCCTGAGTGAAAGAGAGGTGGGAACATCTTTTTTGTTATTTCTAAAAAGCCTATTTCAACCATACCTGAGCTAATGAGGTGACTCTTGGAGGATAAAGACTGGTTCCCAGAGGAACCAACCCTGTGATTGGAGAGTTGGAAATTTCATGCCTGCCCCACCCCCACCTCCTGGGAGGGGTAAGGGGCTGGAGACTGAGTTCAGTCAGCAATGGTTAATAATCAATCATACCTATCTAACTGAACTTTCACTAAAACCCTAAGCAGCAGGTTTGACATCAAGGTGCTGAGAGGGTAATACACATAGAGAGAGCATGGAAGCTCCAAACCTCTTCCCATGTACGTGGCCCCGCGCGTCTCTTTCATTTCATTTCCATTGGTTTCCTAGCTACATCCTTACCACAAAGAGGATAGTTAAGTAAGGCACTGTCCTGAGTTCCATGAGTCATCCCAGCGAGTTATGAAACCTGAGGAGGGGTTAGTGGGAACGGCTTACTGATAGCCAGTCAGTTACAAGTACTTGTGTCCCCAAACAAGGGCTTCTGTGCTCGCAGCACAGACAGCCAAACCCTAACAGCAGGTGTCTGCAGAAAAGTGAGAGTGTATTTGCAGGGCATCAAGCAAGGGAGTGGAAGACAAGCCCCATACCTACTTCAACCCGATCTTCGGGTTGGGGGGTTTTTTAAAGGGAAGAACAAAGAAGCTGTGTTTAAACATTATCTTGTGACAATTCTGAATCATAATTTCAGAGGTCAGGATATCTCCAGTTTAAGATTCTCTAGCCACTTGTGGTCCATGGCTCAGGGGTCTGTGAGCTCATATTGCCCTGGAGAAACAACCTGAGTTTTTACATTAATGATGATGTCTACAATAGCAATTTGAGCACTTTAACAATGTTATTGACAAGAGCAATTTTAGTCATCAACTGGTTGACTAGGGTTCAGTTAGCATAGGACTGAGGTCAGAGGGGACAAGAAAGGGAATAACGTTTTAAATAGATTAACCATAAACTCAGTAAAGGAACTCAGTTTTAGGGGGACCTTCCTGGTGGCTCAGAGGTTAAAGTGTCTGCCCGCAATGTGGGAGAACTGGGTTTGATCCTTGGGTCAGGAAGATCCCCTGGAGAAGGAAATGGCAACCCACTCCAGTATTCTTGCCTGGAGAATCCCATGGGTGGAGGAGCCAGGTGGGCTACGGTCCACGGGGTCGCAAGGAGTCAGACATACCCAGTTTCACTGGAGGCTAGATTGGCCTCTGAATGAGGGGACAGTCTTTTTTTTAATCTTTTTTAATGGAAGGATAATTGCCTTACAGAATTTTCTTGCTTTCTGTCAAGCATCAACATGAATTAGCCATAGGAGGGGACAGTCTTGTGGGACCGACACTAACTCCAGACAGTTAGTGTCAGAAGTACTGTGAGTAGGAAAACAAGTTTTCCTTTCAGTTGGTTACCCTTTAAACTGTCACACTTTGAAGCCATCTCAGCAACGAGTACTTACATCTCGTTCAGTTACAACCAACCACCACCAGTTCTACGATTCAACTTATCATCGTAGGGTATTTTACCCAAGTCCTTGTAGTTACAAGGCCATTCAGAGAAGGCGAAGTCTTTAAAATGTTAAAATATTTACTAATGAGTATATTAGTATTACCACTTATAAAATCCATCCCTGCTCAAAGCTCACTTCCTGCTGAAGCCCAAAGTACCATACCTCAGGTACTGAGCCAATGGCTAGCCAGTCTCTGGCTGGTTGTCAGAAGTCTACAAAGCAAATCAATTGTACAGTGAAACTATAAATCTGCACACAATGCAAGATTTCATAGAGTAAACCAAAGTGATACTAAAGTCCCAGCCAATCCCACACAAAGCCACCGACATATAAGATCAGCAGAAAAGAAAATTAATGCTGCTGATCCTGTAGGAGCTTCAAAATAGAATAGTTGGAGGAAACAGTAAATTTAAAATATATGAAAAGTGAAGAGTGAGCTTAGATGGGCAAAATGGCTTGTTTTTCCTATGAGATATCTCACCAAAATATCCAGAAGGATGAATAGCCTGATAAACAGGATAATTACTTTACCACTTTGGGCCAGCTAGCTTGAATTCTATGTGCATGCAAAGAGATACAAGTAAAATGAAAAGGTAGCCAAAATTGGGTGTGGTTTAATCTACCTCAGGATTAAAGGGGCCTTGAGAAAAAAGATGAAGCCTAAATATTTTGGACCCTCTTTCTCACTCCACCATGAATCAGATATGAAATAAATAATGTTATATAAAGTGATTATCTTCAGAAAAATTGTGCAAAGAAAACTAGCACTTATTCATTCATTACTCATTATACAAACTAGTCCCTGGTTGCAAACATTTTCAATTCTGTTAAGTATAATATAAAATAAACTTATTTTTGTTTTTATTATCAAAATAAAATCTCAGTCAAGACTTTTTTTTTTAATTGAAGGATAATTGCTTTACAAAATTTTGTTGTTTTCTGTCATACCTCAATATAAATCAACCATAGGTATACATATATCCCCTCCCTTTTAAAACTCCCTCCCATCTCCCTCCCCATCCCACCCCTCTAGGTTGATACAGAGCCCCTGTTTGAGTTTCCTGAGCCATGCAGGACATTCCCGTTGGTTCTCTCTTTTACATGCGGTAATGGAAGTCTCCATGTCACTCTTCCATGCGTCTCACCCTCTCCTCCCCCTCTCCCCATGTTGTAAGTCTATTCTCTATGTCTGTTTCTCCATTGCTGCCCTGTAAATAAATTCCTCAGTGCCATTTTTCTAGATTCCACATATGTGTGTTAGAATACGATTTTTCTCTTTCTCTTTCTGACTCACTTCAGTCTGTATAATAAGTTCTAGGTTCATCCACTTCATCAGAACTAACTCAAATGCATTCATTGTTATGGCTGAGTAACATTCCATTGGGTATATGTACCACAACTTCTTTATCCATTCATCTGTTGATGGGCATCTAGCTTGCTTCCATGTTCTAGCTATTGCAAATAGTGCTGCAGTGAACCATGGGGTACATGTGTCTTTTTCAACCCTGGTTTCCTCAGGGTATATGCCTAGGAGTGGGATTGCTGGGTCATATGGTGGTTTTATTCCTAGCTTTTAAGGAATCTCCACACCCTCTTCCATAGAGGCTGTATCAGTTTACATTCCCACCAACAGTGCAAGAGCCTTCCCTTTTCTCCACATCCTTTCCAGCATTTACTGTTGTAGACTTTTTGATGAGGGCCATTCTGACTGGTGTGAGGTGATCTCTCACTGTGGTTTTGATGTGCATTTCTCTAATAATGCGCGATGTTGAGCATCTTTCCATGTGTTTGTAGCCATCTGTGTGTCTCCTTTGGAGAAATGTCTGTTTAGGTCTTTTTTCCCCCACTGTTTGATTGAGCTGTTTGTTTTCCTGGTATTGAGTTGTATGAACTGTTTGTATATTTTGGAAATTAATCCCTTGTCAGTTGTTTCATTTGCTACTGTTTTCTCCCTTTCCAACGGTTGTCTTCTCACCTTGCTTATAGTTTCCTTTGCTGAGCAAACGCTTTTAAGTTTAATCAGGCCCCACTTGCTTACTTTTGTTTTTATTTCCTAGGAGGTGGGTCAGAGAGGATATTGCTTTCATTTATGTCATCAAGTGTTCTATGTTTTCCACTAAGAGTTTTCTAGTTTTTGGTCTTATATTTAGGTCTTTAATCCATTTTGATTTTATCTTTGTGTATGGTGTTAGGAACTGTTCTAATTTCATTCTTCTACATGTAGCTGTCCAGTTTTCCCAGCACCGTTTAGTGAAGAGCCTGTCTTTGCCCTATTGTATATTCTTGCCTCCTCTGTTAAAAATAAGGTACCCATAGGTGCATGGATTTATTTCTGGGCTTTCTATCTTGTTCCATTGATCTATATTTCTGTTTTTGTGCCAGTACCATGCTGTCTTGATGACTGTAGCTTTGTAGTATAATCTGAAGTCAGGAAGGTTGATTCCTCCAGCTCCATTCTTCTTTCTTAAGACTGCTTTGGCTAATCGGGGTCTTTGTGTTTCCATATGAACTGTGAAAATTTTTTTCTAGTTCTGTGAAAAATGCCATTGGTAATTTGATAGGGATCACATTGAATCTGTAGGTTGCATTTGGTAGTATAGTCATTTTCACAATACTGATTCTTCCTACCCAGGAACATGGAATATCTTTCCATCTGTTTATATCATCTTTGATTTCTTTCATCAGTGTCTTATAATTTTCTCTGTACAATTCTTTTGTCTCCTTAGGTAAGTTTATTCCTAGATATTTAATTCTTTTTGTTGCAATGGTGAATGGGATTGATTCCTTAATTGCTGTTTCTGATTTCTCATTGTTAATATATAGAAATGAAAGTGATTTCTGTGTATTGATTTTGTATCTTGAAACTTTGCTAAATTCACTGATTAACTCTAGTAATTTTCTGATATTATCTTTAGGGTTCTCTATGTACAGTATCATGTCATCTGCAAACAGTGAGAACTTTACTTCTTTTCTGATATGGATTCCTTTTATTTCTTTTTCTTCTCTGATTGCTGTAGCTAGGACTTCTGGAACTATGCTGAATAATAGTGATGAAAGTGGACAGCCTTGTCTTGTTCCTGATCTTATGGGGAATGCTTTCAGTTTTTCACCATTGATAATAATGTTTGCTGTAGGCTTATCATATATGGCCTTCACTGTGTTGAGGTAGGTTCCTTCTATGCCCATTTTTTTGAAGAGTTCTAATCATAAATGGGTGCTGAATTTTGTCAAAGGCTTTTTCTGCATCTATTGAGATTTCACTTTTCGCTTTCATGCATTGGAGGAAATGGCAACCCACTCCAGTGTTCTTGCCTGGAGAATCCCAGGGACAGGGGACCCTGGTGGGCTGCCATCTATGGGGTCACACAGAGTCAGACACGACTGAAGCGACTTAGCAGCAGCAGCAGCAGCATTGAGATTATCATGTGGTTTTTATCTTTCAATTTGTTAATATGGTATATCACATTCATTGATTTGTGTATATTGAAGAATCCTTGCATTCCTGAAATAAACCCAACTTGATCATGGTGTATGAGCTTTTTGATGTGTTGCTGAATTCTGTTTGCTAAAATTTTGTTGAGGATTTTTGCATCTATGTTCATCTCAGTCAAGACTTTTTGAGGGTTTTACAGTCTTCTTTTTTTCTGGCATGCCGTGTAGCTTTCAGGATCTTAGATCCCCAAACAGGGATTGAACCCAGGTCCACAGCAGTGAAAGTGCAGAGTCCTAACCACTGGACTGTCAAAGAATTCCTTAGGATTTTTCAGTCTTTATGACACTTTGGTTCCCATTTCATATGGATTCACTTTTATATATCTTTTTACTTTTTATTATGAAAAGTCAGACATTCAAAAAACTAGAATAATAACTCTCTTACACTCATTACCTAGATTTCAAAACTGTCAAGATCTTGCCACGTTCACACCAAATACTTTTTGACGTTCTAGAAAGAAGTCTTTCAGAAGGTAATTTCAGTCTCTACCAAGTCATGGCAGATGCTGCCCGTTGTAGGAATGTCTCACTGCTTGCTACAGGCGCTGTTTCTCTTCTTCTTTTCTCCCCTGCATTTCCTATAACCCAATCACATGATCTTCATTGCAAGTGCTCAGCAGCTGCCTGTGACTCCTGTACCGTCACAGGCCACTGTACAGAACATTTACAGCTAAGAGTTCTATCAGACAGTGCTGCTCAAAAATCATATTTTGCTTTAAGTAAACACGTTTGGCAGAAGACCACAGCCAATGGCATATTGTGTTATTCAGAAAAATGATTTGACCTTAATTGGTCATTCTTGGCACAGGGTACCAATTATGTCCAGATAGTGAGGCTCACTTAGATTATAAAATGCCAAAGTGCACAAATTATACACACATGGGACACAATTAGTAAAGCACTATCTACTGATAGGCCAATTGCAATCCTACTGAAGCCACAAGGATCCATCTCTTTGGCTCTCACTTCAGACTCGCAAATCACCCAACCACCATCGGATGCTGCATAACTTGATATCTAATCCACACCAAGGAGAAAATGAGCAGTCTGCAAACTGCAGCCTCCTGCCACAGGGAAGCAAGGGAGGTTCGAAAACAGGAAGGAAAGGATCAACCCTGGGTCTTGGAAGTCCTTGGCTGAGCTGGAACAGATACAGGAAGTAAAGCCCCCAGTTCAGTTCAGTCACTCAGTCGTGTTCGACTCTTTGCGACCCCATGAATCACAGCACGCAAGGCCTCCCTGACCATCACCAACTCTTGGAGTTCACTCAGCCTCACATCCGTCAAGTCAGTGATGCCATCCAGCCATCTCATCCTCTGTCGTTCCCTTCTCCTCCTGCCCCCAACCCCTCCCAGCATCAGAGTCTTTTCCAATGAGTCAACTCTTTGCATGAGGTGGCCAAAGTACTGGAGTTTCAGCGTTAGCATCATTCCTTCCAAAGAAATCCCAGGGCTGATCTCCTTCAGAATGGACTGGTTGGATCTCCTTGCAGTCCAAGGGACTCTCAAGAGTCTTCTCCAACACCATAGTTCAAAAGCATCAATTCTTCGGCGTTCAGCCTTCTTGGCACAAGGAAATGTCCCGGCAAGTGACTACAAACCAGGCAAGAACCCACTCAGGCAGGGGCACTGGGCAAAGAAATGCAGGGCCTGATGTGAGAGATGGAGTCTAAGAAATGTGATGAGAATCCTCCAAAAGATTTTTTTAAGTGAGAGTGACTGCAATGGGCACAGGATGGATCAGGCTCAGGAAGAGGGAGCAGACGCATGAAACCCACGAGAAATAAGTCAGAGAAGGGAGAAAAAGGTCTAGGCCTAACCACAAAAAAGGCATCTGTTAAAAATGTTGGGGTGCATTTCTGGGCATATATTCAGAACAGACAAAAATTCTAATTTGAAAAGACACATGAACCAAGTCACGGAAACAACTTAAGTGTCCATCAACAGATGAATGAATAAAGATGTAGTATGCATGTGTATGTGAACATGTGTGTGCTTTGTGTTTAGTCACTCAGCTGTGTCCGACTATTTGTAACCCCATGGACTGCAGCACGCCAGGCTTCCCTGTTCATCTCCAAGTCCTGGAGACTGCTCAAACTCATGTCCAGTGTGTCGGTGATGTTATCTGACCATCTCATCCTCTGTTGTCCCCTTCTCTTCTTGCCTTCAATCTTTCCCAGCATCAGGATCTTTTCCAATGAGTCAGTTCTTCCCATGAGGTGGCCACAGCATTGGAGCTTCAGCTTCAGCATCAGTCCTTCCAATGAATATTCAGTGATTTCCTTTTGGATTGACTGGTTTCATCTCCCTTGCTATCCAAGGGACTCTCAAGAATCTTCTCCAACACCACAGTTCAAAAGCATCAGTTCTTTGGTGTTCAGCTTTCTTTATGGTCCAAATCCCAAATCCATGCATGACTGCTGGAAAAACCATAGCTTTGACTAGACAGACCTCTGTCAGCCAAGTAATGTCTCTCCTTTTTAATATGCTGGCTAGGTTGGTCATAACTTTTCTTCCAAGGAGCAAGTGTCTTTTAATTTCATGGCTGCACTCACCATCTGCAGTGATTTTGGAGTCCAAGAAAACAAAGTCTCTCACTGTTTCCATTATTTCCTCAACTATTTGCCATGACGTGATGGAACCAGATGCCATGATCTTAGTTTTCTGAATGTTGAGTTTTAAGCCAACTTTTTCACTCTCCCTTTTCACTTTCATCAAAAAGCTCTTCAGTTCTTCTTCACTTTCTACCATAAAGGTGGTGTCATCTGCATATCTGAGGTTATTGATATTTCTCCTGGCAATCTTGATTCCAATTTGTGCTTCATCAAGCCTGGCATTGTGCATGATGTACTCTGCATATAAGTTAAATAAGCAGGGTGACGATATACAACCTTGATGTACTCCTTTCCCAATTTGGAACCAGTTTGCTGTACAGTTCTAACTGTTGCTTCTTGATCTGCATACAGTTTTCTCAAGAGGCAGGTAAGGTGGTCTGGCATTCCCATCTCTTTCAGAATTTTCCACAGTTTGTTGTGATCCACACAGTCAAAGGCTTTGGCATAGTCAGTAAAGCAGAAGTAGAAGCAGAAGATATTAAGAAGAGGTGGCAAGAATACACAGAAAAACTATAGAAAAAAGCTCTGATTAAAAAAAAGATAACCACTATGGTGTGATCACTCACCTAAACCCAGATATCCTAGAGTGTGAAGTCAAGTGGGCCTTAGGAAGCATCACTAACAAAGCTAGTAGAGGTAATGGAATTCCAGTTGAGCTATTTCAAATCCTGAAAGATGATGCTGTGAAAGTACTGCATTAAACATGCCAGAAAATCTGGAAAACTCAGCAGCGGCCACAGGACTGAAAAAGGTGAGTTTTCATTCCAATCCCAAAGAAAGGCAATGCCTAAGATTGCTCAGACTACCGCACAATTGCACTCATCTCACACACTTGCAAAGTAATGCTCAAAATTCTTCAAGCCAGGCTTCAGCAGTACATGAACTGAGAACTTCCAGATATTCAAGCTGGATTAGAAAAGGCAGGGGAACCAGAGACAAATTGCCAAGATTCATTGGATCATATAAAAAGCAAGCAAATTGCAGTAAACCATCTACTTCTGCTTTACTATTTTGGGGTAGGAACTTTTTAATCATTATCGAATATTTCTAGCACATGGAAAAATTGTAGAAACAAACATAACAAATACATTAGAGTATCATCTAAATTTCACTATTTGTACCTAAAATAGTCAGACATATCCTCTTCACCAAAACCCCCTTAGCAAGTTTTCTCCAAAGTTGATCTCATATACAGTAAAAATTGAAAGAACCTGAAATTGCCATGTTTCTTTTGGGGCTTCCCTTGTGGCTCAGCTGGTAATGAATCCACCTGCAATGTGGGAGACATGGGTTTGATCCCTGGGTTGTGAAGATCACCTGGAGAAGGGAAAGGCCACCCACTTCAGTATTCTGGCCTGGAGAATTCCATGGACTATATGGAATGGGGTCTCAAAGAGTCGGACACGACTGGATGACTTTCACTTTCACTTTGCTAGGACCATTAAGATAAATTCATGCAAACTCAATTGCCCACCTATCAGAAATACATATTTTATAATGTTCCACTTGCTATTCTGAAATGAAACATATATAATAAACTTACAAACACTCAAAATTACAAAAATTTAATACAATGTCATAAGCATAATATGAAAGAGAAATAAACCTACAATAAGTATTTCGTATTTCAAAGGAGGTCACCTCAAGCCAAACTACAGGGAGGGGACACAGCCCCACCCATCAACAGATTAAAGTTGGATTAAAGATTTACTGTGCCTGGCCCCACCCATGAGAGCAAGACTCAGATTCCCCCACAGCCAGTCCCTCCCAGCATGAAGCTTCCACAAACCTCCCATCTTCATCCATCAGAAGGAAGACAAAATGGAAACCACAATTACAGAAAACTAACCAAACTGACCGCTTGGATCACAGCCTTGTCTAACTCAATGAAACTATGAGCCATGCTGTATAGGGCCACCCAGGACGGACAGGTCATAGTGGAGAGTTCTGACAAAATGTGCAGAAGGGAATGGCAAATCACCTCATTATTCTTGCCCTGACAGCCCCATGAGCAGTATGAAAAGGCAAAAGATATGACACTGAAAGATGAACTTCCAAGGTTAGTAGATGCCCAATATGCTTCTGGAGGAGAGCAAAGAAATAGCTCCAGAAAGAATAAAGAGGCTAAGTCAAAGCAAAAACAATGCCCAGTTGCGGATGTAACTGGTGATAGAAGTAAAGTCTGATGCTGCAAAGAACAATACTGCATAGGAACCTGGAATATTAGGTCAATGAATCAAGATAAATTGGAAGTGGTCAAACAGGAGATGGCAAGAGTGAACACTGACATTTTAGAAATCAGTGAACTAAAATGGACCAGAATGGGTAAATTTAATTCATATGACCATTATATTTACTACTGTGGGCAAGAATCCCTTAGAAGAAATGGAAAGTGAAAGTCACGCAGTCGTGTTCGACTCTTTGTAACCCCATGGACTATCCAATCCATAGAATTCTGTAGGCCAGAATACTGAAGTGGGTAGCCTTTCCCTTCTCCATGGGACCTTCCCAACCCAGGGATCGAACCCAGGTCTCCCACATTGCAGGCAGATTCTTTACCAGCTGAGCCACAAGGGAAGCCCAAGAATATTGGAGTGGGAAGCCTATCCCTTCTCCAGTGGATCTTCAAAACCCAGGAATCAAACTGGGGTCTCCTGCATTGCAGGTGGATTCTTTACCAACTGAGCTATCAGGGAAGCCACAAAAGAAATGGAGTGGCCCTCATAGTTAACAAAAGAGTCTGAATTGCACTCTCAAAAATGACAGAATGATCTCTGTTTGTTTTGAAGGCAAACCATTCAATATCACAGTAATCCAAGTTGATGCCCCAACCACTAATGCTGAAGAAACTGAAGTTGAATGGTTCTATGAAGACCTACAAGACCTTCTAGAACTAACACCAAAAAAAGATGTCCTTTTCATTACAGGGGACTGGAATGCAAAAGTAGAAAGTCAAGAGATACCTGGAGTAAAACTGGCCTTTGAGTACAAAATGATGCAGGGCAAAGGCTAACAGAGTTTTGCCAAGAGAATGCACTGGTCATAGCAAACACACTCTTCCAACAACACAAGAGACAACTCTAACATACGGACATCACCAGGGGGTCAAAAATGAAATCAGATTGATTATACTCTTTGTAGCCTAAGATGGAGAAGCTCTATACAGTCAGCAAAAACAAGACTGGGAGCTGCCTGTGGCTCAGATCATGAACTCCTTGTTGCCAAATTCAGACTTAAATTGAAGAAAGTAGGGAAAACCACTAGACCATTCAGTTGCTACCTAAATCAAATCCCTTGCAATTATACAGTGGAAGTGACAAACAGGATCAAGAAATTAGATCTGATAGAAAGAGTGCCTGAAGAAATATGGATGAAGGTTCCTGACACTGTACAGGAGGCGGTGATCAAAACCACCCCCAAGAAAAAGAAAAGAAAAAGGCAAAAAGGTTGTCAGAGAAAGTTTTGCAAATAGTTGAGAAAAGAAGTAAAAGACAAAGAGAAAAGGAAAGATATACCCATCTGAATGCAGAGTTCCAAAGAATAGCAAGGAGAGATAAGAAAGCCTCCCTAAGTGATCAATGCACAGAAATAGAGGAAAACAATAAAATGGGAAAGACTAGAAATCTCTTCAAGATAATAAGAGATACCAAGGGAACACTTCATGCAAGTTCGGTTCAGTTCAGTCACTCAGTTGTGTCCGACTCTTTGCGACCCCATGAATCGCAGCATTCCAGGCCTCCCCTATCCATCACCAACTCCTGGAGTTCACTCATACTCACGTCCATCGAGTCAGTGATGCCATCCAGCCATCTCATCCTCTGTCATCCCCTTCTCCTCCTGCTTTTAATCTTTCCCAGCATTAAGGTCTTTTCCAATGAGTCAACTCTTTGCATGAGGTGGCCAAAATACTGGAGTTTCAGCTTTAGCATCATTCCTTCCAAAGAAATCTCAGGGCTGATCTCCTACAGAATGGACTGGTTGGATCTTCTTACAGTCCAAGAGACTCTCAAGAGTCTTCTCCAACACCACAGTTCAAAAGCATCAATTCTTCGGTGCTCAGCCTTCTTCACAGTCCAACTCTCACATCCATACATGACCACAGGAAAAACCATAGCCTTGACTAGACAGACCTTTGTTGCCAAAGTAATGTCTCTGCTTTTCAATATGCTGTCTAGGTTGGTCATAACTTTCCTTCCAAGGAGTAAGTGTCTTTTAATTTCATGGCTGCAGTCACCATCTGCAGTGATTTTGGAGCCCAAAATAAAGTCTGACACTGTTTCCACTGTTTCCCCATCTATTTCCCATGAAGCAATGGGACCAGATGCCATGGTCTTAGTTTTCTGAATGCTGAGCTTTAAGCCAACCTTTCACTGTCCTCTTTCACTTTCATCAAGAGGCTTTTAGTTCCTCTTCACTTTCTGCTATAAGTGTGGTGTCATCTGCATATCTGAGGTTATTGATATTTCTCCTAGCAATCTTCATTCCAGCTTGTGTTTCTTCCAGTCCAGTGTTTCTCATGATGTACTCTGCATATAAGTTAAATAAGCAGGGTGACAATATACAGCCTTGATGCACTCCTTTTCCTATTTGGAACCAGTCTGTTGTTCCATGTCCAGTTCTAACTGTTGCAAAGATGAGCACAATAAAGGGTGGAAATGGTATGGACCTAACAGAAGCAGAAGATATTAAGAAGAGGTGGCAAGAATACACAAAGAAATGTACAAAAAGATTTTCATGATCCAGATAATCACGATGGTGTGATCACTCACCCAGAGCCAAACATCCTGGAGTGCAAAGTCAAGTGGGCCTTAGGAAGCATCACTACAAACAAAGCTAGGAGGTGATGGAATTCCAGATGAGCTATTTCAAATCCTAAAAGATGATGCTGTGAAATTGCTGCACTCAATATGCCAGCAAATCTGGAAAACTCAGCAGTGGCCACAGGACTGGAAAAGGTCAGTGTTCATTCCAATCTCAAAGAAAGGCAATGCCAAAGAATGTTCTAACTACTGTACAATAGCACTCAATCTCACACGCTAGTAAAGTAATGCTCAAAATTCTCCAAGACAGGCTTCAAAAGTACATGAACCAAGCACTTCCAGATGTTCAAGCTGGATTTAGAAAAGGCAGAGGAACCAGAGATCAAATTGCCAACATCCGTTGGATCACAGAAAAAATAAGAGTTCCAGAGAAACATCTACTTTTGCTTTGTTGACTACCCCAAAGCCTTTGACTGTGTGGATCACAGCAAACCATGGAAATTCATAAAGAGATGGGAATACCAGACCAGCTTACCCAACGCCTGTGAAACCTGTATGCAAGTCAAGAAGCAACAGTTAGAATTGAACATGGACAATGAACTGGTTTCAAATTGAGAAAGAAGTACGTCAAGGCTGTATACTGTTACCCTGCTTAGTTAACTTATGTGTAGAGTATCATGCAAAATGTCAGGCTGGATAAAGCACAAGCTGGAATCTAGATTGCCATGAGAAATATCAATAACCTCAGATATGCAGATGACACCACCCTTATGGCAGAAAGTGAAGAAAAACTAAACAGCCTCTTGATGAAAGTGAAAGAGGACAGCATAAAGCTCAACATTCAGAAAATAAAGATCATGGCATCTGGTCCTATCACTTCATGGAAATAGATGGAGAAACAGTGGAAGACTTTATTTTGGGGGCTCCAAAATCACTGCAGATGGTGATTGCAGCCAAGAAATTAAAAGACACTTACTCCTTGGAAAGAAAGCTATGACAAACCTAGACAGCATGTTAAAAAGCAGAGACATTACTTTGCCAACAAAGGTCCATCTAGTCAAGGCTATGGTTTTTCCAGTAGTCATGTGAGCACCGAAGAATTGATGCTTTTGAACTGTGGTGTTGGAGAAGACTCTTGAGAGTCCCTTGGACTGCAAGGAGATCCAACCAGTCATCCTAAAGGAAATCAGTCCTGAATGTTCATTGGAAGGACTGATGTTGAAGCTGAAACTCCAATACTTTGGCCACCTGATGTGAAGAACTGACTCATTTGAAAAGACCTTAATGCTGGGAAAGATTAAAAGCAGGAGGAGAAGGGGATGACAGAGGATGAATGGTTGCAGTCCATGGGGTTGCAAAGAGTCAGACACAACTGAGCGACTAAACTAAACTGAACTGTTGGATCATAGGAAAAGCAACTGAATTCCAGAAAATCACCTACTTCATTGACTACACTAAAGCCTTTTTTCTGTGTGGATCACAACAAACTGTCAGAAATTCTTAAAGAAATGGGAATACCAGACCCCTTACCTGCCTCTTAAAAAACCTGTATGCAGGTCAAGAAGCAACACTTAGAACCAGACATGGAACAAAGAACTTGTTCCAAATTGGGAACGGAGTGTCATGGCTGTATATGTCACCCTGCTTATTTAATTTATGCAGAGTTCATCATAAAAAATGCCAGGCTGGACAAAGCTCAAGCTGGAATCAAGACTGATGGGAGAAATATCAATTACCTCAGATATGCAGATCACACCACCCTACTGGCAGAAAGTGCAGAGGAACTAAATAAAAAGTTGTGGTACATATATACAATAGAATATTACTCAGCCATAAAGAGGGATGCATTTGAGTCCATTCTAATGAGGTAGATGAACCTAGAACCTATTATACAGAGTGAAGTAAGTCAGAAAGAGAAAGATAAACATTGTATTCTAACACATATATATGGAATCTAGAAAAATGGTATTGAAGAATTTATTTACAGGTCAGCAGTGGAGAACAGACATAGAGAATAGACTTATAGACATGGGAAGAGGGGGGAGGAGAGGATGAGATGTATGGAAAGAGTAACATGGAAACTTACATTACCATATGTAAAATAGAGAGCCAAGGGGAATTTGCTGTATTACTCAGGAAACTCAAACAGGGGTTCTGTATAAACCTGGGACTTCTCTGTAGCTCATATGGTAAAGACTCTGCCTGTGATGCAAGAGGCCAGGGTTTGATTCCTGGGTTGAAAAGTTCCTCTGGAGAAGGGAATGGCAATCCACTCCTGTATTCTTGCCTGGAGAATTCCATAGACAGAGAAGCCTGGCAGGCTACAGTCCATGGAGTCACAAAGAGTCAGAGACAACTGAGTGGCTACCCCACACACACACACACACACACACACACACACACACACACACACACACACACACACATCAACCCAGAGGGGTGGGATGGGGAGTGAAATGGGAGGGAGGTTCAAAAGGAAGGGGATATATGTATACCTATGGCTGATTCATGTTCAGGTTTGACAGACAACAACAAAATTCTGTAAAGCAATTATCCTTCAATTAAAAAATAAATAAATTTATTAAAAAATAAAGAGCTGCCCAGGGTGAAAGAGGAGAGTTGGCTCTTTCTCTTTTTAATTCAAAATGTTGGCCTAAAACTCAACATTCAAAAACTAAGACCATGGCATCAAGTCCTATCACTTAATGGCAAATACACGAGGAAAAAAATGTCAACAGTGAGACTTTATTTTCTTGGGCTCCAAAACAACTGCAGATGGTGACTGCAGCCATGAAATTTAAAATGCCTGCTTCTTGAAAGAAGAGCTACTACTAACCTAGAAAGCGTATTAAAAAACGAAGCCATCACTTTGCCGACAAAGGGCCATATAGTCAAAGCTGTGGCTTTTCCAATAGACATGTATGGATATGAGAGTTGGACCATAAAGAAGGCTGAGTGCTGAAGAATTGATGGTTTTGAACCGTGGTGTTGGAGAAGACTTTTGAGAGTCTTTTGGACAGCAAGGTTATCAAACTAGTCAGACCTAAAGGCACTCAACCCTGAACATTCATGGGAAGGACTGATGCTGAAGCTCCGATACTTTGGCCACCTGATGGGAACAGCTGACTCACTGGAAAAAGACTCTGATGCTGGGAAAGACTGAAGGTAGGAGAAGGAGACAGAGGATGAGATGGTTAGCTGGCATCGAGTGACTCAGTGAACAAGAGTTTGAGCAAACTCCGGGAGTCAGTAAAGGACAGGGAAACCTAATGTCCTGCCGTCTCTAGGGTTGCAAAAAGTCAGACACGACTGAGCGACCGAGCGAAAGCAACCGGACCTTCTGCTTCCCATTCCACCACAGTGTGTTCAAAAGAACACTGCCAAGTTGTCAGTTTTCAGTTAAAAAAATTTTTTAAGTCCTGCCTTCCTGCCTTAATTGTTCCAGAGTTTCCTTACCCGCTCTTTTAGGGCTTGTTCTGAAAACTACCGCAGAATAATAGCTAAGCAAAGCAAAATATGAAATGAAAATTTAAAAGAGGGAATTCTGTCACAAAGAAAACTACGGCCTTTGGGGCTCTGTTTTAAGCCAGATAGGAAGCACCACGAAAAGGGAGAAAACCCAAGAGGAACTGCAACGGAAACAAGTCCCCGCAGCTGATGAGAACGCGGATGCTTATTTTAGACACGCCTTCCCGAGCTTTTCTAAACTGAAAGAAAGGAGGGTAGAACTGTAAAGAGGAAGAAAGCCGGGCGCGAACACGAAAACGAGCGGCGAGGACGCAGAAGCGCCCCCCCGCGCCCCCCCGCGCGCCCGCAGCGCCCAGGCCGCCGCGCGCCGGGGGCACGTGACACGGCCAACATGGCCGACGGGGCCGGCGGCTGGCGGCCGGAGCGGGAGCCGGGGCCAGAGCCGGGGGAGAGTTTGAGGTCGTGGACCGGAGCCAGGTGCCGGGCCCAGGCGAACTGCGGAGGGCGGCGAAGTCGCGGGCGGCGACGGAAGGCTGGTCCGCACCCATCTTGACCCTGGCGCGAAGGGCCACGGGCACCCTGTCGGCCGGCTGCGGGAGCGCGCTGCGCGCGGCCGCGGGCCTGGGCGGCGCGGACGGCGGCGCGGACGAGCCGGTGCGCGCAGGTAGGCTGCAGCCGGGCGCGCGGCCTGAGCTCTCCAGCAGACAGGCGGTGGTTTTGCCACGGGTGCCAGGCTGGCAAGCCTGTTTAACTGACTCAGCTTGTTAGACAGGTTGTTAACAGGCGTAACTGGATGTTAACACGCGTAACTACTCGTCAGTTTTCTTTACACCGTGTGTCCGAGTCCAGATAAATACCTGGGCGTGGGTGGCCTGAGAATGGAGCAATTTGACTTCCTATGGTGTGCCCCAGACAGCATTCTTATTCTCATTGGTGAACTTTATACTAAAAAATGGACGGATTTAAGTTTAGTCCTTATTTATTTTTAAAAGACTTACTTAGGAAATGAAAATGTACTTTTCTCTGCTTTAAATCTCAAACTTCCATCCCAGCTCACATCTCCAGTTTTGATGGCGCATACCGACTCACCGCGGACTCAGAACCCCAAATGGAGTTTAGAGGGTGAGGGTGAGGGTTCACTTCAGTTCAGTCGCTCGGTCGTGTAGGACTCTTTGCAACCCCATGGACTGCAGCATGCCAAGCCGCCCTGTCCACCACCAACTCCAGAGCCTACTCAAACTCATGTCCATCGTGTTGGTAATGCCATCCAACCATCTCTTCCTCTGATGTCCCCTTCTCCTCCCACCTTCGATCTTTCCCAGCATCAGGGTCTTTTCCAATGAGTCGGTTCTTCACATCACATGGCCAAAGTATTGGAGTTTCAGCTTAGCATCAGTCCTTCGAATGAATTTTCAGGAATAATTTCCTTTAGGATTGAATGGTTTGATCTCCTTACAGTCCAAGGGGACTCCCAAGAATCTTAAACACCACAATTCAAAAGTATCAGTTCTTCGGCGCTCAGCTTTCTTTATAGTCCAACTCTCACATCCGTATATGACTACTGGAAAAACCATAGCTTTGACTAGACGGACCTTTGTCAGTAAAGTAATGACTCTGCTTTTTAATGTGCTGCCTAGGTTGCTCATAGCTTTCCTTCCAAGGAGTAAGCATCTTTTAATTTCATGGCTGTAAAAATAGCCCGTAAAAATAGTCTCTGTTTCGATTGTTTCCCCATCTATTTGCCATGAAGTGATGGGACTGGATGCCATGATCTTAGTTAAGCCAACTTTTTCACCCCTCTTTCACTTTCATCAAGAGGCTTTTTAGTTCTTCACTTTCTGCCATAAGGGTGGTGTCATCTGCCTTTCTGAGGCTATTGATATTTCTCCCAGCAATCTTGATTCCAGCCTGTGCTTCATCCAGCCTGACATTTTGCATGATGTACTCTACATATAAGTTAAATAAGTATGGTGACAGTGTACACCCTTGACATACTCCTTTCTCAATTTGGAACCAGTCTGTTGTTTCATGTCCAGTTCTAATTGTTGCTTCTTGACCTGCATACAGATTTCTCATGAAGAAGGTCAGGTGGTCTGGTGGTACTCCCATCTCTTTTAAGAATTTTCCACAGTTTGTTGTGATCCACATAGTCAAAGGCTTTGGCGTAGTCTATAAAGCAGAAGTAGATGTTTTTCTGGAACTCTCTTGTTTTTTCAGTGATCCAACAGATGTTGGCAATTTGACCTCTGGTTCATCTGCCTTTTCTAAATACACCTTGAACATCTGCAAGTGCTTGGTTCAAGTACTGTTGAAGCCTGGCTTGGAGAATTTTAAGCGTTACTTTACTAGCATGTGTGACGAGTGCAATTGTGCAGTAGTTTGAGCATTCTTTGGCATTGCCTTTCTTTGGGATTGGAATGAAAACTGACCTTTTCCAGTCCTGTGGCCACTGCTGAGTTTTCCAGATTTGCTGGCATGTTGAGTGCGGCACTTTCACAGCATCATCTTTAAGGATTTGAAATAGCTCAACTAGAATTCCATCACCTCCACTAGCTTTGTTCATAGTGATGCTTCCTAAGGCCTACTTGACTTCGCACTCCAGGATGTCTGGCTCTAGGTGAGTGATCACACCATTGTGGTTATCTGGTCATGAAGGTCTTTTTGTATAGTTCTTCTGTGTATTCTTGCCACCTCTTCTTAATATCTTCTGCTTGTTAGGTCCATACCATTTCTGTCCTTTATTGTGTTCATCTTTGCATGTAATGTTCCCTTAGTATCTCTAATTTTCTTGAAGAAATCTCTAGTCTTTCCCATTCTAATTCCAGGCAACCACTACAACCAATGAGCTGTATGATACAGGCAAGTCATCACATTTTCCAGTCTGTAAAATAGGAATTTTGTGATTCACAAAGTTCTTATAGCCTTCAATGATCTCTTATAGTCAACTCTTTTAAGCCTTTGTCATCTAGAATATTTCAGCACGTGAGTAAGAATGGAAACATTAAATGATTGACAGAATGTGACTTAGAAAGTCCTATAAAGCCAAATATTTAGAGCTCTGCCAACCAATACAATAGCCACTACCCACATGTGATGTTTAATGGTTAAAAATTCAGTTCCTCAGTCACAACAGCCACATTTTAAGTGCTCAGTAATCTACATGTAGCTAGTGGCTACTGTACTGGATTGTGAACTGAGAACGTCTCATCATAGTGCTATGGGGCAGAGCTCACTAAAGACTGTGAAGTACTCCCTAAGAAGTATTATAGTGTGCCTGTCAGGTTTCTTGATTCCATCCTATCCAATGTATATTTGATGTAGAAAGCATGGATAGTGAATTGTGATAGTTTCAATGGCTAAGAAAGATTGATAAAGTTTAAAATCTCACTTGTTTTGAGATAGGAAACTGTCTCTCTCTGGCAGTAGAAAGTAGGACTAGAAGGTAATGAAGGAACCTATTTAACTCAGGAATCTAATTCCTGCTAAACTGCCACCTTTACACGTGTTTTGACTGTATGGCCACCCAGTGGTGTTCAGTCCAGAGAGTCAAGGCCCGGGGTCTTCTTAGAGGCTTGTTAGTAAGCAAATGATGTTAGCTGTTTGGCGAGGATATGTGCTAGTGCCTAGAACTGTGCCTAGCACAGAATAGTATTTGTTGAACAAATATTTGAAAAATACTTTTCTATTTATGGTAATGCTATAAATAATAAGCAGCACTTATACTGTGCTTCCTAGGTGACAGATATTAGTCTTAAATCTGCACATACATTAGTTCATTTCATCTTGACTGTAATCTTAGGTGATAGCTGAACTGGCTTCGTGATGTTCATGAAGTGCAGGCTTTAATCAGTATGGTTGCGCAGGGCCAGGCCCTCACAAGTACCCACGATAGAAAGTCTTATCTTTAAATTTGTGTTAACTGAAGTCGGATGGGACAAAGGAACAGGTGTGGGGCCTTGGAGCTGGGCTCCTGTGTGGTCCCATCTCCCACTGTCTCTGTGAGACAGGTTCTCTGCCACTCTGGCCCACTTGAACTTCCTCGGGCTTCTCCCTACCTGTCTGTGACAGACTGCATGACCATGCTGCCCAAGGGAGGGTTGATGTCATGCCGTCTGACTCTCAGGGCGGGGCCAGGTGTCCACTGGCCTGCCTCAGGCTGCCAGCAGCACAGCACATTAGGGAGGAACTGGGCAGGGACTTCTCACCCACCCAACCGCATGGGGACTGCATCCCTGCAGGAAATTGCAGTCCCTTAGGGCCATGGGAGAAGGCCATGAGAGCTCCACTACACAAAGCAATATGCCTCCTTCCAAAACGAAGTACAATGCCTTTTTCATTGGAGAAGGCAATGGCACCCCACTCCTGCCTGGAGAATGCCATGGACGGAGGAGCCTGGTGGGCTGCAGTCCATGGGGTCACGAAGAGTCGGACATGACTGAGCAACTTCCCTTTCACTTTTCACTTTCATGCATTGCAGAAGGAAATGGCAACCCACTCCAGTGTTCTTGCCTGGAGAATCCCAGGGACGGGGGAGCCTGGCGGGCTGCTGTCTATGGGGTCACACAGAGTCGGACACGACTGAAGTGACTTAGCAGTAGCAGCAGGGCCATGGGAAGGAGTGGTGGACTTCGTGCCTCCACTCATGTAGCCTGCACCATGTGATAGATACCTTTATTATTCCTTGTTTATAAAGAAGGAGGCTGAATTAAAAAGTAAATTGACCAAGTTACTTAGAAAAGGCAGAGCCAGAATTGAACCAAGACAAGCTACCTCTCAAGCCAGTGCTTAGTTACATCACTTCAATGCCTTGATATTTTTAAATAATGTTGTAATATGCTATAATATACATATGGATTTTTTAATCAATTAAGTAAACAGCTGCCACTGAAATTTGGCAAAAGTTGTGAGCATGGCTTACTGAGGGTGAAAGGGTGGGGAATAGCTGGCATGAGCTATGTGACCGGTTTCCCAATGGTAAGCCAGATTTGAAGTCATCAGATAGCGCAGGAGTGGGAATGGGGAAAAGGAGTTGAACCCCAGGTAACATGCTCTGCAGAGGCCTCAGAAAAGCAGGTCAGAAGATAGTGGTCACCACTCTAGCCAGGGCTTGCTCATTACTTTTCCTCTGATCTGCTTATCTGCTTACAAAAGCAGTGAGGTCAGAGATTGTTCAGAGGGAGCGGTGAAGGAGCAGAGACTGACTATGAGCAGCACTGTTGCCAGATAGCTTTTGTGGTGATCCAGGTTTAAGGAAGATGCTGTGGAATGTCACGAAATGACTTGTTTAAAATGTTAACCCACGTGGGTCTAGTGGCACAGCTTGCCACAATGATTGCATTCTCCATAGTTGTTTGGTTTGGGGTTTTTTTTTCTAAAGGATGAATAACAAAACTCACTGAAGAAGTTACTCTTTAATTTTAGAAGTATTTAGATATATATTTGCCATTCGGTAAGTGAGATTATATTATGCCTTTCTTTGTTGTCTTCCAATGGCAAATTTTATTTTCCATGTGTGAGAGCTCCACTGCACAAAGTAATATGCCTCCTTCCAAAATGAAGTACAGTGCCTTTTTCATTTCATATTGCTGAACTCCTTAAGTTACCATTGAGATGATAAGTGAAAATTCTGAAAAATTATGAAAGTGTAAAATGGTTTTCTTCTCAGTACAGTGTAACACCATATTGTATTATAAGATCTTTTGAGACACCAAAGGGCTAATCAAAACTAAAACTCAAATTTATAAAGACTCTAGTTACTTCTCTTTAATTTAGAACCCAATTAAAAAAAAATCTGTAGAGCCCACTCTCCTGAATATTTATTCTCTATACCAAGGTTACAACACACTGGCAGCCCTTTGAGATGTTTGTACTGGTAGCTGCATTTTTTTTTTCCCATCCTGCACAGTGTAAAAGCATTTAGGTTTGGTTTTTTTTTTAGCCAATTACCAGGTTTTCTATTAAAAATCCAGATCCCAGTTTCTTCTGACTCCCATCTGGCACACATGATCAGTTAGCATTCCTCTAGCAAGGTGTCTTTATGTCTTCTCCAGCTTTTCCTCTCACTGGGTCACTCTTCTATGTTACAGGCTCAGCCCCTCTGTAACAGTCAAGGTCGAGATCCCTGATCAGACCATTTACTTGGCAATTCAATAAGTGTAGAATTTTATGATATTCTGTGTGCTCTGTTGAACTATTATTAATGAAGCTTAGAGATGTAAATAGCTTAGCCAAGGTCACAAAGCTAGTAATATGGAGAAATGAAACAACTTAAAGATCCTTCCACTCCGATTTTCCATGACTCTGAATTGCACTCGAATGGGAACTGGTGACTAGCCTAACTGGGGAATGGATGAGATGGCTGCAAAAACACTACTGTGCTCCCCAGAATGACTGTAGGAGCCACTTCCTGAAACACTAGTCTTCACATTTTTTGTCCACATGACCCCCTACAAAAACTTCAACTTTTAAAAGTGATACATAAAATTCATCATAATTTTCAATAATTAATTTTCCATAAACTTTTTGGTTTATTGTAAAAATTGACTTTTTAAAATAAAACCACTGTATCATTATTTTAAGTGTATCAAGTGATCAATACCTTAACAACTTGATAACTCTGCCATCTATCTTGTTAATAAATTAATAATAAAATTATTTAATATTTGTAAATTTTACACTTTTCTCGCTTATTCCTTGAATTTCCAATCCACTTAATGTATGTTTTAAATTTTTTTATTGGTCATCCTATCATACATCTCAGAAAAAATATGTAAATTAATTAAAATATAATAAACTTTCTTGTGACTAAAGCTCTGAGTGTATAAAAAATTTTTTTCTATAATGAATTACCATTAAAATTATTAGTAATCCTAAGTTGATTAAAGGGATACAAATATAATTTTATAAGTAATTATACATAATTTTTATTGGAATTACTTCTTTTAATGAACTGAATGGTGTCTTTTTTATTTAAAAATGCAGATGAATATACATGATTTACTGATGTAAGTGTGATGGAGCTCAGCATCAATTTTATTCCCATTTTTGGTTTTTTATAGATGTGATCCTTGAGAACTCTGACTCATATAAATAAAAATCAGAACTGGACAGTTTGGTTTGTTTTCCCCCACTGGTAAATTCTACCAAACATTTAAAAAATTTTTATTTAAGTACAGTTGATTTACAATCTTGTATTAATTTCTCCTGTACAATAAAGTAACTCAGATATGAAATGGACAGCTTTGTTATAGTAATGTTATTCAGGTCTTTGAACTCTAAGTTATATGCCCCAAATCACATTGATCTAAAAACATTTTAAAATTTTTGTTCAGATTTTCATTTTGTTCTAATGAAAATCACCTTTCTTGCAAACATTAAAGATATTTCTCTTTCTGGGAAGTTCTCTAAAAAGGCTTTACCAAGACCTATCAAATGATAATTATGTCTTATAATTCTTACACTTTGTTTAACCTAGAGACTCAAAATGGTTGGAGACATCTAAACATTGCTTTATATCATTACATCTTGCCAATGCATTGTGTTTTGACAAAAAGACTTTAGGAAATTCCCTGGTAGTCCAGTAGTTCGGACTGAGCACTTCCACCACAGGGCACACGTGTTTGATCCCTGATCAGGGAACTAGGGTTTCATATGCCAAGATGTGCCCAGAATTAATAAAAAGAGTTAGTGTACATGTTCTTCGAGGGTTGCAGTTTGGCTCATTTAATTTAGAGAACATGTCCATCAAGTTAATGGCACATCCAAGGAATAAGCATTGAGACCAACCAAAAACAATTACATATATTTTTACTTGTAGATAATTTTTTTTAAACTTTCTAAATTCAGGATCCCCAGCAGACGGGTAGAAACCACTCCTCTCCCCCAAGATCAAGTTTCTTTAAGTTCAGCAAATGAAAGACTGGAATCTCTTCAAGTTTTTAGTGATTGGATTAATCATCAAAAGAAGCTTCACCCCTATCTGGTATGTGGTACTTTCTGTGCCTCAGGTCAGTGCCTCAGGAGGAAGATATGGGGCAAGGGGTGAACTGTGATTCTTCTGTAGAGTGGGTAAAGAAAGAGTGCCTGTGAAACCTGAGGATCTAAAACCAATTTCCTCAAAATATCTGGACCTGCCTAGCCCTCTGCAGGACTTCCTGCATATTTATTCCCATTCGAAGACCACTCGACTTCGTTTATAGTCTAGGGATTGGTATCTTCTTTAAGGATCAGTTCAGTTCAGACGCTCAGTTGAGTCTGACTCTGCAACGCCATGGACTGCAGCACGGCAGGCTTCCCTGTCCATCACCAACTCCCAGAGCTTGCTCAAACTCATGTCCATTGAGTTGGTGATGCCATCCAGCCATCTCATCCTCTGTCGTCCCCTCCTCCTCCTGCCTTCAGTCTTTCCCAGTGTTGGGTTTTTTTTTTCAGTGAGTCACTTCTTTGAATCAGGTGGCCAAAGTACTGGAATTTCAGCTTCAACATCAGTTCTTCCAATGAACATTCAGGACTGAATTCCTTTAGGATGGACTGGTTGGATCTCCTTGCAGGCCAAAGGACTCTCAAGAGTCTTCTCCAGCACCACAGTTCAAAAGGATCAATTCTTTTGTGCTCAACTTTCTTTATAGTCCAACTCTCACATCCATACATGACTACATAAAGACCATAGCTTTGACTAGATGAACCTTTGTTGGTAAAGTAATGTCTCTTCTTTTTAATATGCTGTCTAGGTTGGTCATAGCTTTTCTTCCAAGGAGCAAGTGTTTTTATGGCTGCAGTCACCATCTGCAGTGATTCTGGAGCCATGAAAATAAAGTCTCTCACTGTTTCCATTACCTCCCCATCTATTTGCCATGAAGTGATGGGACCAGATGCCATGATCTTAGTTTTTCAATGTTAAGTTTTAAGCCAGCTTTTTCACGCTCCTCTTTCATCAAGAGGCTCTTTAGTTCTTCTTCGCTTTCTGCCATAAAGGTGGTGTCATCTGCATATCTGAGGTTATAGATAATTCTTCTGGAAATCTTTATTCCAGCTTGTGATTCATCCAGCCCAACGTTTCACATGACGTACTCTGAATATAAGTTAAATAAGCACGGTGACAATATACAGGCTTGACATACTCCTTTCCCAATCTGGAACCAGTCTGTTGTTCCATGTCTGGTTCTAACTGTTGCTTCTTGACCTGCATACAGATTTCTCAGGAGGCAGGTCAAGTGATCTGGTATTCCCATCTCTTGAAGAATTTTCCACAGTTGGTTGTAATCCACACAATCAAAGGTTTTAGTGCAGTCGATAAAGCAGAACTCTCTTGCTTTTACGATTATTCAACAGATGTTGGCAATTTGATCTCTGGTTCCTCTGCCTTTTCTAAATCCACTTGAACATCTGCAGGTGCTTGGTTCATGTACTGTTGAAGCCTGACTTGGAGAATTTTGAGCATTACTTTACTAGCATGTGAGATGAGTGCAATTGTGCAGTAGTTTGAACATTCTTTGGCATTGCCTTTCTTTTGGATTGGAATGAAAACTGACCTTTTCCAGTCCTGTGGCCACTGCCTAGTTTTCCAAATTTGCTAATGTATTGAGTGCCACACTTTCACAGCATCATATTTTAGGTTTGAAATAGTTCAGCTGGAATCTCATCACCTCCACTAGCTTTGTTTGTAGTGATGCTTCCTAAGGCCCACTTGACTTCACACTCCAGGATGTCTGCCTCTAGATGAGTGATCACACCATCATGGTTATCTGAGTCATTAAGATCTTTTTCGAGTATTTCTTCTGTGTATTCTTGCCACCTCTTAATATCTTCTGCTTCTGTTAGGTCCATACCATTTCTGTCCTTAATTGTGTCCATCTTTGCATGAAATGTTCCCTTGGTATCTCTTATTATCTTGAAGAGATCTCTAGTCTTTCCCATTCTATTGTTTTCCTCTATTTCTTTGCATTGATCACTTAGGAAGGTTTTCTTATCTCTCCTTGCTAATCTTCGGACTGCATTCAGATGGATATATCATTCCTTTTCTCCTTTGCTTTTCACTTCTCTTCTTTTCTCAGCTATTTGTAAGGCCTTCTCAGACAACCATTTTGCCTTTTTGCATGTTTTTACTTGGGGACGGTTTTGATCACCTCCTCCTGTACGTCATGAACCTCCATCCCTAGTTCTTCAGGCACTCTGTCAGATCTAATCCCTTGAATCTATTTGTCACTTCCACTGTATAATCAAGGGCTTCCCAGGTGGCTCAGTGGTAAAGAATCTGCCTGCCAAGCAGGAGACTTGGGTTCAGTTCCTGGGTTGTGAAGATCCCCTGGAGAAGGGACCGGCTACCCACTCCAGTATTCTAGCCTGGAGAATTCTATGGACAGTCCATGGGGTCACAAAGAGTCGGACGTGACTGAGTGACTTTCACTGTATAATCATAAGGGATTTGATTTAGGTCATATCTGAATGGTCTAGTGGTTTTCCCTACTTTCTTCAATTTAAGTCTGAATTTGGCAATAAGGAGTTCATGATCTGAGCCACAGTCAGCTCCCAGTCTTGTTTTTCCTGACTGTATAGAGTTTCTCCATCTTTCACTGCAAATAATATAATCAGTCTGATTTCATTTTTGACCCCCTGGTGATGTCCACATGTAGAGTCATCTCTTGTGTTGTTGGAAGAGGGTGTTTGCTATGACCAGTGCATTCTCTTGGCAAAACTCTGTTAGCCTTTGCCCTGCATCATTTTGTACTCCAAGGCCAAACTTGCCTGTTACTCCAGGCATCTCTTGACTTCCTTCTTTGCATTCCAGTCCCTTATAATGAAAAGGACATCTTTTTTTGGTGTTAGTTCTAGAAGGTCTTGTAGGTCATCATAGAACCGTTCTACTTCAGCTTCTTCAGCATTAGTGGTTGGGGCATCAACTTGGATTACTGTGATATTGAATGGTTTGCCTTGGAGATGAACAGAGATCATTCTGCCTTTTGAGATTGCACCCAATCACTCATCTCATTAAACTTTTCAAATTTATAAATAATACATAGGAGTCTCTCAATATTTAAAATATACTATCCCCACTCAGATGCTTTACGTAAAATCCGTTTTTCTTTTTCCAAAACCAAGATGAAATATCTAGACCAGTTTTTCTTTCCCAATAGCTGTCTTCTTGGGTTTTGCTGAGAATTTAGAATTTTCAGTCCCAGGCTGTCTTGAGTCTCATTCATATTTACTTAATACTTGTATTATAAATTCACAGTCATAGTATCATTCTTTTCAATTTAGCTATACACATATATGCTCTTTTAACTATATATCCATATTAATTATTACTGATGAAAGAAAGCAGGTAAACAAAAGATTAATATCCCCAATGCACAGGCCCATAAGACAAAAGCAAACAAATCAAGAAAGTTAAAAGATTTAACAGGCAAGTCATAGAGATAATACTGCTGCTGCTAAGTCGCTTCAGTCGTGTCTGACTCTGTGCGACCCCATAGGCGGCAGCCCACCAGGCTCCCCCGTCCCTGGGATTCTCCATGCAAGAACACTGGAGTGGGTTGCCATTTACTTCTCCAGTGCATGAAAGTGAAAACTGAAAGCAAAGCCGCTCAGTCATGTCCGACCCTCAGTGACCCCATGGACTGCAGCCTTCCAGGCTCCTCTGTCCATGAGATTTTCCAGGCAAGAGTACTAGGAAACAATAAACATGAAAGTCTGCTTAACATATATAATGAGCAACTGGTAAGCAACCATATACTCCCGCCCCATCCTCCAATCCAAGGGGCAAACATTTAAAAGACCAAAAGGTGGCATTGGTGCAGAGAGAGGGGTGTACCAACCAGGGCTTATTTTCCTGCTGGAACTAAGTTTATAGTTTGAGGGTCTATAATAGTTTTAATTTCCAGAGTGACAGTTTCCTGGGCTTGAGAGGTCACTTGGTAACAATTTGTCATGGATTGGGTTGCATGTAGAACAGAAGGCCTAAATAAATGGCTCATCTGTTTATAACCCACCAGACAGGAATCTGGGTTCACTGTGACAAGAGGCACAAAACTTCTAGTGTTTCAGTGAACAAATATCCAAACTGTGTCCTTGTTCACCTCCATGTGGCTGCTGGGCAGGACCAGTGGGACAGGGCTCAATATTGGAAGAAGAGCTGCAGTGCTTAGTCAGGGAGCTTGCCACCCAGAGCCGTTCTGATCCATGCATGGGTCAGCCACGAGTGGTCTTAAAAGGCTTTGAACCCGTCAAGAAGAAAAAAAGAAAAATAGATTCCAACTAAATGCCATTCTGGAAAAGGCAAAACTATGGAGACAATAAAAAAGATCAATGGTTGCCTGGAGTTAGCAGTGAGATGCATACACAGAGTACAGAAGTTTTTATGAGCAGTGAAAATACTTTGAATGACATTATAAGATGTCATTTTAATATAATGATGTTATACTTTTGTCCAAACCCACAGAAGGTGCAATACTACTTACTTCATCAGTGCTCTTGCCTGGACAATCCCATGGACTGAGGAGCCTGGTAGGCCCCAGTCTATGGGGTCGCTAAGAGTCAGACACGACTGAGCGATTTCACTTCACTTCATCAGTGAACACAGAGGATGAGCTGAGACCTTGGTTATCATATGTCAATGCAGTTCATCCTTATTAAAAAAAAAAATTCCAGTATTAATAACAGCCATGCGTGTTCATTGGACGGACTGATGTTGAAGCTGAAACTCCAATACTTTGGCTACCTGATGTGAAGAGCTGACTCATTTGAAAAGACCTTGATGCTGGGAAAGATTAAGGGCAGGAAGAGAAGGGGAGGACAGAGGATAAGATGGTTGGATGGCATCACAGACTCAATGGACATGAGTTTGGGTAAACTCCAGGAGTTGGTGATAGACAGGGAGGCCTGGTGAACTGCGGTTCATGGAGTCGCAAAGAGTCAGACACAACTGAGCGACTGAACTGAACTGATGCATGTGCAGCAGCTGCTGCTAAGCTGCTTCAGCCCTGAGCGACCCCATAGACGGGAGCCCACCAGGTTCCCCCATCCCTGGGATTCTCCAGGCGAGAACACTGGAGTGAGTTGCCATTTCCTTCTCCAGTGCGTGCAAGTGAACTCGCTCAGTCGTGTCCTACTCGCAATGACCCCATGGACTGCAGCCCACCAGGCTCTTCCGTCCATGGGATTTTCTAGGCAAGAGTACTGGAGTGGGTTGCCATTGCCTTCTCCAGATGCATGTGAGGCAAGGGAATTTCTGTACCTTCCTGTCAGTTGTGTTGTAAACTTACAACTAACTATTAAAAAAAAAAATCTACCCCCCCAAAATTAACTCAGGGTAGACTTTTTAGCGAAATTTTGTTTCACCTTTATACATTTTTACATATTAAATGACCTTTCCTCTTGGCTCAGTGGTAAAGAATTCGCCTGCCAATGCAAGAGACGGGCCTTGGATCCCTGGGTTTGGAAGATGCCCTGGAGAAGAAAATGGGGGTGCACTCCAGTATTCTTGCCTGGAGAATCCCATGAACAGAGGAGATGGAGGACTGAAATCTGACCTAACAAAATGAAAAATAATCTAATGAAAGATTGCTGAACTCCAGTGGTTATTAAGTGTAAATACAATTAATACAATGAAACTATATAGCACATTATATTTTATAAATATTTATAATAGTAATAAAAGATTAAAAAAAAACCTTGAATGATCGAACTTTTCTTAATTGAACCAGTTTATAGTGCTTGCATTTTACTCTAACAGTTTTACCTTACAAAAGAACTGTGAAACTAACAGTCCACTAATCGTGTACGAAAGACAGGAAACGAGAATTTGAGCCCTGTACCAAGGAATGAATGCTTCCCCGAATGCTCCGGGTGGCAGTCACAGACAAAACACCAACCCCGAGCAAGCCCGGAAGCCGCTACTTCCCTGGGGCAGAGAAGTCAAAATGGCGCCCGCGAGCTCTGGGGGCGTGGCCTCGAGCTGGACTCCTCCAATAGGAACGAGAAGGGGTAGACCACTTTCCCAGCAAGCCTTCCGGCTTAGGGCAAGGCTTTCTGGAGTAGGCATCGTTCCATTGGTCGAAAATGGAATAAGGGCGTGGGAGACACCAATCGCAGTGAGTGCGGATAGGGCCGTCGCCGTAGCAACGCGCGGAGCTACCTGGGAGAAGCCTTCCGAGACACCTACGGCCTCAGCCCCCCGGTGAGCCTGTGACCTCCCGGGGTTAGGGGGCCGGTTGCCTGAGAATTCCAGTTAATCCGCACGTGAGCAGACCAGCCGACAGGTCTAGCCTCACCCGGGACTACATTCAGTGCACTAACGAAGCTGTCCCTGCTTCCAATCTACAGCTTCCAAGTGCCAGATGATGGAAGAGCGTGTCAACCTGATGCACATGATGAAACTCAGCATCAAGGTCTTGCTCCAGTCTGCCCTGAGCCTGGGCCGCAGCCTGGATGCAGATCATGCCCCCCTGCAGCAGTTTTTTGTAGTGCTGGAGCATTGCCTCAAACATGGGCTGAGAGGTGAGCCGCGGCGGTGGGGCGGGGGGCCTCGGGGGCGTGAAAATTCAGGCTAACTTCGCTCAGCATCTTCAATGCCAAACATTGTTCTGGATGCTGGGATACAGCTGTGCACAAAACAAACAAGATCCCTGCCCACAAGACATGACATTCTAGAGCGGTGCGGTCCAATAGAAATGCCATGCAAGCCACATGTGTAATTTCTGATATCCTAGTAGCCACGTTTTTAAAACGCAGAAAGAAACGCATGAAGTTTTAGTAATTTATTTTTTGAACCCAATATAGCCAAAATAGTATCATTTTGACATATATAGTCAGTATAAACCTTATTAGTGAGATATTTTAGATTCTTTTTTAAAGTGAAGCTTAAAGATCCACTGTGTATTTTACACTTACAGCACATCTCAGTTGCACTGGCTACATTTCACTACCACTTGTGGCTAGTGGCTACCTTGGGCAGCACAGTTCTAGAGAGGAGATAAGACAACAAGTTCAGAAGCAAAATAGTTGCAAAATGCTACTAATTCAGGGATGCAAGATTGGTTAAAAGACAGAGAATCAGGGGAAAATCCTTCCAGTTAGGGTAAAGGGGGAAGGTCTTTCTGGGGAGTGAAATGTGAGCTAAGAGCTAAAGGAGAGAAGGAGTCAACTATGCAAAGGTTTGGGGCAAGAGTCTTTCTAGAAAAACAAAACAGGTGCAGAGGTCTTGAGTGGGACCAACCTTGGTTTGAGGAAGACACCAGGTAAGTGAGGCATGCCAAGCAAGAGAGGAGAGAAGGTCAGGGTAGTTGGGATGGCCCGGATCATGTCGGCCTTTAAAGGTCAAGTTAGGAGTTGGATTTTATTTCATGAGTATTTGGAGGATTTTCAGCCATGGAAAAATAAGATCTAACCTACATTAAAAAAAAAAAAACTTTCACCTATGTGGAGAACAGATTAGAAAGGTGGGGTGGTAACAATATTAGGAGCAAGGAAACCCATTAGGAGGTTATTGCAGCAGTTCAGATGAGGGATGGTGATGATGATTTGACAAAGTCAATCAAGAATTGACTTTGGCATCAGGTAAGAGGGAGAAAGGGCAAGGATTTCATAGATGATTATTTGAGCACTTGTTTTATTTTGTGGGCAATAAATACTTGAGGGAGTATCATGGGTATGACAGAGAAACCCTGTCATCAGAAGCAGGGAGAGCTCATTTGGTACTTGGCTTCTCCCAGTCCCCAAGAATGAATCAGAAGGAGTAAGCAGTGCAGGTCCGTAGCTGTCATTTGGCTTTTGGGAGAGAGACTGAGGGCCCTTGACGACGTTTTGCAAACTGCTCTTATGAATAATACTTCTGTTTTCCCTTTTAGTTAAGAAGAGTTTTATTGGCCAAAATAAATCTTTCTTTGGTCCTTTGGAGCTGGTGGAGAAACTTTGTCCAGAAGCATCAGATATAGCCACTAGTGTCAGAAATCTACCAGAATTAAAGTGAGTGAGAAGTAGTTACATCAATTTGATGTTTTTTAAACAAGCAAACTCCCTTGTATTTATCCATTTCTCAATTCCTTGCTAATAAAGCATCTTCTAATTGGAACAAACTGTAGCACAAGCCACGCTTTACTTAGACTTTAGTCTCAGCTCTGCTGCTCAATCTCCACATAAACTTGAGCAAAATTTGCCCCATTCTGAGCCTCAGTTTCCTTTTCTTTAAAATGAGGACTGTGATTCCTGCTTGTCATACAAGGTTCTGTGATGAAAAAGTATTGTCACTGCAAGAGCAGTTCCAGGAGGAGAAGGAGATCTTGGGGTCAATACAAGAGCCCCCTGCAGAGTCTTCCACAAGGAACCTAACTGTCCAGGCTCTCTTTGACCTTCCCCTGCAGAGCCAGCCCATTCCATTTTAGGGTGATCACATGAGCCCCATGACTGACTAAGGCCCCGCCAAGTGCCAGGCATTGTGCTAAGGACAATGCCTTAGCACTTCATTATTTCATTTCATCCTCCACAGATCCTTAGGAGCTAAGCTGTTGGTGTTCCCATCTGCAAGTGCAGAAACTGAGACTCAGAGTGGTTAAGTAACTTGCCTAAGGTCCTTTGGCAACAGTGGTGGAACCAGGAAGAGAACACAGGTCTCCTGGCCTCTGAAACCCTCTGCATCTTGCTAAACTCATTTGCTGCTGAGAATTTAAGCCTTCTGTCTCTGACCTGGGTTCAGCCCTGTGGGCCTGTGCCACCTAAGGTGAAAGCCTGTAGCAGGTGACAAACTTTCATATATTTATTTGGTGACACCACCCCACCCCCGCCACCCCCACCAGCCGTGATCTTCCTGGGCCTCCCTGGTGGCTCAGATGGTAAAGAACCTGCCTGCGATGCAGGAAATGCGGGTTCGATCCCTGGGTGGGAAGATCCCCTGGAGAAGGAAACAGATACCAACTCAGTATTCTTGCCTGGAAAATTGCATGGGCAGACTACAGTCCATGGGGTCGCAAAGAGTTGGACATGACTGAGCAACTAATCCTTTTACTTTTCACTTTCACAAGCCTCCACCATCTGCCTTGTTTCTTCAGTTGTTCTGTGTGTGGTCCTACTGTCCATCCCTTCCAGCCAGCTCACTCCCTCTAGAGACCCTGTCCTTGGGTGGAGTGATTGGATGGAGTAGGGTTCTGCTTCTGCTACACTCTGGCTTCTACTTCCACTTGGGCACAGGGGCATTTCTGAAGTCTTGTCATGCTAACAAAGAGCTTCTTTTCAGCTGAACTCACTGCTTCTGTTCCCTTATTAACACTGTGGATGCTAAACAAGTAACTAGTTTTAAGAATCAAAATCCTCCCTTCGTCTGCCAAAAGGAAATACAGAGTAGCTCCCTCTTCTTGATGTCTCTGGAGTAGTAGCCTTTTGGGAGCCATGTGAGAAAAGACTACTGGCTTTGCTCCATAAAGAGCTGTGGTGTTTTTACTCTTTCATTAAACAGGAGCAAAAGTTCTAAAATTTCTACAGTATTTTGGAAATTATGATTAGTATTTTTTGGAGAGTAGAGACTGTTTGCTCTGAGGTAGTTTGAAACTTGCAGGACAGACTTTGAGCCTTAGAGGCCTCTCTCTGGAGTTTAATTTCCTTGTCTAATTGAGATGAAAATGTCTTTTACAGTGTGGCCCAGTACCCAGAACTTTGGTTTTCATATCATGGTTCATTATTAAACATATTGTTATACAGCGAATACGATTTCACATATTGGCATTTAAATCCAGACAACAGACAAGGTTCTCTCCTTTTTTGGAAATTAAAAAGTCTATTTTCTTATATAATTTTTAATTAGGAAATAAGAACAAGCAAAAAGATGCTTCTATTAGCTTACTACTCAGAAAAAACAAAACTACAATTAATATCTCGGCCAATATCCCTGTAGACCCTTTGAGTGCAAAGTCAGACAGACAAGGAGGATTCTGTTTTAATTCGCCTTCGCCTCCCCTAGTGGCGTCACTGTCGCACTCCTCATGGAAGACAGTCTGGCACTGACCACGGAAACCACCCGTGCATCTCCCTTTTGACCCAGTAATTCTGCTTCTAGGGGTTTTATCTCGTAGACCTAACATGTAAAAATGACACACATGCAGAAATATCTGTAGCAGCATTATTTGTAACAGCAGAAGATTAGAAATGGCCTAGATTAAAAGCTAGGTAAATAAGTCATGGCACAGTCCAGTAGTGAAACACCTTACAGCTATGAAAACATGAACAGGAAATTCCCTGTGTACAGAAAGAATGGCAAAATGGCAGGTATTCAGTAAATGGCATATGTAGCATATTAATATTTGGAAGAAGAGAAGAAAAATAAGAATGTGTATTTCCAGTGCAGAAAAATGTTTGGGAAGTGAACCTGAAGCAGGAGCAGTATATTAATGAACAGAGAAGGAGAACTGGGGAAAACACCAAGTATTAAACTGTACATACTATAGCTTTTTTCCCATTTAATAGTAGACTTTAAACCTTTTTCCATATTAAATGTTCATCCACAACTTTGTTTTTGAAGTGAGCACATAGCCCTCCTACTCTGGGCTTTGTGGTTGTCTTCAAATCCTCATTGTCCAAACTGCAGTGCTGATCAAACCAAACACACATCTTTGTGTACATCCTCAGTTGCTTCCTTATGTTGCTAGATGCAGAACTTTGATAACCTGCTGGCATTAAATTGCCTGCTGGAAGAACTGTGCCAGTTTGTACTCCCACCAAGAAGGACATGTCAGTGTGCATTTTTCCTGTTTCTTTTCTTCTTTTACTCTAACTTCACATCAGTTATTGAAAGGTGGGGAAATCCCAAGCCTTTTATATTAAGTTGGGTGCCTTCTAGCCCTTTGAGGCAGATATTGATTACGGCAGTACCTCTAATACTCTCTTGGACATTACAAATGCAGTCACTCTGCTTAGAAGAGTATCTTTTTTTCCTTAAATAGTGCTAGGTCTATATTTGGGAGGCTTTTTTTTTTTCTTTTAAAACAGATCTTATCAAAATTGCACCTTTGAGACTGGTGGCACAACCGCATGAATGTGCCTAACAGTACTAAGCAGTACACTTAAAAATGGATGAGGTGGGAAACTTCATATTATGTGTATTTTACTATGTCAAAAATAAACTTGATGTAATAAATTTCAAGCTAATGCCTTAGAAATCTTGTGAGTTCAGTACTTTAATAACTGTATTCTATATTCATCTTTTGAAAGAATGTTTATCCATGATACAAACTAACCTGGTATTTCCTGGCTTCCTGTGAAATTTATGAATACATGCAAAGTTTTATCTAATTGCATTTGTTCCAGAAATCAGATGTTTCTGGCTTAAATATTTTGCTGGTTTTGTTGTGTTTTTTGTTTTTGTTTTTGTTTTTTTGAGAGGGAGGGAGGGAAATATATGCCTATGATATAGACTTCAAATAGTCCTGAAAAAAAATGCAGTGAGCCATTCCCTCAGCCTTCCCAGAGTGTTCCTGCAACTCCCAGGACAGCTTTGCATTCACAAGCGTGCGTGTGGTGTGTGTGTGTGTGTGTGTGTGTGTGTGTGTGTGTGTGTGTGTGTGAATATATTTCCCCTTGGCTAAGCTGGCTTTTTTTTCCCTTTGTTTTTGTTGTAATGCTTTAATAGTCTGACCCTCTGTTTGAATTACAGGACGGCTGTGGGAAGGGGCAGAGCTTGGCTTTATCTTGCACTCATGCAGAAGAAACTGGCAGATTATCTGAAAGTGCTTGTAGACAATAAAAATCTCTTGAGGTATTTCATCACCTATCTTCGCTGAGTTTTGGCTTCGTAATCAGGACATAGCTTTATACATCATTAGGAATTAAAATAAGAATGTATTGACTTGGCCAAATGGTTCATTCATGTTTCTCTGTAAGATGTTAATGCAAAACCTGAGCAAGCCTGTACAGTTTTTATTCTGATGATTATGAAGTGTGATTATTCTGTGGCTTACTTTTAAAATAGCAGAATTTTATTTTTGAGCACTGATGTCTGAAATCTTTATGAATGAAGATTCATGTTTTCATTTTGAAGATAATTCTTCAAAAATACCTAGGATCAGGTAACTGACAGCATACTCCATTAAGTTTCAACAAAATAGTATTTGATTGGGTGATAATAGGAGGAAAATGACTTGAGCTAGATTCAGTGGGCAATTTTAAATTATAAAACCCTGCTTTTTATAAGAGAACATACCTAGATTACCTAGTGTAGGATTCCATATTCAGTTTGTAAACTTTTGTATCTCTTGGCATCAGTAAAGACGAACTATCTCTGAAATTTATGACTGGGTTCATTTTTTATATTTATAACTTTATAGACAAAAGAAATCATTATAAGAGGAATTTTCTCTATGATATGAGAATTTATGAGGAGAAAATCTTTATAGAGGTAATGCTCTTATCTAACTGAAATAAAAATATCTTTTACAGAATGGCCTATCATCCAAAATTTTCGATTGTTTTCAAGTCATGGCTTATTGCTAAACAAATGTTTTCATGATAAATACTGATTTCAAATAATTTGCATACCTTGTACTCTTCTCTGACCGTTATACTGAATAACTTTGAAGAACAGATTTTGTTCTAAACAACTAGTTCTGGGACTGCCCTCCTGGTCCAGTGGTGAAGACTTCACATTTCCACTGTAGAGGGCACAGCTTCCGCCCCCTGGCCTGGGAACTAATATCCCACATGGCTCACTGCCAAATATAAAACGATAATAAATAAATACATAACTAATTCTGAGGATACCACGTTCTTATGCACTCACACACATGCTGGTATATTAGCTAACCACTGGTGACCAGAGCAGTGATGGATGGAGCCTCACTACACGTGGCCAGGGGGACTGGAAGGAAAGGGAGTCAAAGCAGGCAGTGTTCCCCGGGACGTGGGAGAGAGGGAAGACTGTTGCTCCAGGTCGGGGTGGGGGTGGGGGGTTGGAGATCGCAGGATTGCACTTCCTGTTGACATGAATGTGAGTGTAGAAATGGTTCACATAGGAAGACGAAAGAAGTGGCCAGGTGGCCTAATGAGAAGAGCAGGGGTCCAGGGTCCAACCAGAGAAGTTAACCTTCGACCAGAGGTGGGAGGGGTCCATTCTAAGCCCCAGGAAGAAAGGAGAGGCCAGAGAAGAGATCACAGAACTTAAAGTGAGAGAGGGAGTAAAAGGCAGAAGGGCATGCACACAAGGCAGCCTCTGGCTCCTGGTGAAACTGGCAGCCAGGCCACGAGCTAAGAGGTGAAAAGTCAGGACAGGTCCAGTAGAAGGGTGATGAAGGTGTTCCTGTGTTATCCATCTCTTTCAGTGAGTTCTATGAGCCTGAGGCATTAATGATGGAGGAAGAAGGGACAGTGATTGTTGGTCTGCTGGTGGGACTCAATGTGCTTGATGCCAACCTCTGCTTAAAAGGAGAAGACTTGGATTCTCAGGTAAGATGGGAATTTTGACTCTAGAGCAAATGTCTTATTTGGGCCAGGGATTTTACATTGGATTTGCAGACATGTGCAAGAAGGGGCAGATGGCAGGGGGAATCTGGCAAAGGGCTATGCAGGGTGCTGTGCTGGACCAAAGCTGGAACAGCTGGCAAGTCTCAGGGAAGAGCGAAAAGTAGCTCAGGCAAGGGCACAAAGGCACACACAGAGAGCAGGGCATGTCTGGGAACAGGAAATGGTTCCCCATGGCTAGGACACGGCCTGCTCAGTGGGTGAGGTGGAGGCGGGGGCCGGCCCAGGTGTTCCATCACCAGCGCCATGTCAGAGGTTTCAGCCTTTGTCCCTGGAACTTCGGGAGCCACTGGAGGTTTTTAGGCAGTACACTGAAATGGTCAGGCCTGACACTGAGAAAATTGAAGCTAGCAACCATCCGGGTCATGAGTTAGAATCAGCCAAGAATGGGGAATGGAGAAACATGGACCAGATAAGGCAGGAAGTCTAGGGCAGACAAGTCTGCATGAGGAGTGGGAAAACAGACTCAGGAGAGATTTGGAAAGTCAGATGGTAAATCGGAGCAGGAATTTTCAGGCCGTTTGGTGCAGAGTGCCCCTTGCTGGAGACAGCCTTGTGATGGGCTTTTCTTCCTGCACGGGAGCCAGTAGCCAGGCCTGAGGCCTAAGCTCGAGGTGCTGGAGGCTGTAAATGCAGATACTCTGCCCCACTGTAACCTCCACCCCACTTCAGGGCATCAGGAACTGTGGCTGGGCTGCTGCCCCGCCTTCTTCCCACTACATGTTTGGACATGAATCTAAGCTTCCCTGATCCCTCCATGACCAGATCAGCTTCTTTTTTACCAGTGGTTTTCTTGTTTTGGCCTGTTGAATATTTTTCAAAAAATATAAAGAAGTTTTTTTGAAAAGAAAAAGTATCACATATTGTCCCGTTTCATAGAAACAGCGGATTCAGTGTTAAATTTTGGGATATATCCTTCCAACACATGAATAAAAGGTGTGAGTGTGTGTGTATCTTTGTATCTCAGAGACAGATGTTTGGAGCTTTCTTTTTCCAAAAACCAAAATGTGATTATTCCAAGGACACCATTTTGCAATTTCTTTATTTAACAATGTGTTCCACATAGCTCTTGCTGTCAAGAGATATAAACCATTTTAAATGACCATGTGAGTCATCCATTTTATGAATATACCATAATTTATTTAACCAATACTTTTTTAAAATTGAAAGATAATTGCTTTACTGCTTTACAGTGTTGTGTTGTTTTCTGCCATACAACAACACAAATCAGTCATAGTTTTATATATATATCCATATAGTTATATATAATATGTATATATCCCCTTCTTGATTCTCCCTCCCTAACCAATACTTATTAACGCAAGTCGTTTTCATGTTATAGTGACAGTGTTATGAATATCCTTATACTTGTGTTTAAGTCTTGTCCGTTTGTTTTCTCAGGATAAGTTTTGAGATTGCTGCGTCAGACTGTACAAGTTCTGCATGAGTGTTGTGAAAGCATGTGAGCGTTCTTGGTCTTTTTCAATCAGACAGAAAAAGCTCTTCATCTCAAATTAGTGTTTTGAAACTAGGATGATGGAGGTTTTTTTTTTCATGTTTTATTATAAATATTATACAAGGTTTTTTTCATTTTGTATTACAAACATTAAACAAGCCATCGGTGGTTCACCTGTTCATATCCTTTGCCCATTTTTTTTAATATTCCATCTCTTTCCACTCCTTTATTATAGATAAGGATATTTACCATTTGTCAGAATGTTTGTTATAAAAATTTTTTTCTGCTCTCTCAGGGTTTGTTTTCCCTATAAGTACAATAGTAAACCAGTTCTTTCAGTATCATGTATCATTATTTTGCCTACTAATTTGAAATTCCACCCTTATCTTGTGTTGAAATATCCATTATATTCAGAGGCTTATTTGTAGACTCTCTGTTTAGTCTCTGGATCTTTTTATTTCTATGCTAGCAACATAGTCTTTTAACTTCCAAGGCCATCTAGTGTGTTTTACGCTCTGGCAGTTCACCTCCTACCTACTTTGTTATGCCACATTTTCAGATTTAGTTGAGGCTGTCCATTTTCTGTTCTGCCAGATGACCTTGACCATCATTTATTTTGTTGGATTCCAAAATAAAAATTTGTCGGGGGTTTTTATTAAATAATGGATGTGATTGAGCCCCTGGCCTATTCTTATTGTCAATGTAATGCCTCTTGCATGTCACTATGAAGCATGAGTATTTGCTGCTCCTGTCTGAGAGACCTTCTTTCTCATGTTTAGAAAGTGCTGTTCTTGTCTAACTTTGCATTTTTATTTAAAAATGAATATTGACATGTATCAGCCACAGGTGTACATGTGTGCCGCTGTTCCAAACCCTATGACAAAAACCAGCTCAGTATTGTGAAGGAATTAGCCTCCAATTAAAATAAATAAATTAATTTTTTTAATGAATATTGAATGCTATCCAACACTTTTTGACATCTATTGAGACGTCGTATCCATTTTTAGCCCATAATTATAATTGAATTAATTCTTGGGCTTCCTATTGTGATATTATTCCTGCATTCTTCAAATAAATCTTATTTGGTCATCGCACATATACTTTTAGTGTACTCCTAGACTTAATGTCTGTGGTTTATTTGGGATTTCTGTGTTTCTACTTACAAGGGACGCTTGTCTGAATCTTCCTTTTCTATACTGGCTTTGTAACTTCTCAGTGTCAGGATTGTATAACCTCATAAAATAAGCTGGATAATATTCTTTTCGTTCTTATTTTCTACAAAAGTTGGTTATAGCAAGAATTATTTTTCTTTAAGTGTTTGTTAAAACTTGCTGGTATAACCGTTTCAGCTCTTATGATCTGCATGCTTTGACCACTTTTATTTTTTGCATAGCTTTGGTCACTTTATTGGTTTCCTAAGCAGCAGCAGCAAGCCTTATAAAACCTTTAGTCACTTACATTTTTCCAGAAATCATTTATTTCACTCAGATCTCTGTTAGTTGCATGAGAGTATTTTCTTGCAGCTTTTTAAAATCTTACATTTCCAAATTGTAATATTGTACACGTGACAGAGTTTGTCTACCATGTTGAGCTCGAAACCCAGATCTTGCTCTTTACTCATCACTCCTGCTTTGGGAGAAAGACTTTATCTGTCTTCTAGTCCATTAATTTCTACTTTGGGTATTAATTCTTTCTCATTCTTTCTATAGTTTCCTTTTTCCCAGGCAAATGTATTTTTTTTACTCTTTTTTGTATTATAGAAGAAGTACATGCTTGTTGAAAAAAATCAAGCCATTCTAGAAGCATGTGAAGTGAAAAGTGGAATTCAAGCTTCCCTTTTCTCCTCCCCCTTCAGCCCCAATTTTGTCCCCATCGGTAATGTGGAAACTTGAGGGACTACTTTTTCTATGCATTTATGTATACATAGGTTTTTGTTTCTGACTAAATCTTCTCTGGCTGTCTATTGCAGTGTAACAAATTAACAGTCACACTAAAAATACCAGGCGCTCATAGTTGATGGTCAGCTGGGCTAGCAAGTCGACTGTGGAGCACACCTGTGATGATAGGCAGTTGGTGGCTAGGACTGAAGTGGCTGCAGGCGCGTGCTGCCACTGCCTCTGAGTTGAGCAGGTCAGTGAGCAGGACCTGCAGCAGCAGGGCTTTCCTGGGCATCTCTGTCGGCCTCTGCTCTCTCTACATGGTCTCCAGCGTGCTGCCTCAGGGCAGCCAGACTTTTCCCGTAGAAGCTCAGAACTTCAGAGGCATGTGCCCAAGGGGAAGAGCCAGGACGAAGTGTGTCCTGCCTTTGTTAACCTAGCTGAAAAGTCACAGCCTCCTTCCTGCTGCTTTCTGCTCATTAAGACAGGTAGTAAGGCCACCCAGGCTCAAGGGTTGGGAATGGAGATTGGTGGGAGGCTCAACAGGGAAGTTGCAGAAGACGTCACATACAGCTTTGGCTTTTAACATAAGTGGGGTTGCTATACTATATATATACAAGTGGGGTCAATGCTGTACATAGTATTCTGTTTAAAATTTTATCCTGGAGCTTTCTTCGTTTCATTACATTTTCATTCCCTGTTTTCTCTGTTATGGTTGCAAAGGGTTCTGCAGTATGGCTATAATGTGATTGATTTACGTATTTCTGTATTGATGGACTCAGTTATCCTGTATTTCAAAGGAACAGCTTCACTTTCACTGGAGTCAGTGGTGGCCGGCTAGGGCTCTCATTCACTGTGTCTCAAGTGCTTTATTTCTGGACAAAGCCCCTAACTTTGAGATGTTGAGGGATCTTGGACCTCCCTAGTTCCCTATAGCAGAGAATTTTCCCTGTAATACTGACTGGACTTTTTCATCCCAACTTGGGGAAAGAAGGAGTCAGAGTTATCAGTTGAGGTCACCACTTTAAAGATCTAGGTCTCTCTCTCCTTTTTTTTTTTTAATTACTTTGTACCCGAAGAACTTTGTTGATCTTTGTCAACAATTTGATTGTTGAATAAAGACAGAAAAACTAATCATTACTAAGTGGTAAAACTTCAGAATATTCCCTTGAATTCTGATTTTTAGTAAGTTTTTCTTCTAGAAGATGATGGGGTTATTTTTCTTTTTGTTTGTTTGCTTGATTGTTACTTTAAGCTCCTCCATCTAACTGACTGTTTAGGAAGGAGATAGGCATGTAAACACCATGAATTTTAAAGATAGTAAAGTTTGTGGAAAGTGGGGAAATTATCTTTCATTTAAACTGGTGCATTTTCTTTCAATCAGGTTGGAGTGATCGATTTTTCTCTCTACATTAAAGATGTGCAGGATCTAGATGGCGGCAAAGAGTAAGTTCTGCATTGCATGCTGCTCTTCATGATTTTAATGAAATTCTAGCAAAGAATGCTACTTTTTTAAAAAACTGAGGTGTAATTTGACATATACCATTATATTATTTTCAAGTGTACAACATAATGGTCTGATATTTGTATATACTGTAAAGTGATCACCACAGTACATCTAGTGTACATCCATGACCTTAACATAGTTAGTTACAAAAGAATTTTTTTCCTGTGACAAGAGCTTTTTGGATCTACTGCCTTAGCATCTTTCAAATATGCAGTTTTACTGTTAACTATAGTCACTAGCTATACTTAATTATATACATTAACTACATATACAAAATGCTATTAACTATAGTCATCATGCTGCATGTTGCATCACTAAACCTCCTTTTTATAACTTTATTTTATATTCACCTGCTCCCAACCTCTGGCAACCACCTCCAGTCCCTGCATCTGTGAGCTTGGTTCTGTGTGTGTTTGTTTTAGCTTCCACATATAAGTAAGATCATAAGGTATTTGTCTTTCACTGTTTTAATTATTTCACTTAGCGTAATGCCCTCAAATCCACTCATGTTGTCAGAAATGGTAGGATTTTTTTTTTGGATGAATAATATTTTATTATATAAATATACTACATTTTCTTCATTCATCTATTGATGGACACTTAGGTTGTTGCTCTAAAGCAGTGAAGTGAAAGTCGCTCAGTTGTGTCCGACTCCTTGCAACCCCATGGAAAATATAGTCCATGGAATTCTCCAGGCAAGAATACTGGAGTGGGTAGCCTATCCCTTCTCCAGTGGATCTTCCCAATCCGGGAATCAAACCGGGCTCTTCAGCACTGCAGGCAGATTCCTTATTTACCAACTGAGCTATCAGGAAGGTTGTTGCTGTTTCTTGGCTATTGTAAGTAATGCTCCCATGAGTATGGGGGGTGCATATGTGTATTCATGTAAGTTTCCACTTTATTTGGGTAAAACCCAGAAGTGGAATTGCTGAATCATTTAGTAGTTCTATTTTTAATTTTTTGAGAAACTGCCATACTGTTTTCCATAGTGGCTGCACTCATTTACACTCCCACCAACACTGCACAAGGGTTCTCTTTTCTCTGTTTCCTGGCCAACACTTACTATTTCTTGTCTTTTCAGTGATAACCATTCTAACAGGTATGAGGTGTTGCCATATTGCAGTTTTGTTTTGCATTTCCTGATGATTAGTGATGTTGAGCATCCTTTCATGTAACTGTTGACAAAGAATGCTACTTTTGCTTTTGCACTGTTTGAAATTTTAGTTTTTATTTAGCTGTTTTTAATGACAGTGGTAATACGTTACTGTTCTTGTTGTTTAAGGAATTAGGCTCTCAGGAAGAACAGAGAGTACAAGGGCAATTTCCCCATCCACACTATCCCCCGTCTCCATCTCGGTCCCACTCCCCGCCTCCTTCTTCAGAGGAAGCTACTCATGCGTGACTCCTTCCAAGCCTTTTTTTTTAATGCCTTGCAGATGTGTATTTGTTGGTGTAATTTGCGTTAGGGATTGTTTGGATGTGAATGGAAAAGCACTATTACATATTTAGGTTGCACTAGACTTACTCTTTGATCACAGTGTGTCTTGGATGTCTTTTCATGCCGCATGTAACTCTATCTCATCCTTGTTAACAAGAGCATTAAAAGAAGTCACCCTGAAAAAGAGACAGAAAAGAAAGAAAAGCAAACAATGTGTAGAACATGCTAAAACCTATGTTATAATAAAGAAGACATAACACTTGTATTAATATGTTGTACTTCCATAGGCATGGGTCACTTCTAGAGAGGCACATAGACCTGAGCACAGGTGTGGGAGGGAGTTTCACTGTAAACCCTCGGGTTGTGTTTGAATACTCTACCAGAAACATCCACTACTTGTCCTTCACACATCTTCGTACTGCGGACTCTTCTGGTCTCAGTGTCCTGGCAATGCACCTTACCAAGGAAGGCATGCTTTATGCATGCAAAGTACTAAGATTTGCTCTCTTGGAATTAAAAATATATTCTTAATGTTGAAAAGAACTGGAAATGAGCTGATTATCCACCTTGAAGGGAATGCAGTCAGCCTTTCATACCTGCAGATGTTGAACCCACAGATACAGAGGGTGAGCCGTGCTACGCCATGTGTATGAGATACTTGAGCAGTTGCAGATTTTGGTATCCACAGAGGTTTTGGAACCCATCCGCTGTGGACACTTAGGGACATCTGTAATTGAATGAATTGTGGAAAATCCAAAATATTCCACACTGTGGCATATTATACAGACATGAGAAAAAGCAAATTTTACCTAGTGTATAGTAGATTTAGAGGGATTTCCACAGTTATTATTGAGTGAGAAAAGTATAATACTGAGAAGTATATATATTCCATTTTTAAACCCTCCAAATCTGTTTTATGTTTTAATTACATATACTATATATAAAAATATAGATCGATATTATGATTATATGCACAGAGGGTACTCAACAAGCTCTCAGTATGTGTCACCTGGGAAATCTATGTGAGGGCAGAAAGGTTAAAAAAATAATAAACTATACTGACCAATAAATCCAGCACCTGTGGCATGAGTGTGGGTTGAATAATCTCATTTACGTACATATGTATGTAAAGAAATTGTTGGGGGAGGCTAACTTTAAAATGTTAAACTCTTTTTTCATATGTATAAATATATATGTTTTTTGTTGTTGTTTTGTTTGTCACACTGCGTGGATTTGAGGATCGTAGTTCCCTAAGCAGGAACTGAACCCACCCCTTGGCACTGAAAGCACAGAGCCCTAACCACTGGGCCACCAAGGAATTCCCAATGTCTTTTTTTTTTTTCCAAACCCAGACTAATGAGCTTTGTGTTTTGAAGAGTCTTGTGATCTTTTATGAGCCAACTTCTTTTCCTTCAGTATGCCGAGGGCTGCTTCATCTCCTGCCTCGGGAGCCATTTGCGTATGGATTTTGGTGTTTGCACCTTGCATCCTGGTGCATTCTCAAGTGCTAGGGATGAGGTGGGAGGACCATCTGTAGGGAGGCTCCTTTCCAGGCAGCGTTTCCAGTGTGTCCCATGTCTTCCCCGCCAGTCGTGCTGGTTCACTCAGGACCATGTAGACGTTACTCCGCTCTGACTGTCTCTTGGATTCCTGAGGCGTTAACGACATTGGTAGTCAGACAATGTAATTGGAAGGTTGGGGGACAATTACAGAGTATTGGCCCTGAGTAAAAGGAGTTCCTTGGGACTTCCCTGGTGTCCCAGTGGTGAAAATAATCCATCTTATGATGCAGGGGACACAGGTTCAATCCTGAGTCAGGGAACTAACATCCTACAGGTCAGGAAGCAACTAAGCCCATGCGCCACAACTGGAGAGTCCATATGCCGTATCAAAAAGACCAAACACAGCCAAATAAGCAAATGCATTGTTTAAAACTATTCATTGCAAAAAAATAATTTCTCTATTTTTATGCCCTTTTTAAAGGCATGAAAGAATCACAGATGTTCTTGATCAAAAAATTATGTGGAAGAACTTAACCGGCACTTAAGGTAGGACTCCCTTCTTTTTCCAGTGTTCATTCTCAGCACCCGATAATTGCCTCATGGGACTTTCTTGAGTTGCTGCATATTTATAACTAACTTTTTTCCTAATCAGGAAGAAAGGTTGTCATTCAGTGCTCATGTGTACAGGTTATAGAAGTATGACTTCTTGATAAAGAGCTTTGGGGAATCCTTTGGTCCCTTGTTCTGTGTAGTTATGAAACTTAGACAGTAATGAATGAAACCTGACTCTCCACCCATCAGCCTGCAACAACTTAGTTGGAGATCACTGCCTAGAAAGCACTATTGCTGCTGGGAATCAGCACACATCCCTCCAGTGTGCTGAGCAGGAAAAGAAGTTGAAAACCACTGGATTAGACCTTTGAAAGCAATTCAGCAGTGATTTAATAGCAAGTTTTGTTTTTGGTTTTTTTTTTAAAGCAGGTATCTTTATCTTGAGTTTTCTTTTTAACTCGAAAGCTGCTCCTGTGTGTCATGAAACACTAGTTGTTGCGGGTGTTGAGGGGAATGGATGGGGATTCTCAGCCTAACATTTTTGGGAGATATAATTCTCTCTCTGAACCCTCAACCCGTTTAGAAAGTTTACTGTGCACATTAGCAGTGCTCTGTGGGAGCAGCCTCTGTGACTCCCAAAGCCAAGAAATCAGGCAAAGGATCTGGCATGTTCTTCAGAACGCACCGAAGGAAGCACATTTTGAGCTCTCTGAGGCACGACGCTGACTATTGTTTTGAGAGAGAGATTCTTAATTCATTTCTAGTTTATTGAGAACTTTTCTAAGAAATACATGTTGAATTTTATCAAATGCCTTTTAGCATTCATCAAGTTAATCTTGACTTTTGTCCCTTAATCTATTGACATGATACAGTTTACTAATCTTTTTTCCACAGGGATAAATGACTAGATCATAGCTTTGATGATTTAATCATTCTCTTAAGGCATAATCTAATGTAATTGTTCCATAGTTTTCCTTCTGGCATGGTCTCAGTGCAGCCTCACAAAATGAATCGGAAAGATTTGCCTTATTTCTGTGCCTGGAACCCCTTCTACTTCATGAGCTCCTTGAAAATTTGAAGCGCCTGTATAGAGGCAATACTTTGCCAGCTTTTCAGTCTTTCCTTGGTTGAATCTAGCTTTTCTCCTCTTGTTCAGTTCAGTTCAGTCGCTCACTTGTGTCTGACTCTTTGCGACCCCATGAACCACAGCACGCCAGGCCTCCCTGTCCATGACCAACTACCGGAGTCCACCCAGACCCACGTCCATTGAGTCAGTGATGCTATCCAACCGTCTCACATTGTTGTCCCCTTCTCCTCCTGCCCTCAATCTTTCTCAGCATCAGGGTCTTTTCAAATGAGTCAGCTCTTCACATCAGGTGGCCAAAGTATTGGAGTTTCAGCTTCAACATCAGTCCTACCAATGAACACCCAGGACTGATCTCCTTGAGGATGGACTGATTGAATCTCCTTGCTGTCTAAGGGCCTCTCAAGAGTCTTCTCCAACACCGCAGTTCAAAAGCATCAATTCTTTGGTGCTCAGCTTTCTTTATAGTCCAACTCTCGCAACCATACATGACCACTGGAAAAAACATAGTCTTGACTAGATGGACCTTTGTTGGCAAAGTAATGTCTCTGCTTTTGAATATGCTATCTAAATTGGTCATAACTTTCCTTCCAAGGAGTAAGCGTCTTTTAATTTCATGGCTGCAATCACCATCTGCAGTGATTTTGGAGCCCAGAAAAATAAAATTAGCCACTGTTTCCACTGTTTCCTCATCTATTTGCCATGAAGTGATGGACTGGATTCCATGATCTTAGTTTCTGAATGTTGAGCTTTAAGCCAACTTTTTCACTCTCCTCTTTCACTTTCATCAAAAGGGTCTTTAGTTTTTCTTCATTTTCTGCCATAAGGGTGGTGTCATCTGCATATCTGAGGTTATTGATATTTCTCCCAGCAATCTTGATTCCAGCTTGTGCTTCTTCCAGCCCAGCATTTCTCATGATGTACTTGCATATAAGATAAATAAGCAGGGTGGCAAAATACATCCTTGACGTACTCCTTTTCCTATTTGGAACCAGTCTGTTGTTCCATGTCCATTTCTAACTGTTGCTTCCTGAGCTGCATACAGATTTCTCAAGAGGCAGGTCAGGTGGTCTGGTATTCCCATCTCTTTCAGAATTTTCCACAATTTATTGTGATCCACACAGTCAAAGGCTTTGGCATAGTCAATAAAGCAGAAATAGATGTTTTTCTGGAACTCTCTTGCTATTTCTATGATCCAGCGGATGTTGGCAATTTGATCTCTGGTTCCCCTGCCTTGTCTATAATCAGCTTGAACATCAGGAAGTACACGGTTCAAGTATTGCTGAAGCCTGGCTTGGAGAATTTTGAGCATTACTTTGCTAGCGTGTGAGATGAGTGCAATTGTACAGTCCTTTGAGCATTCTTTGGCATTGCCTTTCTTTGGAATTGGAATGAAAACTGACCTTTTCCAGTCCTGTGGCCACTGCTGAGTTTTCCAAATTTGCTGGCATATTGAGTGCAGCACTTTCACAGCATCATCTTTTAGGATTTGAAATAGCTCCACTGGAATTCCATCACCTCCACTAGCTTTGTTCTTAGTGATGCTTCCTAAGGCCCACATGACTTCACATTCCAGGATGTCTAGCTCTAGGTGAGTGATCACACCATCATGATTATCTAGGTCATGAAGATCTTATATGTACAGTTCTTCTGTGTATTCTTGCCACCTCTTCTTAATAGTTTCTGCTTCTGTTAGGTTCCTACCATTTATGTCCTTTATTGAGCCCATCTTTGTATGAAATATTCCCTTGGTATCTCTAATTTTCTGAAGAGATCTCTAGTCTTTCATATTCTGTTGTTTTCCTCTATTTCTGTGCATTGATCGCTGAGGAAGACTTTCTTATCTCTCCTTGCTATTCTTTGGAACTCTGCATTCAAATGGGTATATCTTTCCTTTTCTCCTTTGCTTTTTGCTTCTCTTCTTTTCACAGCTATTTGTAAGGCCTCCTCAGACATCCATTTTGCTTTTTTGCATTTCTGTTCCATGGGGATGGTCTTGATTCCTGTCTCCTGTACAGTGTCATGAACCTCTGTCCATAGTTCATCAGGCACTCTATCTATCAGATCTAGGCCCTTAAATCTATTTCTCACTTCCACTGTATAGTCATAAAGGATTTGATTTAGGTCATACTTTAATGGTCTAGTGGTTTTCTCCACTTTCTTCAATTTAAGTCTGAATTTGGCAATAAGCAGTTCATGATCTGAGACACAGTCAGCTCCTGGTCTTGTTTTTGCTGACTGTATAGAGCTTCTCCATCTTTGGCTACAAAGAATATAATCAATCTGATTTCGGTGTCAACCATCTGGTGATATCCATGTGTAGAGTCTTCTCCTGTGTTGTTGGAAGAGGGTATTTACTATGACCAGTGCATTCTCTTGGCAGAACTCTATTAGCCTTTGCCCTGCTTCATTCCGTACTCCAAGGCCAAATTTGCCTGTTACTCCAGGTGTTTCTTGACTTCCTACTTTTGCATTCCAGTCCCCTATAATGAAAAGGACATCTTTTTTGGGTGTTAGTTCTAGAAGGTCTTGTAGGTCTTCATAGAACCGTTCAACTTCAGCTTCTTCAGCATTACTGGTCAGGGCATTTACTTGGATTACCGTGATATTGAATGGTCTGCCTTGGAAACGAACACAGATGATTCTGTTGTTTTTGAGACTGTATCCAAGTACTGCATTTCGGACTCTTTTGTTGACTATGATGGCTACTCTATTTCTTCTAAGGGATTCCCACCCACAGTAGTAGATATAATAGTCATCTTAGTTAAATTTACCCATTCTAGTCCATTTTAGTTCGCTGATTCCTAGAATGTCGACGTTCACTCTTGCCATCTCATTTGACCACTTCCAATTTGCCTTGATTCACGGACCTAACATTCCAGATTCCTATGCCATATTTCTTTACAGCATCGAACTTTGCTTCTATCACCAGTCGCATCCACAACTGGGTGTTGTTTTTGCTTTGGCTCCATCCCTTTATTCTTTCTGGAGTTATTTCTCTACTGGTGTTCAGTAGTATATTGCGCACCTACTGACCTGGGGAGTTCGTCTTTCAGTGTCGTATCTATTTGCTTTTTCATACTGTTCATGGGGTTCAGCAAGAATGCTGAAGTGGTTTGTCATTCCCTTCTCCAGTGAGGATATTCTCCTCTTGATATATATCTTTTTGGTTATTTATGTTTTCTAAGATTTGTTCTAAGATTTATGTTTGAAAATTTATGTTTTCTAAGAAAAAATAGCAATTTTATTGATACCTTGTGAGTTATATAGTCAGTACAGAATTGAAAATGCCATACTCTTTATTTATTTATTTTTTTAATCTCGAAAAGTTTATTAGCAAAGTTTCAAAAGAATGGAGTCTGCTCTGCTTTGAGCTATACACTTGTGATCGTATGTAGGTTATGGCTATCATTCAATGGAAAATTGCTTCTTTTTTTTTTTTAATACTTTATTCTACATTACAATACTGTATTGGTTTTGCCATACATCGACATGAATCAGCCACAGGTGTACACGATCTCCCAGTGCTGAAGCCCCCCTCCCACCTCCCACCCCATATCATCTCCCTGGATCATCCGTGCACCAGCCCCAAGCATCCTGTATCCTGCATTGAACATAGACTGGCGCTTCGTTTCTTATATGATAGTATACATGTTTCAATGCCATTCTCCCAAATCATCTCACCTTCTCCCTCTCCCTCAGAGGCCAAAAGTCCGTTCTATACCGCTGTGTCTCTTCTGTTGTCTCACATACAGGGTCATCATTACTATCTTTCTAAATTCCATATATATGTGTCAGTATACTGTATTGGTATTTTTCTTTCTGGCTTACTTCACTCTGTATAATCATGTTGTATCAATTTGTATTTTTGTCTTTCTCCCCACCCAATTCTTGAACTTTGGTTCACTAGCCTTGAAAGATCTGTTTCTTAGTAAACCCCCCCACCTCAATCACAAAATCATCAGTTTTTGGTAGTAGGATCTGTTGCCTAAAAGTGCAGGTTCTGCAGGCAGACTTCCTGGGTTCATAGGGGTATGAACTTAGTGAGTTTTTCAATGTAAATTTATGGTTTCCTCATCTGTAATACAGATTAACAATAAAATTTGCCTTACAGAATTGTGGGATTACATAAGTTGATGCATTTAAAATTCTTAGACCAAAAGAGAGCCATCATCCAAAAAGAAAATTACTACTATTATTGTTGTAGCTATTGTTGTTTATGAAATCTACGCTAGCTTTTTGTGTATTTTTCAGTATGAAAGTAGAGCATGTTACTTAAAGAATATGTGAAAAATGGGACAAAGTATAAAAAGATTTAAAAATCAACTTCGATCCTACTACCCAAAAGTACCAATATCTTGTTATGAATGTTACTTTAGATGTATGAATGCCAGGGCATTTTGGTTCCCATCTATTGTGTTGGGAGAAACTCTTGTTTTCTTTCCAGTTGGCTAAAAAACAAATGGGTAGCATATTTGGGGAAGAAAACATTGAAAAGTTATCAATTAATATGCATACATATTTAGAATCCTCATCTATGAGTTAATGGAATCCCTTTGACTCTCCATTTCATACAGGAAATCTGGAAATCGCTATTCTCGTTTACAAATTGGGAAGACAAGCTTCATCGGGTCACATTTACTTAATATTTTGTGTTTTACAGCTGCACAGTTGGGGATCTTCAAACCAAGATAGATGGCTTGAAAAGACGAATTCGAAGCTTCAAGAAGAGGTTTGTAGCTTCCTGAAATGCTTAAACCAGAACGGCCCAAGGCTAAGAGAAAGGGTGTGGCTGGTATATCCGACCAGAGCTGCTCAGTGGCAGGAATGGCAAGTGCGAACCTTGGGTGGAGCCGCAGACAGGACAGGCGCGCTCAGTTTCCCATCCTCAGAGCCTGTGTTAGGACAGGCGCGCTCAGTTTCCCATCCTCAGAGCCTGTGTTCTGCCCTGGCCAGGGCTCCCGTGAGCCAGCGCGGCTGGCCTCGGCACGCCACGGTGGCCCAGGCGGCGGCCCGGGGCCCTCTTGCGCACGCGCCTTCTCTTCCTCTCCTGCCGCCTGCGCTGCGCTGAGGGTGTCTCCCCGCTGTGGGAAGGCGCAGGCGCTGCCATAGGGGAAGTACCCTCCGCCGCCCCTTTGGCGGTTCGGCCTCGCCGGCGCAGGGAGCCCGTCTCCCCACAGTGTGGCCTTTCTCTGCTTTCTCACTAGGAAGAGAGAGAATGAAGGGCCAGGAAGGAGGGCTGAGGCCGAGGAAGCGGCTTGCTGCTCGCGCTGGACACAGCTCGCCTCCTGCTAGCAGGAGGGCTGCGCGCCCGCAGGTGGCGCCCCGGGCTGCTCGGCCCCCCAGCTCGCACTGGGGAGGAGGGGCTGCGCGAGCGCCGGAGGCCGGCTGCCCGTGGCGCGGGCCGCCCGCGGCGAGGAGTCGCAGAGCGCGCCCGTTAGCGAGGGCTCCGGTGTAAGGCTCGCTGCAGGGCCACGCTCTTCTCAGGGCCATGGCCGAAGGGCTCTCGGGAGAGGAGCTCAGATTTGTGAGAGGAGGCCGAAGTTCAGAGATGAGCGGCGCGGGAGAGACTTCATCGCATTTGGAACTGGAGCACTCAGATTCCTCTGGGGATGGAGGGGGCCTTTGGGCCTCACTTCCTCATCTCCGTATTGGGTGATAATTCATGCCTTACCATAGGGCTGCGTAGATGAAATTAGGTTAATACCACATAACCGTGCCTTGCCTGACACTTGGCATGCAGAGGCACTCAGAGAGACCTTAGTTGATTCTCGAACAAGCAGATTCACTCTTTGTTCTCCCAGATGAGGTGGCATGCTTTGATTTTTGTTGTTGTTGTTGTAGGGTTTTTAAATCATTTTTATTGAAGTGTAGTTGGTTTATAATGTTATGTTAGTTTCAGGTGTACAGCAAAGTGAATTAGTTATATAAATACATACACCCACCCTTTAGATTCTTTTCCCGTGTGGACCATTGCATAGTACTGAGCAGAGTTCCCTGTGCCATACAGTAGGTCCTTGATGCCGCTTCTGCTAAGTCGCTCAGTCGTGTCCGACTCTGTGCGGCCCCGTGGACTGCAGCCCACCAGGCTCCTCTGTCCGTGGGATGTTCCAGGCAAGAGCACTGGAGTGGATGCCATTGCCTTCTCCTAACAGGAGGTCCTTATTAGTTAGCTATTTTACATACAGCAGTGTGCATATGTTAGCCTCAGTCTTTTAGTTTACCCCTTTCCTCCCCCCTTTACCCCTGGGAACCATAAGTTTGTTTTCTACATCTGTAACTCTTTCCATTTTCTATATAAGTTCATTTGTACCCGTTTTTAGTTTCCACATATAAACAGTATCGCGTGATGCTCATCTTTCTCTGTCTCACTTCACTGGACATGACAGTCTCTAGGTCCATCCACGTTTCTGCAAGTTGCATCATTTCGTTCTTTTTCACTCGGTCGCGTGCATGTCCCCGTCGTCTTCATCCCCCTCTGCCGAGGCCCGTTTAGGCTGCCTCTGCGCCGCGGCTGCTGACAGCAGTGCTGCAGTGAGCGCTGGGCCCGTGGAGCGCGCATTCTCGCTTTCTCTGCCGCATGCCCAGGTGTGGCATTGCTGGGGTAGTGTTTTAAGGAGCCTCCACACTGTTCTCCACAGTGGCTGCACCAGTTCACATTCCCACCAACAGTGTAAGGAGGCTTCCTTTTATCCGCGCGCTCTCTGATATTTACGGTTTGTAGGTTTTTTATGATGGCCGTTCTGACCTGTAGTTTTGATTTGCATTTCTCTAGTAATGAGTGATGTTAAGCATCTTTTCATGTGCTTTTGGCCATCTGTATGTCTTTGGAGAAATGTCTGTTTACATCTTCTACCAATCTGTTGATTGGATTTTTTTTTTTAATACTGAGCTGTATGAGTTGTATATTTTGGAGATTGATCCCTTATCAGTTACTTTGTTTTGCGAATATTTTCTCCCACTCTGAGGGGAGTGGGAGAATTTAGCTTTGAAACTGAACAACTGGGTTATTTTTTCCTCAAAAGCAAACAGTTGTAATAGAAAATGTGCTTTAGAGAAAACTACACCTCTCACTCAGGGTGTGTTCTCTGTGTCCTCAGAGAGTAGGACTGGAATTACCATATGGTTTTTGCCTGTTTCTTCCCTGTTAGCAACTAGCACCTCCTTTCAAGCCTTACAGTTTTTAGCTTGGGCACAGAAGTTATATTTAGAAACCTCAGTCCTGGCTTCTGAGCCTGAGTGGATCTAGATGCATTGACCAAGAGAAGGCTTCAGGGCCCCCCGTTCGTGAATGATGCTAAGAGCACAGCCACACACTGGGGGCACACGTCTTGCTTCTTTTTCCTTACCCAGCCTCACCTTCTCTCTCGAGGCTGGTTCAGAGGCTGGATAAGGACAAGCTGGTTGGGGCATTCACTCCTTGTCTTTCCTGCTGGCCTCTCCTCAGCAGGTCCATAAAGGCACCTGCTCCTATATACTTTTCCCTAAACTATGTTAACTCATTCAAGGCAAGAAAGGTGTTTTCCTCAGGCATATCTTTAGTGGTTTGGTTGTGATTATACTCCCACATTCTTTAATTATCTCTCTAGTGATAAGATATACTTTTGCTCATTGGCTAGAAAAACTAAAAAGAATGACGGGGAGGGAGCAGGAAACCCATAATCCCTTGGCTAAACGACAGCTTATTTTAACACTTGGTATATAGCATCCCCATCTTGTCCTAAGTTTTGTTTGTTTGTTTGCTTTTGATTTTCTTCTTAAGCATTTTTACGTTGTAGGGTTTTTTGTTTTGTTTTGTTTTGTTTTAGGCTGTGCCGTGTGGCACATGGGGTCTTAGTTCCCCAACGAGGGATCAAAACCGTGTCCCTTTCATTGGGAGCACCAAGTCTTTACCCCCACCAGGAAAGTCTGTTGTTGTTGTTGTTTTTAAACTAGTCATGAGAACATACTCTATAACCTGCTTTATTTTATTATACCATAAATATGTTCTCAAGTCATTAAAAGTTTTTATAAATATTTTAATAACTACTTGTTTCTTTTTTGCTGTCACTGTGATTTGTTAAACCATTTCTAGTATTGGACATTCAGGCTGTTTCCAATATTTGTGTCCATAAATCTTTGCCCATGTGAAATAGATGATATATTGTCATTTTTGTGAAAGAGTATCTGGGGAGGGCAGACATCACTAGGGGCAAGGGTAGGAGAGAGATTTTGCTGTCTGTTTTTTTTATCTTTGGAATTTTGTGACTGTATTACCTAATTCAAAACAAGGATAAAAAACAAAATTTCACATATGTAAACATGCATTGTCAATTTCGAGGATGCTAAATGTTAGCTTTTAATTTGAGCAGTGATTCATTTTGATGTTAAGAAATATAAAAATCTTTCTTAATAAGCTTTCAGCTGCAACAGACCGAATTTGTTCACTCCAAGAAGAACAGCAACAATTAAGAGAACAAAATGAATTAATCCGTGAGAAAAGTGAAAAAAGCGTAGAGGTGAGAAATGGGCCTCGCAGGCACTCAGACATGTCTATCACAGACCTCAAGCTTGAAACGTGCAAAGATGCCTTGGTACCCTCATGTCACTCTCAGGCCACCTGGACCACTTGGGCTTTCCCAAGTGCCTCTAGGCCTTTGTAAGGGAAAGTTACTGTTCCCTCCTCAGCTCCTCTTGTGCACCCAGGCCCCTGTGGTGCCGCCCCGGTGCCCAGCAGTGAGCCTGGGCCCTTCTCCTGTGTTCTCATCACTCATCACGTCTCCCTCCATTATAGAAGCCATTTGCTGTTTTGTAGAACTGCTGACTTGCAGCCGTCTCACCCAGTGACTTGAGGGTAGAGACTGTATCTGATTCATCTCGAAATTTACCCAGTGCCAAAAATTATGCTAGATAAATATTGAATGGGGACCTTTCCCACTCAGAGCAACTTTTCTGTTTTAAGGAAAATTAAGTAGTTTCTGGAGCCCACCTTTTCAAAAATCTATTAGTTTGCTTTCATCCTTCAAGTTCAAATACATTAAAATATCTTTAAATTTTTAATTTTTCTCTATTATTATTTTAAAAACAGAAATTATGCTACTTTTTTAAAACATATATTTGGTATATTTTAGCAACTTATTGACCAGAGATGTATTAATATGTCTTTTGTTACCTGAACGTGATTGACCATAGTGTTTCATTATTCACTTACATAATAAATCACCAGCCACAGGCATTAGTTTCTGCAATAATTCCCAGTCAATAATGTGTTAAAGTACTTTGTACTTGGCCAGCCCAGTAGTTAGCTTGCTTTGTAAACAAACCATTCCTCTGGTGCTCTTGTTTGGTCACAGATAACAAAACAAGATACAAAAATTGAACTGGAGACTTACAAACAGACTCGGCAAGGTCTGGATGAAATGTACAATGATGTGTGGAAGCAGCTGAAGCAGGAGAGGAAAGCCCGTTTGGTGAGTGTGTGAGCCTGCGAGTCCTCAGGAAGATTTCCCAGTTCATTCCCTGTAAGCTAACTTCTGTCAGACTTTACAGATACATGCTTCAGCCTTCTTTAAAATGAATTAGTTTTATGGAAATAAAGCTTTTAACGTGTTAAAAAAATATTCCTGGGGTATTCCTCATTGCCACCTACCTACTTTCTGTTGACTTGATGCTGAGCCAGTTTTCATTGTAAAGTGAGAAAAAGGGTAAAATTAAATCTAGTTATGCTCCAGACAGACTTGTCTGCATCTCCCTAACCTATTCTGACCTTTGTATTTTCAGCACTGCCCAAAATATAGTATCGGTTAAGTTCATTTCTCTGATCTACTTTAATAATATTCTCCTTATTAATATCCTTTAAGGAACTAGAAAAAGAACTGGAGTTACAAATTGGAATGAAAACCGAAATGGAAATTGCAATGAAGCTACTAGAAAAGGACACCCATGAAAAGCAGGACACTCTAGTCGCCCTGCGCCAGCAGCTGGAGGAGGTCAAAGCCATTAATTTACAGATGTTCCACAAAGTCCAGGTGGGAATTGGCTTTGTGTCCACATCACACAAAGCCCTGACACAGTGGGCATGGATTCCGTCTTCCAAGTTTGGGCAAGTGACAGTTTGACTTAATGTTGGCCATAACTCTCAAGGCTCGTGATATCTGGTTTGGCATTGCCAAACCCCTGTCTGCAGATGACTCAGTACAGTTGGATTCCAAGGACCACCCCCACGTCCCTCTAGTGCTGCTGGAATTCTGGCTTCACACACTCTCCCTCTGGGCTTCAGATGCAGAAGGTTGAGTCAACACTTGTATCCCTGGTTGGAGCACTATAAAGAAACATCCCTCCTGTTTTCTTATTTCCTTTTACCCCCGACCCCACTCCCATCCTCTTTTCTGTAGCCCAACATTTGAAACTGTTAATCGTTTCATTTGTGTTTATCACTCTATAAGACGTGTATCATTTTGAGACAGAAATTTTAGTTTACATCAGTGGTATTGTGCTATGGCTCCCTTTTTCCTTTTTCTGCCTCAGTGTGACATTCATCTGCGTACTTGTCTGGTGTTGGCTTCTTAATACAGTTTAGCTTCCCAGTGTGTGTAACCACTGCACTTTCTTGCCCAGTGACGGATAAACGATCTTCCTTCACTACGCTAGCACAAGCCACACCCTGGCAAGTAGTGTACCCATCTCCCTTTGAAACCTGGGAGAATCTCCCTGGCAGACATAATCGTAGTGTCCTCCCAGCCAGACACTTCTTTTCTTCCTTTGTGTTCTTGGTTTGCAAAATCCAGCCACACTGCTTTCCAGAAGGGCTACACCAACGCACACTCCCTCCAGCTGTGCCATGTGGCACCTGTATTGTGAGTGAGTGTGCAATTGTTTTAATATTCATCTCTCAGTCTAGTGAGCTTGAGCATCCTTTCATATGGCAGTTAGCCATTTATGTTTCCTCTTTGTGGCTTACCTGTTCATATGTTTTGTCCTTTATTTCTTTTGGGTTTTCTCTTTTCCTTGTTCATGAGTAGTAATGTATAGTGAAAATATTAGTCCTTTACTGGTCTACAGATTGTAAGTATCTTCTCCTAGTCATCTACTATCCTTAAGTCGCTAGTTTTGATGTAGTCTAATGTGTTGATTTTTCAGCTTAGTTGGTAAAGAATCTACCTGCAGTGCAGGAGACTCTGGTTCTATTCCTGGGTCCAGAAGATCCACTGGAGAAGGGATAGGCTATCCACTTCAGTATTCTTGGGCTTCCCTTGTGGCTCAGCTGGTAAAGAATCTGCCTGAAATGCAGGAGACCTGGGTTGGGAAAATCCCCTGGAGAAGGAAACGGCTGCCCGCTCCAGTATTCTGGCCTGGAGAATTCTATGGACTGTATAGTCCATGCAGTCGCAAACAGTCAGACACGACTGAGCGACTTTCACCTTCACTTTCTTTCTTTGCACTTTGGAGGTTTTGTATTAGAAACTTTCTCATGCCTAGGTGTCAGAGATAGTCCACACTAGTAGTCTCAACCTTTCACGTTAGGTTTGTACTGTTATCAAGAGTCAACCTTTGTATATGGCATTACCCAGGGATCCAGTGTTCTTTTGGTCCATATAGTAAACTGCTCCAAGTTCACTTACTGGCATGTGGTGCCGCCTTCATCATGTGTCAAGTTCCTATGGAAATAAATGGAACTGTCTCTGAAGTCTCTGTTCTGCTTGACGGTTTGTTTATTTTAATTGCCATAGCTTTGTAGTAGGTTTAATGTCTGGTTGGTTCTGTTGGCTTGCTCTAGCTGTTATGATAGAACACCAAAAACTGAGTGGCTTAACAAGAATTTGCCGCCTCACAGTGCTGGAGGCCAGAAGTTTCCGCGTCGGGTATTGGCAAGGGTGGTTTCCTCTGAGGGTTGTGAGAATGTCGGTCCCAGCCGTCTCTCATAGCTTCTGGTGGTTGCTGTCAATTTTAGGGGCTCCTTCACTTGGAAGGAGTTACCACCCCATCTCTGCCTTCCTCTCCACACAGCACTTTCCCTGTGTGTGCATCCCTGTCCACATCTCCCCTTTGTATGAGGACACCAGTCGGATTGTATTGGGAGCCCACCCAACTCCATTGTGACTTCATCTTAATTAATTATGTCTGCAGTTAGTGACCCTGCTTCCAAATGAGGTCCTGGGTCTTACTGAGGGTTAGGACTTCAACACAATATAGGTTTGGGAGGGATGTGACTCAGCCCATAATGTTAGTCAAGCCTGCCCATGTTTCCCCTCTTCATTTTCCAATTGACTTATCTATTTATAAATGTTTGTTCTTTTTATCTTCTTTTAAATTGAAGTATAGTTAATTCACAGTGTTGTGTTTCTGGTGTAAAATGATTCTTTTTCAGATTCTTTTCTATTACAGGTTATTATAAATTATTGAATATAGTTCCCTGTGCTATATAGTAGGTCTTATATAGTGATATATATCTGTTAACCATAGATTTCTAATATAGCCCTCCCTATCCCTTTCCCCTTTGGTAACCATAAGTTTTTTCTCCAAGTCTGACTCTGTTTCTGTCTTGTAAATAAGTTCATTTGTATCATTTTTTTAGATTCCACATAAAACTGGTATGATATTTGTCTTTAGCTGGCTGACTTCACTTAGAGTGACAATCTCCAGGTCTATCCATATATATTCCTACAGATGGCATTATTTCTTTCTTTTTATGGCTCTTAGGGCTTCCCTGGTGACTTAGTGGTAACGAATCCACCTGCCAATGCAGGAGACTCAGGTCTGATGCTTGGGTCAGGAAGATCCCTGGAGAAGGAAATGGCTACCCATTCCAGTATTCTTGCCTGGGAAATCCCATGGACAGAGGAGCCTGGCAGGCTGCAGTCCATGGGGATACAAGAGAGTCAGACACAACTTAGCAACTATACTATAGCAATATTCCATTGTATGTGTGTCTGTATGCACTATATACACACATACACACACACACACACACACACACACACACACACACACACACACACACATCTTCTTTATCCATTCATCTGTCCGTAGATATTTAGGTTGCTTCCACACCGAGGCTATTGTAAATAGTGCTACAGTGAACATATATCTTTTGAATTAGACCGTTCATCTTTTCTAGATATACGCCCAGGAATGGAATTGCTAGATCTTATAGTAACTCTATTTTTAGTTTTTTAAGGAATCTCCATATTGTTTTCCAGCAGCTGTACCAATTTACATTCCCAGCAACAGTTCAGGTGGTTCCATTTTCTTCACACCCTCTTCAGTGTTTATTATTTGTAGACTTTTGATGATGCCCATTTTGACTGGTGTGAGGTAATACTTCACTGTAGTTTTTATTTGCATTTCTCTATAATTAGCCATGTTGAGCATCTTTTCATGTGCCTGTTGGCCATCTATATGTCTTTCAGAGAAATGTCTAATTAGGTCTTCTGTCCATTTTTTGGTTGGGTTGTTTGGTTTTTTGATATTAAGCTATATAAGATTTTTGTATATCAAGAAGAGGTAAGAAGGCTTTCTTCAATAAACAACGAGAGAAGTAGGGGAAGACAACAGAATGGGAAAGGTTAAAGAACTCTTCAAGAAAATTGGAGCTATCAAGGGAATATTTCATGCAAGGATAGGCACGATAAAGGACAGAAACAGTAAGGCCCTAACAGAGCCAGAGGAGGTTAAGAAGAGGTTGCAAGAATACACAGAAGAACTGTACAAAAAGATCTTCATGACCAGGATAGCCGTGATGGTGTGGTCACTAACCTAAAGCCAGACATCCTGGAGTGTGAAGTCAGGTGGGCCTTAGCACTACAAACAAAGCTTGTGGAGGTGGTGGAATTCCAGCTGAGCTATTTAAAATCCTGGAAGATGATGCTGTGAAAGTGTTGTACTCAATATGTCAGCATTGGCCACAAGACTGGAAAAGGTCAGTTTTCATTCCAATCTCAAAGAAGGACAATGCCAAAGAATGTTCAAACTACCAGTCATTTGTGCTCATCTCACAAGCTAGTAAGGTTATGCTCAAAATCCATGAAGCTAGGCTTCAGCGGTATGTGAATCAAGAACTTCCAGATGTACAAGCCAGGTTTAGAAAAACAGAGGAACCAAAGATCAAATTGCCAACATTCATTGGATCATAGAGAAAGCAAGGAAATTCCAGAAAAACATCTACTTCTGCTTTATTGACTATGCCAAAGAGTTTGACTTTGTAGATCACAACAAACTGGAAAATTCTTAAAGAGCTGGGAATAACAGAATACCTTACATGCCTCCTGACAAATCTGTATGCAGGTCAAGAAGCCACAGTTAGAACCTGATGTGGAATAACTAGTTCCAAGTTGGGGGAAGGAGTACAACAAGGCTGTTTATTGTTTACTCTGTTTACTTAACTTCTATGCAGAGTACATCTTGGAAAATGCTGGGGGCTGGATGAATCACAAGCTGGAGTCAAGATTTCCACGAGAAATATCAATAGCCTCAGATATGCCGATGATACCACTCTAATGCAGAAAGTGAAGAGGAACTAAAGAGCCTCTTGATGAAAGCGAAAGAGGAGAGTGAAAAAGCTGGCTTAAAACTCAGCATTCAGCCACAGGTACACATGTGTCCCCCGATCCTGAGCCCCCTTTCCTGTGGCTGATTCATGTCGTTGTATGGCAAAAAGCCACCACAATACTGTAAAGTAATTAGCCTCCAATTAAAATAAGTTAATTTTTTAAAAACTCAATATTCAAAAACAAAAATCATGGCATCCAGGCCCATCACTTCATGGCAAATAGATGGAAAAGCAGTGGAAACAGTGACAGATTTTATTTTCTTGGGCTCCAAAATCACCACATGCAGCCATGAAATTAAAAAGATGCTTGCTTCTTGAAAACTGTGACAAACCTAGACATCATATTAAAAGCAAAGATATCGCTTTGCCAACAAAAGTCCATATCGTCAAGGCTCTGGTTTTCCAGTAGTCAAGTATGGATGTGAGAGTTGGACCATAAAGAAGACTGAGTGCCAAAGAATTGATGCTTTCTAACTGTGATGATAGAGAAGACTCTTGAGAGTCCCTTGGATTGCACAGAGATCAAACCAGTGAATCCTAAAGGAAATCAACCCTGAATATTCACTGGAAGAACACTGGATCCCTAGGTAATGCCATATACAAAAGTTAACTCTTGATATATTACAAACCTAAATGTGAGAGTTTGAGTAAACTAGTGTGGAATATCTTTGTCACCTAAGCATGAGAATGTTTCTAAGATAGAACCTCCAAAGTGCAAACCATATGTGAAAAATCAACACATTAGACTATATCAAAACAAGGGACTTAAGGATAGTAGATGACTAGGAGAAGATACTTACAATCTGTAGACCAGTAAAGGACTAATATTTAGACGATACATGGAATTGCTACTCATCAACAAGGGAAAGATAGGAAATGCGGAAGAAAAAGGACAAAAAATATGAACAGGCAAGCCACAAAGAGGAAACATAAATGTTGAAGCTGAAGCTCCAGTATTTTTGGCCACCTGATGTGGAGAGCCAACTCACTGGAAAAGATCCTGATGCTGGGAAAGATTGAAGGCAAAAAGAGAAGGGGGCAGCAGAGAAAGAGATGGTTAAATAGCATCACTGACTCAGTGGACATGAATTTGAGCAAACTCCAGGAGACAGTGAAGGACAGGGAAGCCTGGCGTGCTGCAGTCCATGGGGTCACAAAGAGTCGGACGCGACTTAGGGACTGAACAACTATAAAGATGGCTGTTGGTGTATTTTCAAAATCCCTCTATTGGTCATATCATTAGCAAATATTTTCTCCCATTCCATAGGTTGTCTTTTCATTTTGTTTATGGTTTCCTTTGCTGTGCAAAAGCTTATAAGTTTAATTAGGTCACATTTGTTAATTTTCACTTTTGTTTCCATTACTCTAAGAGATGGAGCCAAAAAATATTGCTGCAATTTACGTCAGTGTTCTGCCTATGTTTTCCAGTGTTACACCTTGATCTTTAATCCATTTTGAGTTTATCTTTGTATATAATGTTAGAAAGTATTCTATTCTCATTATTTTACACGTAGCTGTGCACTTTCCCAGCACCGCTTACTGAAGCGACAGTTCTTTTCTCCATTTTCTTGCCTCCTTTGCTGTAAATTAATTGACCACAAGTGCATGGGTTTATTTCTGGGCTTTCTCTCCTGTCCCATTGATCTCTCTCTGGCTTTGTGCCAGCATCATGCTGCTTTGGTTACTGTAACTTTGTAGTGTAGCCTGATTCTTGATAAATATTTTAGAATAAGGTATAAACTTCCTTTTTCAAAACCCCAGCTGAATTTCCTAAGTGGGAATCACATTGAATTCAAAGCTTACTCTCCTTTTTCCTTTTTATTCCATAAGAGTTACATTTTCTCCAGGTGAGCTCCTTGCTTCTGTCTAGTTCTTGCTGTCTCTTGATTCTGTCTAGTTCTTTCCTTATTTTGGCTGCATCTTCGAGTGAGGTCTTGCTAATAGAGAAGTGCTTTTGTGCTTTATAGATTGACCTTGCATTTGACAGCCTTGCCCACCACCTGGTTGATAGTTTGTCTATTGATCTTGTTGGTTGTAATTAATCATATTGGAGGCAAATAAAGACAGTTTAGTCTCTTCACTCTCAAGTCTTGTGCCCATTATTTTTTGTTTATTTTAGCACTGGCCTCCATGACTACATTAAACAGTAGCGGAAATGGTGAGCAGACTTGTGATTCTGATCTTAAAAGTAATGCATGTAAAACTTTCTCCATCAGGCCTTCCCTGGTGGCTCAGTGGTAAAGAATCCGCCTGCCCTACCAAAAGGGAAAGCAGGAGAGGGACAAATTAGCAAGTTGAGATTAACATATATACACTACTATATACAAAATAGATAAACATCAAGGATCTACTGGATTGCACAGGGAGCTATACTCTATTTTGTAATAACCTGTAAAAGAATCTGAAATAGAAAATATGTGTATATATAAATAACTGAGTCACTCTCCTGTATGCCTGAAACTAACATGACATTGTAAAAAAAAAAAAAAAAAGAATCCGCCTGCCAACGCAGGAAACAGGGGTTCCATCCCTGATTGGGAAAAATCCCACATGCCTCGGAACACCTAAGCCCGTGTGCCACAACTGTTCAGCCTGTGCACTAGAGCCCGAGAGCCGCAATTGCCGAAGTCCACACGCCCTAGAGCCTGCGCTCCACAGCTAGAGAGGAGCCCCTGTTCTCGCAACTAGAGGAGAGCCCACACAACAACAAAGACGGGGCACAGCCAAAAATAAGTAAATAAAATTATTTCTAAAAAGATTTCCCCATCAAGAATAATGCTTACTCGATGGTTGGTGTATAATCTTTACTGAATTAAAGGATTTCTTTTTTTTTAACTTACTCATTTACGTTGCTGTGCATGGGCTCCCCTCGCCGCGTGGAGCAGAGGCTGCTCTGTCGCGCACAGAGCTGCTCGCCGCAGTGGCCTCTCGCCGGGAAGCACGGTGCTTGTGGGCTTCAGTAGCTGCAGTGCGTGGGCTCTAGAGCACAGGCTCAGCAGCTGTAGCTCTCGGGTTTAGTTGCTCATGGCATGAGTCATTTTCCGTGATCAGAGATAGAACCCATGTCCCCTGCATTTTCAGGCAGATTCTTAAGCACTGGACTCCCAGAGAGGTCCATGAAGTTCTTCCTTGCTCAGAGGTTTTTCTCATAAATAAATAATTGAGCTTTATTAAATGTTTTAGGCTTTTTTGCATTTTACCTATTGTGCTAGAACAGTTCTTTTTCTTCCTTATTTCTGTGGCAATTTATAGATTAATGTTCCTGGATTCCTACTTGATTATGATATATTTAAATATGTAGCTAATATGTATGTTTATACATGAGGCAGACCTCTAACTTTCTTTCCTATTACTAACCTTATTTGGCTTCAAAATCATGGTTAGCCTGGTATTGTAAAATAAGGTTTCCTGTTCCCTTTCTTAGAAGAAGTAACTCTTATAAGATAGCAAGTATTTAGTCTCCAAAAGTTTTGAGAATCCTATCCATGTTATAGGATTCATCTGGGCTGGGCTTTTGAGTCAAGGAGACTATGACTGCCATTTCAATTTATTGAATGCTTACTGGTTTATTCATATTTTCCATTTCTTCTTAGACCAATTTTGGTACATTTTATACTTTTCCCCAAAATGTATCTTATTTTATTTAGGTTTTCAAGTGTTTTAGCTCATAATTGTTTATAATATTCTTTTGCAGAATTTTTAAATCTCTTTAATTCAGTGTTTTCTTGTTGCATTTTCTCTCTTTCTTCCTTATCTAATCTTACCAGAATTGTGTCTGTTCTAATAATCTTTTCAAAGAACTGGCTTGTTTTCTAGTATTCCTTATTGTGTACTGTTATTGTTTCTTATTTCATTGATCTCTACCTTCACTTTTATTATATTCTTTCTTATTTCTTACGGTTTCCTCTGTGGCTCATTTTCAGCTTCTGAAATGCATACTTAGCTCATCTGTTTTATTTACTTCCATTAAATATTTTATTTAAAGTTTAAAATTGCCCACAAGTACTGATGTAGCTAGGCTTCCCCAGTGGATCCGACAGCAGAGAGTCTGCCTGCAGTGCAGGAGGCCTGGGTTTGATCCCTGGATCAGGAAGATCCCCTGGAGAAGGAAATGGCAACCCACTCCAGTATTCTTGCCTGGTAAATACCATGGACAGAGGAGCCTGGTGGGCTACAATCCATGGGATCACAAAGAGTTGGACATGACTCAGCGACTTCACTTTCACTGCTTTAGCTATGGCACTCAGATTCTGAGAAAAGTATTTCACTGATTGGGTTGGCCAAAAGGTTTGTTTGGTTTTTTCCATTGGACAGCTCTCGCAACATTTAGTCTTTAACTTCATTCGGAGCAGTTTTGTTAGATTGTATCATGACAGTTGTTATATCAGCCTGCATTTTCAAAAAACTTAGCAAAATGGGTGAATTTTTGTGAAGCTATTTTAATATTGAAGATGGAAGGGAAAAGCATTTTTGGCATATTGTTATTATTTATTATTTCAAGGAAGGTAAAATGCAACTGAAATGCAAAGAAATGTATCTGTGCAGCGTGTGGAGAAAGTGCTAGCCAACTGTGTCAGAAGCGGTTTGCAAGCTTTCCTGCTGGAGATTTCTTTCTGGATGATGCTTCCCAGTTAGATGGACCTGTTGACGTCAATAGAGATTAAATCAAGACATCAATTGACAACAATCAGTGTTGAATTACATGAGAGATAGCTGACATACTCAAAATATCCAAATTAAGTGTTGAAAATTATTTGCACCCCCTTGGTTATGTTAATCATTTTAATGGCTTGGGTTCCACATAAGTTAAGCGAAATAAACCTTCTTGACCTATTTCCACATGTCATTCTCTTGAAACGTAATAAAAACATTCCTTTTTAAAAACAAATTGTGAAGGGCAATGAAAAGTGGATGCTGTACAATAATATAGAATAGAAGAGATCATGGGGTGAGCAAAATAAACTACCACCAACCTCACCAAAGGCAAGTCTTCATCCAAAGAGGGTGATGTTATATATATGGTGGGATTAGAAAGGAGCCCTCCATTATGAGCTCCTTCCAGAAAAGCCAAACGATTAATTCCAATAAATACTGCTCTCAATTAGACCAACTGAAAGCAGCTGTTGATGAAAAGTGTCCAGAATTAGTCAACAGAAAACGCATAGTCTTCCATCAGGATAACACAAGACCACATATTTCTTTGATGCCCAGGCAAAAACTGTTACAGCTTGGCTGGGAAGTTCTTTAAAAAAAAAGATAGGGTTTTGTTTGGTTTTATTTATTTGGCTGCGCCAAGTCTTAATTGTGGCATGCAGGATCTTTAGTTGCGGCATGTGGGATCTAGTTCCCTGACCAGGGATCGAACCTTGGCCCCCTGCACTGGGCTCTCAGCCACTGGGTCATCAGGGAGGTCCCTGGCTGGGAAGTTCTGATTCGTCCACTGTATTCACCAGACACTGCACCTTCGGATTTCCATTTATTTAAATCTTTACAAAATTATCTTCCTGGAAAAAAATTCGTTACTTGGAAGAATGTAAAAGGCACCTGCAACACTTCTTTGCTCAAAAAGATAAAAAGTTTGGGGAAGATGGAATATGAAGTTGCCTGAAAAATGGCAGAAGGTAATGGAACAAAATAGCATGTTGTTCAATAAAGTTCTTGTTGAAAATGAAAAATATGTCTCTTATTTCTTACCTAAAAACCAAAGTAGCTTATTGGCCAACCCAATAAAAAGCATATTTTTCATATCTGTCATCTCTGAAATTGAGACACGTCTTATGGTCAGTGTCATGACATGTTTCAAGTAGCAGTCTTCTCCTTTCTTAGTGGCATATGAAATTAGGATGCATCTTCAGTGTCATGAAATACTGCCGTGTTGCCATTGTCTTTCAGCTCTAAGTGTTTCATAATTTCTCTTCCGCTTTTTGTAGCTCAGTGTACTTTATTATATGCTATTCCATTTCCAGATGTGAGGTGTTCAGCTATTCTTTCATTGCTTACATCTAGTTTTATTACGTTAAAGCCAGAAAATACAGTCTGTGTATTCCTAGGAATATATCAGTACTTTTCTCTGTCTTCAGTCTTTCTGTTTCCTTGTATTTAAGAGTGTCTCTTGTAGACACACAGAAACATGTTTGTTTGTCTGTCTTTTGCTGCCTGCTGATCACTCAGCATCTGCCTCAGTTGAAAGCTCAGGCTGAGAAGGTCACGTGGGTGTGGGTACAAACCTAGCTGTACCACATTTGTGCTGTAACCTTTACCCAGGTGCTTTCTCCTCCTGAGCCTCCGTCTCTTGCTCAGAGAAGTGGGGGCTCACAATGCCCATTATGAGAACTCTGCAAGACTCATGGAAACTCATGAAGGTGCCTGGCACATGAGAAGGCTCAGCAGTGTTGTGTCAGATCTGACTCTGAAGTTCCTTTTCAAAAGGGATTTGGCCTGTTCAAACCCAGGGCTTCATTAGCTCCCTCTCTGCCTGTTTTCCAGCACTCTGCTTGGCTTGCGGGATCTTAATTCCCTAACTAGGGACTGAACCCAGGCCACAGCAGTGAAAATGCCAAGTCCTAACCACTGGACCACTAGGACAGTCCCTCTGCCTTTCTTTTTGTTGATGACACTGGGAGCGTTGACCTAGTTTGCCTTCCAGGGCTGTAGTGAAGAGCCTCAGTTAATGAAACACTCTTGAAAGTGTTATTAAAAAGTACAGAGAGAACAGCTGAACCCTCGTAATCCAGACCAGGCAGGGGGGTGAGACAGAAGCAGAAAATGACCCTCTTCCCTTGCTTTTATAGAATGCAGAGAGCAGTTTACAACAGAAGAATGAAGTCATTACATCTTTTGAAGAAAAAAACCAATCAAGTCATGTCCAGCATGAAACAAATGGAAGAAAGGTAAACACTTCCTCCTGGCAGATATTCCCTAGAAGGTACTAGGTATTGTCTGGGCCTGGAGACTTACTCAGAGTCTCTGTCAAAAGTATAGACAAGTCGGAATGACTTTCCTTCAGGTCTTTAGTCTTGCCCAGAAAGGGGACTGGATTCCCTAGTTTTGCCTAAGCATGTATTCAGTTATTCAACTTTTGGGCTACTATATCACTTTGACATCTCAGGGAGTCAGAACTGTCCAGTGAGCTCACATTTAAATCAGGTCAGGGACTTTCCTAGCAGTCCAGTGGATAAGACTCTGCACTTCCATTGCAAGGGGCAGAGGTTTGATCCCTGGTCACGGAACTGAGATCCTACATGCTGCACAGCATGACCAAATAATAAAAGTTAAATAAATAAATAGCAGGTCAGTAAGGGATCAGAATACAGTAAAAAAAAAAAAAAAAAGACTCCTACAAATATAGGTGACTGGTTTTTTTTTTTGTTTTACAAAGGTACAAAGGCATTTCAATGGAAAAAGGATAGTTTTTTCAATAAATGATATTGGAAACAGGTATCCATAAGCCAAACAATGAACCTCAATTTAGACAACACCTTTATATAAAAGTTAAAATGAATCATGAATCTACATGTAAAACTAAAAACTTTTAGAAAACATAGGAGAAAATCTTTGTGGCCTTAGGTTAGACAAAGAGTTAGATGTGACATAAAAGCGCTGTTCATAAGAGAAAAACTTGATAAATTGAACTTCCTCAAAATTTAAAAGTTTTGTTCAGTGGAAGACACAGCTAAGAGAATAAAAATCCCATATCTGATGAAGGACTCATATCTAGAATATATAAAGAACTCTCAAAACTCAATGAACAATCCAGTCTAACACAGACAAAAGACTTGAAAAGACCCTGCATCAAATAGGACATACGGAGGGCAAATAAGCACACAAAAAGATAGTCAAGAAATCTGTTGGGTTTCTTAACACTAACTGTGAAATACCAGAAAGAAAAAGTAAGAAAAAAATTGCTGTTTAAAATCACATCCAAAAAAAAAAAAAACCCTAGGGATAAACCTAACCAAGGAGGTGAAAGACTTTGAAGATGATTCAAGGGAATGTAAAGATGTCCCATGTTCTTCGATTGGAAGAAGTAATATAGTTAAAATACAACCCAAAGCACCTATAGACTTAATGTGATCCCTATCAAAATTACCTATGACATTTTTCACAAAACTACAACAAATAATCCTAAAATTTATATGCAACCATTAAAGACCCTGAATGCCAAAGCCATCCTGAGGGAAAAGAACAAAGCTGGAGACGTAACCCTTCCGGACTTCAGACAATATTACAAAGTGATAGTAGTCAAAACAGTATGGTATTGGCACAAAAACAGACATGGATCAATGGACAAAATAGACTAAAAATAAACCCACACACCTACGTCAATTAATCTTTGACAAAGGAGGCTAGAATATACAATGGAGAAAAGACGGTCTCTTCAGCAAGTGTTGGCAAAGCTGGACAGCCTCATGTAAATCAGTGAAGTCAGAACACTCCCTCACGCTGTATGCAAAAATAAACTCAAAATAGTTTAAAGACTTAAATGTAAGTTGTTGTTGTTCAGTTGCTAATAAGTCATGTCCAACTCTTTGCAACCCGGATGGACTGTAGCACTATCCTCTCTTATTTCCTGGAGTTTGTCAAATTCATGTCCATTGAGTCAGTGATGCTATCTATCTAACCATCTCACCCTCTGCTGCCCACATCTCCTTTTGCATTCGATTCTTCCCAGCATCAGGGTTTGTTCCAATGAGTCTGCTCTTTGCATCAGGTGGCCAAAGTATTAGAGCTTCAGCTTCAGCATCAGTCCTTCCAATGAATATTCAGGACTGATTTCCTTTAGGATTGACTGGTTGGATCTCCTTGCAGTCCAAAGGACTCTCAAGAGTCTCCTCCAGCACTACAGTTCAAAGGTGTCATTTCTTTGTTACTTAGCCTTCTTTATGGTCCTGCTCTCACATCCATATGTGACCACTGGAAAACCATAGCCTTGACTATACAGACCTTTGTCAGCAAAGTGATGTCTATACTTTCTAATACACTATCTAGGTCGGTCATAGCTTTCCTTCCAGGAAGCAAGCATCTTTAATTTCATGGCTGCAGTCACCATCTGCAGAGGTTTTGGAGCCCAGGAAAATAAAATCTGTCACTGCTTCAGCTTTTCCCCTCTATTTGCCATGAAGTGATGGGACTGGATGCCATGACCTTAGTTTTTCTAATCTTTTCAAGCCAGCTTTTTCACTCTGCTCTTTCAAGAGGCTCTTTAGTTCCTCTTTACTTTCTGCCAATAGGATGGATTCATCTGCATATCTGAGGTTGTTGATATTTCTCCCAGCTGTCTTGACTCCACCTTGTGATTCATCCAGCCTAGCATTTTGTGTGATGTATTCTGCATGTAAGTTAAATAATCAGGGTGACAGTATACAGCCTTGTCACACTCCTTTCCTGATTTGGAACCAATCAATTGTACCATGTCTGGTTCTAACTGTTGCTTCTTGACCTGCATATAGGTTTCTCAGGAGACAGGGAAGCGGTGGGGGGGTGGGGCGGAATTACTTGAAGACCATTGAGGACCTTGGGGCTCAGATTTTTCCAAATTCTGTGGACAATGCCCGCATCGTTCTACAGATTGACAATGCCCCATCTCATCTCGCTGCTGATGACTTAAGAGTCAAGTATGAGACAGAGCTGGCCATGCGCCAGTCTGTTGAAAGTGACATCCACAGGCTCCACAGGTTATTGACGACACTGTGTCACCCAGCTGCAGCCAGAGACTGAGACAGAGGCTCTCAAGCAGCTCCAAAACCACGAGGAGGAAGTAAAGGGTCTGCAAAACCAGACTGCCAACTCTGGGTTACCATAGAATTGGATGCCCTCAAACCTCAGGACCTCAACAAGATCATGGCAGACATTGGGCCCTGTACAATGAGCTGGCTCAGGAGAACCAGGAGGAGCCAGACCAGGACTGGGAGAGCACCACAGTGGCCACTTTACGCATTCTGAGGTAGGAGCTCCTGAGATGACTTTCTCAGAGCAGAGACACCATCTAGTCCCTGGAGGTCAGCCTGGCCTCCGTGAGAAATCTGAAGGCCAGCTTGGAAAACAGCCTGAGGGGAGGTGGAGGCCCCATATGCCATGCAGATGGAGCAGGCCATCGGGGTCCTCCTGCACCTGGAGTCAGAGCTAGCCCAGACCGAGGCAGAGGGGTAATGCCAGACCCAGGAACATGAGGCCCTGCTGAACATCAAGGTCAAGCTAGAGGCTGAGATCAACACCTCCTGCCACCTGCTGGAAAATGGGGAAGACTTCAGTCTTGATGATGCTCTGGACAGCAGCAACTCTGTGCAAGCCATCCAGAAGACCACCACCCTCAGGCTCGTGGATAGCAAAGTGGTGTCTGAAGCCTCAGACGCTGAAGTTTTGAGGCATTGAATCAGTAGAACCAGTGTGCCCTGTGGAGCAGGAGGCCAATAGAAGTTGAGACATTATTGCATTAAAAAAAAAAAAAATGAGCAGAAGACCTAAATAAACATGTCTTCAAAGAAGACAGATGAAAAGATACTCAACATGGCTAATTATGAGAAATGCAAATCAAGACTTATAAAGCGTCATTTCAAACCAGTCAGAATGGCCAACATGGAAAGTCTACAAATAAATGCAGGAGAGGGTGTGGAGAAAAAGGAACCCTCCTCTACTTGGTGGAAATAAAAATTGGTGCAGCCACTGTGGAAAACAGTATGGAGATTCTTTAAAAAACTAAAAGTAGAGTTGCCATATGGTCTAGCAGTCCCACTCTTGGGCATATATCCAGAAGAGATGAAAGCTATAATTCAAAAAGACATGCGCAACCCCAATGTTCATAGCAGACTATTTACAGTAACCAAAACATGGAAGCAAACTTCATGTCCATCAGTTAATGAATGGATAAAGAAGATGTGGTACATATATACAATGGAATATTACTCAGCCATAAAAAATAATGAAATACTGATTTGGAACAACATGGATAGACCTAGAGATTATCATACCAAGTAAAATAAGTTAGAGAAAGACAAATATATGATATCACTTATATGTGGAATCTAAAAAAAAAAGTTACAAATGAACTTATTTACAAAACAGACCAGGAAATCAAACTTATGGTTACCAAATGGGAAAGTGAGGAGGGATAAACTGGGAGAATGGGATTAATAGCTATATACCACTTCAAACTAGATAAACACAGTGATTTTTTGATACTTTATAGCACAGGGAGCTATATTCAATATCTTGTTCAGTTCAGTCAGTGAGTCGTGTCTGACCCTGTGAACCCATGGACTCCAGCACACCAGGCTTGCCTGTCCATCACCAATTCCTGGAGTTTACTCAAACTCATGTCCATTGAGTCGGTGAAGCCATCCAACTATCTCATCCTCTGTCGTCCCCTTCTCCCTTCAGTCTTTCCCAGCATCAGGGTCTTTTCCAGTGAGTCAGTTCTTCAAATCAGGTGGCCAAAGTACTGACGTTTCAGCATCATTCCTTCCAATGAATATTCAGGACTGATCTCCTTTAGGATGGACTGGTTGGATCTCCTTGAAGTCCAAGGGACGCTCAAGGGTCTTCCTTCTCCAACACCACAGTTCAAAAGCATCAATTCTTTGACACTCAGCTTTCTTTATAGTCCAGCTCTCACATCCATACATGACTACTGGAAAAACCATAGCTTTGACTAGACGGACCTTTGTCAGCAAAGTAATGTCTCTGCTTTTTAATATGCTATCTAGGTTGGTCATAACTTTTCTTCCAAAATCAACTATATTTCCACTTTCAAAATTCTTCAGCATTAGCCATTAGGGAAGTACATATTAAAGTCACAATTAGATGCCACTTCACACCTATTAGAACAGCGAAATATTTTTTTAATGACAATACCAGGTGCTGCTGAGGCTACAAAACAACTGGAACACTCATACATTACTAGTGGGAATGCGCTTTGGAAAACAGTCTCTGAAAAAAGCCAAACATACTCCTATCATATAATCCAATAATTCCATTCCTGACTGTTTGCTCAAAAGGAGTGAAAACCCATGTTCACAAAAAACCTGTACACAAATGCTTATAGCATCTCTATTCATAATTGCCAAAATCTAGAAGCAATTCAGATGTCTTTCATCAAACAAATGGATAAACGGGTCATCTACCCAATGAAATTCTACCCAGCAATAAAAAGGGAATGACCACTAATACACACAAAAACTTGGGTTGATCTCAAAGATATGCTGAAAGAAAGAAGCCAGTCTCTAAAGGTGGTGTGAAATATAATTATGCATATTAATGTATGCCATTTGGGGTGGAAAGGTGTTTTGCGGGGTGATGGAAATAGTCTATGTCACCTGTTAGAATGGATTGTGTTAATTCTTACATGAATTTATGCCTGTATAAATAGAATTATACACACAAAGGAGTCAGTTTTATCATATATTAATTTTTAAAAATAAAGCCGGCAAAGATACGCAAAAATCATGGTAACTGTGAGGAGTGATCTTCCCTTACAAGCATTTGGCTCCTTTGGTCTAGGTTGCAGCACTCGGAGCGGGCGAGGCAGGGGGCCGAGGAGCGGAGCCACCAGCTGCAGCAGGAGCTCGGTGGGAGGCGCAGCGCCCTGCAGCAGCAGCTCACCCAGCTGCATGGCCAGTGGTAGGAGCCCCAGAGGCAGCGGGTGGCTTCGCGGTGTGGCAAGGACTGGGGAGGCCATCTCCCAAGCGGGGCAGTGTCCCACTTCCCAGGTGACCCCTGCAAGGCTAGGGAGTAGGATGAGAGATAAAGTGTCTATTCCCCACTCTACAAATGAGAAAAATGCCTTCATGGGGGCTCAGTATAGTCCCCAAGGCTACTCAGCTGGTGAGCAAGGCGTCAGGATTAAACTGAAACTCACCCCCATCCCCTTAGTAGCTTCCTCCTTGTCCCGAGCCCCCCAGTATCCTCCACTGTTAGCTGACCCCTTTAAAAGCAGGATAAATGTGGCAGAATGAATATCTCCATCTCAGTCGTAGGTTCTGTGTGTGCAGCCACAAGTGTTAGAGCCCTTTTTCCTCCCTTTCCATTTGTGTAACTGTCAGATGTGTGCCTGTGCCTGCTTTTCTTGGCGTGTTCCTGGTCTTTCTTACGGAGGTGCAGATGGCCCTGGGGGAGCGGGGAGCCTTATTTCTGTGCTTTGTGGAAGGGTCTGCATGCTCAGATCACAGTTCAGATTGCTGTGAATCCCCTGTCTCTGATGTGGCGACTTGGGTTGTGGTTTGTGCATTTCCATGATCTCTCATTGAGACTAACTATTCACTGTGCAAAACAGTGCGAGTCTAGAGAAAGAGCTGAAATCAGAAAAAGAACAAAGACAAGCTCTTCAGCGAGAGTTACAGCATGAGAAAGACACTTCCTCTTTACTCCAAGCAGAGCTACAACAAGTAGAAGGATTAAAAAGGTAAGGTGGACTGTCTTGGGGAGAAAAAGAGCTTCTAGGTCTCCAGAAATTCCTGCCCAAGAGCCTCGCAGCCAGCAAGTGAGACTCTTCAACCTCTGGCTGTAGAGTCCGTCCCCGCTGTGCACACAGCGGCTCCGGGTCTGGGACACTGTTCCCACATCCTCAGAGGCTCTGCTTCAGGAGGAAAAGACAAAGACAAATCATAAGCCAGCGAGCAAACCAGAGAGATTCAGTGAAGAGGGCTATGAAGAGAAGAAAACAGGACCGTGTCCCCACAGCAGGGTGGAGGGTAGCCTGGGAAGAGAGTGCCGGTTCGGCAGAGAACTGGATGGTGAACCAGGGCCAGCCGTGCAGAGCCGTCAGGAAGTGTGAGGGCCCGTCACAGTGAAAGCCAGAGAGAAGGGCTGTGTGCCCTAGGTGTAACTGCAGAGGAAGGAGGGCTTGGGCAGCGACCCCAGACGGCCTCCCCATGCCACTGGGGCAGCTCCCAGACCCGGGTTTTGTCTTGTTGAGCACAGAAATGGGCACCACTGCAGTCTGAAGCAGAAGCCCTTTAATTTCTATTGAAAGTACCTAGAGTCCCTCATGGGAGAGCCTGCTAGGCCCAGCATGGGGGTTGCTAGTGAGGAGAGAGCTTTCCAGCAGCCACTCAGGCTCAGAGATGGGAGGAAAGGACTTCTAGAAAGTTCTGCATGATGGAACACTCCCCCTTCACTTCAAAATACTTTGGTCTAAGATTTGAATTACACACACCCTGCAAAAGGAGCAAAACAGCATGTCTGCCCTCACTGGGAAGCCTTAGCATGCCCTTGTGAGCCCGTGTAAACGGTCTCCGGGCAGAAGGCCGAGAGGTGGCTGGGGTGGGAACTGCCCACCACTCAGGCCTTAAGCCCTGCTGCTTGCCCCAGGATCAGCCCTGAAAACCAAGTTACTTTTCCGGGTCTTCGTCTCTGCCCTCAGCAGCCTGTGTCCTCAAGGTGTGCTCACCCCAGTTTCCAGTCGTCAGCATCGTCCCCGCTGAGCTTCGCTCCATGGCTCAGGGCCCCTGGAAGGACTTGCCGCCCTCAAGGCCATGAAGGAGATCCCAGATCTTGGCTGTCATCAACCTTGCTCATTTGTTTTCAGAAAATTTTGACCAGCTCTTTCCAAAAACAGTGTATTCCTAAACTAGCTTTCCCTGATACAAATCTGTCTTTTAATAGAAACAGGAAAAACTTTTTTTGCACTGTGCCAATCTGTTTTGAGTGTTTCCCACCCCACATTCCACACTGCAGGGCCACACATGAAGCGCTTCTCTTCTGATTGTCCATTCTGGGGAAACACAAGTGTTCCTGGAAATAACCCTGCTGTGAATGAGACTGGTGCAGCAAAACTGTTTCTTGCTCTTGCAAAACATTCTAGGGACTTCACTGGTGGTCCCGTGGCTAAGACTCCATGCTTCCACTGTAGAGGGGTAAAGGTTCAATCCCTGGCCAAGGAACTAAGACCCTGCATGCATGCGACACGACCAAAATGAAAAATAGGAAGAAAAAAAAATTCCGACCTGCTAGTCACTGTGATGACTAAACCTTTTTTTTTTAAATAAGGACTTTGAGTTCTGTCTCAGGCATCTGGTTTGTTTGTTTTAGGAGCTGCGGGAGCTCCAAGACGAGAAGGCAGAGTTACAGAAGATCTGTGATGAGCAGGAACAAGCCCTCCAGGAAATGGGGCTGCACCTCAGCCAGTAAGAAACCCATTCCCTTTCTCTGCCACCAGCATCAGGGCCACCCGGCCCACCTCCCCCTATAGAGTCGCGCCGGCCTGCCCGCTGCACCACTCGAGCCGCAAACCTGTGTCCTTTTGTCCGAGGAGGGAAGGGCAATCAGGGAGGCCTGCCAGCTGTTCAGGGGAGCCCCCTACCCAGGAAGTCAGGCTTCAGGGACACAGCACTGGTTTGGGTTAATTAATTCATCGAGAACATCCTTCTCTAGTGACCGGAAGTCTTATGGTCACAAACTGAGTGTCTGTGTCTCAGGGGAACCAGTGATAAGAGGGGTGTGTGTTTAGCTCCAGAGGAAGTGCTGTGTCTTGAGACTGTGAGCCCGCCACAGTACAAGTCTGGCGACCACTTCCCTCCCTGGAGCCTGTAAACTCGCATCTGCCGGAGTCAGTCTGCCTGCCTCCGATGGGTGGGTGATTCTGCGGGAGTGCACACCCTGCGGCTCCGTCTGCCCTCTGACTAAACAGGTCTCCTCCCTGATATTCCAGTCCTGCCAGGTTGTTCTGGACAGTTTGGTAGGTCACACTGCAGGCGGTGGAACTTGCCCATTTGTGTGATTGTTGCATTTTTAAACAAAGTGGGTCGCTTTTTCTCAAGTCACAACTCTTTTGGTTGCTAGTGACAGAAATCCAGTTCAAACTGGCTTAAGCAAAAAAGTCATCAGGAGTCAGTTTCTACCTCTCTGTCGCCTGCCTTGCAGGTGGGCCTGGCCCCAGCAGGGCTGTCTGTCAGAGGAACGAGAGTTCCTCTTTCCTGTCCCTCCACAGAAATCCCAGGTTGGCTCATGGGCCACCTGCGTCCTGGTGCAGGCTCAGTGAGCGGCAGAGCCCGGCTCAGGCCCGGTGCAAGACACACTGTGGCCAGAAATAGGAGCTCAATGGAGAGGAGGCCAGACACACTCGAGTAGTGCACAGGTGTACACAAGCTTGGGAGCTTTCTCTCTGTACAGTTGGAAGGTCTCAAGCAGTGCAGTGGGTTGGCCCACAAAAGTATCAGGAAGAATGTTATGACTCTGATGAGAAGGTGGTCTTTTCAGTAGTTTAATGAGATGATGCTGCCCATCTACCCTCCTCTCCCATTCAGCGGCTCTTCGTAGACCAGCTCAGGGCCGCTGGTCCCTTCCCCCCTGAGGGCCGCCTGCCCCCTCTCAAGCAGAGTGTGCCTTGCGCTGCCCCCACCTGGGGGCAGCTCTCGGAGAGCACCGGCCAGCTCTGAGCACTCCCTGAAACTGAGAACCAGCTATGGACGCTGACATGCTGCTGCTTCTTGGATGCAAGCGGTATTTAGAGAGAGGGAGAGGGAGGCATCCTCAGGGCGCCCTCCCACTTCTCACATGGCTTGCCCCGTTTCTTTCCTCCTGCCTGTCCTCTTCACGTTGGACAAACAGCAAAGTCAGAGACACACTCCTAGTAAGGTAGAGGCCTCAGAGAAGCAGACAAAGTCTGGTCTTGGAAAGGCACCCCTGCCCTTAGCAGCCTCCACCTTCAGAGTGCTCTTCATAGCCGGGGTGGGTCTGCGCTGCCGGCGAGACGCGTGTTCTCCCCGGTCCCTCCTTTACGCAAGCCCCCACCAGACAACAGAGAAGGAAAAGCCTCCTGTCAGCTGCCTCCACCAGCGGCAGACACACATCTGGATGCTCAAATCGTGTGTCCCGACGTTCTTCTGTGTCTCGGGCAGCCTCTGGCCCCAGTTGGTCTACCCGCCTGCTTCTGTAGCCGGGCGGGGAGGGAAGGAGCCCCTGCAAGCATTCCTGGAGGCCACAGGGTGTTTTCTTTCAAAGGCTTTGATGTTTGGTTTCCTCGTCCTTCCCTAGAAGTCTAACCTGTGACTCAGAGCCTTCCTCTCTGACATTTAGATTAGGCAAATCTGGTGACAGTTTAAGCTAACCTCACCTTTTAAAAAAGGGCTTTGACATACACATAGTGTTCTGCTTTATTTGGTTTAATTCTGCCATTTTAGACCATGTTCGGTCCTGCCTTCTATGTGGAGAACTAAGGAATTATTCTTCCATTAATGAATGAGAATGGAACAAGAACAAACAACCGTGCCCCCTGAGCCTGGCTGTTCTAGACAGAGCTGGCAGCAAGAGGGGCAGAGAGGCCTGCAGATGAGGGGTCCCGCGCCTGGTGAGGGAGTGCACCTGCCCCTTGCACATGTCACAGGCAGGAACAGTTGCTCAGAGAAGCCAGAAACGTGGGGTTTGATGAGCTTATTCTCAGGTGTTAAATGATTGTAACTATTTCAAAGCCTTTTAAACCTTGCTGCAACTTAATAGTGTATATCTTGAGCCAGATTCAGTCCAGAGGCTCAGCCTCAAGACCACCCCAGACACAGCCAATACAGTGAGATGACTCTAGGATGGTAAAAAGGTGGAAAGAAGTTATTCTGTAAGAACTTATATTATCACGTTCCTCTCATACAGTCGTGTTGCCCTCACAAAGCCAAAAAGTTGACTGTGGATTTACTGCATGAGAGCTTGAAAGTCCCTCTTAGTGAGGCTATGAATTTCTCTCTTTTTTAAAGGTCAAAGCTGAAGATGGAAGACATCAAAGAAGTGAATAAGGCACTGAAGGTACTGGACTATTACTGTTATTACGAATCACTCCTAGTAGCTATCAGCCAGCTCATGCTAATGTATTAGCACGCTCTTAGGTTTTCTCACAACAGCCAGGTGAGAATATGTGGTTGAGTCCTGGCTCCCATCACTTATTTACAGATAAGAAAACGCTGCCCAGGGCTATGTGTCTAGGCTGAGATGGTGGCGCGGACAAGCGGCAGGGCCTGAACTGGTCCTGGAGGAGTCAAGGTCCTCTGGTTCTGGTCTCTCTGCCATCAGCTGCAGTTTGACAGCAGACTTAGATCATAGGTGCCCTAATGAAGGAAATGAAAAGTGGTAGAAAGAGATCCAGGTTTTTCCTTTTTTTTTTTTTTTTTTAAGTGATCAGAGTAAGACCTTTCCCTCCAGGTAAGGTGCTAGGAGGCCACATTGTCCCATTAAAGTGCCCTGTGCCATTTCCGGGGACCACTTAAGCCTTCAGCTGGGCCAAGTTTCTGAACCATTCTGGGGAGGGCAGAATGGCACACGCCACTTAAGAGAGCAGGGACATGTGGGCCAGGTGACCCAGTGTGGCGCTGAGCTAGCCTGCTGAGGCGGAGAGTGGAGTAGGAGAGGGCAGGAGTTTCTGACCCTCACCCTCAGCTCTGCTCTGGCAACAGTGTACAGACAGCCCTCTTCCCAAGGGACCCTGCAGCACATGCTGGAGCGGAGACCCTTCTGCCTCTAGGCACTCGACTACCAGCCCGCCTCAGGTCAGAAGCAGCAAATTGTCATAGCAACTAACAGCAGCCTGGACTTGCAGTTCACATCAGTTTTATTTTAGCCTCCCTTGCAGACTGAAAAGCTCCTTAGATGTCATTGCTGTGAGCTGTTTTTATCCCCTGCAGATGTAAACAAGTGTTTGCACAGAATGTCAGCTGACAGTGCTAGAGGGAGGATAAAAGTCATGAAATGGGGCCCTGGAGCTTCCTGGAGCGGTGGACCCCAAGGCCGAAAGCATGATGGGCCTGTGCTGCACCTCCCAGTCATATCTCTGTGTCATCAGAAAAGCGATAGTCAACAGAAGCCGAGGCGCCAGTAAGGTGCCTGGGGCGCTTCACCCTTGAACAGCTCAGTCTCTGAGCCGAGCAAATGCATATCCCGGTTTTCCCTTAGAAAGACTTCCAGAAAGGCATCTCTCTAAGCCTCAGTTGCCTCCTCTGCTTCCCCAGGTAGCTCTGAGAATCGGGACGTCACTGTGCATGGAGAAGCGCCTCCTGTGTCCGCAGCACGTTGCCCTTCTCAGCGGGGACTGCTGTCACAGATTTTCTAGTCTGGCAGCCAGGGTTGGCCCGTCTTCCTCCTGCCAGTTTAGGGGGCAGTTTGGATAATGTCTCAGCCAGGGATGGAGTTACAAGCACCAGACCCTGATTCTGATCGCCTCGGCCTTAGGGAGTAGAGCAGTCTCAGGTTAATGCGAGGCTGGAGAATCTGGCAACCTGCAGAGACAAGGAAGCCCCAGGACAGGCAGGCCGCAGCACATGAGCTCCAGCTGTGGTCAGGGTGGGGGGACAGTCCTGGGACCACTTCTAGTGGAGAAGAGGCAGTCCCTCGAAACCAGACCAGGTGCTGTTAGGATTAGTGGATGCTGGGCTGAAGGATGCGCACAGCTAAAGGCTCATCAGGAGCCAAGCCATAAAACAGGACTGTGTGTTCTTTCTTCCTCAGGGCCATACTTGGCTGAAAGACGATGAAGCAACACACTGTAAGCAGTGTGAAAAGGAGTTCTCCATTTCCCGGAGAAAGGTATGTGGGGTAGCCCTCCACTTGCTCACCCAGGGACTAAGTTGGTACCTTGCCTGGGCCCTGGTTCTGGAGAAGGCCCGTAGGACTAGGCACACTGCATTGGGTTCATGCTCACTGGTCTGCTGGCAGATGACTTCCCAGCCTGCCCCCCCTTCAGAGCCCTCAGCCCATTAGCACAGGCCTTGTCTCCACCACAGTCCTGTCAGTAATTTGGGGAGTTGGGGCTGCTTGTTTGCAGAAGTGGTCTAGATGTGTGTATAAGCTGAAAATTCTTTGAGAGCAATAGGACCAAAATCTAGCCTAGTTAGGCAAAACTAGAATCTATGGGGAACCTATGGGCAGTTAGTCTTAAGACAGGTATCCAGGTGGCAATCTGGGCAGGGTGCTTGTGTCCAGTGAATCTGCCCCTGCCTGTGTAGCCCGCCTTCAGGTTCCAGGAACACGTGGTCTTGAGCCCCAGCCTTCAGTCCAAGGTTGACCAGGCCTTGATTGACAGGGCAAGATAACAGATGCCACACAAAATAGAGCCCTTGTTAAAGGACTTCTCATGAGTGGCTTGGAAAAGGCAATGGTAACCCACTCCAGTTCTCTTGCCTGGAAAATCCCGTGGACAGAGGAGCCTGGTAGGCTGCAATACACACAGGATCGCTAAGAGTCGGACACGACTGAACAACTTCACTCTCACTTTTCATGTTCATGCATTGGAGAAGGAAAGGGCAACCCACTCGTGTTCTTGCCTGGAGAATCCCAGGGACGGGGGAGCCTGGTGGGCTGCGGTCTCTGGGGTCGCAGAGTCGGACACGACTGAAGCGACTACAGCAGCAGCATGAGTGGCTGGCTAAAGAAACCTTGGGTCACCACCGTGGAATGCAGCAATTACAGGGAACATACCCAGGCACTTGAAGTATCATTGACTACCAACTCACTGAGTATTGTCAAGTCCAGTAAACACAAAGAAAAAGAACCTTACTCATGCCATTAGACACCCGCTCTTGTAACACTCCATGGATTTTACAGGAACAGAAATGTAGAAACACGGTCTAGAAGAACCCTTTCAAAATGATAGGAACCTCTGGAGGGATTTTAGCATATTAAACTTTGAAAGGCCGGTCAACTAGAGTGGGCGTGCAGGCCCAGCAGCACGGCAGAGCCAGTAACTGCCGCTTTTCCTCCTCTAGCACCACTGCCGGAACTGCGGCCACATCTTCTGCAGCGCGTGCTCCAGCAGCGAGCTGGCCCTGCCCTCCTACCCCAGGCCAGTCCGCGTGTGCGACGGCTGCCACAGCCTGCTCCTTCAGCGGTGCTCCTCCTCCTCCAGCTCCTAAGGCAGAGGCCTCAGCAGGGCATGCTTCCTAGACCAGTGGGCAGCCTCAGAACAGTGCCAAACTCTCTGGGTCTTGAGTTGGTCCGGGACTTGGAAGGTTGGTTCCCAAGCCGAGCTGCTGGCCCTCTGGAATGCAGCATGCAGGACTGGAAACTGCACATGCCTCTCCTTTCCAAGCTGTACGGAATCAACTCCTCTGGACTGAAATTCTCACTTGACACCACCGGCTTTGGTTCAGATATAACTACATGATTTTGCTATTATCATTTTTCAATTTCCAAAGAATTAACCTCTTTTTCAACAGCCCAACTAGTTGTAGTAATCAGGTCCTTTCCTCCCTCCCACCGCAGCATGCTTTCCCCTGCTTCAGAGTCAAGAATTCACACCCTTGTGAATATCCATCATTAGCCCTGAAATAAAACTGTTTATTTTTCATTTCTGGTATAAATAATGAAGCTTATGTCAGCTCCACAGGATGCCCAGAACAAGCCCCATTTCAGGACTCGAGGCCCTCAGTGAGGGTGGCTGCATCTGAGGTAGAGGCCTGAGCTTGCTGGATTCTGGGGTGCAGACTGCTGCCCAGCTGAATAAAGGACAAGCTGAGCTGTTAAAGTTCATCAACAGGCATACAGGAAGTATCTCACCAAAGCTCAGAATGTATTCCCTTCTCTAACAGGGAGTTAGTGTAGTTAATTACAGATGGAGGCACCCATAGAAAAACACCTGCCAGGCAGTCATTTTGGATTTCAAGGTACACACACATACACCGCTCTAACTTCCCTCCACCAGTTTATGGCCGGGAGTATTCAGGTTACAGAAGTTTAACAAGTACTGTAACACAGGTCAGCCCATCTGTTTGCAAGGCCTCTTTTCAGTGCCCGAGTCCATCTCCCACCAGTGTTCTGACCTTGGCTGTCCAGCCCCTGCTTGAGAGCCTGGCTCTCTTCCTCCTGTACTGTCCTAGCACAAGGCACACCCACAGCCTAGCCGATTCCACATCTGCTTACCTAAATACACAGTTATGGATGGGAAACATGTAAGATTCAGTGACGTTAGGTCCCAGATCTGTGCGACCAGCCTCCAAAACCGTGTGGCCTGCTTCAAAGCTACATTCAAAGTGCAGATTTTTTAGTCCTATTTAAGGAAGCACATGGTAGCAAAAGGGACTTTCTCCTCTCCCTAACCTCATCTGAGCAGCTTTCTTCACCTCATTCAGGGCCCGACTTTCCCAGTCTACACACCACACTTCCGCCATTAGTAGCCTTAGATCTGTGGCTTGTTTGCAGTGTGCCCAATCTTCACTCCAACTTGCTGGGGAGCCTTAGGTTGTCAGTTCTTCCTCAGCCCGTCTCATCTGCACACAGAAGGAGAACAGGATACCTCCCTGCCTCAAGACAGTTCAGACAGTTCCCACCACTACTGCACTTTATCCTCCTGATTTCTTCTAAAACCTGACCCTGCCCCCATGCCCCAAGCTGCATGGAAAAGAATTTTTAAGACATCAATTATGTAACTGAACTTTGGAACCCTGAGTTTCTGGTTTGGCAAGCTTCCCCTTACTTGGGCAAACGAGGGACAGAAAAAAGGCTTTGTTTCTCCAGCTTAAATACAGACTGTGGAGGGGTAAGGGTCATGATAAATGACACCAAGTTTGGAGACTCTGACCATTCCTAACAAACTCCCAGGTGAAGATGCTGGTCCATGAAGTACAGTGTTCCAAAGAAACACAATGTTTCTAGGTATTTTTTCAAGTTTCAACAAAGATGTTCCTTCTTAAAAAATGAAAACTAAAGGACTAGGGAAGATGAAGGAACCCTCTCCTTGTGCCTGATTTCCCCAGACACAGACCAAGTAAAGTTCTCAAGGGCATTACTAGGTTTAGAATAGTGCATCCCCAGAAAATTCTCTCCAAGCCTGCAGAAGACAATTTATAAAACATTAGAATACTTCTGTATCCCCAACCCAACTGAAGGTATGCACCCAGTTTTCAGAGCATGTGGAAGGGCAAGAGGATATGCAGAGTCCTTCAGTGTATCTTTGTGCAGCACTGCCAACTGCAATCTTCAAGAAGTGCCATCATCCTAAGCAGTTTTCCTACATTCACCAAACCACACCCCTTAAGCACTGTCAGCAAATAAAAATGGCTTTGAACAGCACAAGCCTATGTTCACAGCTCCAATTCTGAATTCTAAGCTCCATGCAGCAAACAATTTATACTAGAGGGATGATGAATGAGTGGCAATTCCCAAATTACCAGTATATTTTACCTATGATAAAATTAGTTAAAACTAATCATTTGTTCTCAGAAGTACTTGCTAACTTTATACTTTATAAATTACTTTATAAAGTAATTTTGCTCCTAAGCAGACTTGATCTTGAGGAGCGAAGCAAAAACAAAAGACTGAATCTCACTTCAAAGTCCTGTGAGCTAGCTCCATCTTCTAGATGGAGCAAAATTCAAAAGATGCCACAAGATTGCCTCTGGCACTTCCGCAGCCATGCTCAAAGGCTTCCACAGACATGCAGAGCATAACAGAGGACACCTCTGCCTCCCCTTGGCCTTGTGCAAGTGCTTAGCAAGTCAAAGGCAATTCAGATCACATCCTGCGCAGCCAGGCCAAACATACAGACTTTCCACAGGACCCCAAAGCTTCATTTACCTTCAGCTGTACTGGAAGGAAAAGTCTGAAGACATCTACACAACAGCCACAACTGCCAAGCCCGTCTGCCACAGCCAGAGATGCGGGCCACTGTTCACCTACACCCCAGGCAGCAAGAAAGCACCTAGAAACAGTCCACAGGACACTGAAACACAGACCAGACAAAGTGCAGTTTCTAAAAGGAAGATTTATTCGACAAGTTTCACTTAGCGCAATACACCTAAAAGGAAAACCACAATACAATGAAAATTTAAATCAAGGCCTCAGAATTTCATACAAACACCAAGACCAAAATCCTAAAGTATTGGTATTGCGTGTCAAATTTCCCCATTAACTTAAAAAAAAAGCTTAAACTTACGTGCCAGAGGTTATTAAATCAAACTAGAATTAACAAACATGCCAAATGTTTCACTTTTAATTGTAGACACAGCTCCTATATTGAGTTTTACAAAAAAAAAGCATGTCTTTCAACATGCATCCAGACAGTGTTCAATGTAATGTGATGTAAGAGCAACATTTAACATAATTCAACTGCTTTAACCTAAATACACTTACTGCTTAAGTACATCCTACAATAGAACTAACTTGAGAAAAGCTGAAAATTATTTAACAGTAATAGTTTACTCAACCTAGTTGTTACATCCTAGATGAATGTGTTCAAAAATACTGAACCTTAAGTCTTTAAAACAATCCTGATTTCCACTTAGAGTAAGCATAAATCACAAGCTTGTATTGCAAAACTGTTAAAACTTAAGTTTTTTCTTTTAAAAAATGTTGACCAAGAGTCAGTGATCAGGATCAATCACATTCCCCACCCACCACTCATACTGGACATGCTAGACACCCCTCCCATTCCGTTCACTCCCATAGCTGTTCGGCTCCCACTGCTGTAGTAGCTGCTGTTCGCTGCTCCTTGGCTGCCTGCAAAGAGACCAATTTGACAAGTCAGGATAAGTATCAGATTAGCAGCCAACTAAAATATAGCATTCCAAAGAAAAGTTTAAAAGTATACGAGTACAAATGGCTGCTGTCCAAGTGGCGAGAAGCATGTTTGGGAAAAGGGACTCCCGACTCCAAACAAGTCTCAATAAACCCCTTTTCTTGCAGTACCAACTTGCCAGACTCTTGTGCTACCATTTATTGGGATGCTTCAGGATCAACGTTGAAAAAAGTTTAAAGGAAAACTAGTGTTTTTCAAAAATTGCAAAATTACTTCATGTTGTTTTTAAAGCTAAACAAAGCATTTAAAAAAAATTTACCGTAAACATTCACAATGTGTCCATCGAATGGCATGTATGAATAGGGAGCACAGGGGCAATCTCTTGCTTTTCCTATTCATGGTGGGCAGTAAGTGAGACAACAAAGTTGGACTAAAGGCAACTCACTGTGCCCAAGATGGCAGCCTCCATGGAGTTAAATAAGAGCCATTGACTGCTATAGAAAGTGTTATTACAACATATCAATATTTGCTATTGGGAATTTAAATTATATTTTTTGAGAAAATATTTACCTATGCAATGTTTGATTGAAAATCACTGGAGTTTTCCTGTAAAACTTGGTCTGCAAAAGGATTTTGTAGGGTAAGACTATAATACCAAAATCACCATTCTTTAGACCAACTGAAAAATTAATTAATAAAACCAATCCTAGGTTAACTGACTAGTAAATACGGTCTTGAACCCAACCACCATTCTAAATTTTCCCTCCATCTAACATGGATTTACTGCTAACAAAAAGACAGAAAAAGAGAACGACTTTAATGTTTTAACAAACGGAGGCAGATGTTTTCTGGCTTGACATTATTCGAAGTTGCAATATTGACTATTTTGAATTCACAGAATACTTCCCCCTCCCAATGATTGATTCTGAAAATTAAACTATTTGAATATTTATATTAGGATCAAGAACATACATATAATAACCCAATTTTACCAAAAAAGGAGCCTGAACATTCCCAACTAAAGAAACCTGCCTGAAACTTATTCTAAGTATATTAAAAAAAAACACTTACCGTATCCACTCATGCTGCTCTGGCCACCATAGCCGCCTCCATAACCACCACTCAGCTGCTGGCTGGCCGGGCCACCGTAACTGGACTGGTTTGCTGTTAAGTTAAGACAACATTAGAACCCTGTTTCTTACGTAATGTGGTACCTGGTGGTACCCGGCTTGTACTTCTAAATCTATTATTTTCCAGTCTTGATCTTAGTATCACTAGAGCCTGCTGTACCACCTTCTGCCTATTGCCTATGACCAGACTACCTTTCTATCCATCGTATGAGCTAGTCAAACACTTAAGAACCACAAGGCCAAAAGTATACATATCAGCAGGACTGAATCCACATTTCCTTAAGTACAGGCATTTTGACACCTTATGAAACTGCTTAATTGGATTTAATGGGATTTCCCCCATGATTCCATATAACAAGGATGTTTCAAATACAGGTATCACTAAACACCTAATTATGCCCAACAATTTATTTTGATCCTGTGCTTTTTGCTAAATATTTTAGGCTTATACTTCATACTTAAACAATTCAACTAATTTCTTTCTACAATACCCTCCCCCAAAAGTACTTCAAACCAACTTATCTAAACATTCATGTAACTCACAAACATTTAAAGCATACTATTCAAATAAAAACTTTCTTAGCCTAAATTTTGCTAAACCCCTTATATATAAATTAACTTAACTTATATAAATTGACTTATATAGATATAAATGTTTTGGTTTTTAAAAAAACTAACGATATTTACACAAGCCCATGCCTCCCATCATTTGGCTACCATAAGCACCACCGCTTGCTCCTGCTGTAGAATTCAAGAAGAGTTCTACATATCTGTGTTCTGAAATGAGAGAAAAGGCATACAAGGTTAGCTTAAAAAAGACACTAAAGTGATATTTACACAAACCCATGCCTCCTAGCATTTGGCTACCGTAAGCACCACCGCTTGCTCCTGCTGTAGAATTCAAGAAGAGTTCTACATATCTGTGTTCTGAAATGAGAAAAAAAGTTTTAAAATGTTTGTTGGTTAAAGAAAAATACTCTTTTAAGTTCTTTTAAGTAGATCTGTGAACTTATTACTTTTAGTAAAAAAAAAATCTAGCTGCTTGTTCTCAGTTGTTTTACTTCATGCAGGTTTTAAAAAGCAGTCAAGCATTCATCTAAATAGCTTAAGTCTGTCAATCAAGCATATACCTTAAGTCAGTGTTCTTATCAAATTAAAACTTATCAAATTCGTTTTAGTCACAGCAACCCAAGAACTTTTTAAAGATCCACAGAACCCTATCACTAGATTAAAAAATTTTCACATCCTCAGTATTCCTCTGTTATAATCATCAGTCACACAACTATCTGTAAAGAGACCCCAAAATCCTTAAATCACACTTACGCATATTTGCTTTGTCTTTTGACATAGCTGCCACAGCATCTTCATGAGTTGCAAACTCGACATCTGCTTCACCAGTTACTCTGCCATCAGGACCAATTTCAATATGTACTCTCACAGGGTTGAGTGGTGAAAAAAACTAAATACAAGGTATTTCAAAGAATCAAAATCAAACCTTGTTACAAGAAACAGAATTTTAACATGCTGCTTCACTTAAGTGGAACCACCACCACGTTTTTACTGCTATACTGAAACAGACATTGTATCAATCTATCCTCCACTTACATTATAAATGTCATTCTCAGTAGCTCTGTAAGGCAATCCCCGCATGTGTACACAGTGTCCTGTTGTGCTCTGGAAAGTAGAGCCACCATCCCCGTATCTGTGATCAGACATTCCTGAAAAACAGTAATTGAGGTCTAGATGAACAAGAGTGTAAGTATCCCTCCGAAGAGAAATTCAATTCTTACCTTACCTCTTCCGAATCTATCTGACCCAAATCCATAGCCATCATTATAGCCATTATAATCATCATAGCCTCCATAACCTGAAAAGACAAAAAGCACTATCACTACATGAAAACACAAAGAACAGACCTCACGACACCTGCGCAGTCCACATACCTCCACCATAAGCACCACGCCTCATCCTTTCAAAGCCGGCTCCCCGTCCGAGGCTGTTATACCCTCTGCCAGCCCCAGGCCTGTCATAGGGGCCTGGCCGCTGCATGGCCATGAGTTTTCGTGGTGGGTCATAGTGAGTTCTAACTTCAGCTCGACTGCTCTTAAAGATTTCGATATACCTGAAGCATTGTTCATGAGGAAGGGAGGTGGGGAAGGGAGAGAAAACATTAGTTCATTTCATACAGGTATTTAGTCACACAAGAAAACAGTGAAGTCATAGCCATGAAACTGACTAATATTTAAAGCCAGGTTTCTTATATTTGCATAGGCAATGACCAGAGATTCACTCAATTTTAAGATTTAATGTAAACTTTACAGGAGAAAACGTCCTCCTCTGAGGCAGAGCGCCCAACCTTAGGGGTAGAGAGGAGTACTGTAAATGTCTTAGGAGGAAAGAATTCCACTCAACTTTCAACATTTCATGTCTTAAATCCATTGGCATCATGTATAGCAAGTGGGCTAAAAAGCCAGCCTCCACCAACAGTCTAGCCCACACTACACATCTCCTTCCGCCAATAAATTCCCCAGCCTATGCTTTTAGTAAGAATCAGCATAGGTAAGCGCATGCTTCAATGAAAAATAGTCACAAGCAAAGAGAATAAAACCTTTTGTGACAATTTCTTGAAAGCTATGCTTATTAATAACATATGCAGAATATTTATACAGCAAGAAAAAAGTTTGTTGCATTTCAACTTTAAAAACAAGATCAGAAAGTATCACATTTTCTTATGGTAATATCAATTTACTAGGTGGGTGTTATTACAGCTAAAGCCAAGTTTGCATTAACATTTTTAAAACCATAGTCTCTCAACTCCACTGACTGGGGTTAATTAGGAATCTTACAAAATTGTGAAGTAGATCAAATTAACTGGGGACAATTTTAAAATCTAAAATTTAATTTGAAAATACTATCGGACTTTTGACACTGGAAAAGTTTGAAAACTGTGGCAAAATATCAAATAGACTATGAAATCAGATTTTTTCCCTTCATTCTAAGCAGAGAGAATATGGATTTAATTGTTTACCATAAGAAAAGTGACAAATCCAACCAACCATCCATCCCCACCTGTGCCCTATTCTTTCCTTGTGTTTCTTTAGAGCCTTTTCAGCTATTTCCTGTGAAGCAAACTGCACGAAGGCCTCCCCCGTACTCCTCCCCTGGAAGTCCACCGGCAATGTTATCCCATTTGGCACGATTTCCAACCCTTCAACCCAAGGACAAATAACCCCAGTAGGGGGCAATATTAACATCACAAGCCCAGAAATGATTCTTCTTATAGCTTTAAATAAACCAGAATTTTAACTTTAGGTGAATGGTATGCTTTCAACAAGTACTCTTTAAAAAGCATTGCAGTAATATGAAGTTCCATTATTACAAACTATAACTCAATTCTTAAAACATCCCATGACATGGTATACAAGAAAACACTTTGAACACAGGATGCATTAAGAATTCAACAATTAAGAACACTTATTTATCTATGCAACTTAATGTTGAATTATACAAGAATTATACACATTTTCAAGCATTAAATACAATAGTTTTGCTAAATTCAAAGATACACCTTTTACCTCATTTCATATTTCTCAATGTTTTAAAGTTAGTGGAACTTCAGTTTTAAAAATTACATATTTAAACATTTTATATACAAATTGAAACATTGCTTAGTCATACAATTGACAAACATACAATCTAAGCTTTCAACAAACAACTGATCTAACACAGCACAATCATGCACTCTTATTCTCTAATAGTAGTATGATTCACTTCTGGAAATTCCGTCTATGAAAAATCCTTTCCGTGGATACATTCCCAAGCTTACAAAAAGGACTTAAAGCACTTTCCTAGAAGATATGAAATTATGTTCATATTTAACGATGTTGACAGATAGCATTCAATTCTCACCAATTTAGACAAAAACATTAAAAATAGACTTGACTTCAAAAATTCTGGCAAAACATTAGGACTTGATACATATCTACTAATCAAAATTTTAATACATACTATACTAAACCATGAAAGGATTTGTTAATTCCAATTTATAACATCATGAATATTAAGCAACAATATTTAAAATATATGCTCTAACATTCTGCTAAACATTCAAATACTTTAGGCCCAAAACAATTTCAAAACAGTTTCTGTAATTCAGATACTAAGACTACATTCAACCTACACTTCCTTTCAGTAAGTTTAATTCCCTGGCTAAAACCGTTTCCCTATTTTTTTCTTGCATAAACAGAATGAGATAATTAAGAGACATTTCTGGCCCCAGTACCTACTGTGTCTTACAATATAGACACCTGCCGTAAGTTACAACAGCCTAACATACTAATCTAATGTTAAGGGATCTTACCTTTAACGTGAAGTATTTTGCTGAACAGCAATGTGAGGAAAGTAGTTAAGTTGAGGACAATCCTCAAAGATCTACTCTGAACTACAATACTAAATATAAGCAAAGTTAGCATTTTGGAAATAATTAATCCACCTTTAAGATGGGCTTAAATTATTTGACGGTCTCCAGGAAGAAAACATCTGCATATACTCACAACCTATTTAAATATCTAAGCTTCTCAACTTTTAAGTCTATTCAATCACATGTTGCCAGCTGCTAGCCAGAACTCACTGCTCAACAACAAACACGACTACATACCTGAGAAGAACTGAACAATTTCTTCCTTGCTACATCCAAAGGGGAGTCCTCTAAGCCGTACAAAGCCATCATTGGCCGTGTCAGGACTATTTGGACCAGTATGCTTCAACACCCAATCCATTTCAACGTTGTTTGACTTGAATACTGAAAGAGGTGCTTAGAATTAGTCAACTTTGGAAAGTTATAGAACAATGTTCAGACTTCCTGGGTCTTTAGATAATCTAGGAAGAGCTGCCATAAACTCTTAGATGACCATTTCCATGCGGTCAAATACCTAAAATTCAGAAGGGGTAAGATAGATTTCTATTTGTTTAATGTTTTATTTACTGTTACTAGGGCAACGTAAATCAAACCTTCAACATATCTGTGTCCCATAGTTTCTCTGTCTTTTTCAGGGCCAATTTGACTTCATCTTCTGATTCAAGTTCAACAAAAGCCTCGCCACTCGGTCTGCCTTCTCTGGTGTAGATGAAACGAATACCTTGAGCCCCATTTTGAATTTTGCAGTCTGGAAAGAAAACAACCGTTAATACAGAATTTAAAACGAAAAACCACCTCTGGGTGATACAGACAAAATGCCTATGCATACCCCCACTACAAAGGAAATCATTTGCAAAACCTAGAATGAGCAACATTACTAACTCCTAAAGTGTCTTGGTAATTAAGCAGTTTTCCTCTCATGACGAAACTTTCTTATTCCCCTAAACACATTCCCAATCCATCAAGAAAATCCAATATTCAAAGCAGTTTCTTACCGAACTTATCTCCAACTCATTACTCGTGTATGTCCATTAAACATACTTTTAATAACTTCTCAGCAAATTTTTCAATCTGGACTTTGTGATTTTATGGTCTTTTCTGAATACACTTGGTTTGGACTTTTGATTCGGGGTGTTTGACAGTTTTACCTTACTAGAAGCAACATCACAGTTTCTTGCTCAAATCCGAACTGCAGGGCCAATACTCACCTGAAAGGGGATCAATGTTACCAAGCTAAAATGCTCCAAACGCACAGCTGAAGCCAAACCCAGTCTTGCTCACTGCAAGGTGGCTTCCAACGTACTTGCTTCTTGTTTTACAGGTCGTTTTCCGTTACATACACTGAATTCAGATAGTAAGTCAATACTACAAATATCTTTCCAACCTGTAAATTTCTTCCAAATATTATCTTTCAGTCTAATCTTACACTAATAACGAGAACACGGGCATTTGGCAGACATTCAAGGAAACCTACATACTGGAAAAAGGCTACATAGGCAAGAAAACTTTCCCGGGTTTCAATACCCTGGACTCTAAAGCAAGCCGGACCACGAACTCTTCAATTACCAAATCCCGATTAGGAAAACTGTCTTAAACTAAGAATTGATATTTTATTTTTCCGAAACAGAATGCCCCTTTTCAAATCAATACCCAAATTTTAAAAGTGTTAGCAGTTTAAATTTGTAAGGTATTTGCTGAGCTGCTCGGCAAATTTTCCCAAGATGACGGGGAAAATCCGGTCTATTCCCATTTTTCCTTTGTAAGAAAAGACATCCACAGAAAAATACTTAACAAGATAAACAAAAACTCCACCAGAGGCCGCATTCCCCCCAAGAGCGCCAGGCGGGTGGGGCTTTCGCAATTTCCATTGCGTAAGCGCAGGCGGCTGGGCGCGCTCGACAGCGGGAGCAGCTGCCGCCCGCGCCCCACTAGGCGGCGCCACGGGCTCGGCCCCGCCGTCGTCGCTGTCGCCTCCCCGCCCGCCCGCCCTGCGGCCCCCGGTGCTTGCCTCCAGCCTCCGTTTCAGACTCACCAGAAAAAAACCGCTGCACTTCGTCTGCAGAGCAAGACCAAGGCAAGCCCCGGACCTTCACCACGAACCCTCACCGCCTTCGGTGCCCAACATCATGGTCTCCTAGTGGGTGCTGGCGTCGAATCAGACCGCAAGACCGGGGACGGCAGTCAGACCTGGGAAAACGTTAAAATGAAACAGCCCTCCGCTCTCGAGACAGCCCGCCTGCCCGCGGAGCATCAGAATGGGTCGAGCCCGTGAGGCCGTTCCGACCCCAGCGAGTGTAACAGCGAGGGCCCCACTTGCCAGCAGCCGGACGCCCGAGGCCGCCCTGCGCACCAGGCATCGCGGCCCCAAGCCGAGGGGGGAACCCGGCCTAGCGCCAGCGTGGAGGCTAGGAAATGGCGGCGGTCGCTTCCGCTCCGCCTCCTCCGACATCTCACACAATAGAGTCGGCGCGGCCTGCAGGCCTCAGCGGCCCTGCCGCAACTCGACGAACCACTCCTGGCTCCTAACGGCAGCCCTCACCTTGCCAAAGACCCTCACGCTCTACACAGACCTAGGGGCAAGCAATCCTCGCAAAACTGACGGCCTCGGGGGACGCCGGCTGGAAAACACCGAACAACAAACACTCACCTGCAAACACAACTTCGGCGCGGCTGAGACGAAATGGCTAGTGGGCGCCTGCGCAACCTAAATAAGGCCCTTTGAACCAAGCTCTGCGCACGCGCAGCCAGGTGCCCGCACCGCCCTCTTGCGTCACACAGAGCTCGGACGCATGCGTAGTTTTACGAGCCGGCCCACTCCAGCCCGCTAATTATTCTTCGCATGCGTATTCGGTTCAGCCCCACCCACCTCCTTAAACCCGCTAGGCTGTTTTGCGCCTGCGCCTTACCGCGATTAGCGCGCCTTAGCGGGTTTAGTGTCTCGCGCATGCGTCTTCCTTCAAACTGCTCTCGCTTTACCCTTCAGAAGGGGGAGGGAATGGCGGCGGCCACTTCTTTATAGGGACTGTATGAGCGTTGCGGGCTCAGGGTTGTGATGAGGTGTCCCTAGCGTGTTATCCGCAGTCCTGCCCGACCTGAAGGTACAGAAGCTCCCAGCCCTCGCGCCGTCGGTACTCCTCTTCTCCCTAGAGCCAGTCCGTGACCGACCGGGCGCTGCGGAACGGCATACTTCTGCGCCCGAAGCCACCTCCGCGGTATCCGGGGCGCATCCAAGGCCTTCGCGCTGCCACTGCCCCCTTACCTGCCGCCGTTGGGCCTGGGGCTTGGACCCACGCGGGGTCTCCGTGCCCGTGCCTCAGTCCCGTACCCCGCTTTTGCCCTAACGAACTCCCACCCTGCGACCCCCGCTTCCTCGCCTCGGGTTAGCGGGCCGGGCGCTCGCACGAGAGTGGAGCGCCGGATGCTGCGTCCCGCCGCGCCTCGTGAGCGCAGGTTGAGCCGCCGGTGCGCGCCCGACTCCCCTCTCGAGCAGGCTCCCGCTTAATTCTCCAAAGCTAAGCAGATAACCGTTATGGCTTCCCCCTAGGTGGGTTACCCCGTGTGCTCATAAGACACTAGTGATGTTTGAGACTAGTGGATAATCCCAGATTTCCTGCAGCACTGCAGAAACTGGGACCATTCCTGTTGCCTCCCAGACCTCCCCTTGTCTGATCCCAGTTGTCCTCAAGCCAGGGGTAACACAGCATGGGTAGATAGAAGTAAAACATGTTTTCACCCCTGCAATGGTGTAGAAGCCACATCCAGTTTTGGGGGGTTGTGTTTGATTTTTTTTTTCCTTAAAATCTTCAGTTTTGAAACAGGACAGGAGTCTTGCACATGGAAAAGCAATCCATGATCACAGTTGAAAGCGAAGACAATGTCAAAGTTTTTATGCCTGTCAGCTAGCTAATGCTGAAGCTCTGAGTATGACATGCTGCAGGCCTCAAAGGAATGGTAATTTGTATTCCTCTCCTTTTACCTCTCCCTCAACAGAATCCACAGAACCTCATAATCCTTGAGGGCAGCCATGTCCTCACGGGCCTCAGAAAACTCCTTCCTCCATGCCCTCACCCATGTACCAGTGAACCAAGACATGCTTGGCATGCATCAGGTCAAACTTGTGCTCCAGGCGAGCCCAGGCCTCAGTGATGGCGGTGGTGTTGCTCAGCATGCACACAGCTCACTTTATTTTGGCCAGGCCTCCACCAGGTACCACAGTGGGAGGCTGGTAATAAATGCCAACCTTGAAGCCAGTGGAGCACCAATCCACAAACTGGATGCTATGCTTGGTCCCAGTGGCAGCATTCTTTGGGGAACATCACCACAGTACAACAGGAGGAGCAAGCCCTGTATTTACCATGGTGAGGGTTGCATTTCACCATCTGGTTGGCTGGCTCAAGGCAACCGTTGGTGATCTCTGCTACAGAAAGCTGTTCAGGGTAGGCTTTCTCAGCAGAGATGACAGATGTGGCCAGAGGGAAGTGGATGCAGAGATAGGGCACCAGGTTGATTTGGAACTCTGCCCAGTCCACATTCAGGACTCCATCAAACCTCAGGGAAGCAGTGATGGAGGACACACTATCTGGCTAAGAAGGAGGTTAAGATTCATGTAGGTTGGGCACTCAGTACCAAGAGTTCTACGACAGATGTCGTGGATGGCCTCATTGTCTCCCATGAAGGCACAAGCAGAGTGCTCCAGGATGGTGTGGGTGGTAAGGATGGAGTTGTAGGGCTCACTTGCAGCTGTGGAAACCTGGGGGGCTGGGTAAATGGAGAACTCCAGCTTGGACTTCTTGCCATAATTGACAGAGAGACGTCCCATCAGCAGGGAGGTGAACCCAAAACCAGTTCCTCCACCAAAGCTGTGGAAAACCAAGAAGCCTTGAAGACCTGTGCACTGGTCAGCCAGTTTCCAAATTCGGTCCAAGACAAGGTCAATGATTCCCTTGCCAGTGGTGTAGTAACCTTGGGCATAGCTATTGGCAGCATCTTCTTTGCCTGTGATGAGCCGCTCAGGGTGGAAGAGCTGGCGGTAGGTGCCAGTGCAAACCTCATCAGTGACTCGGTTCCAAGTCTACAAACACTGCTCTGGGCACGTGCTTGCCAGCACCTGTCTCACTGAAGAAGGCGTTGAAGAAGTCCTCTCCCCAAACAGTCTTGTCACTTGGCATCTGGCCATCAGGCTGGATGCCGTGTTCCAGGCAGTAGAGCTCCCAGCAGGCATTATGGATCCGGACACCAGCCTGGCCAACGCGGATGGGATGGAGACGCACTCACACGTGGGGGCTATGATTCAGCAGGCGCAGGCAACAGAAGTAGACGCCGGTCTTGGCTACCATCCCCAAACAAGCTAGAGTCAAGGTAAGTAACACACTCCATTTTCCAGTTTTAATGGGTTTGAGAAAACTGAAGAGGAAATGGAATAGAGGAAGAAGATAATCCAAGATAAGGTCACAGCGGTAGGCAAGGCCCAATCCTGAAAGGCCATTAAGGCCTTGACAATGGTGATGACTCCAAATGGGGAAGGCTTTGGCAGGTCTTCATCAGGGTACAATAGGACTTGTTTGAAAAGGAAAATTACTGTTGAGTGTGAAGAGGACTTAGATGGGACAAGCATGGTGATGCTGCTTGCCCTCAATTGCAAATGGAGCTAGAGGAGAATAGAGGGCATTTTGGCTGAAGTCACCAAGATGTGGGATTCCATGCACATTGGACTGGTACACAGGAGGGCTATTGTCAATATATATTCAAAGTGCTTAAAAAATATACATCTTTGGGAGGGGTTTTGGGGGAGAATGGATACACATATGGCCAAATTCCTCCACTGTTCACCTGAAACTACCACACATTGTTAATCAGCTATACCCTAATACAAAATAAAAAGGTTAAAAGTTTGAAAAAATATACATCCTATTTGACCCAAACATTCCATTTCCACTTTTGCACCGTTTTAAATTTGTAAGAATGTTCATCACAGCATGAAACAGGTAAATTTTAGAAGCAACCTAAATGTCACATGGTGTATTGAATAAATTATGGTACAGCTTTATCATGCGTCATCATCAGGGGCAAAATTGATTCCTGAGTATGAGGAGCAGAGACTACAACTAAGCTATTACAATGGTTTTTGGCCACAGTATGTAAACAAGAGGTACAGTGTACCTATGCTATAAATATTTCATGTCAGGGAGAAAAAAAGTTGAGAAAAACTGATGTATGTAGTAGAATACTTTGCAGTTATTAAAAATGGTGACTAGAAGTGTGTTTTTGGAAAGACATTTACAGTATTTGTTGAGTGGAAAAAACAAGGAAACATTATTATGCATTGTTAAGACGTCCCTGGTGGCTCAGATGGTAAAGCGTCTGCCTACAATGTGGGAGACCTGGGTTCGATCCCTGGGTCAGGAACATGCTCTGGAGAAGGAAATGGCAACCGACTCCAGTACTCTTGCCTGGAAAATCCCATGGATGGAGGAGCCTGGTAGGCTACAGTCCATGGGGTTGCAAAGAGTCAGACACGACTGAGCGACTTATGAAGCAATAATAAAATATGGCTCAACATCCTGGAAATATAATTATGCATATGCATAGGAAAGAAACTATACATATATGGAAAAGATATAATCCAAGGTGTTTACAGGGACTTTAGGTGATAGGAACATGGGTAAGTTTTTTCTTCTTCTCATATGTATTTTCTCTCTCTCTCTTTTTGGTCATGCATGGAGCTGTGCACGGACTCTTAGCTCCCCAACCAGGAATTGGGCCCATGCACCCTGCAGTGGGAGTGGAGATTCTTAACCCCTGGACCTCCAGATAAATCCCTCTTCTCTGCTTTTCAGTTGTCAATACTTAAACACATTACTTGTAGCTTTAAAACTTGACCATTTTCTGAGTGGGAAGGATTGAGAATGTTAGGATGTGTTTCCCTCCATCTTCCTAATACCATACCATCAGCTGCTTCAGAACGTGATGGGGACCAGGCAACCCCACTTTGAAGCTGGAAACTGTAAAGATAGAGACTGTGGTTCAGCTGTGAGAACCTAGGTACAGAGTCTCAAGCCCGCTCCAACCTGGTGCAACATGGCTCGACCCTTTCATCAGCATAATCATAGTTGTCTTAAATAAGAGCTCCTCCAACACCTGGTGCGGGCTTTGAAACCATCTAAGCCACTCTGTTTATTCTGACACATTTGCTTTTTCTACATGTGACAGAAAAACAAAGGGGTCCGCACAGGGAGGCCCAGCTTCCTGGCCAAGGGGAGGGGCTGGCACTCCTGACGGAGTAAAGTCACCTTCCGGGGCCACCTGGAAAGGGGATCTTGATATCCTCTCTTCAGTTCACTCAGCATGTCTCCTTTGGGCAGAATGTGACTGCCATTGGTTTGAACCTTCAAGGTATTGGCCCTGAATATTGAGAATATTCTCATTACTGAATACTGAATATTGAAGCTTCCCACAGCTTCAGCCAGGACACTCAACTGTGGTTGAATCCTTCAGCCATGAATTCAAAATGTACTGATGACTAGTCTCTGCTATTGTTTAGTCTCAGTTGTGTCCGACTCTTTGCAACCCCATAGACTATAGCCCACCAGGCTCCTCTGTCCTTGGAATTCTCCAGGCAAGGATACTGAGTGGGTTGCCATTTTCTATTCCAGGGGATCTTCCCCAGTCCAGGGATCAAACTTGTCTCCTGCAAGTCCCCTGCATTGCAGGCAGATTCTTTACCACTGAGCTGAGCCCAACTAATAACATTACTTACCTTTTATAATGTTTTATTATAATAAAATAAATACACAACAGAATGTTATTCGGCTTCAAGGAAGAAAACTCTTGAGGACATGGATAGGCCTTGAAAACAGTGTTAAGTGAAATAAACCATACACAAAAGGACAATTATTGTATGATTCCACTTATATCAGGCACTGTAATAGGCAAATTCCTGGAGACAGTAGAACAGAGGTTTAAAGAGCAGGGGTCCTTATCCTGCCCCAGTGAACCTCTGTTCTACTATCTGTCTCCAGGAATTTGCCTATTACAGTGCCTGATATAAGTGAAATCATACAGTAATTGTCCTTTGTGTATGGTTTATTTCACTTAACACTGTTTTCAAGGCCTATCCATGTCCTCAAGAGTTTTCTTCCTTGAAGCCGAATAACATTCTGTTGTTATATATATATATATATATATATAAAACATATATATAACATATATGTATAAAATATATACACACTACATTTTGCTTATCCATTAATTCATTCAAGTGTTGGTTCCACCTTTTAGCTATTATAAATAGTGTGCTGCTTTGAACTTTGATGTGCAACTATCTTTTGATTTTCTGCTTTCTACTCTCAGTCTGTATGGAAAACAGTTTAGCAGTTCTTCAAAATGTTAAACATAAAATTACCATATGATTCAGCAATTCCGTTCCTAGATTGAACTATTTGACATCCCTCTCAGCAACACATGGGCCTTGAAGTCTCTCTTTATTTTCACCAACACTTGCTATTTTCTGAGTATATTTTTTGTTGTTGTTGTTGTTGTTTATGGAACGCTTCACGAATTTGCCTGTCATCCTTGCGCAGGGGCCATGCTAATCTTCTCTGTATCGTTCCAATTTTAGTATATGTGCTGCCGAAGCGAGCACTATTTTTGTTTTTTGACAGTAACCGTCCTAAAGAGTGTGAAGTAGTATTTCACTGTGGTTTCAATTTGTATTTCCCTAATGTTTAGCGACATTGAGCATTTTTTTCACGTGCTTACTGGCCATTTGTATATCTCCTTTGGAGAAATGTCTATTCATGTCCTTTGTCCATGTTTGAATTGGGTTGTTTGGTTTTTCTGTTGTTGAGTTTTAAGGGTTCTTTATATATTCTGGATATTAATCCCTGTCAGATAATGATTTGCAAATATTTTCTCTCATTCTATGGTTTCCCCTTACATTGTTTAATCTTTTTAATTTCCTTGTTCTTTTGAAAGGTCCCTTCCACCCACTGCTTACTAGTATTCACATATAGATTCTATTCATGAATTTATTTACCTAACAAATGTTCTTGGAGGAGCCCTAGAGGCATGATCACAGGAGAAAATATCCCTGTCCTAGGAACTCCCTGTCTAGAGGGGAGACAAGCAAAAATTAATAAATATGCAATTCAGTCCATGACTACAGATTGTGCCAAGTGCTGTGCATCATAGGAAGAGTTCCTCATGTAATTTGAGGGATAAGAAAGTTGCTAAGAAAGTGGCACTCAAACTGGGATTTGACAGGTGACCAGGCCTGGTTAGAAGAGGGTGATTTGGCAGAGGGGAGACTTTGAGGGTGGGAGACTCCAAAGCAGGAGTGGCAGCCCCAATGCCAGACGAATGGGGAGGGGTTCCTTCTACCTTCAGAGGGAGACCACTGAAGGCTCTGGGTGTGCGGGCACACAGTCCAGTTTATATACTTTCAAGATTAGTCTTACATCTGTGCTGGGAATAATTTCATAAGGAGTCCTCTTTCCTCCCCTACCTCGCCCAACACTCCCCGCATCCTCCCTTACATCCGTAGGCATCACTTTGGTCATCTGAAGAATACAATTGATCTCCTGGCTATATTCTTGGCCTTTGTCTGGTCATTCTCACCACAGGAAGAATGATTTATTTTTTTCTCCCTGCCAATAGTTTTTCTGAGATACAATTCACATGCCATACCATTTTTTTCTTTTTAATTTTTGGCTGCCCTGAGTCTTCGTTGCTCCCCACAGGCTTTGTCTAGTTGTAGCATGCAAGGGTTACTGTCCAGTTGCAATGTGGTGGCTTCTCTTGTTGCAAAGCAATGGTTCGTGGGGTGGGCTTCAGTAGTTCTGGCGCATGGGCTTAGTTGTCCTCCACCATGTGGAATCTTCCCAAACCAGGGATCAAACCCAACTACTGGATCACCTGGGAAGTCCACAGTTTTTTAAAAATATATTCACTGAGTTGTCCAACCATCATATTCTAAGTTTAGAACATTTTCATCACCCCATAAAGAAAGCCCATGCCCATTATCCAGAGTCATCTTTCAAAACTGCAAATCATATCACGTAACTCCCCTGCTTTATATCCTCAGTGGCTCCCACTGCACTTAAGAGGACCATTTCTTTGCCATGGTCCTCAGGGCCCTGCATGATGTGATGCTGTGTACATCTCCATCACCCCATTACTTTTCTACCACCTTTTCTATACCCCAGTTACACTGACCTCTTTTCTGCTGTTTTCTACCCATAGGCCTTTGCAAATGGTATTTCCTTTGCCTGGACTCTGCAAATGCTCACCTCACTAACTCCTTCTTCAGGCTTTTCTCTATCAAATTCCTCTATTCATTTCCTTCCTAGTGTTTCTGCACTCTGTGATTATCTCATTTATTTATGCAATTACTTTTTATTGCCTGTTCCCCACACTATGTTGGTTCCATTGCTAACAATAGATGGAGTGCCTGGTATGTACTAGGCATGAACAAGTAATTGTTGGCTGAGAGATGAATTAAGGACAGGAGGGAGAAGGACATGGGGAGGTCGGTACACTGAGGTAGATGAAGATGGGGAAAACTGGAAGCAGACGGAAGGGGCAAGTCAGTGGATCCATAAATGTGAAATGCCTCCAAGATATCCAAGTGGAGATGTCCTAGCTTAGCTGACATTTTACAAGTTTAAAGCTAAAAAGAGCAATCTAGATGGGATATAAAATGTGGACGTCACAGGATACAGATGACATTTTAAATCTTAGGAATGAGTTAAAGGACTTACCTTTGAGAAGTGGCTCTTAGGGATTCCATCACCAGATATCACAGACATTACAGATTGGGAGTCTGTGTCAATGAAAGAATGAGTGAATCAGTGGGAGAAAACAGCAAAAGAGTGAAAGGGAGTCACCAGGAAGATGGGCAAAGCCTGGGAAGCATTAGGGTAACAGAAACAAAGGACAAGGTTTCGGGTGAAACCTGTGGTCAACAACATAAAACAACATAAAATTATGGTGAGAGGACTCAGGAGATACAGGAACCAAAGTCTGAAAGTATATGTCTCTGGTAGTTTAGGTTGAGCAGAAAGACTGGAATCCAGACTAGAAACACAGAGAAGATTAAGGGAGGGCATATGCAATACCAGTCTTCTTAGAATCTAATATAATAAACATATGTTGATGTAAGCCACTGAATTTGTGGTAATTTGTTACAGCAGTAAGAGAAAACTAATACAAGGTTTATTCCAGGAATCATTCATTTTCTCACAAAATCATATGATTACATATATCCATAAACAAAAAATAGGATTGATGGATAGGTCTCTATCCCTCATAAAATCATAAATAGGAATAGAAGTAAAATACTTAAGTACAAAAAGACTTTTTACCAAAACTCAAAAGTCAAATAAAAATCTCAAAGTTGTTTCCACTAAAATTCAGATCAAGGCAAGTATGTCCACTACTTGTTAAAATTGTGTTGGAGGATCTAGCTAGACCATGCAATCAGAGCTGGTTTAAATAATCTCAAAGTGCAATTGGAGGGCTTCCCTGGTGGTTCACCGGTGAAGAATCCACCTGCCAGGACAAGAGACACAGTTTGCGTGCTTGGGCCAGGAGGACCCCACATGTTGCAGAGCGACTAAGCCCGTGCAGCATGGCTGTGGGGCCTGTGCTCTGGAGCAACTACTGAGGCCCACACGCCTGGAGTCCGTCTCCACAGCGAAGGGAAGCCACCACACTGCAAGGAAGGCAGGCCCTGCCCCAGAAACGAGAAAGCCCTCGCACAGGAACAGAGACTAGAACAGCCAAAAATAAGTGCATACAACAATAAAGTCCAACAGGAAGAACAAATGCCTGCGTAGATCCCAGAACACTGTGAATAGGAGAATGGTAGTGGAGTAGAACTGGCCAAGAAAAGGACAAGATGAATTCAGAAATAGCTGCAGATAGATTTTGGAAATTAATATGTGGCTAAGACTGTTGAGTGGAAAGATGATTAATCTGATAAGTGATGTTGACATTATAGACCATGATTACAGGAAAAAGAAATAAAAGCCTGGCTGGGCTGTAACCCAGCAGTTCTCAACTGGGGGGACTTTACCCCCAAAGGACATTTGGCAGTGTCTGGTGACGTTTTGGTTGTCACAGCTGGGGCCTGCTATTGGCATGTAGAGAGTGAATGCCAGGGATGCTGCTAACCATCCTGCAGCGGCACAGGACAGCCCCCACAACAAACAGTTCTCTGAGTCCGAATGTCAGTAGTGCTGTGGTTTAGAAAACTCGCTCTGAAATAACACAAAACACCAAAATACTTTTCTGATATATTAAAGGTTTCATAATAAATATTTAAATATAAAACAAGATAGCGGGGGGGTGGAATATAACTTTGGGGTGGAAAGTCTTCCCAAAGTCTGGAAACCATGAAGCCTCTCTCTTCTTATATATAAGTTTCTTTTTGACTGCACATAAATTTTGAGTTTTTCTAGTAGAAAATAAAATATATAAGAAAATGAGAGAATAGTTATAAAATATGTGAAAGACAAAACCCCTAATATGTGATTATACTACAATTCTTAACATCAAATTAAAAACAGGATATGTAAATATTTTATGAATAGGGGCTTATGAACTTTACTCATAAAGTTTATGAGGGGTTCAACCTAATAAGTAGAGAAATGCAAAGTGTAGCATTAGCAGGATTGGCTAAAATTTAAGAGCAATTTGTGTCCACAATCCCTTATTTTTTCCCAATCCAAAATTCATAAAGTCCTGGAAACCTGAAAAATGTCTTGGCTTTGTTAAATTTGAGGCCAGTTCATTAAGCAGCAAGACTTAACCTGAGCTACTATGAGGCTCTTCGCAGTCTTCACGTAACTTGTTTGGTGAGAATATTTCTTATATATCGCTCAGTCGTGTCCGACTCTTCGCGACCCATGGACTGTAGCCCACCAAGCTCCTCTGTCCATGGGATTCTCCAGGCAAGAATACTGGAGTGGGTTGCCATTTCCTTCTCCAGGGGATCTTCCCGACCCAGGGATCGAACTCAGGTCTCCCACATTGCAGGCAGATGCTTTAACCTCTGTACCACCAGGGAAGCCCCTTATATCCTGCTATAGAACCATTAATTAATGTGTTTGATTAAGAGATACTACCTCAGAGCCTGCTCGGCGTGTCATAGAGTTTCCTTAAATCCAGAAAATTCTGTATTCTAAAACATAAGGATTTTGAATAAGAGTTTATAGATCTGTAATTTCCAGAGCTGACAAGGATGCAGTCAATGAGATATTGACTGATTTTCAAGTATTAAAACAATATTATATCCCTGGGATAATCCCACTTGGTCATAAATGTATTATATTTTATGGAATGTTGGGTTTGATTTGCTCATGTTTTATAGGGATATTTAAGCCTGTATTCATGAGGGCTACTGGCCTGCACTTTTCTTTTTGTAATGACTTCATAGGTAATGGTGGCCTCAGCACAGGTTTCTTTAGCATTCTTCATTTCTCTGTTTCCTGCAAGTGTTTGTATGGGATTGTTGTTTATTTCTACTGTAATAAAGTTGACCAGTGAAATCATCTGAGCCTGGATTTTTCTTTCGGAGAATGTTTGGATAACAAAGTCAGTTTCTTAACGTGTGTTTTTGTTCTTTGGTGTTTTTGTTTTTGTTTTTGTTTTTGGTGGGGGTAGGGGGAGCCTGAAAGCAAATACCTCCCCACCCCACACTGTCTCCACAGTCAGAACCTTGTCACGTTCTCAGCCCCGACCAGCCAAGGGCAGGGAGATGGTTCTGCAGTGATTGCCTTAGACAAGTCAGGATTTATCCCTGAACCAGGATAAGCGGCACCTTCTCAAAGATGGAACCCAGTCACGATTCTGTAGGCAAAGAAGCAGAGAATAGAGATAATACAGCCAACCCAGACTGCTACAGAATGAGAAGGAGGAAAGGAAGAAAAATGGAAAGACTGGAGGAATTATCCCCTCAAAGACTAAATCCAGAGAAACTGTCACCATTAAAGAGCAGGTTAGCTTGGTTTCCCTTCAGTAGGAATGAGGATCAGAACAGGATATGCTTGAATTTGAGGATTCTTTGACCTGTCATCCATTTTTCAAGAAGGAATTCTAGATTCTCAGGGCTCACAGTCTCAAGGAAAATAATCTGCCTGCTTGCTTGCTTGTACTGTTTCGTCTCAGAAAGGATTTCAGTTCGGTTCAGTCTCTCACTCGTATCTGACTCTTTGCGACCCCATGGACTGCAGCATGACAGGGATCCATCGTCAACTCCCAGAGTTTGCTCAAAATGTCCATCGAGTCAGTGATGCCATCTAACCATCCCATCTGTCATTCCCTTCTCTTCCTGCCTTCAATCTTTCCCAGCAATAGGGTCTTGTCAAATGAGTCACTTCTTCGCATCATGTGACCAAAGTATTGCAGCTTTAGAAAGGATTTGGTGTCCATTAGTCAAGATGTGATACATTATCCTGCAATAACAACCCAAAATCTCAGTAGCTCAACACGGAAAAGTTGATTTCTCATTGCTCATACTACACATTCATCTTAGTTTTACAGGGTTTTGCTCCATCTTGCTGCTTTCAAGGACTTAGGCTGACGGAGGCTCCACCATCCAGAACCACCACTCTGCCCCTTAGAGGCTTCTGTCTAGCAGTGACAGGTATATTTCTACTAACAGTTCACCAACCAAATAAGTCACATGGTCAAACCTTTCCTCAGGAGGCCAGTGTAAACATAAAAGAAGAAAGAATCTTGCTCATCATCCACTTGTAAAAACTAAGTCAACAACCCACAGCTGCAGTTGCCCACCAACAGTGTGCCCTGAGGAGAATTCAGGATGGATAAAAATAGGATGAAGTCTCTGTTTTAGACATGTGGCTCCTAGACAGTTAAGATGCTTATCTAAAGAAGGATTTCAAAAAGAAAAGAAAAAAATTTCAGTGACCCCAGATGCTTGCATCTTTCCATGCATAGAAAATCACTAACATTATTAACTTGAGATGTCTGTTCTCTGTGATTAGCAGTAATGTTTTACCAAGATGTATGCATGAATATATTTCTCAGTCAGAAAATTCGTATATGCACTAGATCCCCCTACTTCTGAGCTCCTCAGAGCTATCTTGAGAGGCTGTCTCCCAGGCTATAGTCCTCAGTAAGGATCCCTGAATAAAACTGAAACTCACTGTTTGTACATTGTGTTTCTGTTGTTGTTTTCCCAGCTGACACCAGGAATGAAATCTTATCAGCCTGGAAAGAGAAGAACCAGAAATATCAAGTGAACAATAAGTATGACCACTAGGCCAGGTGTCTGTATTTATAAGCACACATGGAAGAGGAAACGCCAAACACTCTCACTTAGCCTTTGAACGATTCACCTCATAGCCAGTATTCCATCCGATCAGTCAGGAGACAAAGCAGCATCCCCAGAGAGCACAGCCCAGTCAATAACACCCCACTGTGGGGGCTTACCTGCCAGCGCAGTGGCGCGGAATCCACCTGCCAATGCAGGAGGCACGGTTCCGTCCCTGATCTGGGAGGACCCACGTGCTGTGCAGCAGCCAGGCCTCCAGGCCTCAGCTATTAGCCTGTGCTCTACAGCCTGTGAGCCACAACTGCGGAAGCCCTGGCGCCTAGGGCCTGTGCTCAGCAACGAGAGAAGAGGTGAGAGTCGCACCACAACTGGAGAGCAGCCCTGCTCTCCACAGCCAGCCAGAGAGAAGTCTGCACAGCAGCTAGGACCCGGCACAGCCAGAAAATAACCCACACCGCGCTGAAGCACTGGTGCGTCTCACTTTTTCCCTTTCAGGGCTTTTTCCCTTTCAGGGCTTTTTGCCTTTCAGGGCTAAATCTGCCAGCTGGGGTATTATCTGCCCCAGTGTTTTTGTCCTAGAATTTGACAAATAGTTATTTTAGAGTCTCATAACTCATATTACTAAGTTACATGAGTCTGAGAAATCTAAGACTTCCCTATGTCCCTGGGCTAGTATAAAAGAAAAGCAAGGTGTGTGGTTAGCCAAAGTCACTGGGAGTGACTGGGTTGGGGGTTTCCACTTGAGTAGACGAGCCATGTTTAGGGGATAGTCACAAGCCAGGGGACCAGGGTTAGGAAAGAGTAGAAGGGGGTTATAAAAGTTCAAGTAGTTGGGTTCAATGACTGTTTCAGGGCCAAACCTCATTTCTGGGTGCTTCACCAGCCCCGTCTCAATGGGGCCTTTCAACAAGCCCAAGTCTCCAAGAAACAGGCTCAAAGATGTGCGTGGTCAGAGATCCAATGAGTGGGCACAGTGGAACTAGATTCCAGGCCATGTCCAAAATCCATACCCCTTTCTCCACCCCAGCCAGTGGGAGAACCAAGGGCATCTGGCCAAAAGGAACACTAAATGAGTGGCAACCTCCAGCAAAGAAGGTGCAGCTACACCCCAGGGCTGTTGGGAGGGAGAAGTCTTGGGCTTCTGGCTGACCCCAGGAAGAGCAGTTGCCCAGAAGCTCAAAGAAGTCTCAGGAGCAGGAACATGCAAACCAACCCAGAGTCCTACCCAGACCCAGATATGTGCTGCCCCTCCAAGGGGCACAAGCCTCTCCAGACTCCATGTAACCAGCATGGGGTGCCCCATCCGCACACTCCCACCTGAGCCCTGAGGTAGGCTGGGCCTGGGGACTTGATTTAGCCCAGGAAGTCCTTTCCTTGTTAACGCATTGAAAATGGTTGGAAACCATTGTTCTTGGTTACCATTGTGGAATTTCACTGGGGCAGGATAAGGACCCCCTGCTCTTTAAACACTAAACATACTGTTTGACACATTTATAAACTTGTATCATTTTGATACAAGGAGAAGGAAATGGCAACCCACTCCAGTATTCTCACCTGGAGAATCCCATGGACAGAGGAGCCAAGATGCCTGTAGTCCATGGGCTCGCAAAGAGCTGGACACATCATTTTGATAAGGTATATGTTCTGTATCTGACTTGGCCTGGATTCCCCTGAAAGCAGAGCCTATGGGATGTTGGTTGAGCAGGTGACCATGAAGAGAGTGAGCAGTAGAGAGACAACCAACGTAACCCCGGGTCACCAAACTGGTCGTCTTTGCATTCAGTCAGTCCCCTAGGTTATTCTGGGGCTCATGAAATGTCTCCAAACCATCCTGCTGGGGAGGAGAGAAGGAATTTATATATATAATTTATGTACTTTTGGTCTTTGTTGCTGCACTTGGGCCTTCTCTAGTTGAAGTGGGCGAGCAGAGACTACTCTCAGGCTGTGGTGCACGGGCTTCTCATCGTGGTAGCTTTTGTTATTGCAGAGAACAGGCTTCAGTAGTTGCAGCTCACAGGGTCAGAGGTTGTGATGCACAGGCTTAATTGCTCTGTGATATGTGCAGTCTTCTCAGACCAGGGAACGAAATCGTGTCCCCTGCATTGGCAGGTGGATTCTTAACCACGACCACCAGGAAAATCCAGACCGAAGGAATTTATCCATCGGCTCCTGACCCCTTCTTCCAGCACAAGTCTAAAGTCCAGTTGTACCTGCGAAAAACCTGCTTAGGATGGTCTCCCAGTGAGGGGCAGAATAAAGATGAGTGAGGTTAGGTGAGTCTGAAGAGGTGCACATGAGCTCAGAACCCCTCCTGAGAAAGGGACCTGAAGGAAGCAAGAGGACCCTAAGAAAACACAATTACTACCAAGCTCTTCACATCAGGGCCGTTTATACTAGGGGAAAGTTGGAATGTGTTTGGGATAGATTCTGGAAAGTGGGATTGCCTGGGTAAAGGTGCATGGGATTTTATCAATACTACATGTCAAATCTTCACTCTCAGAAGGTTGTACCACTTTGTATTTTCCCCAACAATTTATGTGCCAGCCTCCTCACAGCTTTGCCAACGTAGTGTGTTGCGAAAACTTGGGTTTTTGCTGGTCTTGCAGGTGAGAGATGACATCTTAGGACACTTTTCATTTTGTATTTCTGTTATTATGAGCAAAATTGAGCACCCACAAGAATTTTCATGGCACTAGGCTTTTCACTGGGCCTCCCAGTTGGTGCTAATGGTAAAGAACCTGCCTGCCAATGCAGAAGACATAAAGATGCAGGTTTATCTCCTGGGTTGGGAAGATCCCCTGGAGGAGGGCATGGCAACAGACTCCAGAATTTTCTTGCCTGGAGAATCCCCATGGACAGAGGAGTCTGGTGGGATATAGTCCAAAGTGTCACAAAGAGTCGGACACAACTGAAGCGACTTAGCACACACACACGCAGGCCCTTCATTGTAATATTAACTATATTAGCTAATTACAAGAAATACAAAACCACAATGAGAGACACCGCTTCACACCCATTAGGATAACAACTATTAAAACAAAAACAGAAAATAATAAACATTGGTGAAGATGTGGAGAAATTGGAGCCCTTGGTGCAGCGTTGGTGGGAATGTAAAATGATACAACCACTATGGAAAATAGCAGTTCCTTAAAAAAAAAAATAGCATAGGATTACTTTCAGTTAAGTTCAGTTGCTCAGTCGTGTCCGACTCTGCGACCCCATGAATTGCAGCACACCAGGCCTCCCTGTCCATCAGCAACTCCCCGGAGTTCACTAAGACTCACGTCCATCGCGTTAGTGATGCCATCCAGCCGTCTCATCCTCTGTTGTCCCCTTCTCCTCCTGCCCCCAATCCCTCCCAGCATCAGAGTCTTTTCCAGTGAGTCAACTCTTCACATGAGGTGGTCAAAGTACTGGAGTTTCAGTTTCAGCATCATTCCTTCCAAAGAAATCCTAGGGCTGATCTCCTTCAGAATGGACTGGTTGGATCTCCTTGCAGTCCAAGGGACTCTCAAGAGTCTTCTCCAACACCACAATTCAAAAGCATCAATTCTTCAGCACTCAGCCTTCTTCACAGTCCAACTCTCACATCCGTACATGACCACAGGAAAAACCATAGCTTTGACTAGATGGACCTTAGTTGGCAAAGTAATGTCTCTGCTTTTTGAATACGCTATCTAGGTTGGTCATAACTTTTCTTCCAAAGAATAAGCGTCTTTTAATTTCATGGCTGCAGTCACCATCTGTAGTGATTTTGGAGCCCCCCAAAATAAAGTCTGACACTGTTTCCACTGTTTCCCATCTATTTCCCATGAAGTGATGGGACCAGATGCCATGATCTTCGTTTTCTGAATGTTGAGCTTTAAGCCAACTTTTTCACTCTAGTCTTTCACTTTCATCAAGAGGCTTTTTAGTTCCTCTTCACTTTCTGCCATAAGGGTGGTGTCATATGCATATCTGAGGTTATTGATATTTCTCCCGGCAATCTTGATTCCAGATTGTGTTTCTTCCAGTCCAGCGTTTCTCATGATGTACTCTGCATAGAAGTTAAATAAGCAGGGTGACAATATACAGCCTTGACATACTCCTTTTCCTATTTGGAACCAGTCTGTTGTTCCATGTCCAGTTCTAACTGTTGCTTCCTGACCTGCAAACAGATTTCTCAAGAGGCAGGTCAGGTGGTCTGGTATTCCCATCTCTCTCAGAATTTTCCAGTTTATTGTGATCCACACAGTCAAAGGCTTTGGCATAGTCAATAAAGCAGAAATATATGTTTTTCTGGAACTCTCTTGCTTTTTCCATGATCCAGCGGATGTTGGCAATTTGATCTCTGGTTCCTCAGGCTTTTCTAAAACCAGCTTGAACATAAGGGAGTTCACGGTTCACATATTGCTGAAGCCTGGCTTGGAGAATTTTGAGCATTACTTTACTAGCATGTGAGATGAATGCAATTGTGCGGTAGTTTGAGCATTCTTTGGCATTGCCTTTCTTTGGGATTGGAATGAAAACTGACCTTTTCCAGTCCTGTGGCCACTGCTGAGTTTTCCAAATTTGCTGGCATGTTGAGTGCAGCACTTTCACAGCATCATCTTTTAGGATTTGAAATAGCTCCACTGGAATTCCATCACCTCCACTAGCTTTGTTCGTAGTGATGCTTTCTAAGGCCCACTTGACTTCACATTCCAGGATGTCTGGCTCTAGGTGAGTGATCACACCATCATGATTATCTGGGTTGTGAAGATCTACAGTTCTTCTGTGTATTCTTGCCACCTTCTTAATATCTTCTGCTTCTGTTAGGTCCATACCATTTCTGTCCTTTATCGAGCCCATCTTTGCATGAAATGTTCCCTTGGTATCTCTAATTTTCTTGAAGAGCTCTCTAGTCTTTCCCATTCTGTTCTTTTCCTCTATTTCTTTTCATTGATCACTGACAACAGACCATTACTCAACCTTAAAAAGCAAGGAAATTCTTGCACATGCTGCAACATAGATGACTCTTGAGGACATTGTGATAAGTGAAATAAGCTGGTCACAAAAGGATAAACACTGTATGATTCCACTTACATGATGTACTGAGACAAATTCATAGAAACAGAAAGTATCAATAGAATGATAGCTACCAAGGGCTGGGTAGAGGAGGGAGAAATGGAAAGTTGTTGTCTAATGGCTACAGAATTTCAGAGTTTTTTTTTTTAAGTAATTTTATCTATTTAATTTTTATTTTTGACTGTACTTGGGTCTCTGTTGCTGTGCATGGGCTTTCTCTAGTTGCAGCAAGCAAGGGCTGCTCTCCAGCTGAAGTGCACCAGCTTCTTTTGTTGCAGAGCACAGGCTCTAGGGTGAGTGCACTTCAGTAGTTGTGGGCCATGGGCTCGGCAGCTGTCGTACCTGGGCTTAACTGTCCCATGTGGAATCTTCCAAGAACAGGGATTGAACCAGTGTCCCCTGCATTGGTAGATGGATTCTTAACCACTGGATCCTCAAGGAAGTCCCAGAATTTCAGCTTTGCAATATGAAAAGAGTTCTGGAAATAGATGGTGGTTACAGTTGCACAAGGTGAGTATACTTCATGCCACTGAACCATAGGTTTTAAAAAGTTAAGATGATAAATTTTACATGTATTTCATCACAATTTTAAAAGAGACAAGAGAAATCTAAAGATTAAATACGTAGTGAAATAGATTATGCAACCCTTACCCAATAGAAGGGCTTCCCTGATAGCTCAGTTGGTAAAGGATCTGCCTGCAATGCAGGAGACCCAGGTTCAATTCCTGGGTCAGGAAGATCCCCTGGAGAAGGGATAGGCTACCCACTCCAGTATTCTTGGTCTTCCCTTGTGGCTCAGCTGGTAAAGAATCTGCCTGCAATGTGGGAGACCTGGGTTTGATCCCTGGGTTGGGAGGATCCCCTGGAGAAGGGAAAGGCTACCCACCCCAGTATTCTTGCCTAGAGAATTCCATGGACTGTATATCCATGGGGTTGCAAAGAGCTGGAGACAACTGAGCAACTTTAACTTTTATCCAATAGAATATCACTGCAGCTATGAAAGGGAAAAAGGAGTATCTATGTATTGCTGAGGCATTACCTGCAGGATAGGTCATTCAGTGAAAAAAGTAAGGGTGTTGGGCTGCAACCCACAGGCCTACAAGCCTTGTAATTGCCCAGCCATGAGCCTAAAGAAAGAGCTCAGCAACAGTGACAGAAACCTCAACAATTTATTGGGTAGGGAATCTTATAAGTCTCAAGCAAAGTCCTGGAGCAACATCCCAATGTGTGCAGCAGAGGGCAGGACGACAGGAATAGCAGCCTTCACTCCTGAGGGGGAGCAGGAGAATACAATAGGTAAGGGGGACTGACGTTAGGCTGTTTCATCAGTGGCCAGGGAAACCAGCGCCTGGGGCAGGCGACAGCCAGGTGGGCAGCCACCACCTAGGACCTATGATTGAAAGGAATGGATAGTCAGGCGAGTGGGGGTTTGTGGAACAAGGACTGGTCAAGCAGGGAATGTACAGAGGGCAAAACAACAGCCATTTTGAGTGGCCTGACTTTACAAAGGGGCTTTACAGATTTTACCATATACTGCAGTATCCAAGAAAGAAAAGAAATGCAAGCATATATGCTTGTATTTTCAAATAGAAACAACAGAGGTATATTTTAAAATTTTAATAGAAACATTTACCTAGATGGGGAGGAAGGATCATGGTAGAAGGTACAGGGGTATATCTAGACATATACGTACACACCTTGCTTCATAGTTCTGTCTCTGGAAACATAAATGTGCACACAATTTTTAATTTAATCAATATAGAATTAGTTGGATTGATTTCTCTGCAGTCTTAGTAAGCACAGCCATAGCCTCAGAGGAGTATGGATAGCGATTTTTTGAGATTTCATCCACTGATTAAAAAAACACAGAAAATAACAAGTATCGATGAGAATGTGGAGAAACTGGAATTTTCATACATTACTGGTAGGGATGTAAAATGACTGCTTTGGAAAATAGCCTGACTTCCTAAAATGTTTATACACAGAATTAGCATACTCAAGAGAAATGAAAATACATGTCCTCAGATGGCAGGGGAGCTTAGGGAAGAATAGAAATATGTATGGCTGAGTCCCTTTCTTTTTCACCTGAAGCTATCACAGCACTTTCATTAGCTAAACACCAATACAAAATAAAAAAATTTTTTAAGAAAAACACATGTCCACAGAAAGGCATGTATACAAATGTTCTTAGCAGCTTTTTTTTTTTAAAATAGCCCCAAACTATGAAAAACCCAAATTTCTACCAATAGGTAAATAGATAAGCAAATTGTGGTATTTCCATACAATGGAATATATCACTCACTGTAAAAAGTAATGCTGATGTACAGAACAATATAGATTAATCTCAAAATAGTAATGAAAGGTAAAAGAAAGTAGGGTTTTTTTTTAGTACATATTGAATAAATCCATTTGCAGAAATTTCTAAAAATAAAAACTATTAATAATCTATATGTGACGAAAAGTAGAGTAGTAGTGTCCTGGGGGAGGGGTAGGACAGAAGAATTACTGAGGAACACAAAGAAGTTTGGGGGTAATGAATATATTCATGACTTGATTGTATTGTTGGTTTCACGGGTATATACATAAGCCAAAACTCATCTGATTATATACTTTAAATATATGCAGTTGTTTACAAAAAGTAGATGAGATAATAAATAATACTTAAAATTTTAAAAACAATGAATGTTGTAAGTATTTGGAGGATATATTCTATCAAATTAGAAATTTATTTCTATTTTTAGTTTATGATGAGATAGCGATAAAGAATCTGCCTGCCAATGCAGGAGACACAGAAGACTGCAATCTGATCCCCTGGAGTAAGAAACGGCAACCCACTCCAGTATTCTTGTCTGGAAAATGCCATGGACTGAAGACCCTGGCAGGCTACAGTCTACATGGTTGCAAAGAACTGGATAAAACTGAGCAACTGAGCACGCATGAGCGCAAAGTATTTATCAACTGCATTTTGGGCATCTGTTGAGCTTATCCTACAGTTTTTCTCCTTTAATCTGTTTATATGGTATATTACATTTATAGATTTCCTAACATTAATTCATCTTTGTATACCCGTGATAAGTTAAATAATGACACATTGTAATTTGAATGCGCTGATGATTTGCTAATTCTTGGGAAATTTTGCATTTGTCTTTTATTTCTAACTTCTAGTTTAACTGCTTCTGTCTTCTGGTGGGAATGGCCTGTGGTTTTCTTTCTCATACAGTCCTTGGCTGGTTTTGACCTCAAAGCTGAGGAATGTTCTCTTTCTGTTCTCCAGATAAGTTTGTTCTTTTATGGTTGGAATGATCTGTTCCTTGACAATCTGATGGAGCCTGCCTATGCAAACATCCAGGCTTGATATTTTTTTGTGTGTGAGAAGATTTCTAATTACTAATTAAACCTCTGTAATGGTTACAAGGAAAGTTAAGGCTTCCTTTTTCATTCCTTTGAAAAGAAATTACAGAAAATATCAGTTATATACAAAGTTAGAGAACAGTCTGATGAACCCTCATGTACTCATCACCCAGCTTTCATAACACTTAAGATCAAACCTTTTTCGTCTGTACGTTTACCCACTATACCTGCTTACTCCAAGACTTTGGAAACAAATTCCAGACATCTTATCTTTTTAATCTGTAAATACGCCAGCAAATTGTTCTTAAAGAAGATTTAAAAAATAATCTAATGCTTATATATCACACCTACAAAAATTTAGCAATTCCTTTTTTTTTCTTTTGGTCATACCATTAGCCTGTGAGATCTGAGTTCCCTAACCAGGGATCAAATGCAGGTGCCCAACAGTGGAAGTGCTGAGTCTCAACCACTGGACCACCAGGCAATTTCCTAGCAATTCTGTAATATTATCAAATATAATCAAATATCTGTTTTTAATCCTTCCCTTATTGTTTTGCATTACTTATTTTGGTAGTGGTTTTTTTGTTGTTGTTTTGTTTGCTTGAAGTCAGGAACCAAATAATGTCCATTCATTGTAACTAGTTGATTTGTTTCTTTATAGGTCTGCTGTGGCTCAAGGGTTAGGCCCCACTCCCCTATCTGCCTTTCACTTTTGATGCTACACAGAGGCTGCACCCCAAGCCATTGACTTGCCTTTACTTTCTCTCTGGAGAGTTGTGGGACCATTGCTATGACCCCAGGACATGGATCTCAAAGTTCCAAACCCACCCCTAGTCTCTGTTGAATACACATTGGTCCCATGACCCTGTTTCCCTTACTTCAAGCCAGCCCTGGATGATTAGAGCTAGATTGGACATAGATCAGTTGAAAACAGACTGATAATACTACAGTATTGTTAAACTTTTGTAGGTGAAGTATATTAGGAGAGGACAGAAAGCAGCAGGCACACCACCAGGGGTGGCTTCCAAGCAGGCAGGAACAAGGTTCCTAAACTGTGCTCCAGAGACAGCTGGTACTCATTCCTGCCCTCGCCCACTCCTGCTCCAGGGTCACACGCAAGGGCCTCTCCCTCTCTGTCAGCACCATTCCTAGTGACCAAACAGGCTCTGTGGGCCTTTGGTCCCTGCCCAACCCTCTGGTTGCCACAGACTTCTGTGGTAATCCCACCCACACGTGTACAGATGTACACAGAACACCCGTGGGCACCGGCTTCTGAGTGATCTGCTCCATGTCCTAGACATGTCTGAAAATCAAAGGCAGGCAAGGCCAGGCACAGACTGACTATAGAGATCAGTCTTGGTAGGAGTGGCCCCAGGAGTATGAGGTTGGAGGCACACATGAAACTGGTGGGTGAGGCAGGAGCGATGGTAAGTGACAGCAGGAGGCTGTTCAGAGCTAAGCTAGACGGGAACAGGAGAAGCAGAGAAAGCCAGAAGCAGGGGAAACAGGTGGTTTTCTGGGAAACACCCTAGGTGAACTGTGACGTCGTGAAGTCATTTAGTTGTGTCCAACTCTTTGCGACCCCAAGGACTATACAATCCATGGGATTCTCCAAGCCAGAATACTGGAATGGGTAGCTTTTCCCTTTCTCCAGGGGATTTTCCTGACCCAGGGATTGAACCCAGGTCTCCCGCATTGCAGGTGGATTCTTTACCAGTTCAGCGACAAGAGAAGCCCAAGAATACTGGGGTGGGTAGCCTATCCCTTTCTCCAGCGGATCTTCCTGACCCAGGAATTGAACCTGGGTCTCCTGCATTGCAGGCAGATTCTTTACCAACTGAGCTATCAGGGAGGCCCAAAAATCAGCTGGGTCCCAAAGTCAAGAGGGCATAGCCCCAACCTAACCAATGCAAGGCCAATGCCTTGGCTCTACTGAGCACATTACCATGTCTGCACCTGCTTGGAAGTCACATTCTGCTCCTCTCTCCTGTTATCCTACATGTATTCTAGAAAGCACTTCCATCCTGGGATTTGCAGGTTGTTTTGTGGTCACATACTCTTTTTCAGATTGTCTGCTTTTCTTCTTAAGAGCTGTTTTGCTTGCTTCTTATGCTCCTTTAGCTAATATTCTATTCCAGCCCCCAGTCTCTACACAGTCACCACTAACCATTTTTTTCTCTTTTTTTATTATGATAAAATACACATGACAAAAAATTTACTATCTTAATCATTCTTTAGTGTTCTGTTTGGTGGTATTAAACATATTCACATTGTTGTACGGTCGTCACCACCATCCATCCTCATAACTCTTCATCTTGTAAAAGCGAAATGACTGACGTTTTTACTGGCTTGTGATACTATCCCAGCTGCCATTTATCACCTGGACTGATGGGGTGGGTTAAGTACAGAGCACTGTGGCTGCAGGTAGAGGTCCTGGTCTCATCACTGCTGCCTGCTGGGCTTGATTCCAGTTCTGGGATTTGCCTTCTGTTAAGGACTGAATGTGTCCATGCTGCTGCTGCTGCTGCTGCTAAGTAGCTTCAGTTGTGTTCGACTCTGTGCGACCCCATAGATGGAAGCCCACCAGGCTCTCCCATCCCTGGGATTCTCCAGGCAAGAACACTGGAGTGGGTTGCCATTTCCTGCTCCAATGCATGAAAATGAAAAGTGAAAGTGAAGTTGCTCAGTCATGTCCGATTCTTGGCGACCCCTTGGACTGCAACCTACCAGGCTCCTCCATCCATGGGATTTTCCAGGCAAGAGTACTGGAGTGGGTTGCCATTGCCTTCTCCGTAGCATATGTCAAAACCCTACCCTGAAATATGATGGAATTAGGAAGATGATTCAGATTAGATGAGATCATGACGTGGAGCCCACATGATGGGATTAGGGCCTTTAAGAGAACTAGCTTCCCACCTCTGCTCTCTGCCATGTGAGGATACAAGAAGTTGGCCATCTGCAAGAGGGCCTCACTTAATCATGCTGGCACCCTGATCTAAGATTTCTACCCTCTAGAACTACGAGAAACTAATTTTGGTTGTTTATAAGCCCCCTCCCCAGTCTATGAAATTTTATTATAGCAGCCTGAACGAAGACATCCACAGAAGGTCTGAATTTGGTTAGTCACTGTCACATTCATTTCTCTGCATGCCATACATCAGCATCTCACACTGTCCAGTCTCCTTGTTGATATATCTGGTTGGTACAGATCTTGCTCCATGTTCTTGGGTATGGAAGATATCTGGTTTTTAAGTGTTTTTCAATAACTCAATTTGTATGTCAAACCTGCCACTCTACTGCAGTGATGGAAAAACTTGTCTATTTGGAGCATTTCTTACCCACCTTTCCTAGGATGTATCTAAAAACTGATCTAATATTAAGTAAGGCTTTTTAATAGCAAGACTGTCACATCTCTGCTGGCATGTCTCATCCTTGTTCCCCACACTTTCTATCACTTATTCTCTACCTCCATTGGCTGCCCACTTATTTTGCACCTAAGAACACTATGACTGATTACCCTCATTACCACAGATCTTGTAGAAGAGCAAGGCCCCCAAGTTACCACTCCAATCTTGTGCAAAGTATGATAAGAATGCCCCCTAGCTTCTGATTGGTAAAATCACCATCTGGAATGGTTAAATGCCATTCCTGAATCCTATCATCCCCAGTGACACTAAGGAGCCCAGTTCCACAACAGCATTTCCTGCTTCAAACCAGGCCCACTGGGGACAGTCATCAACACCTTCTAAATGAAACAATGCCCACCCCCCTTCCCAACCACTGTCATATTTCTTCTGCCTTGGCCAAAGGAGCATCCTCTGGGCAGCTCCCAGAGAACAGAGTCAAACGGTGAATCTTCTGGTCTCATGTAATAAACTCATTCTGATATTTCTACTTCCCTGTAGCCTTCAGACCCCTTTAAAGAGCTCAGCCAAGGCAATTCTGGCATCTCCACCTCACCGACCTTAGACTACCATCATGTCCAAGTTACCAGAGTCATCCAGCAGCACATTAGGATGAGTTCTGGGTGTTCTTGGCAGAACATTACATCTTGAGTCATGGGAAATGCTTCCATTGCAATCACTTCCTACCCAGTCTTATATACCCTCTCACCCCCATCAGTTACCCTCAAGATCCCCTCCGTCGTCCATTACCCCAGAGGTCGTGTGGTTAGACATGTCCTGCAACCTTTGGGTGATCAAGTAGGGACTGTGCTTCATGGCTTGGGTATGCTGAGACTCAATACTAGTTACTGGTCTGGAGGCAATGAGAGGTGGAGCTTCAGAAGGATTAGCATTATTTTATAAGATGTCTACCTCAGTGAGATCGTTGCACTGTCTCTAAGAAAAATAAGGCTGTTCTTTTCTATCAAGTGAAAGAGTAGCTGATGCTAGCCAAAGGGTTCAGGAGCTCTGAGGGTTCAAGGTTCTTAGATACATCCCACCCAAATATCCCCATGCCAGGCCTTTGGGTCCAATTCCTTCTCTTTAAAAGGCTTGAATTTAATACAGGAAAGCTGTTAAGGATGCACAGGTCTCCTCTGCAGCTCTGTTGCCCTTGGATTAAGTTTTGAGCCTTATTTTCATCACACTTAGTTCCTGGCCTCAGAAGTGAGCATTTCTTTACACGTTGCCTTGGGAGACTTTCTGGCTTTCACATCATGCCGAGTGGAGTCGGCTAACAGCCTTTCATTTTTCTTCAAATCTTCTAAGGCAATTTGGAAAAGTTAACCACCTTCATAATCCTTGTAATTACAGCTGCCTTTATATTTTTCAAGTCTTCCCTGGTGGCTCAGATGGTAAAGCGTCTGCCTGCAATGCGGGAGACCTGAGTTCCATCCCTGGGTTGGGAAGATCTCCTTGAAAAGGAAAGGGCAACCCACTCCAGTACTCTTGCCTGGAAAATTCCACGGATGGAGGAGCCTGGTAGGCTACAGTCATGGGGTCGCAAAGAGTCGGACATGACTGAGCGACTTCACTTTCACTTTATATCTTTCAAACACCCAAGCTACTAACTATATTAGCCAAACTTTCCCTTCAACTCATATCTCCTTCCAGTCTACCAAAGAGTCTCATGCTAGGGGTTACTAGCATCCTACTCACCAACAGGGGTGAGAGGTCTCTGTTGCCTTTTGAATGGTGGGTGATCTAGTTGTAGATTCCTTTCCATATGGCCCGCCTTCTAGTGCTACTTCCTACTAACTGTCTTAGCTTCAATCTCCAGAAAGCAGAGCCCAAGCCTAGAACTTGGGTGCAGTTTATTTAGTAGATGATCCTAGGAACTGAGAGAGAAAGAGTGAGAAAAATAATAGAAGGAAAATTCAACAAAGTGTGTTTTGGTATCTGTCTTCTATTGGAGGTTGCCCCAGAAGGCATTAAGTCTCCTACATTCTCAGGCTACATTTGTGGGTTGAGAGAGCTGTTGAGGCTCAGGAGAAAGCCTGGAAGCAGAAAGGCACTTACTACACTAAGATACAAAGGAAAATACAGGAAAAAACCCTTGGCTCAATGGTGAAGAAACTGCCTACCAATGCAGTAGCCACGGGAGACAAGGATTCGATCCCTGCACTCGGAAGATCCCCTGGAGAAGGAAATTGCAATCTACTCCGGTATTCTTGCCTGGGAAATCCATGGACAGAGGAGCCTGGTGGGCTACAGTCCACAGGGAAACAAAGGACATGACTGAGTGACTGAGCATGCATGCACACACACACACGCACGCACACATGAAACTTACTTCAGTGGGGGCAGAGTGGGTGGAGGGAGACTGACAAAATATAATGTATAGCATGTTAAATGGTGACAAAGGCTAGAAAACAAAGCAAGAAAGCAGGGTGGGTAGTGCTGGTCTTGTTGGGTGTGGGGAGAATGTACGTTCTTTTATTTTATTTTATTTTTTGTTCTTTTAAAATGAAGTCGTTAGGGAAAACTTCACTGAAAAGGTGCCACTGAAGTAGACACCTGAAGGAAGTGAGTAAAATCAGCAAAACACTGAGAAGCAGCAACTGTGAGGTAGGAGAGAAATCAGAAGAGGGTAGTGCCCTAGAAGCCTAGAGAAGACAAGGAGTCCCCTGTAAGAAATGCTGCTGACGGGCCTAGATGAGGAAGGAGTGGCCAGAGGCCTTCCCAGGACTGGAGTCAGCGTTATCCCGACAAGAGTGGGCTGGGGAGCGTCAGAGGTGGGATTCAAAGCTGAGGGGAACTAAGAGCAAAGAGGGGAGGAATTGAAGACAGTGAACATAAGCAACTTTGGGGAGTTTAGTAATAAAGGAAAGCAGAGCAGTGGGGCAGTAGCTGGAAGGTAATGTCGGACCAAGAAAGGACTTTTTTCCACGATGGAAGACCTCCCAGGATCTCTACTTCCATTTCCCTTCATCTTTCCTCTTGCTGTAGACAAATGTACAGCCTTTTCCACCTCTCTCCTCAAGCCTATAAAATATTTTTGCAAAGCTGTTCCCCAGAGTTCTGAGTTGTAGAAGAAACCCACAAGTCCTTTGTTCCCACTTTCAGTTCTGTCACATTGCCTGGGGCAGTGAGCTTGCTGCCTTAGTCAAGGGCTGAAACTCCAGAGCAGAAAGAACAAAGGCAGAGATCTCAAAATATCATCCTCCCCATTTGATCTGGGTCCTTCATCCACTTGGATGCCCTTCCCTAAACATAGGGCTCTCCGTCTGTTGCTGCTCTGTCAGGGCAGATACTTTTCTCTGTTCTAGAGAATCAACTATTTGTTTTCAAGTGCTCTGACCAAAGCAGCATTTCTCAACTTCAGGCACTCTCGGATCACCTTCATGATTTTTCCTATTCCCCATACTGAATAGTTTTTATCTCAGGTTTTAACGTACTTTCCTCCTTAAAAATATTTTATGGCAGTAAAATTCACACAAGTCACTAACATGTACAATTCAGTGGCTTTTAGAATGTACATTTTAGAATGTGCCACATTTACAATGTACAACCATTACACCTCGAAAATATTTTTCTTCAACTCAAAAGGAAAGCCTGCTCCTGTTAAACAGTCACTTCCTCCTTCCCACCCCCCGCCCCACCAGCTATGGATTTGCCTCTTCTGGATATTTTATATAAATAAAATCATACAACATGTGGTCCTGTGTATCTGGCCTCTTCCACTTAGTTTCTCTATCAGTGCCTTATATTGTGTCCCCCCCCACACTTTTGGGTATTGTTTTGACTCCCCTCTCATTTCCTTTTCTGCATATTTTTATTTTCTAAGTTATTCTCAAAGAAAATTTTATGTCACCACTACAACTATTCAAAATCTTTTAACCCATGTTAACATAAATTATTAATGCTGGGTTAAAACTAAATATTAAAAAACTAAGTTCATGGCATCCAGCCCCATTACTTTATGGCCAATAGAGAGGGAAAAGGTGGAAGTAGTAACAGATTGCCTTTTCTTGGGCTCTAAAATCACTGCGGATGGTGACTGCAGCCATGAAATCAGAAGATATTTGCTTCTTGATACTAAAGCTATGACAAACCTAGACAGTGTGTTGAAAAGCACAGACATTGCCAACAAAAGTCCATATAATCAAGGCTATGGTCTTTCCAGTGTTCACAAAGGGTTAAATTGGAAAGAAGGCAGAGCGCTAAAGAATTGATGCCTTGGAACTGTGGTGCTGGAGAAGACTGCTGAGAGTCCCTTGGACAGAATGGAGATAAAACCAGTCAATCTTAAGGGAAATCAACCCTGAATACTCGCTGGAAGGACTGATGCTGAAGCTGAAGCTCCAGTATTTTGGTCATCTGATCCCAACAGCTGACTCATTGGAAAAGTCCTTGATGCTGGGAAAGACTGAGGGCAGAAGGAAAAGAGGGCGTCAGAAGATGAGATGGCTGCATGGCATCACTGATGCAATGCCATGAACTTGGGCAAACTTCAGGAGACAGACAGGGACAGAGAGGCCTGGCGTGCTACCGTCCATGCGGTCACAAAGGGTTGGACACAACGGGGCGGCTGAACAACAATTTTATATAAGAGTACTCAAAATAAATTTTTAAGCTTAATGTCTAATGACATGTTCTGTGTTGTTTGGCCACATTTTGTACAAAGTAATGGTTTAGTAACCCCTAGTCTTTCTCCTTGGAGAAGGCAATGGCACTCCACTCCACTACTCTTGCCTGGAAAATCCCATGGACGGAGGAGCCTCGTAGGCTGCAGTCCGTGGGGTCGCTAAGAGTCGGACACGACTGAGTGACTTCACTTTCACTTTTCACTCTCATGTACTGGAGAAGGAAATGGCAACCTACTCCAGTGTTCTTGCCCGGAGAATCCCAGGGATGGAGGAGCCTGGTGGGCTGCCGTCTCTGGGGTCGCACAGAGTTGGACACGACTGAAGTGACTTAGCAGTAGCAGCAGCAGACTTTCTCCTGAAAGCAAGTTAGGGTAAGGCAGGACACACTTCTCTCAGATTTCACGTGGCTCTAGGGAAATGTTTTGGAATCTTACTGGACTTACTGGATGCTGACGTCGCCTGTCTGTATTCCGAGGAAAGGCTGCAGATACCAAAGACCAGTGTCACCACCTGCTTGTGCAGCCACATCACTCACAAGTACAACCCACTCATGAAAGGCACCTGATATGATACCCTGGGCACGGAGAGGGGCCCCCATATTCAGAGAGAGAACACCCATCTGGAACGGATCTAGCTAGAAGAGGTTCAAAATTCAGACACCTACAGGAGGAAACGAGTGAAGCTGACCAGGTGACGACAGCCACAAATCAGGCGATTGCTGTTGGGCAAAACCAAGGTCCGTGATGGCTAAATTTCCTGGGTTTTCAGGAGAACACAGAAAATCTGGATTTTTAATGCGAAATCTCCAGATTCGTACGTGTTGGCAACTCACGCAAAACTGTAAAAAAGTGGATTGAGCAAATCCTATCTGTACTAGAATGGCTCCAGAGAGCGCTTATTTGTACCTCCGACCAGTCATTTTAGAAAGAAGCCGGTAAAGTGTCTCACCAAAAGCCAGGACGGGGAGGCAGAGCCCAAAGTTTCGAGAAGGCTTCAGTCTCAGAAACAGTTTCAGGTCGCAAAATACATTCTTATCCCGAACTCAGGCTGAAACCCCTCCAGGGAGCGCCTCCAAGGAGGAAAGGGCCAAGTGCAAGGCCCTTGACCCGCCCGCCCAACCGCACCCTCCGTGCCTGAGCCCGGGTTTCCCCGCCTCCCGGACTTTTGTCCTCCGTCCCTTAGGCCAAGAAAGCCTTCGCAGCCACTGCCTTTCACCGCCTGCCCTCCTCGCCCCCTAGACACTGCCTGTTGCCAGCCTGGCTCCCACTGCGCGTTCCCAGCGGGCTGCTGACATCTTCCTACACAGCCCTATCGCATTCTCCCGAGGCCGGCTGCGGGTGAGTTCCCGGTCCACCACAGGCCGGAAGTGACCTTCCCTGAACGCACAAGGCGCGCGCAGCGCTCGCCCGGTCCCGAGCGACGCGCCTCAGGCCACGGGCGAGGTGCGCATGCGCCGCACGGGCTTTATTGCGTCACCGCGACTCCGGAGCCCGCGGCTCGAGCATGGGCAGGCTGCCCGCGCCTTCGCGCTTGCGCATCCTTCTCTGCCAGGCGCACGCCCCGGCAGCCTGGCTTGCCTCGTGGTCGAGCTTCTTCTCCAGCAGGTGCATTCGGGCTGTGGTCTCCGTCAGCATGTCCATAAGCAGTTCCTGCTGCAGCTTCAGGTAGTTGTTCTCCTCCAGCAGCACTTGGCTCTTGACTCGCTGCACCTGTGCCTTCCAGCCCGCGATTGTCTGCGAGGGCAGCTGCGGCCGCCACACTGGCTGGCCTTCGGCCGTCCACCGTCCGCCGCGGAACACGAAGGCCTCGTCGCTGAGGCGCATGCGGGGCGAGCCGTAGCTGAGGCCTAGCTCCGCCTGGCGTGTCTGGTGGTCCAACAGGTAGAAGGTGGACATGGAGGAGATGCGGCGCAGCGGCGGGCGTCGCGGTGAGAAGCGCCGCGAGCAGTGGTCGGTCCAGAACTGCCGCAGCTGCTCCCACAGGCGGCTGGTGTAGCCCCAGCCCAGGCACCCAAAGGCCTCCAGGGTGAGGGCCAGGCGGGCCTTGTCAGGTGCACGGATGCCCGGAGCGTAGCCACGAGGACCCGGGTGACTCGGGCTGCGGCCTTGCCTCTCAAGCCCCGATGTCCAGAATGATAAAGGCGAGCCAGGGGCACTGCTGGGGAGCAAGAGTATGGGTGAGCAACCTGCTCAGGCGAGCTGTTCGACCCCCTATTCCCTAAAACCACGAGGCCTGGTGGGCAGAGCTCAGGCCTGCGACGGCGCTCGGGGCGAACAAGCTGCTGGCCCCTGAGGAGTCCACCCCTGCCCACTCGTCTAGCAGCAGTCTTCCCGGAAACATCTCCAAAGACCACTTTTGGGTCTTGGGGCTAGATAGGCTGATTAAGGACCAGAGCCCTGCTCTCTTGAGTGCTGAGTGGCTGCTGGAAGGGGTTAATAGGCCCTTAGGGGAAGCAGGGAATGATAGCAGAGGCAAGTAAAGTTGCACAGAAATTTTGACAGGTACGTTGTGGGTGGATAAGGGAGAGCCTCTAGGCAGAGTGAAGGGCTCTGCAAGGCCCCAGTGTTGTGCATGTGAGGAAGAGCTTGGGGTAGGGTCGGTGTAGGGTATTAATAGCAGAAGAGGAAGCTGGAAAGGGAGACCAGGGTGCTCTGTGAGGGTGCTGTACAGGCCGGCTCCAAAGTTTAGACTTCTTTCTGTGGGTTAGAGGGCGCTCCTGAAGGACTACAAAGGCCGTGGTAGATCGACATTCTGAAAAGTATCTGGTGGGTGTCTAGCATACTAACAGCGTTATTGCCCTTATCATTCACTTATTTTACAACTTGGAGCTGACATCTGCTTTGTGCCAGGCTGTGGTTTGGGTAGAGGGTCCCAAGTATAGCCTACACCCACCCTCAGGATATTCCTGGTCCATCTGGGAAGCCTGATGTGTGTGTTTAGATCACAGTCCCTTGTAGTCAGTTCAGTGGAGGCATGTGCCATGGGCTAGGACCTATGCTTAGGACCTGAGCCAACAGTGGTTGTGCAGACTGGGTATGACTTTTGTCCCAAGCAGACTACATGCTCAAGGAAGCTAAAGTCCAGGTAACAGACAGGTCCCATTCTCCCTTTCCTCACTCCTGTAAGTGCCGATTCTGTTGTGTGAGAAAGAGGGCTATGTTTTCTTTTAAATTCCTCTTCGCCCTATGGAGAGTGAAAAGAACCCTGGGGCAGGGTTCCCTTTGTTAGACCTCCATTAATTCAACACACGCTTATTTTTCACACAAACCTGGGCAGTACTGTCCCCTAGATCTGGCTCAGGGACATGTCTCTGGAAGACCACGTAGGGCCTTAGGATAGAGCCAGGCCCACCCTTGAGGTTGCATCTTTCCAGAGGACCCTTCCCCCATAATCCTCACATGTCGTGCCTCACCTGGAGGATGTGTCGAAGATGCCAAGCTGCTGTCCTAGGCCTGGCCCCATCTCTGAACCACTCAGTTGCTTTTTACCAGCTGTGACTCACAATGCCTCTAGGCCAGATCAGCTAAGCTATGAAACAGACCCCAGGACACGCCCCTGAATTCATTCAGCACACTTACTGAGAGTCTACTGTGTTCCAGGCACTGTTGTTAGGGTGGGACAAAGATATTCTCTGATTATTCTTAGATGGGGAGAAGGTCATAAGTAGAACCTAAGAAAAGAATATGTTCCAGGGGGATGAACAAAATAGTCCCTCATGAAGCTAACCAAGGGTGTCATGGGCCAGATTTCCCAGAAGCAGAGCTCAGATGAGGATTTTTTGAGGGATTTATTATGGAAGTGACGAAAGCAGGACAGGGCAGGGAAAAAGGTAAAGCTAAGCAAGAACGTGGCCTCAGGTGGAGACTAGCTCTAGTCAGATCTCAGGGAACTGTACACAATTGTGCCACAGAGTTAGGGCTCCTTACTGCCAAGGAGCCAATCTTCTGTATCCTTCTTCCCCCACCCACCTCTCATTTCAGTCAGTCATCGCAGGGGCAGCTGTGAGTTGTCAACCAAAAGTTAAGGCACCTATAGGGTGGGTGCAACTCCTGTAAAGGGATCTGTGGGATGTCAGCAACATAAAAGAGGGACGATGCAAGTAGATATAATTTCTGATTGTGATACATGCCATGAAGAAAAGAGAAACACAGGAAGTGACTTTAGGACAAAATGAGGGATAGGAACCAATTTAGAATTGGCACTCAGTTAAGGCACTTGATTTTCATACCTAGACCTGAATGATGAGAAGAGGCTAGAAGTTCAAAGGAGCTGAAGGACAAGTGCTGTGTTGAGCAGTCAAAGGAGATAGAGTCAGCCCTGTTCTCCAAACATGCTCAGTCAGTTGCCATCACCTCTAACTTTCCTTACCGCAAGGGCCTCTTCCAGGGGCGCCCAGTGTCCTGATGGCTCTGGAAAGAGTCGCCCAGCTCCAGGGGCGTTCACAATGTAGCAGAGCCAAGTAGTAGTGCCACCTCCCAGAGAACTGTTTTCTTGAACAGGTATGATTGGCACAATAAACTGCACATATTTATAATGTACTCTTTGATATGTTTGGATAATTTGATGTAAGAAATCATCACCAAAATCAAGATAATGAAGATATCCATTACTTTCAGAAGTCTCCTCTGCTCCCATGACTATATAGATTAGTTTGTATTTTCTAGAATTTTGTATAAGTAGAATTATTTAGTATGTACTTTATTTCTGCAGCATAATTATTTTAGGTTGAAATTCATTCATTCATTTTTAGTGAGTAATAATCCATTACTTGGAAATACCACTGTTTTTCCATCTACCTATTGATGGAAGTTCGAGTTGTTCACATCTGAGGGGCTGTACAGCTGTTATAAATATCTGTATAATGTCTTTGTGTGGCCATATGCTTCAGTTTTTCTTGAGTAAATACCTAGGAATAGGATGGCTAGGTAATATGACGTGTATGTTTACGTTTTTATGAAGTTACCAGTTTTCCCAAAATGATTGTGCCATATCCCCACCAGCAGTGAAAGTTTCTCTTCCTGTTCCTCCATATACTTGCCAACAGTTAGTATGGTAAATCCTTTTAATTTTAGTTATTCTAGTGGGTGTGTCTGAATTGTGATTCTGATTTCTTTTCTCTATTGGCTGATAATGTTGAGTGTCTTTTCGTGAGTTTATTTGTTACCCACCTTGCTATTCATCAGTCACATGATGAACAATAAAGTTCCATTCGGTTGCTCAGTCCTGTCCAGCTCTGCGACCCCATGGACTACAGCACGCCAGGCTTCCCTGTCCATCATCAACTCCCTGAGCTTGCTCAAACTCATGTCCATTGGGTTGGTGATGCCATCCAACCATCTCCTGCTCTGTCATCCCCTTCTCCTCCCACCTTCAATCATTCCCAGCATCAGGGTCTTTTCAAATGAGTCCATTCTTCGCATCTTGTGGCCAAAGTTTTGGAGCTTCAGCTTCAGTATCAGTCCTCCCAATGAATATTCAGGACTGATTTCCTTTTAATGGACTGATTGGATCTCCTTGCAGTCCAAGGGACTTTCAAGAGTCTTCTCCAACACCACAGTTCAAAAGCATCAATTCTTTGGCACTCATCTTTCTTTACAGTCCAACTCTCACATCCATGCATGACTACTGGAAAAACCAAAGCTTTGACTAGACGGACCTTTGTTGGCAAAGTAATGTCTCTGCTTTTTAATATGCTGTCTAAGTTAGTCATAACTTTTCTTCCAAGGAGCAAGCATCTTTTAATTTCATCTGCAGTGGTTTTAGAGCCCAACAAAATAAAGTCTCTCACTGTTTCCTTTGTTTTCCTATCTATTTGCCATGAAGTGATGGGACCAGAATGTTGAGTTTTAAGCCAACTTTTTCACTCTCCTCTTTCACTTTCATCAAGAGGCTCTTTAGTTCTTCTTTGCTTTCTGCCATAAGTGTGGTATCATCTGCATATCTGAGGTTACTGATATTTCTCCCTGCAATCTTGATTCCAGCTTGTGCTTCCTCCAGCCCAGCATTTCTCATGATGTACTCTGCATATAAGTTAAATAAGCAGGGTAACAGTATACAGCCTTGACGTACTACTCCTTTCCCTGTTTGAAACCAGTCTGTTGTTCCATGTCCAGTTCTAACTGTTGCTTCTTGACCTGCATTCAGATTTCAGGAGTCAGGTAAGGTGGTCTGTTATTCCCATCTCTGTAAGAATTTTCCACAGTTTGTTGTGATCCACGCAGTCAAAGGCTTTGGCATAGTCAATAAAGCAGAAATAGACATTTTTCTGGAACTCGCTTGCTTTTTTGATGATCCAGCAAATGTTGGCAATTTGATCTCTTGTTCCTCTGCCTTTTCTAAATCCAGCTTGAACATCTGGAATTTCACAGTTCATGTACTATTGAAGCCTGGCTTGGAGAATTTTGAGCATTACTCTGCTAGCGTGTGAGATGAGTGCAATTGTGCAGTAGTTTGAGCATTCTTTGGCATTGCCTCTCTCTGAGATTGGAATGAAAACTGTGACCACTGTTGAGTTTTCCCAATTTGCTGGCATGTTGAGTGCAGCACTTTCACAGCATCATCTTTTAGGATTTGAAATAGCTTAACTGGAATTCTATTATCTTCACTAGCTTTGTTCATAGTAATGCTTCCTAAGGACCACTTGACTTCGCATTCTGAACAATAAAGACATACCTGCAAATAGTGAGGGAAGGCTGCTGCTAAGTCGCTTCAGTTGTGTCTGACTCCGTGCAACCCCATAGACGGCAGCCCACCAGGCCCCCCGTCCCTGGGATTCTCCAGCCAAGAACACTGGAATGGGTTGCCATTTCCTTCTCCAATGCATGAAAGTGAAAAGTGAAAGTGAAGTCACTCAGTCGTGTCTGACTCTTAGTAACCCCATGGACTGCAGCCTACCAGGCTCCTCCATCCATGGGATTTTCCAGGCAAGAGTACTGGAGTGGGGTGCCATTGCCTTCTCTGGAGTGAAGACTAGTCTTTCATAAATGATGCTGAGTCAACTTGCCATCCATATGAAAAAACACTACTAACAAAAATTAACTGAAAATGGAACACAAAATGTAAAGTTAAATGGTGAAATGTCTAGCTTCAAAAGCATTCTTAAATATTACACAAAAGAATGACTCTCCAAAGTAAAAACTGATAAACTGGACTTTGTTCTTGTCTTTTGCCCTTTTTTTTTTAAACTGGACTGTTTCAATGAGTATAAGCAGTTCTTTAATATTAGAGAAAAGTTTGTCATGTTTTGCAAATATTTTTCCTCAGTCTGTGACTTGCCTATTAAAGCAAAAGTTTTTAATTTGAATAAAGTCCAGTATATCAGTTTTTACTTTTGAGAATCATGCTTTTCATGTAATATTGAAGAATGCTTTGCCATACTAGAAACTTTGCTGTTTCAACTTGACATTGTGTGTCCCATTTTCAGTTAATTTTTGTTGATCGTGTTTTTCATGTGGGTGGCAAGCTGGCTCAGCGCCATTTATAGCAGATTAGCCTTCCTCGCTATTTGCAGTTAAGTCTTTTTTGTTCCTCATGTGACTGTGTATGTATGACTGTTTCTGTGCTCTTCTGTTGATCTTTTTATTCTTGTACCAATACCATATTTTCTTAATTATTGTTTACAGTAAATCTTTATCTGGGAATGTAAATCTTCCAACTTCTTTTTGAAGATTGCTTTGGTTTTCTAGGTCCTTGGAATTTTCATATAATTTTAATTCCATATAATTGAATTTCTGTCCTAATTTTAGAATTAAAATGTCAGTTTCCACAAATAAATCTTATGCTCACTGTTCAGAGTTCTCTATTATCATCAGGATAAACTTGAATCAGCCCTCATAAGGTTGTCTAAAAACATAGAATCAGAGCCCAGCCATTATTTGAATCCAGCCAATCACACTTTCCCCTTCTCTTCCTCAGCCTCTCTTCTGCTCCCCACTAGTTGTGTCTATGTTATTAAAGCTAATTTTCATTTATACTCATGACATTTCAGGAAGATCCTGAGTGGTCATCAGGAATGGTATACGGCAACTTTCAATTTCCCTTATTCCCATGGTCTGCAAAAACGGAAAAGCTACAAAACCCAAGGACGTCTTTTTTTTGATGGTCTGAACAGAAGAAGTTTAGAGGAGGAATAATTCCAACTTAACATACTAACTCCTTTCACAAGCAGACCTTATGTTTGAGGAAATTTAATGGGAAAAAAAATATATATATATATATTTTGCCACGTGGTGCTACATGCAAGATCACAGTTCTCCAACCTGGGATCAAACCCATCTTTCCCCCAAAAGTGGAAGTGTGGAGCCCCAGCCACTGAAGTGCCAGGGAAGTCCTGAAAACTATAGAATTTAAGGATCCACAATCAATAACAATGGTTCCTGGCTTCTTTGAAGGACTTGGTCTCCAAGTCACTGAAAAGACCAGACTTGGAGCCTGTGAGGAAAGGAGTCAGGAAATCAGATCTCGACAGGCCTGAGTTTAAGGACATAAAGGTCATTCTGATGGCACAGAGAAAAGGAAGAAGGTCCTAAAAATTTTCTTTTCTTCACAGCTCTAGTAGCTATAAATATCAATGGATCCCTTCTCTTAGCTACCAAGAATACTTCTAAAGCCATGAAAGCAAAATCTTGTTCACCCTCATGATCATTTCAACCCAATTTCTAAGATAATCTGTTAGTAATATTTACCCTTCCCTGAAACAATGAAGTTGTTTGTGCTAATAGTAGCTTTTAAAAACATAAATATTTGCATTTATATTAAATCTGATAGAAACAGTAATTCAAGTAGTACAGAAAAAGGAAAACGTAGTTTATACAAAATACACATGCTTTCATTTTCCAATCGGTTGCCTGAGGTGACCTCTAAAAATGATACACTCGTCACTTGAGCCAGAAAACCTCACAAAATCATGCAGATCAGGAGGTTCAGATCTTTGTGTTCACTTTAAGAATATTCGTGAAACTGCTGAGGCCATTAAGGGTGTGCATATCCAAAAAGCCACCAAGTATCTGAAGGAGGTCACTTTAAAGAAGCAATGTGTGCCATTCCATTGTTACAATGGTGGAGTTGGTAGATGTGCACAGGCCAAACAGTGGGGCTGGATGCAGGGTTGGTGGCCCAAAAGAGTGCTGAAGTTTTAATGTACATGCTCAAAAATGCAGGGAGTAATGCTGAACTTGAGGGCTTAGATGTAGATTCTCTGGTCATTGAGCACATCCAGGTGAACAAAGCCCTCAGGACTTCCAGAGCTCATGATCGGATCAACCCATACATGGGCTCTCCTTGCCACATGGAGATGACCCTTACTGAAAAACAACAGATTTTTTTCTAGACCAGAAGAAGAGGTTGCACAGAACAAAAAGATATCCCAGAAGAAACTGAAGATACAAAAACTTATGGCCCGGGAATAAATGCCACAAAAATAAATGCAAATAAAAGTAAAAACCAAAATACACATGCTTCACCTTGTACCTCCACTTTCTGCAAGGTGCCTTTTTAGAAAGAACTGCATTGGCAGGAAAGAATGCCCATCCCCTGTTTGGTTCACACTTCCCTTGGGCTTTTTCTTTAGCTTCTCCTTTAGCCGTCCTCTTGGGCTTGGTGATGTCAGCAGGGCTGAGATGCAGTTCAAGGGGGACTGTGGTGGTGATCTAGGTGTTGCTATTGCTTCCCTCTCTCATACCTGTGCTGCCTTAAAATTAGTTACCTCCACGTTCTTTGGAATCTCCTATACTCTGCAGAAAATGTTTAAATTTTCTGTTTTAAAAAAATAACTGAGTCATATGGCAGTTCTATTTCCAGTTTTTTAAGGAATCACCACACTGTTTTCCATAGTGACTGTACCAGTTTGCTTCCCACCAACAGTGTAAGAGGGTTCCCTTTTCTCCACACCCTCTCCAGCATTTATTGTTTATAGACTTTTGGATAGCAGCCATTCTCACTGGTGTGAAGTGGTACCTCGTTGTGGTTTTGATTTGCATTTCTCTGATAATGAGTGATGTTGAGCATCTTTTCATGTGTTTGTTAGCCATCTGTATGTCTTCTTTGGAGAAATATCCGTTTAGTTCTTTGGCTCATTTTTTGATTGGGTCATTTATTTTTCTGGAATTGAGCTGCAGGAGTTACTTGTATATTTTTGAGATTAGTTCTTTGTCAGTTGGTTCATTTGCTGTTATTATCTCACATTCTGAAAGTTGTCTTTTCACCTTACTTATAGTTTTCCTTCATTGTGCAAAAGCTTTTAAGTTTAATTAGGCCTCATTTGTTTATTTTTGCTTTTATTTCCATTACTCTGGGAGGTGGGTCATAGATCATCCTGCTGTGATTTATGTCGGAGAGTGTTTTGCCTGTGTTTTCCTCTAGGAGTTTTATAGTTTCTGGTCTTAGGTTTAGATCTTTAATCCATTTTGAGTTTATTTTTGTGTATGGTGTTAGAAAGTGTTCTAGTTTCATTCCTTTACAGGTGGTTGACCAGTTTTCCCAGCACCACTTGTCAAAGAGATTGTCTTTTCTCCATTGTATATTTTTGCCTCCTTTGTCAAAGATAAGGTGTCCATAGGTGCGTGGATTTATCTCTGGGCTTTCTATTTTGTTCCCACTGCTGGGCATATACACCGAGGAAACCAGAATTGAAAGAGACATGTGTACCCCAATGTTCACTGCAGCACTGTTTACAATAGCCAGGACATGGAAGCAACCTAGATGTCCATCAGCAGATGAATGCATAAGAAAGTTGTGGTACATATATACAATGGACTATCACTCACCATTAAAAGAATACATTTGAATCAGTTCTAATGAGGTGGATGAAACTGGAACCTATTATACAGAGTGAAGGAAGCCAGAAAGAAAAACACCAATACAGTATACTAATGCATATATATGGAATTTAGAAAGATGGTAATAATAACCTTGTATGCGAGACAGCAAAAGAGACACAGATGTATAGAACAGTCTTTTGGACTCTGTGGAAGAAGGTGAGGGTGGGATAATTTGAGAGAATAGCATTGAAACATGTATATTATCATATGTGAAACAGATCGCCAGTCCAGGTTTGATGCATGAGACAGGGTGCTCGGGGCCAGTGCACTGGGATGACCCAGAGGGATGGGATGGGGAAGGAGGTGGGAGAGGGGTTCAGGATGGGTAACACGTGTACACCCGCGGTGAATTCATGTGAATGTATGGCAAAAACCACTACAATATTGTAATTAGCCTCCAATTAAAATAAATAAATTAAAAATAAATAAAAATGAATAATTTTTAAAATTAAAAAATAACTGAAAAAAAGTATTGATGATGTTCTGTCTGCTCTACATAACCACCAGGAAGTGCCCCAGAACCTGAGAATTTTCACCTGGATTTGAGTGGTGGCGGCTAACCAGAGGGGAAAGCAAGCAGACAGGCATGAGAGCACTGAATTTCCCTATGAATGGAAGATTTCAAGGTCTTCTGAAGAGTGGAAAGTGGACTGAGAATGTGCATCATGGCACAGCACAAAGCGTGTGCCAGCTAAACTTGAAAACATCTGCCTCAGGTCATTGGGAGCAGATGGCAAGTCAAATAGCACTTACTTTCAGCAGAAAAACATGTTTTGTTGTCCTATATAAGTATTAATTTGAATGTTTTATAGGTAATTTAAAAATCATGGTTTTATATTTGTGTAACAGCTGTAAATAAATGTATGGTACGCTTATGTTTTCAGGCATTTAAACAAGAATGTGTGGTGGGTTAATATTTTGATTAGCCCATACATAGTTGTCCTGAATATTCCTTTTTACATAGGCCTATTACCATTTAAATGAAAATCTGAGGCTTTCTTCAGAAAACAGAAGTATTTGGAGGCTTCGACCTTTCAAAATAGGCTCTATAGGCTATAAATAACTCTGAATAATCATCTTGAATTGTGAGAGCCTGGCTTTTTCTTTTTTTGCCATGCTGTGGGGATTGTGGGATCTCCGTTCAGTTCCCCAACCAGGGATTGAACCTGGTCACAGCGGTGAAAGTACCAAATTCTAACCACTAGACGACCAGGGAGCTCCCTTGGCCTATTTTTTTTTTTAACGTTGTGAATTTTAAAATTGTGCAAGGAGGACTTCCCTGGCGGCAGCGTGGCTAGGAATCCGCCTGCCAGTGCAGGGGACCCAGGTCTGAACCCCGTTCTAGGAGATTCCACATGCTGTGGAGTGACTAAGTGCTTGTGTCACAAGTCACAACTATTGAGCCCGCGTGCCGCAGCTCCTAAAGCCTCACGTGCCTAGAGCCTGTGCTCAACAAGAGAAACACATGCAATGGAAAGCATACCGGCCAAAACTAGAAAAAGCCTGAGGACAGCCAAAAATAAATAAAAAGTAAAAATTGTGCAAGGAAAAAAATTTTTTTCAAGATAACCTCTGTAGAGAACAATATACGCTTTATCTAGATTCTCCTACACTCAACATTTTGCCGTATTTCCTTTGTCATTTATGAACCTTTTATATGCATCATGGCTCTTTGCACCTAAATACTTCTGTGTGTATTCTCTTACATAAGCATGATACACAGTTACAACCACAATACAATTACCAACCTTATAAATTTATGTTGATATACTACTTTGTAATCAACCATCCATATTTCAGTTTTGTCAGTTTACTAATAATGTCCTTTATGGCATTTTTTCCTTCTAGAACAGGATCCTGTCTAGGGACAGGCATTGCATTTAAATGTTGCAAAGGAACCTTCCCTACTGTGGGCACTTTTAAGACCATTTAAATGTCCTGGTGGCTCAGATGGTAAAGCGTCTGCCTGCAATGCAGGAGACCCGGGTTTGATCCCTGGGTCGGGAAGATCCCCAGGAGAAGGAAATGGCAACCCATTCCAGTACTCTTGCCTGGAGAATTCCGTGGATGGAGGAGCCTGGTAGGCTACAGTCTATGGGGTCGCAAAGAGTTGGACACGACTGAGCAACTTCACTCACTCAAATGTCCTGTTCCTCAAAATTCCCCCTAAAGTTAGCATCCTTTGGTGATCGCATCTTTACCTTTATAATTGCCAAATTATGCTTTTCCAACACTAGCATTCACTTTATAGATATCAATTGGCCCTTAGCAAGAGCTCTTCCCTCTCCTCTGTTGGTATTGCAAGATAACAAAATATATATGTCAGTCTCTGGCCCCAATTTCTGGCACAGAGTTCCTAAAACCCTTGTAATTTCCTAAGTGTTAAGAGCATTGGGCATATCTTTGGTTTTAATATTTGGTCTTTGACCCCTGTTCCTGACAGTTTCTAAAGCCCTTGGAATTTGTTGAGTTACAGCAGTGTCTTTTGGGCTAATGAAGTGAGTCATGGTGCACTCCTAGATGGGGAGCTGTTTACCACAAAGAGTGATGACCATGAACTTGCAGCCCCTCCTCCCCTCCACCATTCTCCAGAGAGGAGAGGGGCTGGAAATGGACTTAATGACTGATCATGCTGCCATAAAAATCCCTTAAGTACTGGGTTCAGAACGTTTCCAGGTTGGTGAACACATCCATGTTCTGGGAAGGTGACAGGGACGAAACTGCTCCAGACCCTCCCATCCCTACCCTGCTTATCTCATCTGACTGTCCATCACCATCCCTTAATAAACTGATAGATGCAAGTAAGTGTTTCTGCATTCTGTGAGCTGTTCTAGTAAATAATCAAATCCAAGGGAGGAAGTCATGGATACCTCAAATATATAGACAAGTCAGACAGAAATTGTGGGTAACGTGAGGATTCACTACTTTGGATCAGCATCTGAAGTGGAGTCAGTCTTATGGAACTAAGTCCTTAACCTGTAGGATCTGGCACTTGCTGTCTTCAGGTGGATAGTGTCAGAACTGAGTTACATGGCAGGACCCAGTTGATGTCACAGAATTGCTTGGCATGGGGAAAATTCCTACACGTCTGGTGTAGAAGTGTGAATGTGGTGGTACTGTGACAGTAAAGAAGAAACACAGGAGGAGTCTAATTTTTTCTTTATCGATACAGACCTATTAAGGCTTCCCTGGTGGCTTAGATGGTAAAGAATCTGCTTACAGTGCAGGAGACCCAGGTTTGATCCCTCAGTCCAGAAGATCCCCTGAAGAAGGGAATGGCTATGTTGCCAATATCTTAGCTTTTTGTGCACCAATGCCAAATAGAAATATGGAGACAGTTACGGAGGAGAAAGAGTAGCTTTATTATTTTGCCAGGCAAACGAGGAACACAGCAGGCTACCACCTCCAAGAGTTGTGCCCCCTCTCTGCTGAGTGAGTGAAAGTCACTCAGTCCTGTCTGACTCTGCAACCCCATGGACTGTACCGTCCATGGAATTCTCCAGGCCAGAATACTGGAGGGGGTAGCCTTTCTTTCCCTTCTCCAGGGGAGCTTTCTAACCCAGGGATCAAACCCAGGTCTCCTGTATTGCAGGCGGATTCTTTACCAGCTGAGCCACAAGGGAAGCCCCCTCTCTGCTAAGTAGGGAAAAGTTATATAGTCAGGCAGGAGTTGTCAATTAAAAGGTGGTCTGGTGCAGTGAGGGAGATCAGCAGATTTTCTCCCCAGAAAACAACTATGAGAATGGGAGGGAAATTTTTTTGAAAGATTTGGGGTTCTGAAAATTGACCAAAAGTCATTGAGAAATTGAGAAGCATTTATTTATCCATGAAAAACTTCTGAAATCTGGTTAGAACAGTGAGCATCTGTGGCATTCTTGCCTGGGGCTGCTCACACATTCCCCTGGCTTGGCCGTGAGGGTAGCTGTCCCAAAACTGGGTGGTGGTGGTCTAGTCGTTCAGTCGCGTCCGACTCTTGTGACCCCAGGGACTGTAGCCACCCAGGCTCCTCTGTCCATGGGATTCTCCAGGCAAGAATACTGGAGTGGTTGCCATTTCCTTCTAAAGTTCTCTGTCTTCAGAACTGGGGAGGCTGCACACATCAGCAGCTTCACTGCCTGAGGGAGCTCGCTGAATCTGAAATAAATCACAGTGAGATACCACTCTACATCCACTAAAATGGCTGTAATCAAAAAGACGGGATAGCTGGTATTGGTGATGATATAGAGAAACTGAAACCCTCCAACATGGGAATGTAAAATGAGCAGCCAATTTGGAAAACAATTTGAATTTCTTAAACAGTTAATCATAAACTTAGCATTCAAGCCAGCAATTTTATATCTATGTAGTACCCAAAAGAACATGTCCATATACAGACTTGTTCAATAAACAAGGATGTCATAGTCATCAGCAACTGCAGCCCTCCAGAGTGAGCCGGTGAACCCTGGGGAAACTCAGGAAAGAAAAGAATACCTGTCATCTAGCTGCCATCAGACTGCAGCCATTCCACATGGTGAGCCCTGAGGAAACTCAGGATGTGAAAACAGGATACTAGTCCCAGATAGCTGAAGAACATATCAAAGGAATGATTCAGTGAGTCCAGACTCTTGCATCTTTCCGTACATAGAAAAGTGCTAAGTTCCTTAACTTGACATAGTTGGTTTCTTTAATTAACAGTAATCTTTTTATATACCCAGAGTACCCAGCCTTTGCTGCTAAACTCCTATATATCCTAGCTCCTCCCCTCGCCTCCTTGAAGCAGTTTCTCAGAGCTATCTGAAATGTTTTCTCCTGGGCTGTAGTCCTCATCTTCCCCCAATAAAACTGAACTTGTAACTCTCACACTGTGAAAATTTTTTTCAACATATGCAATGTAATATTCAATAATAAAAAAGAATCAATCCTTGATACATGCTACAACATTAATTAAGTGCAGAAATAGTATGCTAAGTGACAGAAGTCAGACATGGTTCCATTAACATGAAATATCTAGAAAAGGGAGAAAGCAGTTTCATGGTTGCTTTGGTTGGCTGGGAATTACTACAAATGAGGAGCAAAAACTTTTGGATGATGGAGTTACTCTAAAATTGGATTTTGGTAACTTCCATAAATTTACTAAAAATCAATGAATCATTCACTCACAGTGGGCAAACTTTATAGTACTCTAATTATATTTCAATAAAGTTAAACTGTGAGAGTAGAATAAAAATACTTAAGATGTGCAAGATTTCAAAAACAATTACTACACTTTCTTTGGATGGATCTAAGTATCAATTGAGGCAGTAAACCAAGAAAAAGTGAAGATGTTGGGTTTTAAGGGGAAAATAAAATATATGTTTATACAAAAAGTGGTACACCATGTCCATAGCAGTTTTATATCATATAGTCAGAAACTGGGAACAGCCCAGGTGTCTATTACCTGGTTAATATATAAAGAAACTGTGGCATACTTGTACAATACCCCACTACTCAGCAATTAGAAGCAACAAATTACTGATACATGTTACAACATAGATGAGGATCTGCAAACAATATGTTGAGTTAAGTAAGCCAGATAGAAAACACTATATACTATCAGTTCAGTTCAGTTCAGTCGCTCAGTTGTGTCTGACTCTTCGCGACCCCATGAATTGCAGCACACCAGGCCTCCCTGTCCGTCACCATCTCCCAGAGTTCACTCGGACTCAACGTTCATCAAGTCAGTGATGCCATCCAGCCATCTCATCCTCTGTTGTCCCCTTCTCCTCCTGCCCCCAATCCCTCCCAGCATCAGAGTCTTTTCCAGTGAGTCAACTCTTCACATGAGGTGGTCAAAGTACTGGAGTTTCAGTTTCAGCATCATTCCTTCCAAAGAAATCCTAGGGCTGATCTCCTTCAGAATGGACTGGTTGGATCTCCTTGCAGTCCAAGGGACTCTCAAGAGTCTTCTCCAACACCACAATTCAAAAGCATCAATTCTTCAGCACTCAGCCTTCTTCACAGTCCAACTCTCACATCCATACATGACCACAGGAAAAACCATAGCCTTGACTAGACAGACTTTAGTTGGCAAAGTACTGTCTCTGCTTTTGAATATACTATCTAGGTTGGTCATAACTTTTCTTCCAACGACTAAGTGTCTTTTAATTTCATGGCTGCAGTCACTATCTGCAGTGATTTTGGAGCCCCCCAAAAATAAAATCTGACACTATTTCCCCATCTATTTCCCATGAAATGATGGGACCGGATGCCATGATCTTTGTTTTCTGAATGTTGAGCTTTAAACCAACTTTTTCGCTTCCCTCTTTCACTTTCATCAAGAGGCTCTTTAGTTCTTCTTCACTTTCTGCCATAAGGGTGGTCTCATCTGCATATCTGAGGTTATTGATATTTCTCCCAGCAATCTTGATTCCAGCTTGTGTTTCTTCTAGTCCAGCATATAATTACATTTATATGAGGTTCTAGAAATGACCAATCTTTTCTATAGTAGAAGAAAGCAGATCAATTTTTTGCCCAATGCTAGTGGTGGGGATGGAATGATTATGTGATACAAAAAAATTTTAGTTTTTATTCTGAGTTCCTGGCACAGAACTTCTAAAACCCTTGGCATTCCTGAGTGATGAGTATCTTTTGTTATTCATAATGAGCCCCTTCCAACAACACCTGAGTTTATGCTAATCAGGTGGGTTTTGCTGGGTCCCTTGATAACTTTCTGATAGGGGCTGGTTGCTAGAGAAACCAAGTGATTAGAAGAGTGGAATTTTCAGCTCCACTTCTGACCTCTAAGGAGGGGAAAGGGTTGGAGATTGAGTGCAATCACCAGTGGCCAATGATTTATTAATTATGCCTACTCAGAGGACTTCCATCAGTTCAGTCCAGTTTAGTCACTCAGTCCTGTCCAACTCTTGGCGACCCCATGGAATGCTGCACACCAGGCTTCCCTGTCCATCACCAACTCCCTGAACTTGCTCAAAATCATGTCCATTGAGTTGGTGATGCCATCCAACCATCTCATCCTCTGTCATCCCCTTCTCCCGCCTTCAATCTTTTCCAATATCAGAGTCTTTTCAAGTGAGTCGGTTCTTCGCATCAGATGGCCAAAGTATTGGAGTTTCAGCTTCAGCATCAGTCTTTCCAATGAATATTCAGGACTGATTTCCTTTAGGATGGACTGGATGGATCTTCTTTTAATCCAAGGAACTCTCAAGAGTCTTCTCCAATGCCATAGTTCAAAAGCATCAATTCTTCGGGCGCTCAGCTTTCTTTATAGTCCAGCTCTCACAACCATACATGACTACTGGAAAAACCACAGCTTTAACTAGACAGACCTTTGTTGGCAAAGTAATTTCTCTGCTTTTTAATATGCTGTCTAGGTTGGTCATAAATTCTCTTCCAAGGAGCAAGCATCTTTTAATTTCATGGCTGCAGTCACCATCTGCAATGATTTTGGAGCCCAACAAAATAAAGTCTTCACTGTTTCCATTGCTTTCCCATCTATTTGCAATGAGGTGGTGGGACCAGATGCCATGATCTTAGTTTTCTGAATGTTGAGTTTTAAGCCAACTTTTTCACTCTCCTCTTTCACTTTCATCAAGAGGCTCTTTAGTTCCTCTTTGCTTTCTGCCATAAGGGTGGTGTTATCTGCATATCTGAGGTTATTGATATTTCTCCCTACAATCTTGATTCCAGCTTGTGCTTCATCCAGCCCAGCATTTCTCATGATGTATTCTGTGTATAAGTTAAATAGGCTAGTTGACAATATACAGCCTTGACATATTCCTGTCCCTATTTGGAACCAGTCTGTTGTTCCATGTCCAGTTCAAACTGTTGCTACCTGACCTCTATATAGATTTCTCAGGAGGCAGGTAAGGTGGTCTGTTATTCCCATCTCTGTAAGAATTTTCCACAGTTTGTTGTGATCCACACAGTCAAAGGCTTTGGTGTAGTCAATAAAGCAGATGTTTTTCTGGAATTCTTTCTTTTTCTATGATCCAACAGATGTTGGCAATTTGACCTCTGGTTCCTCTGCCTTCTCTAAATCCAGTTTGAACATCTGGAAATTCTCGATTCATGTACTGTTGAAGCCTAGGTGGTAGAATTTTGAGCATTACTTTGCTAGCAAGTGAGATGAGTGCAATTGTGCTTCTGTAATTCTCCTTCCATAAAACTCCCTAAGTAATGGTGTTTGGAGAGCTTCTAGCTTGTTTAACACTTGGAGGTGCTGGGAGGTTGGCATGCCTGGAGTGGGTATAGAAGCTCTACGTATTCACACACATATACACCCATAACTTGCCCTATGCATTTTTCCATTCGGCTGTCCTTAGTGGTAGCTTTTACTTTAGTAAACCTGTGATAGCAAGTAAAGTATTTTCCTGGGTTCTGTGTGTTGTTCTTACAACCTGAAGAGGTGGTCATGGGAACCCCCAAATATGTAATTGGTCAAGCCGACCTGTGGGTAGCCTGTGTACCTCATCTGCAGCTAAGCATCTGATGTGGGGGCAGTCTTAGCCTTTAAACCTGTGGTGCCTGAGATAACTGAGTAGTTAGCATCAAAACTGAATTGAACTTGTTACCAAGTCCAATCTCACACTGCTTAGCCCACAGGACACACCAGTAAGTCCACAAGATGAGGTGTTAAGCTTTGTAGACCTAGAAGATGGCAGACTTATGTCTCAAAATTACCATCTTACCTGGGTTTGGATGCCAGTTTCTTTTATAGAACAGAGAGACGGGTTGGTGAGGAGGTAAAGAAAAACGCCATTAAACTTAGAAATATCTTCTGGAATGGCCATCCTGCAGGTATTTGTCCTCAACTTCTTAAGAATATTATGCTTTAGCAGAAAAATCCCTAGCAGGACCAACAGTCCTGTTCTGTCTTGGGCCCAGACCCAGGATTCCCAAGATCAGCTAAGGTTGAAGTCCCCCTCTTTTAGGGCTCTATACTTTATCACCAGTCATCTGGGCTGACACTCTCATTGTTGCCTTTAGTTCTTCTTTTCCTAGATTTCTGAGTCCTGTGGTACAGCCTTCAGCATCAACATTTAATGCTTTTGTTTCTAGACATCCTGTCATTCCCTAATTCTGCCCTTTAATTAACTTCAAGAAGTAGCTTCCTAACCAGACTCATAGCTGGTAGTCTCTCTCTAGTTTAGACTCCCAGGAATAATATTAAAATAAAGCTTCCCTAGGGAATTTCCTGTTGGTCCAGTGGTTAGGACTTGGCTTTTTCACTGTCAGGACCGAGTTTGATTTCTGGTTGGGAAACTAGGATCCTGCATGCCATATGCTGTGTCCAAATTAAAAAATAATAATTATAATGCTTCCCTAAGTATCTAAACCATAATCAAAATTTAAAATTTAACCTATCTCTGTAAAGACTCATTGGCTAGGTCCTAACCCAACTCTTGAGTTGAGCAAGCTCCCATTACTTTAACGAACATGCACCTTTCTCCAGCCAAAATACATGATGTCCCCAAATATATGCTACCCATTTTCCTGCCTTTTCATATGCTTTTTCACTTTAAAGAAGCCTTTCTCCAGCTCTCCAACTACAGAAACCCTGCATATCTTACCTTATCCAGTTCAAGTATTTCCCTGTACATTCTGGATGAAAGCAGTCCCTCCTAACTAAAAATCCCCTTAAATTCCCTTTAGTACTGCCATCTTTTAACATTTACCTTCTCATTTTCCCTTCCAAGATGGCAGGAGGAAATAGAGCTGGTTTCTCACATAGAGCCAGACATCCTAGAATGCGAAGTCAAGTGGGCCTTAGGAAGCATCACTACGAACAAAGCTAGTGGAGGTGATGGAATTCCAGTGGAGCTATTTCAAATCCTAAAAGATGATGCTGTGAAAGTGCTGCACTCAGTATGCCAGCAAAGTTGGAAAACTCAGCAGTGGCCACAGGACTAGAAAAGATCAGTTTTCACTCCAATCTCAAACAAAGGCAATATGAAAAAATGTTCAAACTACCACACAATTGCACTCATCTCAGATGCTAGCAAAATAATGCTCAAAATTCTCCAAGCCAGTACGTGAACTTTGAGATGTTCATGCTAGATTTAGACAAGGCAGAGGAAACAGAGGTCAAATTGCCAGCATCTGTTGGATCATAGAAAAAGCAAGAGAATTCCAGAAAAACATCTACTTCTGCTTTATTGACTACACCAAAGCCTTTGACTGTGTGGATCACAACAAACTGTGGAAAATTCTTACAGAGATGGGAATAGCAGACCACCTTACCTGCCTCCTGAGAAATCTGTATTCAGGTCAAGTAGCAACAGTTTGAACTGAGAAATCTGTATACAGGTCAAGTAGCAACAGTTTGAACTGGACATGGAACAACAGACTGGTTCCAAATAGGGAAAGGAATATGTCAAGGCTGTATATTGTCACCCTGTTTATTTAACTTACATGCAGAGCACATCATGAGAAATGCTGGGCTGGATGAAGCATAAGCTGGAATCAAGATTGCAGGGAGAAATATCAATAACCTCAGATATGCAGATGATACCACCTTTATGGCAGAAAGTGAAGAGAAACTAAAAAGCCTCTTGATGAAAGTGAAAGAGTGAAAAGTTGGCTTAAAGCTCAACATTCAAAAAACCAAGATCATGGCATCTGGTCCCACCACTTCACTGCAAATAGATGGAGAAGCAATGGAAACAGTGAAGACTTTATTTTGTTGGGCTCCAAAATCATTGCAGATGGTGACTGCAGCCATGAAATTAAAAGATGCTTGCTCCTTGGAAGAGAATTTATGACCAACCTAGACAGCATATTAAAAAGCAGAGAAATTACTTTGCCAACAAAGGTCTGTCTAGTTAAAGCTGTGGTTTTTCCAGTAGTCATGTATGGTTGTGAGAGCTGGACTATAAAGAAAGCTGAGCGCCGAAGAATTGATGCTTTTGAATTATGGCATTGGAGAAGACTCTTGAGAGTTCCTTGGATTAAAAGAAGATCCATCCAGTCCATCCTAAAGGAAATCAGTCCTGAATATTCATTGAAAGACTGATGCTGAAGCTGAAACTCCAATACTTTGGCCATCTGATGCAAAGAACTGACTCACTTGAAAAGCCCCTGATGCTGGGAAAGGGTAAAGGCGGGAAGAGAAGGGGATGACAGAGGATGAGATGGTTGGATGGCATCACCAACTCAATGGATATGATTTTGAGCAAGCTCAGGGAGTTGGTGATGGACAGTGAAGCCACTGAACGGAACTGGGGAAGTTGGGTGTGTGCGCGCGCGCACGCTCTAAGTTGCTTCCAGATCTGTCCAACTTTGTGCAATGGAGTGTAGCCTGCCAGGCTACTCTGTCCATGGGGTTCTGCAGGAAGAATACTGAAGTGAGTTGCCATGCCTTCCTCCAGCTGGTCTTCTGGACCCAGGGATGAAACCCAGGCCTCTTAGGTCTCCTGCACTGGCAGGCTGGTTCTTTACTGCTAGCACCACCTGGGAAGCCCATGGTAGTTGCTACTTTTACCAAATAGTTTTTTTCACCCTACCATTCAGCCTTTGGGTATCCAAACAAATGGACGACAGAAACCAGGATATATAAAGGTCTAAAAAATCCCACAGACTATTTCCATTTTCTGAGGTTCTCAGCATATTCAAAACTGAAGATATGCTAAAAGTGAGTTACAAAACCTGTGGTGTGTTTGAAATCTTTCCATTGCACCATCTTTTCTCTCAATATTGTTTCAGTGTGTCTCTGTGCCCTTTATGTCTAATTTTACTGAAGAAAACATCACAAATTGAAAATTGAAATAAACCTGGAGTGTAGTACTGTGGACTGTATTTGAGCTTGGGTAACAAGGTGGCCTGAGGGCTGCTGGGCCTAGAGCAATGACGCTGCAGGAATCGTGGCGCCTGCTTACAGAGCGCAGTGCAGTCGACTTTAGGCCGGACCGAGGGAGCCGTTAGCGCTGGGCACTCGCTGCATCGGGGGCAAAGCCCTTCCCGATGGTTCACCAGACTTCCCATCCCTTCTTGCCAGCTGACATCTGACCCCCAAAGAAGGGAACGGAATGCCAGACTCCGAGGCCCGGGTCTAGGCACAGAAGGTGTGGGAACCACAGAGACCGAGAGAGATGCAACTCCTGGAAGCGCGCCCACTAAGGAACCAGCGCAACCGCGCGCGGGAACTCCTGAAGGGCTGGTCCCGCCACAGGGCGCGCGCGCCCGGGAGTATTCCTTTCCGCCCCAGCCCGCCCCCTTCCGCACCGCCCAACCAACGACCACTTCCTGCCTCACTCCCAGCCAATCCCCACGCTCCACGAAGAATAGCCCTAGGGGGCGTATGGGAAAGTCCTCAGAGCGATGGTCGCATTGACCAATTGCATTCAGAAGCTGGCGCGGGGAGGCTGGCCTTGGCCCTAGCCGTAGCTACTCAGGAGCGAGGGGCGGGCTCAGGGCCGGGCTTCGTGCTCTGGGGCTAGCTCGCGCGGCGGCAGCGGAGTCAAGGCCTCTTGGTTCTGCGGCACGTGACGCTCGTGCTTCTTCAGCTGCTGTGCTGCCTCAGCCGCTGTATTCTCTGCGGCGCGGGGCCAGTTGTGCGGGTGGGAGCAGGCGCGGGCGCCACCGGCCGTCCCGCTGAGGCTCGAGGTGAGACGGGAGGCCTGCTTGTGTTCGGCCCTGCGAGGACCCTTGGGGGCCTGGATATGCGGCGCCGCGACCGCGGGCCCGAAGAGCCGGGCGTGGCCGGGGCCGTGGGGTCCGGCTGGATTTCGGAAGCTCAGGGCCCAGTCTGGCGCTCCGGCCCTGTGGTGTGAGGCCAGGACTTGGCCGCTTGAGTTAGGGAGCCAGGCCCAGGCCGCGCCACTGGGGTCGGGAGGCGTGGCAGGTGCCTCAGAACCTCTTTTGACCTCTGAGAAAGCTAACTTCTCCTTCTAGCTTTGCTTCTAGGGCTTTCTTAAGCCTATTGCTGCCTATCTGTGAAGCTGGGAAGTGGCCTGGAGTAACTGGGTAAAGGTCTGGAATAGGATCGGGCCTAGTCGATATCCCTTGTAGTGGGGAAGAGTTGATAGTGGGCCGAAAGAATATTTAGCATTAGAGGTTCAGTATTTGAAAATTAAAATCACAGAGTGAAGAGTGGAGTATGGAGAATGTGCTAGAACACGCAGTGGCTGGAAAACTTAAGCCCTGACATTTAATTATATCTCTTCATGGATGAGGAGTAAGTAATGGGATCTGGTTTGTAAATTCACAAAGACTGGCAGGAAAGCACCCAAAAGCTCTCTGGGCAAGTCATTTTTTAGTGGAGGAAACTTGAGGCCCAGAGCTCTGAAATGATTGGCTCAAGGTCATGGGTTTAATTTTATGATCACGTTGGAGTTCTAGTTGAGGCAGTTTGATGTAGTGGTTAAGGCTAAGGCTCTGGTTCAAGTCGTTAATCTGTCGTTAGTTGCTATATGAACTTAGGCAGTTTACTTCTCTGTACCCCAGTTCTTTGCAAATAATGGATATAAAATCTGATGGTGGTGGTGTTAGAACTAAACTGTGTATAAAAAAGGACAGGAGACACTTTGACTACTTGAGAAATGATTTAAATAAGTTAAGGCCTGAATGATGTTCATCCCCTACATCAACATCCTCCTTTTGAGTTGGTTAAGTTCTGGGACCTGAAGTCACCTTTATGGATATAGGAGGAAGAAACTAGATTTAGTGGATTAACTGCTGGGTATGACACAAGTGAATGCTGGCTGGAGGAAGTTAAACTGAGCTGAATATTAAAAGCTTGGGAGGACAAAGGTGAGCCACAGTTAGATTTCTTTACGTCTGAGTTAGGAAATGGGACATTTTGCTTAATTTTTTAAATAAGAATTAGTGGGTGGGAGGATTTGTTTTAAGGTTTTTTTTTTTTTAAAGGGAGGAACTGTATTGATCTTTAAAATCATTCTGTATGTCAGTCTTATAACAGCCATGTTTAAGTGCCCTGAGTAGAATCACTGCTGAGTTGTCCATTTGCTGTAGTAAGAGCAGAGGTAGAGAATTGTGTGGGAGTTCTCCTGTGCACCAGCACAAGCAAACAAGTTAGGGAACTGGATTATGAGATGGCCAGAATGAACGGTGTATTGGAGTAAATATGCTACACAGCAAACGCATTTCCTGACCTGTCTGATAATGAGTGTCAGCAACTCCCTACCTGACTATCTTAACTCAACAGTTTCAACTAGCACATTATCTTCCAAGGACCTTGAGGGGTAAACGTTTTGACAGAAGTTGTTGCTGCAATTTTGGCGATCGTGCTCTTATATCCTTTCTGTTACAGAGTTCACTTTGCCTTGAGAGATAGCTTAAGGGGATGAAGTGACAATTGGTAAGCACAAATGCAGGCTGGAGCCTGAATTCCAGGCCTATCGAGGTAACTAGCTTAATGAACATTAGTTTCCATATCTTTAAAACGCAGTGCCCAGGATACTTTACCATTAGGGATCTTTTAGGAGAGACAAATAAGATGGTGAACTTTGAATGGAGTAATGAACTATGCAAGTAGAAGAATTGGCAGCTCATAACAACTCCTAGGAAATAATAACAGTGCCTGAATATAGTTAAAACCTGTACAGCATACTGTAGAACTTTGTCAGAAAAGTGCAGGCTGAATGTTTTGTTAACTATAATAGATGATTTTTAAATTAAGCTTAACTGAAAATTATTTGGAGAATTTAATTTTTTAAAGTAACTTAGAATCTTCAGCAATGTTTTGGGAATCCACGTTTTAAATCGACTTAGTTTATACAAAAAGGAAAGTGCTATGGGAAGATACATTTTAATGTTCCTGTCAATCAAAAGCAAAATTCAGAACTGAACTAGGCCGTGTACATCTATTTTTTTAGTGGATGAGCATTTACAGTAAGGACCATTTTGAATTTTATGTACTTCTCTCCCACTATTAAGTGCTTTGGTTTTTGACTAGATGTAATCCAGAGGAATGAAAGTAGTAGTAAAATGGTTATCTGTGACTGGAATCAAATTCCTTTTAAGTGGTTCCTTTTCAGTCTAAGAGTTCAAGTTTCTTATCAATGTTAAAACTCAGCGTTTTAGGACTGTCAAAGCTTAAATGGTGTCGCTGGGCAACACGTAGTAATAGTAGAAATCACTGATAATGTTGCACTTTACTGTGAGCCTGGTACTAATATGAACACATTCCATGCATTTTGTGTATATAGCTATCCCAAGACGCACACAGTGTAAATGTATCCCAGTGTAAATGGTTCAGATGGTAAAGCGTCCGCCTGCAATGCAGGAGACCCAAGTTCGATCCTTGGGTTGGGAAGATCCCCTGAGAAGGAAATGGCAACCCACTCCAGTACTCTTGCCTGGAAAATTCCATGGACTTGAGGAGCCTGGTAGGCTGCAGTCCATGGGGTCGCAAAGAGTCGGACATGACTGAGTGACTTCACTTTAACTTTAAAAAGTAGACAATGTTGTTATTTTAGATGAAGAAACTGAGGCCCTGAAGTTAAGCAATCCACCCAATATGCCAAGTTATTAAGTAGAAGATTAGGGATTGTGACTTCTGAGTTGCTGCTCATTGTTGAGCAGGAACTAAGTTGTGTGTGACTCTTGTGACATTGTGGACTATAGCCCGCCAGGCTCCTCTGTCCTTGGGATTTACCAGGCAAGAATACTGGAGTGGGTTGCCATGCTCTCTTCCAGGAAATCTTCCCAACCCAGCGATCAAACCTGCATCTCCTGCTTCGCCTTTGGATTCTTTACCACTGAACCACATGAGAAGCCCAGTCCTGCTCATTAACCTCACTTTTAACTGTGACCTTGGACAGTTTAGCTTTAGTTCCCTCATGTGGCACATGGGATGATAGAACCTCTTGGGGATCTTTTGGAGATTATTAAATTAGACAATCTAAAGGTGTCTAAAATCAGTGAGACATAACATTTTAAAAGGGTAGATAAATGTATAGCCTTCATGAAGGAAAGACTGCTTCATTTTTTAATTACATTCAGCCTTTGAAAAAAATCACTTTGTAGAATTCCCTGATGGGCCAGTGGTTAGGACTTGGATTTCCATTGCAGGGGGCACGAGTTCAGTCCCTGGTTGGGCAACTAACATCGAGCAAGCTGCACAGCCAAAAGAAAAAAATCACTTAAAAAAAAAAAGTAACCAATTCTGCCAGCTAGGTCACTTCTGTTTTTTTTTTTTTTCTGATTTCTCATGGATTAAAGGAATTAGAGGTGACATTTCCTAACTACTTTTAAGAGATAAAATTCCAAAAAGAAAAGCTTTAGAACTGAATTATTTCACTAGTGAATTCTACCAGATACTTAAGAATCAATACCAATCCTTCACAAACTTTCAAAAAATAGAAGAAAGGAAAACACTTCTAACTCATCCTTTAAGGCCAATATTACCATGATAACAAAATGAAAGACTTTACAAGAAAACCATAGAACAATATCCCTTAAACAAATAAAAAGTCATCAAAATAACAAATAAATAAAAAGTCATCAAAATGCTAGTAAATGGGATCCAGCAACATATAAAAAGAATTAAACACCACAGCCAAGTGGGATTTAACCCAAAAATGGAAGGTTGGTTTACCATACAATAAAGAATGTGGTATATTGCATTAATAGAGGACAAAAACCTACATGATCGTCTCAGTTTGATAAAGTGCAACACCCTTTCATGGTAGAAGCACTTAACAGACTAGGAATATAAGGGAACTTCGTTGACCCTGTAAAGAGATAAATTCCTTTTGTGGGATTTGTTCCTTTCTAATTTCTCATGAGTTAAAGGAATTAGAAGTGAAATTTCCTAACTACTTAAAAAAATTATTTGGCTGCCCTGGGTCTTAGTTGCTTAGATCCAGTTCCCTGACCATCTGGGGCCACCTGCATTGGGAGCACAGAGTCTTAGCTGTTGGATCACCAGGGAAGTCCCCTAACTACTTTTAAGAAACAAAATCTTGAAAGGCCCAGAACCAAATGGATTCACTGGTGAATTCTGTCAAATACTTAGGGAAGAATTAACACTAATCCCTCACAAACTCTTCCAAAAATAGAGAGGAGACTAGTTTCCAACACATTCTATGAGGGCAGTATTACCCTGATACCAAAACTAGACAAGGACTTTACAAGAAAGCCATAGGCCAATATCTTTGTGAAAATAGATGGAAAATAGACTATTTTGAAAATATTAAAGTTTAAAAGTAATTTGAGACTCCATTTGTTTTAAAAATCTTTTTTTTTTTGAATGGCCCCTTAGTGAGCATAAAGATAGTGCCTATGGGAGGTGACAAATTTAGTATTTCTTTACTGTTTGCCAGTTCCTAAAATTGCTCTAAATCAGTTTTTGATTTGTTGAAATTCAATGCAGAATGTGTATGTTTCTAATAGAATATTTTGTGTTCAGTTGAAGTCTCATGTATATTTTTCAGTATGTATTGTAAAATAATAGTACTCTTTAGAATGTGTCCTGAGAACAGAGTTACCATTAACCAAAAATAAAATTTGGAGGAATTCATGAGATTGGTAGCAGAGCAGAAAATAAGAAAATCACAGATAAACAGGGATATTTCCCTGTCCAAATGGTACAGTTGTATATACACCATTGCAAGGAAGAGTTAAAGAAAAAAAATCATAGAATATAATGAGAAGAAAGCTAGTTCTTCTTGTTACATAAAATCATTCAGCTTTGTTGAAATATGTAGGAGGTGTAGGCTGTCTGGGAATTGAAGATGTGGTTGTACTAATTGTGTATCAAAAGAACAAACTATTTGTGTACTTATGAAGTACTGGACTCTGATAGACTGTATTATCTTGTTGTATTTTCACAGCAAGCCTTTGAGCTAGTAGTACTACTAGCTACATTTATAAAATAGGGAAGAAAGACTCCTGTAAGTTCAATAAGCTAACCAAGGCCACAAAGAGCAAGAAAGTCTTGAACCCAGATTTCTCTGACGTGACAGTTTACACCATCACATACACTGTACTGCCTTTTGCATAAGGCCTTAATTTTCTGAATCGACAGCTTTAGAATATTTCCATTCAAGGTAAATTCACTCTTAAAAGTTAAAAAGTGAACTGAAATACTAAGGAATAGATTAAGGTCTCTTGAAGAATCCTTCTGACTGAGATTTTGAGAACTGGGCTTTTGCTCTGTCCTTGGAAAATTGAGACGCAAGTTGGAAATCATTTATATTATTTATAAATGTATATTATTTATATAATATTATGTATATTATTTATAAATGTATATATATGCATATACATATAAATGTATATGCATGTATTTTCTTGGCTTTGTGTACATTTCTTGGCTTTGTGTACACTTGTCCATGTGATCCCAGTGGTAGAGATTCTCTGTTTTGGATATAGGCTGATAATTATATTTGATTATTAAAAGCAAAACACTTATTAACTGGAAGGAAGGGGGCAAGATGTTCAGATTTGTAATCCAACTCACACTTCTGGGTCTTTGTCTGTACTTCTGTGCTTTGAAAGACTGGGTTGATTTAAAGCTGGTTTCTATACAACGTTGATCAAGTCTTAACAAACAGCCATACTGATCCAGTAATACATATTTTAAGAGAAGCTTTCAGGTTTGAAATAATTACAGACCTGCAAAGGTTGCAAAATAGTACAAAGAGATCTCTTGTACCCAATACCCAGCTTCCCCAAATAACAGTATAGGTAGCTAACTATAGTAAAATATCAGAACTAGGAAAAAAAACTGCATTGGTGCAATCTGTAGACCATATTGGATTTCTCAGGTTTTACCTGCCCTTGGGTGTGCATAGTTATGTACAATTTTATCATGACACTAGTTGATGCTTAAAATTATTGCTTTTGGTGTTTTATAGACAAAATATTCAGGCTGGAGTCTTAAGTAGTGCTAACAGATCTCTGTATGTTTTTTCCTAGTTAGATAAAAGGTTATGAGTTTATGTTATCCACCTCCAACCCCCTGAAACTTGATTGGTAGGACTAATGGTACAGAATATTCATGAACTCTGTGAAAACATGGGCAAATACATTTTATGTTTCCAGACTTTAAGGACACTCTTTAGTGATCCTGAAGGTCAGAGTTTTTTCTTTTTAATATTTGATAACTAGTTGGCCCTCATGGAATTGAACACTATTAGCAAACATTCATTTAGTGTTTAATATGTGCCAGGTTTGCTGATGGGCATTAGACCCATTTCTCCTTTAACCCTTTGTAATACAGAATTCTGACACTTCAGTCTTGGAACTGCCAGGAAACAGTCTTGAGCTCTGCCATCCAGTATTTATTGAAAGTCCATTTGAGGGAATTCCCTGGCAGTCTCACGGCTAGGCATTTTCACTGTTGGGGCCTGGTTTTGATCCCTGATGTCTCAAGCTATGCGGCATAGCCAAAGCGGGGGGGTGGGGGGGATCTAGCTGAGAAATTTTTAATGAGTATTTGAAGGAAGTGCAGTCTGTTCACTTCTCTGAAACCTAGAAATTGTAAGTTTTATTTCCAGATCAAGCTCTTGATCAACAGAAATCAGAACTTGGCCTGTATAGTTTGGCCCTCATATGGTTGGTTTTATCGACTTCACTTTTTCTCTAGTTAAGGGATACCGTACGATAAAGCGACACAAAACTACATTTACATACAATTTAAGGGTAGTTTTTAAGAAAAGTTCACTTTGGTAGACTCATAAATGTGAAAAGATTTTCTTGTTTGTGGTTTTGATTTTTAATTGCTACTCTCCTGGAGGTCTGTAAGTAGTTTGTAATTTGGCCAAGACAGGAATTTAGATGGGCCCGCTGTGAGACAGTTTGTAGCACTAAGTAGTTTAGTCATGAATTAGACATCCACCTAGCATTTGCACCCAAGCTCAAAGGGGCACTGCGGTAGAGTTTAAGGTAATAGCCTTGCGGTGATTAAGAAAAAAATTAATATGGCTCCTAGAGGAAAATCAGGAAATGAAGTACTCCAAGAAAATGATGGCTTTCAAGCAGAAAGTATGAGAGAAACTGCTATCATGGCATTCAGGAATATGGGAAATCTTGCACTGGAAGAGGTAATGTAGCTTAGTGAGCATGAACTGTGAAGAGACTTAGCAAATGTTAATGTTTCTTTAACTTGGTTTAAAGGCACATAATTTCTTCACTTTAATTCTTGAACATTTTAGATCTAGGAGTCATTGGCTCTGGGACTTTGGGGAAGTTGGGGAGTGGCAGAAACGTGCTATATATTTTTTTAAAGCGTTATTGCTTTGTTGTTGAGCTTCTTGTTACATATTTCTTGTTAATAATCTTAAAAATAGTGACAGCAGAGAAATACGCTGTCTGCTCTGTTGTTTAGTTGCTAAGTCATGTCCCACTCTTTTGCGACCCCACGGACTGTAGCCTGCCTGGCTTCTCTGTCCTTGGGATTTCCTAGTCAAGAATACTGGGAGTGTGTTGCCATTTCCTTCTCCAGGTTGGGATTTTCCCGACCCAGGGATTGAACCCACATCTTCTGCATTGCAGGCACTGAGCTACCTGGGAAACCCTTACACTCTGCTTAGGAGTTTCTAAGTGTTAAGACACAAGAAGAGTTCTATTTATTTATTTTCCCAAAGTAATTAATTAGGCTGCAGGGGGTCTTTGTTGTGGCAGAGGGCGTAAAGGATCTAGGTTTCTAAACAGAGATCAAACGCGGCTCCCCTGTGTTGGAAGCATGAATTTTCATCCACTGGACCACCAGAGAAGTCCTTGAAGAGTTTTAAAGGGAGAAAAAAGCTGCTGCTTAGAGGTCTTGGACATTAATAATATGTGAGGGCAAAGCGGTATAAAATTATCAAGTGAAGTATTGGGAGACAGGAGACTTGGCCTCTGCTCCTCATTGTGACAATAACTGTTTTTGGCAAGTCAGTCTGTTGTACCTCAGTTTCTTCTCTGAAAAGAGATTTAGACTAGATTTCCAATAGTATATATTTCAGCCCTGAAATTTTTTTTTGGAGGGATAGGAGATAAATATTTGATGCATAATAGTGAACATCTGGAGAAGGCACTGGCACCCCACTCTAGTACTCTTGCCTGGAAAATCCCATGGATGGAGGAGCCTGGTGGGCTGCAGTCCATGGGGTTGCTAAGAGTTGGACACAGCTGAGCGACTTCACTTTCACTTTTCACTTTCATGCACTGGAGAAGGAAACAGCAACCCACTCCAGTGTTCTTGCCTGGAGAATCCCAGGGACGGGGGAGCCTGGTGGGCTGCCGTTTGTGAGGTCGCACAGAGTTGGATGCAACTGAAGCAACTTAGCAGCAGCAGCAGCAGCAGCAGTAGAACATCCTTTTTTTAAAAATGAATTTTTACAGAATCGTTTTAAATCTAAAGAATCATTTCTGCCATGATTAACAACATTAGTATAGTACGTTTATTATAATTAATGAAAGGATAATGGTAATTACTGAAGCCCATATTTAATTCGGATTTCCTTTGTTTTTACTTGCTGCTCTTGTTCCATGGTACTGTATTACATTTAGTCATCTTGTCTCCTTAAACTCCTTGGCTGTGACAGTTTTTTAGATTTTCTTTGTTTTTGATGTTCTTGACATATTTGAGGACTCCTGGTCAGGACAGCAGTTCCTCTGTTGGGATTTCCTTGATGTTTTTCTCATGATTAGAGGGAATATGAATTTTGGGGGAAGAAGACCACAGAGGTTAAAGTACTGTGGTGGGTTTTTTTTAATATAAATTTATTTATTTTAATTGGAGGCTAATTACAATATTGTATTGGTTTTGCCATACAAAACCAATACAAAACATGGATCTGCCACAAATGTGCATGTGTTCCCCATCCTGAACCCCCCTCCCTCCTCCCTCCCGTACCATCCTTCTGGGTCATCCCAGTGCACCAGCCCCGAGCATCCTGTATCCTGCATCGAACCTGGACTGGCGATTCGTTTCTTATGATATTATACATGTTTCAATGCCATTCTCGCAAGTCATCCCACCCGCTCCCTCTCCCACAGAGTCCAAAAGACTGTTCTATACCTCTGTGTCTCTTGCTGTCTGGCATACAGGGTTATCGTTATCATCTTTCTAAATTCCATATATATGTGTTAGTATACTGTATTGGTGTTTTTCTTTCTGGCTTCCTTCACTCTGTATAATCGGCCCCAGTTTCATCCACCTCATTAGAACTGATTCAAATGAATTCTTTTTAATGGCTGAGTAATACTCCATTGTGTATATGTACCACAGCTTTCTTATCCATTCGAAAAATATGGAACACTTCATGAATTTGCGTGTCATCCTCGTGCAGGGGCCGTGTTAATCTTCTCTGTATTGTTCCAGTCTTACTAACGTGCTGCCGAAGCAAGCGCTAAAGTACTGTTTTCACCACAGTGTATCAAGGGCACATGCTGTCAGCATGACATCACTTTGGTCTTTACCTTGAGCACCTGGCTGAAGTAGTGTGTGCTGGGTTTCTCCACTGTAAATTCCTGCTTTTCCTGTTCCCATAGAAGAGGGGAGCACTATGTGTAGCCCACTTGTAAGGGTAGGGAGTTAGGTTTCTCCTTCTCGACAGTGGACTATCTGTATCTGTTACTTGGAATATTTCTGCCTGGGAAGTTTGCCTCTTTTATTTGTTTATCCATTTATTTATTTATTCAGTAATGTAATGTGTAGATTCATGGGCATTTATTTTGTGCTTTAGAATATAATCCAATACCACTTATTGCTTGTATTGTTCCAGCTTTGGCCATTGCTCGCTCTTTTGTTCCTTTGATGTAGCCCCCCATCGTTGTGGGTGTTTTTGTTTTGAACACTTCATCACTTCCCGGCAGTACAAGATGTTCCAGGCTTGTCTTATATGTTTGCTCCCCTAATCCTAGAATCAGCCAAGGAACCCTGTTTCCTTTTATTGGAGATGATGTTGGAAACCAAAATCCTTGATACTAGGGTATTTATTGTATTGCTACTGAGGCGTAGTAGTTTCTTGTGTGCCCTCTTAATGATAGAGCAAGAAAATATATGTGTATATACTAACTGGTTTATATGTACATATCTATAAATATTTCATATGTAATCCTCTGTATATTAAGATAAACATGAGTTCATATTGTAGTCTCTTAACTCTTGCCCATTACCATGTGGATTATCTTAGCCTCTTTGCCTTGCTTGTCGGTAAAGTTCCTATGCTCAGCATTGAAAGTGGCTCCTACCATACACCATCCATTTACTTAATTGTTCAGTTCTGATATATATGTATAGCAGTATCCAGAGTTACTTAGGTTAGTCTTTTCTCGCCACCTCTTTGAATGAGGTTGTTTCATATATTTGTAATACAGTTGGGTTGTTTTGTCACATCCTCTGTGTATCCTTGGATCACTCAACCTCTTAAATGATGTTTTATAATTTCCATACATCAAGATTCATTCTTTGTGCTGTTAAGTTTTATGGGATTTGAAAAATATGTAGTACCATGTATCCATAATTACAACAGTATACAGAATAGTTTCTCTGCCTAAAATAGCCCCCTGTGCCTACCTGTTTAACCCGACTGCTGCCTCTAAACCACTGATTTTTCTTTTTTTTTCTTTTGATATCTAGGGTTTGGCCTTCAGAATGTGATCTAATTGGAATTGTATAGATTGGCCTTTTCAGACTCAGCCTTCTCTCAGCAGTATCCACTAAAGATTCAAGTCTCTTGTTTTGGCTTAATAGTTCTTTTTTAAAATTGAAGTATAGTTTATAGTTTGTTTACAATGTTGTGATAATTTCTGCTGTACAGCAAAGTGATTCAGTTTAGGGTGGCTCATCTTGTAATTTCTGAACAATATTTCATCGAATGGGTATACTACAGTTTGTTTACTCATTCCCCTACTGAAGAACGTTTTGGTTTCTTCAGGTTTTGAGTTATGGATAAAGCTGCTATAAACATTTGTCCAGTCGTAAGCCTTCAGATCAGTTGGGCAAGAACTTGGGAACATGATTGACAAATCATATAGTAAGTCTATGGTTAGCTTTGTAAGAAATTGCCAGAGTATGTTCCAGAGTGCCTGAAATTTTAGATTTTCACCAGCAGTGAAATGAGTTCCTGTTACTTCACATCCTTGCTAGTGTTTTGGATCTTAGCCATTCTAATAGGTGTATTGTAGTAGCTCATTGTTTGCAGTTACCTAACGGCAGATGAAAGCTTCCAGGTAAAGAATTCAGCGGTAAAGAATCTGCCTGCAATGCAGGAGCTACAGGAGACCTGGTTCGATCCCTGAGTCAGGAAGATCCCCTGGAGAAGGGCATGGCAACCCACTCCAGTAGGAGAATCCCATGGACAGAGGAGCCTAGTGAGCTACAGTCCATGGGATTGCAAAGAGCTGGGCATGACTGAAGCGACTTAACAATGGCAGATGATGTTTGATCTTTTCATATGCCATCTAAATATCTTGTTTGGTGAGGTACCTGTTTAGATGTTTTGCCCGTTTTGTAATTGGGTGGTTTGTATTCTTACTGGTTGCGTTTGTGTTCTTTGTACATTTTGGAAACCATTTCTTTATTAGATATTTATTTTGCAAATATTTTCTCCTAGCTTGATTTGTTTTTTAATTCTCAAGTTATTTTTCATAGAGTTAAAGTTCGACCAATTTTTTTCTTTTGTGTATCTAGCTTTTGATGTATTGGGAAACTCTTTGTCAAACCCAAGATTGCTTAAAATTTCCCCTGTGTTTTCTTATAGAAATCATAATAGTGCAACATCCTTTTGATATGTGTGGGTAGGAAGACTGAAATGAGGGTGGGTTTTGTTACTTGGTAATATTGGATTTTCATTAATGAAGTGGAGAATTAAGATCACCTTAAAATATTGTTTTGAATTATTTCTAAATGTGACCAAGTCTTTAACAAAATTTGGGATGTTTGGGCTGGGTTAATAGTGGCTCTTGAAACTAGACCTGTTTAGCATTTTCCTGGGAGTATTGGCAGATCACTTTGGCAAATACTGAAGTAGCATGTGTAAAACTAGCAGTGGCTTAGGCTCATAAACACACAGCTATGAGAGCTGATCTGTCATGGTTTGGCAATGGTGGTTCCTCCATGGCTTTAACAACCCTCTAGATAACGCGAAAGTTAACAGATACCTGCCTGAGACTTCTCAAACCTGAAAAACCAGGTCCTGAAACGGGCTGTAGGGAAATGGCGGTGGAGAGAAGTGCATTTCCTGCTGTTCATGACTGGGATGGTAGCCCTATGCTACCGGTCAACTTCTGCTTTATTCTGCCTCGCCCACGGAGATGCCACCTTTCCTGGGTTCCTCGGCCCAGCAGCCTGTTCCGCAGTCACACTCCTCACTCACTAAACCCTGCCTGAATCCTCCATTCCAGACCACTCCCTTCAGGACCCTCCCTGACTAGTCTTTCTAGCCTCTCTCTCACACATGTTCAGGATGCAGCTACATTTTGTCTAGTGTAAGAGCAATAGGAGGTTTGAATTCGTTGACTCTCACTTACTTGTTGTGATATTGAGTAAATGATTGGGTTGTTTTCATTTCACTACATCTTAGTAAAACCTCAGGGAGGTTTACAAAATAATGTAACTGTGAAAGTGCTTTTATAAACTGGAACAGAAAGCACACGTCGATGATTCATAAACCTAGTCAGTGGTTCTCAAGGTAGCAGGCTTCGCATCCCCTGGAACCTGCTGGAGGGGAAAAGGCCCAGCACGCGCACACTCAGTCAGCAGTCCGCCTGCGAAGCCCCCGAGGCGCGCTGCGCTCAGGAAGCGCTGCCCTGTGGCACTGCCCCCGCCTGGGGAGCGCTGTGCTAGTCTGCCTGGGCTGCGGGGCCGCTCAAACGGCAGAGAAGTGTCTCGCACAGTCTGCAGGTCCGTGAGCGGGCGTTGGCAGAGCTGGCTTCTGGTGTGGCCTTTCTCCTCAGCTCGCGGAGGGCCACCATCTTGCGTCCTCGTTGGGCTTAACCCTGTGCACGCGGATTCCTGGTTCTCTTCCTCTTACTGTAGCCACCAGGCCTATCAGTTAGGGCCCCAACCTGATGACCGCTTTAACCTCACTCACTTCCTTAAAGGTTCTATCTCTGAATACAGTTATGCTGGGAGTCCGCGTTCCAGCCTACGAATTTGAGGCAGGAGACAGTTAAGCCTGTAACCGCAGTATATGTGGTGTGTGTGTGTGCGCTCAGTTGCTCACTTGTGTCCAAATCTTTACAGCCCCATGGGCTGAGGCCTGCCAGGTTCCTCCATAGGATTTCCCAGGCAAGAATACTGGAGTGGGTTACCACTTCCTTCTCCAGCGGATCTTCCCGAAATGTGGGTCTCCTTTATTGGCAGACCAGTTCTTTACCACTGAGCCACCTGGAAGCCCATAGCATAACAATAGTATATCAACAAATTAAAAATTACAGAGAAAAACATCAGACTGCCTGTTGTGCAGTTGTACTCTCCCTCACTGAACCCTACCTGAATCCCATTTCTGAAAGGTAAGTAGTTAGTTCATCTCTCTGATTAGCTTTTCCTTGAGCAGCAGTGTTTTAACCTTAGTACATAGTCCTTATTAATTCAGTGGTTTTGTGATTCACCTAATTGCTACTAGGCTTATCACATTTTGCCTTTTGACTTAACTATTTTGTGGACTAATTTGATTTATAGTTTATCCCTGGGAACCCAACTACTGTTTATAGCATTATTTCTGTGAGGACTTCTTAGGTTGTATGCAGTTGATTTAGATAAAAGTGTTGAATCAGCCTGTTTAGTTTCAGAGAATCCACTGTAGTTGTAAATCAAAGCAATATTGCTGTGCCATTGTATATTTTGGTGATAGAGAATAGAAGCCTTACAAGGGCAACGTTGAAATTACTGGCATTTCTTGGTATATAAGAAGCCATAGCAGAATGTTGACACTGAGAGTTTTAAAGCTCTAATACCAGTCCTAGCAAAGATTATGAGTGACTTTTTATTTTTATAAAAATCTTTTATTTCTTCATTTTCTGTGCTGCCTAGGAGTCCAGTGAGCTTTACTTTGTGAAAATAGTACCCACGATTTATAAATAAAAGAAATACCGCCAAATGATACATGAAAATCTAGTTCTATATAATTACTCACTTTAAAGGATTATAGCATTTATAAGGAATTAGGTGTTATATTCAGCATTAGAATAAGTTGGTTTACAAGTGACCAAAAAATTAAGCTATTTTCTTTATTTTTATAAAATCTTTATTATTGTAGTGAAAATACTTGTAAGATTTACCATCTTAACCATCCAGTTCAGTGGCACTGAGCATGTTCACATTGTTGTGCAGTGTTCACCTCCATCCATCTCCAGAACTCTTTGTCTTGCAGAATTAAAATTCTGTACTACCTCCCTGCCAAACCATTTTGTGTATCCGTGTGGCTCCGTTTTTATATCTTTAGAGCTGTGGTTTCCGGAGAGAGGATTGGCTGCCATCCATGAAAGTCTAATTATATAAGACACTTGAAGGCATAGAGGAAAGAGATAAAAATAGTTGGTCTATGGTTTAATATGTTTTTTTGTTGAATCTTAAAACTGATTTATTATTTATTTATTTGGCTTATTGGGTCTTAGTTGCTGACAGGTGGGATCTTCATTGCACCATGAAGGATCTTTTTTTTTTTTTAATGCAGACTCTTGTTGAGCATGGCGTCTCTAATTGGGGCCTGTGGGCTTAGTTGCTCTGTTGCATGTAGGATCTTAGTTCCCCAGCCATGAATCAAACTCAAGTCCCCTGCTTTGCACAGGGTTCCCTGGAAGTCCCTTAAAACACTAATTAAAAACATACCTATTCTTGTTGATCTTTGGGCAAAAACAGCAGCATCTAATCTAAATTGTCTTTAATGTGAGGCAAGTTAACTCCTCTGTTACTTCATTGTAATATTTTAACTCATTTAAACTATTCTGTAAAGGGGGCTTTGTCTATTGTAAAGCTCTTTACAAATGCAAGAAGTTATTTTGAAATTGTATCTGACCATCCTAGGTCTGTGTAGCCAACATGATGTTCTATATGGGGACAATTGTTTGTGTTTGAGTTATATTTTGAATTTTTTTCTTGAAATTGGATCTTTAATTGATTTTAGGAAAACCTGTTATTCTGAGTTCACTTTCTTTATCTATAAAATGGAATATAGTAAATTCCTTTCAGCTCTGATTTGAAAGCCTTAATTTTAAATAAGGTTTCAAAATTTTTGAAAGGAGGTGATACATTTAACTGTACTTTTTTAAAAAAATACTTAGATCATGGAAGGAAAGTGGTTGCTGTGTATGTTACTGGTCCTTGGAACTGCTCTTGTTCAAGCTCATGATGGACATGACGATGATGTGATTGACATTGAGGATGACCTTGATGACGTCATTGAAGAGGTAGAAGACTCAAAACCGAAGCCAGATGCCAGCAGTCCGCCATCGCCAAAGGTTTGACATGATCTTTGAATCTGTTCGTTTTGCCTCTTGAGATAATCAAAAGATGAAGGTACATTTTGGATCCTTACCATAGGGAAAGCAAAATTTGCTAAAATACTTATTGCTCTCTCTGTCAACCTTTGTTATATTGTCCCAAAGATAAATTATATGGGTTGAATTTGAGGGCCACTCATGCAAGTTTGAAAGCAAACCAAGAAAATAGATCCTACTGAGAATATTTTAATTCTTAATTCATTTTTATATTTAACACAGGTCACCTACAAAGCTCCAGTTCCAACTGGGGAAGTGTATTTTGTTGATTCTTTTGACAGAGGAACTCTGTCAGGGTAAGTGTTTCTTAGGGTGAAAAATCTTAGAGGCAAACATCATGTAAATAGAATAGTAGATTCCTTTTTAGATAGTATTTTATATTTTCAGTCCCATTTAGGAAAAATCTTTTAGAACATGTGGTTCTTGCTTCCATTTATTTCCCTTTCACCTTGTATTTTGTTCTTTGAGAAAAACTTTTTTTTCTCTTGAGTCTAAAAAAATGAAATTACTTCATGAGTTTGGTACTTCTTGTTACAGGTTTTTAATTTGAGTATAATAGATTATCACTACTTGAAAGACATATTTAAAAGTTGAAAGTAGAGTGATTAGGTGGGCTAAGAAGAGCTGAATTGTCCCTGTTTTTATTATTATTTACATGGTTTCTTTTACAGGCCAGCTATAATTTGATTCTTAATTTGGGGGATGTCTTACTTACAGGTGGATTTTATCCAAAGCCAAGAAAGATGACACTGATGACGAAATTGCCAAATATGATGGTGAGAGTTGCATTTGATTTAGATATGATAGCAGATTGAGATATGGTATGTTTCCATAGTATCTCAAGACTAGTTTAAAAGTAGTATGTATACATTTTAAGGTTATTCCTTGGAACTTTGCTCTCTTTGTGTGTCCCATTATATCTTATAGGGTTAGACCTGTTTAATTTTAATTTTTATACTATAAAGTAGAAAGATAATTTATTACCCATGGTGCTGTATTTTGGACATGGAAGGTCTTTTCTAGGCATTGGTAAAATGCATGTGCTTTGTTTGGGTTTTTAAAAACTATATCCTAATATTTATCAGTTATGTGTGTTTAATATTAATAGGCCAGCTCTTAGAGGTAAATGGAACAGGTTAAACATTTGTCTGTGTGATGAATTTATACAACTAGGAGTTTTATTTATTACCATTTAAGAATCCAGAGGTGTAATTAGGGAGTAAAACTGTTTTTTGTTGTCTTGCAGGAAAATGGGAGGTAGATGAAATGAAGGAAACGAAACTTCCAGGCGATAAAGGACTTGTGTTGATGTCTCGGGCCAAACACCATGCTATCTCTACTAAACTGAACAAGCCCTTCATCTTTGATACCAAGCCTCTCATTGTTCAGTGAGTAAAACACTTGGTTGATAGAGGCTTTCTGGGAAGAATGATACATGTTTAAAACTGTTATTCTATGTAAAAAAATAACGAAAATAATTATATATTGCAATAGAAATTTTAGGATGTGTTTTAGCATCTTGTAACATTTTTTTTCATGCCCAATAAATTATTTTTTAAATAAGTCAGCTATTTTTCCTCCTGATACCAAATGAACTTCTGGATTTTGCAGAATGTATTTATTGGGAATCTGCATTACGTTTTTTTTGTGGTTTTTTACTTATTTAATTTTGGAGGATTGGGTGGATATAACAATAGAAGATGGAATTTTTACATATAACCTGTATAAAACATGTGATCAAAATGAGGGAAAGGGGAAATAAATTAATGCCATATGGTTTCTGTTCCCCCCTCCCCCAAATTAGGTATGAGGTTAATTTCCAAAATGGGATAGAATGTGGCGGTGCCTATGTGAAACTACTTTCCAAAACCCCAGAGCTCAATCTGGTAAGTGCTTACTTTTTAAGAATTTCAGAGAAAATGAAAGAAAATTTTCTAAGACCTGTGAAAATAAAGGTCTTCTTTTCTGCTGTTGAAATATCTTGGAAGTTGAAAATATCGACTTTGACATTTCTGTGCTTTTTATTTGAAATGTAAATTTTGAAGCTGTTCCTTAGTTTCTGTCCTATGTAATTTTTAGTTTTAGCAAACTTTATAAAAGATGCAGTAACTCTAGGTAAATGCATTATTTTATGCTTTTAATCACTTTCATACATTCTCAGTGAAATTTCTGGTTATTTTCAGTGGTATCTGTACAAATCTCATAAATGAATAAATAGGACACTATTTGGGATTTTGTAAGAGGATATATCATACTTTTGAAAAGTTGCTTTTCAACACTTAGAGTTACTTAATTCGTTTTTGTTTCTGAAGGATCAGTTTCACGACAAGACCCCCTATACGATTATGTTTGGTCCAGATAAATGTGGAGAGGACTATAAATTGCACTTCATCTTCCGCCACAAAAACCCCAAAACAGGTGTATATGAAGAAAAGCATGCTAAGAGGCCAGATGCGGACCTGAAGACCTATTTTACGGATAAGAAAACACATCTTTACACATTAAGTAAGAAAACTATTAATTAATTGGGTTTTTGGCACTAATTTATCATCCTTCTAAAGATTATAATGAAAATTACTTGTAAATAACAGTCTCTATTGATTTAATATCATAGTGGTGAGAAGAACTTAGTTTCTCAGCACTAAAAGAAATGTTTCTTCCTTAGGTTGAATTGAGAAACAGGTTTTAGGAAAAGCTTGTATGTCCTGTAAAGAGATTCTTTGCTTGATCTCCATTCATCTCCTGCCTTTGTTTATTTTGTTATCGATAGAGTGTTAAGTAACAGGACATACAATAGAAATGTGTGTACAGTTTTTCTCAGTGTCATATAGTTGAACTTGTTTGGATGCTCCAACACCTGGACAGTTGAGTATAATCATTCAGACATTGGAATGGGGTTTTTATATTCATAAGGCTTTTTCTGCTGCTTTGAGATCACATATAATCATGCTTCTTTTCCTAAAGAGTGCAATAACGTTTTTCTTTATAACAAAAGTATATATATTCAGCATAGAAATTTGAAAGGAAAAAGACATTTAAAGTATCTGAAATATCAACATTGTGATATGTATTTGGCCATATGTTAAACATGTATATATGTGTAAACACATAGAATTTTATATTAAAGGTTAAATATGTTTTATTTCTTCTCTTAACAAAAGTGTGAGAATTTTCTGCGAGAGTATGTTTCATTGACAACATTGATCACCTTCATTATCGTTTAGGATAGCAGCATAGTACTTATTCTGTGATCTTCCACAGTATTCTGGATGTGCTGTGATCTAGTCACTTGCCTATTAGACATTTAGTTGTAGGATCCAGGCTTTAGCATAATTCCACTTAAGATACCTTTATAGATTTAAAGTTACATTTGCATTCTTTACTAGAGTCCAAAAGTACAACCTGAGTAGATTTGTGGTTTAATAAGTAAAAGGTTTGTGTGATTGGAACTGTTGGCAACATAGATAGTGGTAATACCAACTCAGAAAATGAGGAAATGGGTCTGTTCTACTGGGGGATGGTTATAATAAATAAACTTATTGGCCTGTCGACCTGTGTGTAACCATTTGTGTCAAACCAGTATTGCAGTTACTTTGCATACTTTCGGTTTTTTGATGTGTTTATGTTCATATTCCATGTTCATGGAATATTTTGTTTTTGAAATTTTACCTGTTGTTTAATTTCTAAAAACCTGAAGAACTAGTGTTTATGACTGACAGATAAGGAAAAGAGTATAGACTTGCCTGAGCCTCCGTGACCATCTTCTGGCTCTCAATACCCAAAGTCATTACTCCGTGCTTCTGCCTTCTGTTAGAAATATGATCTTTGTGGTAAAGAAAACTTGGGAATGAGTGGCTAATTAACTTAAAAAAATTGCATTTAATTTTTTTCAGTCTTGAATCCAGATAATAGTTTTGAAATATTAGTGGACCAATCTGTTGTGAACAGTGGGAATCTGTTAAATGACATGACTCCTCCTGTAAATCCTTCACGTGAAATTGAGGACCCAGAAGACCGGAAGCCTGAAGATTGGGATGAAAGACCAAAAATACCAGATCCTGATGCTGTCAAACCAGATGACTGGTGAGTCTTTGGTACCTGTTTTTGAAAGTAGTGGAGCGTTTCATACATTCCATGTGGCTTAAGCAATCTAATGATGGTTGAAATCTGATAATTTGTATAATCTGTGATGCAGTCTGAATGTTAGGGGAAATGCAGACTACTGTAGCTGAAAGTAGTAGTGACCACATAGTGATCACCAAGGCTGTCGTCATCATCTGGACTGCTCCACACCATTTTACAAGCTACTAAATGCTGAAACTAATGATAGGGTTTGCCTGTGGGAACACAGTTGGTTTGTGACAAAACTTCACATTTTTGGCCTGGCCTTTCCCATGCTTCTATAATTCAGTTTAAAGCTGGAGTCCTAAAGTTTTAATTTGAAAAATAACCCTTCTCCTGTTAAACAGTACTCAGGAGATCTCTGCTCTCTCTTGGGCGCTGGGATACAAAGCCGCAGGCACACAGCTGCCTCATAGCTCTCCCCCGTAGCTGTGAGGCGGGCAGTTGAAGTTGGCATGCATATGGTGAATGATCTAATATGCATTTCCATGGTGACCGGAGCACCAAGTATACCAAACTTCAGTATTTTTAAATTGAGAATTGAAAGTGGGCAAGAGATAACTAACTGGTAAAGATGGGAAATGGTGTTTCCTGGTTGAAGGAGAATATCCTGTGCAAAAGTAGGGGAAGAGGAGCGAGCTTAACACACATGAGGGAAATTGAACCGTCTTTTATGTAGGATGCAAATTGGAGAGTAGTAAGAAATGGAAACAGGTAGGTTGTTCTCTTGTGTATGACCCAGTTTGAACTCTTGGTATGGTGACTTGTGGAAATGTTAGAAAGTGAACAGAGAGAAATTATAAAACTGATCTTCCATTTGTAAAAGCATCCTCTTAGGTTTCCTAGGGAAATTCTAGTGGATACTTACGTGCTGCACTGGTGTAAAGGGTGAGTTTATTTGGTGAACATTAGATGTGGGCTCATCTTGTTCAGTATTGTATTCCTTAACTAGCTGTTTTGTTGTGGAGGGGGAGAAGTAAATGTTCAGCTTAAAAGGTCAGGTGAATGATAGACAAGTTTTAGTCCTACACAATTTTAATTTTAAACTAGCATAGTTCTAAAACAAGCATAACCCTGACCAAGAATAGATGTCCTTGGTTACCAGCTAAAGTGGCACTGTCTTACAGTCACTGCATAAAGCTTTGAAATTAGGTACTTCTTGATAAACTTAGAAGGGTGACTGTTAAAGTCATAATTCACATGCTGAAATCCACCCTTTTAAAATATACAGTTTACTGGTTTAGTATATTTAGTGTTGTACGGCGATTACCACTGTCTAATTCCAAAACATTTTTATCACCCAAAAAAGAAGCCCATACCCATGAAGCAGCTACTTCTTCCCTATTTCTCCCTTCCACCAGCCCCTGGCAACCAGTAATCTACTTTCTGTCTTACGGATTTGACCATTCTGGATATAGGATTAGTAAGATGTGTGGTCTTTGGTGTCTAGCTTCTTTGGCTTAGCATAATAGTTTTAAGACTCATCTATGTGGAACCTTGTATTGATACTTTCTTTTGTTACTGAATAATATTCCATCCTATGGGTGATACCACATTTTATTTATCCATTCCTTGTTTAATTGACATTTAGATTGTTTCCCTTTGGGGGCTATGGTTGTGAATAACACTGCTATAAACATTCAAATGAATGGTTTTGGGGTGAATATACATTTTCATTTCTTTTAGGTATATTTTCTAGGAGTGTAATTGTTAGGTCACATGGTAACTGTTTAACTTTGTGAGGGACTGCCAAACTGTTTTCCAAGGTAGCTGCACCATTTTGCTTTCTTACAAGCAATGTATGAGGGTTTCATTTTTTTCCATATCCTTGCCAATACTTAAGTTTTATCAGTCCTTTTTCATTATGGTCATCCTACCAGTTATGAAGTGGTATGTTATTGTGGTTTGGATTTGCATTCAAAATGATGACTAGTGATGTAGAACATATTTTCATGTGCTTTTTGGGCATTTGTATATCTGAAGAAATGTTTATTCAAATCCTCTATTGGTTTTTAAATCAAATTGTCTTTTATTATTGACTCGTAAGAGTTCTCTATATATCCTGCATACTAGGCCCTTGCATATGATTTTAGATATTTCTAGGAGGAGCTGTTTCACAAAGTGGGACCACATTGTAATCATTGTAGTTCCGTGGCCAGTGTTGTCATTAATTGTCTTTTTCTTTTGTGCTTAGGGATGAGGATGCCCCTGCTAAGATTCCAGATGAAGAAGCTACGAAGCCCGAAGGCTGGTTAGATGATGAGCCTGAGTATGTGCCTGACCCAGACGCAGAGAGGCCAGAGGACTGGTATGAGCGCTGGTTAACTTTAACGTTGCCTGCTTTTTACTGAAGGGAAAGTTAGTACTTTATACAGCCAGGGCTTCGCCGGGGGCCCAGACAGTAAAGCATCTGCCTGCAGTGCGGGAGACCTGGGTTCAATCCCTGAGTCAGGAGGGTCTCCTGGAGAAGGAAATGGCAACCCACTCCAGTATTCAGCTGCTCAAACTTAAGTGTAGAGCTCAACAAACTAAACTGATTACATTTTCATTTCTCTTTTAATGTATCTGTCACAGAAACTCCTTTGTTACTGGAAATGCAGAAATAAAATGATGCTTTGTAGTACACCGCTGAATATTCCTGCAAGATTTTAGGGAAGCCCAGGGGTAGCATTTCATAGTCCTGCTTCACAGAATCCACTTGCAGTTTGTTTATGTCTCCACAGGGATGAAGATATGGACGGAGAATGGGAGGCTCCTCAGATTGCCAACCCTAAGTGTGAGTCGGCCCCTGGGTGTGGTGTCTGGCAGCGACCCATGATTGACAACCCTAATTATAAGGGCAGATGGAAGCCCCCCATGATTGACAACCCTAACTACCAGGTTGGTGCCTCCTGATGGTTGAGCTGCTTCATTGAGCTCTTTGTGTTCAGATAGTTCTCGAGTGTGTAGTGAGCCTGCCACAGATCGATCCTCTATATTGAAAGAATTAAAAACAAAGTAAGCTTTGGAATTAAGAGAGAACTTATGTGTTATGTTGAAAAGATAAACCTAGAAAGTGGAAAGACAAGCTGTCATAATTGCATTATAACTTAAACAAAAATGAAAACTTGTGTTTTGGACACCCTCCTACCATGCGGCAGGGGTGCTCCAGCCATAAATATCCAAACTGGCAGTCTCTGGTAGTGTGGGTAGGGGACTACGGTGAAAGTGGGTTTCCTGACCATGAGTTAGCCCACTGCTTGACCTCGGTATCTTCAGCTATAAAAAGACTCTGAAGCTCAAATGAGATGATCATACTAGTGGTGATACCTTAAAGCTTCAAGTTTACTGTGGCTCTGTAACAGTTCCCACCCTGGTCTCACTTCTGTTTCTATTCTAGTCAGATTACCTAAGATCATTAATTTCTACTTTACAGCTTACTTGAAATGTAAGTTGTATCTCTACATATAGACTGTGTATACTTTTCTATTTTTAAGTGTATTTTTAGTTGTGCAGGCAATAAGAAAAGTTGCCCCTTAGCTGTTTTGTTGACGGCCATTTAGGTGAATTTCCATTTTTGCTTTTAGAATCCCTGCTGCAGTAATTTTTCTTGTACTAGTCTGAGTATATGTGGTAACTATTTCTCTAGGTAGTTGTCTGAGGTGAAATATCTTATAGAAAATCGTGTACACTTCACCACTGATGAAGTCTGTACTGATTTATGCTCCCACTCCTATCAGCAGTTAGTTGATAAGAGTGAAGGCTCTTGGAATGTGCCAGGTAGAGCAAGGTGTTGGTCTGAATCAAGGTCATGGGTGAAACTGAAAGTAGAAATTGGAAGTAGTTGGAGTCAGTCGTCTTAGAGGCATTAGTTTATTGTTTTTCTCCTGATACGTTTCACCCGGTCAGCATTTACTTCACAGATAATGCAGAATTCATCTTATTTAGGTTCACTGTAAATTTGTGTAGATCATTATCTGAAATGATTTTTTAAAATACTTTTCTCTAGGGAATCTGGAAACCACGGAAAATACCAAATCCAGATTTCTTTGAAGATCTAGAGCCTTTCAAAATGACTCCTTTTAGTGCTATTGGTTTGGAACTTTGGTCTATGACTTCGGACATTTTTTTGACAACTTTATTGTTTGTGGTGATCGAAGAGTAGTTGATGATTGGGCCAATGATGGATGGGGTCTGAAGAAAGCTGCAGATGGGGCTTCTGAGGTTTGTGCTTCCTTGTTGCTTGTGCATTTATGTCTTTCTTTTTTTTAATACTTTATTCTCCGTTACAATACTGTATTTGTTTTGCCATACATTGACACGAATCAGCCACAGGTATACATGATCTCCCAATGTCAGAGCCCCCTCCCACCTCCCACCCCACTCATTTATGTCTTTTATAGGTAACTAATTGCTACTGTTGTGAAGAGCGATCTTCTAAGATTTGTCTCTCCCTTATTTGGGAATGTTGTCATAGAAAGTGTGACCTGTGTTTACTAAAGACAAAATACTAGAGTTTTGGACATGATTTCATTAGCTTAATACAAAGATTTTAGAGTCTATATTTGTGTTATATGCATGGTATTTCTTTTAAAATTGTGTTAAAACATAGTTAACAGGGATTGACAAATATACCGCTGCTGCTGCTAAGTCGCTTCAGTCGTGTCCGACTCTGTGCGACCCCACAGACAGCAGCCCATTGGGCTCTGCCATCCCTGGGATTCTCCAGGCAAGAACACTGGAGTGGGTTGCCATTTCCTTCTCCAGTGCATGAAAGTGAAAGTGAAGTCCCTCAGTCGTGTCTGACTCAGCGACCCCATGGACTGCAGCCCACCAGGCTCCTCCGTCCATGGGAGTTTCCCAGGCAAGAGTACTGGAGTGGGGTTCCATTGCCTTCTCCGATGACAAATACACTACTGTATAGATACTACTATATAGATAACTAATAACCTATTGTACTGCACAGGGAACTCTGTTCAACACTCTTTAATGACCTATATGGGAATAGAATCTAGAAGAGGACATATATGTATAACTAACTCACTTTGCTGTACAGCAGAAACTAGCACATCGTAAATCAACTATTCTCCAATTTAAACAATGTAAAAAAGATTTAACAAAGTTTTCCATTTAGGATCTATTTTAATGTACTCTTAAATATTGAATCTTGGTTTATTAAATAAGTGAAATTTTCAAATAATTGGTCACAAGGCCAAATTGAAAATTGGAGACACACTAAGAAAAAGAAACTCTTCATTCACTGGTCCCTGAGGTTAAGAAACTTTGCAGGTAATTGGGAAGCCAGCTTTCACACCTAGGAAAGAGAAATACCCTTGATGATAAAGACAGCAGGAAAATTCAGACTTGTATTTCCTTTTTGCACTGTGTGGACATCTGGGCTTGAACCCTGTGAAAATGGCATCTGAGCAGTGCCATGCAGGCGCTTAACAGTGGGGCAGCACTGCCTGTACTCATTGTCAAGGCCAGACTCTGAAATGCACGCTGTCTTGCTTTCCAGCCAGGTGTAGTGGGGCAGATGATTGAAGCAGCTGAGGAGCGCCCATGGCTCTGGGTGGTCTACATTTTGACTGTAGCTTTGCCCGTGTTTCTTGTCATCCTCTTCTGCTGTTCTGGAAAGGTATGAGTTGTTGTTGGTTTGGTTTGTTTTATTTTGATTTGCTCTTACCATGTTAAAAGTAACCAAGATATATTGCCAGAGGTTTTTCTTTGTAGCAGCTCAGTAATGACTGGGCCACATTTGGTGCTGACTTCTGAAACCCTGTTCACTATTTTCAGTGGCCATTTATTGTGCCCAGATGGAAGTAAGATTGTTAGCCCCTCAGTTTCTAGTCTAGTGTATTGCTCTGTTTTGTATTTGGCAGCCGCTTTCTGAAGAAGGAAGGAAGGAAAAAAAACAAACTTAGATGTAAAACTGACCCATCTGGGCACAAAATAGCTTTTCCTGCTGGCATACCTGTTTCTGTTCATATACTTAATAATTCGGTCTTTGATTTCTCATTATCCATTTCTCTTTCAGTATTCCCCTTTCCCCCAAACACCACATACAGGAGTAATATAGCCTTATTGTAGTTTTTCTTGTTTAGTCTTTGTTACATGGAATTTAAAAAAAAAAGAAAATTTGTTTAGGCCCTCTACTTCTGCTAAAGAAGACTTGTGCTTCGTACTGCATTCCAGACGTTTTGTAACCTGATCCCCAATCTTTTCCAGCTTTATCCTCTGCCACTATTCTTCATACTTGTTACCTCAGTCACCTTTGACTAGTTAGACTTAACACATTCCTGCCTGACCCCTTTGCTTCTACTGTTCCTTCTACCTTGAACCACACATGCTCACTGGAGAGGAAGCTCTCAGGCAGGAATTCTTTCTTACACATTTCTTTGTATCTGTTCCAGCACACCACTTGCACAGAACTTTGCTCATAGGCATTCAATAATTACATGGTAATATAATACATAAACTATTAACAAACCTGTTGTGCTTTGGGGGAATATTTCAGAAACAGGCCAGTCCTGTGGAATACAAAAAGACTGATGCCCTCAGCCAGATGTGAAGGAGGATGAAGAAGAAAAGGAAGAGGAGAAGGAAAAGGGAGATGAAGAGGAGGAAGGTGAAGAGAAACTTGGTAAGAAGTAGACCCCAAAATATCTGCTCTGAGCCAGCACCCTAAGATGTTGCTTCAAACCCTTATAAGCAAGTTACTGTCAGGATTGTTTTAGACTCTAGAAGTGTGTTCTAATGCTTATTTTCTAGTTACCAAAAATAAGTGTAAGATTTTGCTCAGTTGTTTTACTTTGACTTCTTAGAAGAGAAGCAAAAAAGTGATGTTGAAGAAGATGGTGACACTGTCAGTCAAGAGGAGGAAGACAGGAAACCTAAAGCAGAGGTAATAAAGTGGGGGAGAGTATATTTTATGTTTCAGGCAACTCAGGTGAAGGTGCATTTAAGTAGAGTATTTTCATAAGATAATTTTCAATGGCTATGACAGTAAAAATTCTGTTAAAGACAATTTTGTAAAAGTGGGATTTTTAGCATTAAAAATTTAAATTTTAAATTAAATCTGAATCTCAAAACTATTTTCCGTGCTGAAGATGGTTTTCTGTAATAAGCAGAAGGCAAGTGCTTTCTAGTAATGGAAAGTTCAAGTTATTTACAGTCCTCTTTCATCGTCTCTCTCCTCACTGTGCCCTTAAAACTATTTCTTGGACAAATCACTGCATTCTAAAATTTTTGTCCCTCCTGCTGATGAATTCATTTGTTCATTCAGTAAATACTTCTGGAGTCATTTTTGGTGAACAAGACAAAAATACTCTACCTTTGAGGAGCTTAATTCTGGTAGAAGGAAACAGTAAGCAATGGGCATCTTAAGGAAGTAAATGAACAGTATGATAAAAAGCAATGAGCTATGAAAAATAAAAAGACAGAAAAAGGTTTTGGAAGTACTGGGGGCAGAGTGAGTTGTACGTAGTTTTAAAGATGATAGGCCTCAGCGTAGCAAAAACTTGAAAGAGGTAAAAGACTCTGCTATGGAGATGTCCATGGCAAAAAATTCCTGGCAGAGAAAACCACCACTAAAAGGACCTGAAATGGTAGTCTAGAAGGCCAGCATGGCCAGTAGATTACAAGGATGCAGAAAAGAACATGGGGAGAGCTCCAGGTGAGGTGAGGCCTCAGGCTGTTGTATGGGACTTGACTTTTCCTGCTAGTGAAATAGGCAGGCATCATAGTCTACTGGGCAAAGGACTGATGAGGTCTGATTACTCTGGCTTTGATGTCTTCTGCAGACCAGGGAGAATCAAGGAGCCTAGTTAGATTACTGTAATAATCCAGGCAAGATACAGTGGCTTTGAGCAGGGTGATAGAGAAGGACATGAGTATCTGATCTGGATTTCTGATCAGATTGGACAGATTGGATCTGATCCAGTCAGGTGGATTGGATATGAGGTATGAGAGAAGGAAAATAGTCCACGTCATTCTCACCAAGGTCCCTTTTCTCAGCACTTCTCTTTCATTCTGACCCTTTCTGGAAACTACCCAGTTTTCATTTCCAGCTACCACAGCTCTGCCCTTCTATTGATAAAGGTCAATGCTGTTTATATTTTCAATGGATATATTCTGTCTCAACTAGAATGCAGAATTCTTTCAGGTAGGGGCCAGTCTATTTTCGTATTCCCCAGAATTCCTCACACAATAAGTGGGCGTAGCGTGGAAAGAGCACTGGGTTTGTAGTCTTATTTTTTAGGCCATGCCATGCAGCATGTGGGATCTTATTTCCTCAGCTAGGGTTCCAGCCTGTGCTCCCTGCACTGGCAGCACGGAGTCTTAACCACTGGACTGCCAGGGAAGTCCCTGGGCTTGTAGTCTTGAGTATTATATGAACTCAGCTTCAGCTTGGCTAGCCTTTAGTCCTCATGAATCTGTGCTTTCTCAGCCTCAAAGTGAGACCAATATGTCCATAGACCAGTAGATTATTCAGGGTTAAGCAGGATAACATGATAGCCTGGTGTTTGGCCCTTTTTAAAGAAAATATTGATGGGATTAGGTTTAGAAAACTGCATATTTATGGAAAACAAAGACTGAATTAATAATAACACATGCACATTTCTACCACCCCTGAGCCAGTCATTGCTTTTAGTGCATTTTCTTCTAATCATTTTTTTGCTTGTTTTTCCTCAAATGAGTTATACTCAGCTGGTTGATCTTGAATTTTTACTTTTTAAAAAAATGCTAATTATAGTGAATTTCTTGTTTTTCAACCAACAGGAGGAGGAAATTTTGAACAGATCACCAAGAAACAGAAAGCCGAGAAGAGAGTGAAACAATCTTAAGAACTTGACCTGTGATTTTTCTCTCCCTCCCCTTCCCCTGCAAGTGTGGGTCCTAGGAGAGGACCTGGCACACCTTGGGTTGAAATTCAAAACCTTCCGATGCACCACCATCAGCAGGTCCCAGCTGAACACTCGCCCGTGTAATTTTAAACATCTAGCAGTAAATAACTGCAGTTGTGACATAGAGGACCCTGTTTCTGTAGAGCGAAAAGCTTGACATAATTGTTGTGAAATGTAACATGAAGCAACTAACTCTTAATTTTTTTGTTTTTAAACATGTTTTTTTTTTTAAATAGAGTGATAGAACTTTGCCAGTCTTTAAAAATCTTGGCTTAATTTAATATATTAATCTGTCCGTGCAGAAATAAAACCAACCTTTAAAAATGTTAGGGGATGAATTTGAAGTTGGTGAATTGTAACTGACTTTAAGTTTGGTATTTCGAAACATTTAAGTGTCTTTGTCCCCTAATTGAGAATCATGTTTAAAATGCAGTCATTTGTGGTTATAATCTTGTTTTGCTTGCTTCCATTATTCAATTCCTCCTGAGGAAATTGAGGGTGGTTGGATGGAAGCCCAAATTTAAGTAAAGATTGTTTAAATTATATTAAAAATAGACATACAAAAAGAAAAAACATTTCACTTGTTGGTTAGACCATAGTGTGTGTGTTCTCTTGCCCTTGGAACAGCTCAGTTCCCACACAGCTCTGCAGATAGTGGAAGAGGTGGCATATATGGCACTCAGGCATCCATCCTTCACACGCCAGGAGTGTCTTGGCTCCAGCCTTCTCAAGCAGGTGGCTTCTCAGGGAGCTACCACCATGTGTGAGCTCCAGAGTAGGTGCAGATGTTTGCATCACATCTTCCACTGTATTGACACTGTCTTCTTCTCAAGTTCCCCAAATTCCCAAGAGCTTTCTCCTCTGCTATGCATTTTGTCTTCACAGCGCAGCTTACAGTCCATTGCTAAAAATGATTATAAGCTCTGCATAGTGTTAAGCTTTATTGTGATTATGTGTATGTTTCTTCTTCCTTTGTTAAGCAGACCCACACCTTTCCAGGGTCAAAGTACAGGATAGAATACTATCCTTCATCTTTTACTCCATTTAAAGACTTCAGAAGTCTAATCCAGAGTTGAGCCAATTCAGAATTGACTGTAACTGAACACAGGCTAAAAGTATGTATGGGGGGAGTGACTTTTAGCATGAGTTATCTGATTTTTGTAGCTGCTAAACCTTTATATCTTTATTTGCAGTTCATGTAACAGTTGTGTCTTAAATTACATGATAAAGCAGTCCTGTTCAATTTTTTTTTAAGTTATGTGGCTTGTAGAATTTTTAATAAATGAGCTTAGGTCTGTTTTTTCTTGTGGAATGCAGATGGGTGCTATCAGAGCTTCTCCCCTATCACTATAGTGTAATAATATCATTATTACACCACACTGAAATGTATTCAGAACTAGATTTTTTTTAATTTTTTTAGCTTTATTGTTTCTTCAGAGGTGTTGCAAATGTACTGATGATACTGTTTCTTGCACTGAATATATAAACACTCCAGAGTGTTTATATTGGGGAGATATTGGGGAGGAAGTATATTCGTAAAAGATGAAGGCTGTATCTGTTTATCTTCAGTTTTTTCCTTGTTCACTTAAATTCTTATGAGGGTGGGATGCATCTTCTTGCTGTTCAGTGCTTTATCCTTTTTCATTTGTTGTTCTGTGGTCACAGTGACCTTAGCTATGTAGCAGACTTTCCCAAATGTATTGAGTGCAAATAAACAGTTACTTAGCAAGACCTGAAAATACGTCTGCAGGTTTCTCCTTGAAGTAAGTGTGTGGGATCATTGCATTTCTAGAAGTCTGCCTTCACCTGTAAATTGACATTGTACGTCATGCTTCGCTTACAGTTTCTTCCAGCTGAGCTGTGGAGTAACAAGTATAAATCAGTAGACTGTTCATTTGCAGGGTAATTTATCATATCCAGGGTAATTTAGCAACGTTTGTCACCCCTCCCCTCTAGTCCTTGGTGGGGGAGAACCCACCAAAAAACAAAGCTAAATAAAAAGTCTTTTCTTGGTTCTGTATTCCACTTTGTTGAAGATGCAGCCTCCTAATTAGAAGTCTGACATTAATGAATGAACAGCAGCAGTATTCATCTCTTTAAAAGGCACTTATGTTTTTTATATGCTGGTTATCTGCCCCATTGATATAAAATGCCCACTGCATCAGATGTGGTCCTCAATTTCTCTTATCCATAACACACTCCACTTTTCTCAGATTGTTGGCATTACTAAATGGTGTTAAAGCCCTGTGTTAAGCATCTGCTTTTGACTGAACTTCACAAATAACCTTCAATTTGTTTTACTGTTTCAGGAGTGGGTAAATCTTCCATTAATTGGCTACTACATGAAAGTTTGCTAATACACAGGAACTATTATGAACAGTGAAATAGTTATTACTTCATCTTACCACATGACGGTGAATATAATTCAAAGTAGGCTTTGCATCTTTTTCCTGTTGGGATTGGGGGTTCAGTAGTTTCAGTTGTATAGGACGACTAGCAGCTCAGAAGAAGAGGGGTGATTTGTAGATAATCTTGTAGATTATGGAAACCATTTAACTTTAAAATTTTTATTCAAAAATAAATGACTTGGAATCAGACTCCATCTTTTATATTCCTATTTAGGGATATTTTAGAACATTAGGTCAAACTTTTTTCATGTAGTATTAAATAGGCTTTTGAATTGCTTTCTGAAGAGTACACAAAATGTAGTGCTCCTAGTTACAATTATCTTTCCCATTAGAAAGGAACTTTAACTCTGGTGTAAAATTTATGTTTGAAGAATGGTAAAAGCAGGACTGTTATGGTGTTCGTGAGCCCTAAGCGCTTTTGCTTTTGATGGGTCACTTGTATTTTTACTGCATTTGTATAAAAACACGTTATTATTTGAATAAAGACTCGATTTTTTCTTCTGCTTTTAAAACATTTTCATTGGCCTAGTTAAGAAGTTACTGTACCAGATGTTTTGAGCTGTCGATGGTGTCTTTGTAGCCTTTTGGCACCTCCTGTTTCTCTAGCAGTTAGGGTGCCAACAGACTGTCTAGTTTGATTGCTCCTGTTTTCCCCCTATTCTCCCACTTCCTTTGCCTAGTAGGTATAATACTAGAGTGTAATTGTCTTTAGTAGGATTTTGTTGTCTAATTTTACCTAAGACGTAAAATTTTTAAACGTAAAACTTGCAGGCCAGGCTCCCCGTCTTTTTTTTTTTTTTTTTTAACTAAAGCATCATCCTTTGCAGTTCTGTGCCCACCCCTTCCCCCAGGAGACTTCATATCCTTCTCATTTTGGCACTTTTTCTTTTAGTAGGTGTAACTTTTGAAATACTTTCATATAAGGGCAGATTGATACTCTCGATTTAGAATAGCGCCTTCAGCTCGAGTACGATTCTTACGAACTGTGAGGCTGAATGTGAGGAGTGAGGTCGAAAGCGTGGCTACTGTTGAGCTTATCAAACCCGAATTTAAGAAGCGGTAGGAAAACGGTGCATCGCTCTGGTCCCCGACCAGTATCTGGGTCGGGTGGGTTACGCCGCGCCTGCTGCCCCTCTTTCCGCGGCGGACCCGGAAGGGCCTGTTCGCGTGAGGCGGCGTTTAGAGCCAGCTTCTGTCGGTCACTCTCAGCTGAGAGATGAAGACAAGCCCGCCCAGCTGCTTCCCTCCGCCTGACTCGAGAGTTCCTTTTAAACTCCGCAAGGGAACACCCCGGCGCGCCTCTAGTGTGCGCGGCCCCGCCCCCTCGGGCGGCCCGCTCTTCCGTCTCTAATTGGCCGCAGTGTCTGTTCATCAGCTGTGACGGCAGGGTCGGCTGCCGGGGCCCCGCCCTCTTCCGAGAGCTCCGAAAACAATTTTAAGATGGCGGCGGCGGCGGCGGCGCGGAAAACAATGGGGCCGGGCCGGCGGGGACAGGCCGAGGCCTGAGGTGGGCAGCGAGCGCCTGCCCGGGTTGGGCCGAGCGGGGCCAGAGGGAGACCCCCGCCGCGCGCGAGCCCGTCCCGCAGCTCGCGGGACCATGGCGTGGCAGTGAGGCAGCCGGGCAGCCGGCGGGGAGCGGGGCGTGCAGTGCCAGCCGGCCCGAGAGGCCCGCCTCGGGCCTGGCCTGTGCAGCCCGCGGCCCATGGTGCTGCCCACCTGCCCCATGGCGGAGTTCGCGCTGCCGCGGCACAGCGCGGTCATGGAGCGCCTCCGCCGGCGCATCGAGCTGTGCCGGCGCCACCACAGCACCTGTGAGGCCCGCTATGAGGCCGTGTCGCCCGAGCGCCTGGAGCTCGAGCGCCAGCACACCTTCGCCCTTCACCAGCGCTGCATCCAGGCCAAGGCCAAGCGCGCCGGCAAGCACCGGCAGCCGCCCGCCCCCGGCCCCGGCCCCGGCCCCGGCGCCCGCGGCGGCGCCGCGCCTCGACGCCGCCGACGGCCCCGAGCACGGCCTCCCAGTCGCGGTGAGTAGCACCCGGGGAGCAGCCCCGTCTCGAGATGCTGCCCCCGATGCCGCCCAGGGCCCTGGAGACGGCCTCGGTGCCCGCAGCGCCTCGGGCTCGCTCCGGGAGGCTAACGCGGCTGGGGCCGAGCGGTTGTCATCTGCGGGAAATGGCACTGCGGCCTTGCCTTGGAAAACAGGATCCTGAGGAAGGGAAGGCTGGCGACCGGGCGGTGAGAGAGTCTTCTTCCAGACTTGATTTCGAAATTCAGAACTCTGTTTTGGAACAGACTGGCATTAAAGTTGCCTGTGATAATGGCTTCATTTATTCTGCAGCTATTCTTTGAGTCCTTGCTCTTTGCAGGGTCAGGGCTTAAATAGGGAAATAAGACGGACTTCAGTTGACCAACTGAAACTGTTCTGAATGGAAAGTCAGGAATCTTTGGAAATCTTCGTAAAGGCATAGTGCTGCTCATTGAGATGTACAAAAGTATTCTTTGTTTAGGCAACTCTGGAATTTGTGAATTTGTGATGACAGCAGTATTGCTGGCAGTCCCAGTTTTAATTAGAAGCCTGTTTAAAACCTCTGATGATACTAGAGTTTGTTGGTAAATTATTACACCGTCTTGGGCTCTCAGTAATGCTAGGGAAGTTTGTTGGTTAGAGGTTTTCCTTCCTGAAACTACTTATAAGGTTCGTTGCTATTGTTTTCCCGGTAATTTAAAGTTTAGAACAAATACTACCAATTTAATTTCTGTCTATTTTTATAATTCACGCCTTTATTAGGTCTCACCGGGCTGTGTGCAGTACTCTTCCCTAATTAGAATTCAGGTGTTTAGTCTCTAACCCTTTAAATGCTATGACCCACACAGGCCCTATGCCCAGTTTGTATTATTTTTCTTATTCTCTCCCACATCAGTCTGGACTGCTGGACATCACATTGCTTATTGTTATCAATTCTTATATAGTCAGGACTACTCATCCTCACTTTTCTTCTCTGTAATTTGAAGATGTGTTTCACTTCCTCTGAGATTCTTGTAAGATTCAAAAGAAATGAGTGTCCAGGTGAAAATACTTCATAAATGGAAAGGTTGCCTGTAAGACCCACCTCGTCACCTCTCAGAATCCTGACATCCTTCAGGTCCAGTTCATCTTCCTCTTTAAAACCGGTTTTATCCTGCTCCACAGCAATTAGAGTCTCCTTTGTCAGAACATTAAAGAAATGCATTGCCTGTGCTATTTTAAATATTTTAAGCACATCCTTGCATGCTACCTTAGAAGTGCCTTGAAAACTAGACTGTAAGCCCTAGGAGATAGGGAGGGGAAAGCTCAAAGGAAAGACTTCAGGTTTGGGGTGGTCATTCCATTTAAGTAAATAGTGAAAGCCTATTAAAAAAAAAAAAATCTCAGTTTTACACACTGAGCGCCTTGAACACCCGCTAGAATATGTATTATTAGTGATTCAGTTTGTTTAACAAGAGTAAGAGTTTAGATGCTCTATGATATTTTTAGCCCTAAACTACTAGAGAGAAGTTGGACATGCTGTTTGAAGAGAAATGAGTTCTGAGTGTGGTAGAACTTGAGCCTGGCCTGTTAGTCACTCCTTTGGGTGATCAGGTGTGTCGTGTTATGTTGGTGTCTTATCACATTAAACCTTGACCTATGGGTTTCCTGAGTTAAACTTTAGAATAGAATTGCTCTACTGCCTCCTTGCTAGGAAGAGGGACCCTGTTAACTCCAATCTCCACATGATTCTAGGTGAGCGCTTTGGCTCTGGAGTGAAGTTTTAGGAATGGAAGATGAGTGTCTAGTGGAACTCATTTTAGTGGCTCCTTCAGTTCAGAGAGGGGGAGAGTTCTTGCCTCTTGGCCTTGTGAGAAAGCACAGCTTTGCCCAGAGAGATGGAGGGGAGAAAGTGATTATTATTTTTGACAATTCTGTATATGTATTTGATCTAATTAATATTCCTTGAAAGTGAAAAGTGACGTCGCTCAGTCCGACTCTGTGACCCCTTGGACTGTAGCCTACCGGTTCCTCTGTCCATGGGATTCTCCAGGCAAGAGTATTAGAGTGGGTTGCCATTTCCTTCTCCAGGGGATCTTCCCGACCCAGGGATCGAACCCTGTTCTCCCGCATTGCAGGCAGACGCTTTAACCTCTGAGCCACCAGGGAAGCCCAATATTCCTTACAGAAGGAATATTATTCTTATTTTTCCAAAAGTCCTATAGTACTCTTAGGCATCCGTTTCCTAGCAAAGTTACCATCAGCAAACCATTTGTACAAGTGAAAATGGATCAAATCAAATTTACTAGCAGAGTCCACTCTCTGCTTATTTTTTCCCCTTCTTAGGATATTCCATTACAGCAAAATCTTGACCAGTATGTATTTACGGTAGATACTGTTACAGATGAATCGGAAACTGTGCTTCAGACTTTTTCTACTCTAGTTGTCAAAGAATGACCTTATTAGGTTTTCTTTGTACTGCGTGTGCTCATTGAAAACCAAATAGTAATTTTCTAGTGACAGGATTGACTTCTTTTTATTAGGGGATGCCAAATAATACAGAATTACCACTCACTTTATACAAACATTAATTTTGTCATGAAAATAGCCTTCTACAATAGCTTGAACATTTTCTTTTGGTAAAATGTTATAAAGGTTTATGCCTGAACCCCTTAGACAGCGCTGTCATACGTTTGCTGCTTACTTCTTAAGTTGTTGGAATAGTTTACCAAGAAATTTGACAGTTCATGTCAACCATTCATGAAGTTGCCTTTCCTGCTTAGTTTAGGAAATTATATTTGTTAGGAAAGAATTACTGATACATTGTTGATTGTTTGGGAAATCATATTTGTCTTTGTCGCTCTCTTTTTAACTTCTATCTGTACATAGCTACACAAATAGTGCGAAGAACGTCTGCTTGCCTTTACTTAGACTCTGCCCATTGTCGCCATCGTTTCTTATTTGCTTTATCATGTCACACGTACTCTCTCTCTCCTCTCTACCTCTCTCTCTAAAAGTTCTGTTCTCTGAACCATCTGTGAGGACACTGCACACCTCTCTACCCCAAACACCTCAGTATGTACCTTCTAAGAGTTAAAGACGTGCAGAATTTTACTCATTATTTTGTAGACTGAGCCTATGTAAGAATTATAGAAATAATAATTTATTTTCAGAGAGTAGGTATTTCTGAACATGAAACAGACATTCTGGGATAATTTTGGAGAAAAGATGAGTAATGTGGCTTTAGGGTTGCATTTCTTCCTATCACATTCATGGCCTTGTCCTAGCATCTTCTTTCCTTTTTATCAGTATTCCCTTTTCCACTGGGTCCTTGCCTTTAGCTTGAAACATGAACAGATATTCTCCTCTCTTTTGTCTTTTCTCACCCTCAAAATAGTGTCCTAGCTCCTTCCTTCCCTTTGCCCTTTCCGCCGCACTTCCCATTTGCTCATTTCCCCATTGTAATCTGCCTTCTGTCTCTTCTACTTTTCCAAAGCTGTCCCCTTAAAGGGGCACCAGAGATGGACTTGCCAAATTCAGTGGCTTGTTAGTCATTGTGCTTTTGACTTCCTCCTTCCTAAGACTCTTCCGTTAGCTTCTTTTCTCTTCTGATTTTCTTTCCAGCTTTCTGAGTTTTCCTCCTGCGTTCCTTTATTAATTCATACAAAAATATTTGAGTGCCCACTGTAGGTCAGAACATTTTTTGGTTGCTAGGGATACAGCAGTGAACAAGACAGATTGAAACTTCTCTCATGGAGAAAGATCAATAATTTTTAAAACTAATTTTAAGTTATAATAAATGCTAAGAAAAATGTAAAGTGATGTGATACTGAGTGATTTATAGTAGCAGTTTTAGATATGATAGTAGCAGCTCTGTCTTAATTTGGGCTGAATGACAGGAGGTTATGAGTCAGCTGAAAGTTTCAGAAAAGAACATTCCAGTTAGAACTACCACCAGAAAGTTTCTGAGGCAAGAACCTACTGAGCTTGCGTAGAGGACAGAAAGGAGGGACACTATGGGCAGAGAGCAGCAGGCAGTCAGCTGGTATGAGAGCTGGGCAAGCGAGGGTCAGATCAAGTGCAGGATTTGAAGGAAAAACATCACATGATCTAACATTTTTTAAAGGCCATTCTGATGCTGGATGGAGGGCGTCTGGGGTTGGTCTGGGCATGAGTAGATGCAGTTCAGGCTTTTGCAGTGGTCTAGGCTGGAACTGTTTGTGGTAGTGCAGATGGAGAGGAGGTGAATTCTGGATAGCTGCTGAAGGCAGAGGTGACAGAGGGTGGTGATGGACTAAATGGAAGGAGTTGAAGGGAATTCCAAGTTTTTTGGCTTGAGAAATGTTCTTTGGACACTTTTAAAATATTCGTGTTCTCTAGTTTTTTCCACTCAATTTTCTTTTCCAGGGTTAATGCCATTGATTCTTTCATGCATCTGTCACCTTTAATAGATTCTTCATATCTCTACCCAGGGTCAAATGCAGCTGTGTACTGCACATTTCCACTTTGATTCCCACATTATCCAAAAGGGACTCTCCGCTTTCCTTGCCAGTCTTATATTTCTTCAGAGTATTTTCCCTTGTCCAGTCAACCAAAGTAGGAGCTTAGGAAATATCCACTCCTTTTCTTCATTTTCATCTTTTTGTTTGGTCTGTGTCCTGCAGCATGGGAGATCTTAGTTCCGCAACCAGGAATTGAACCCATGCATTGGGAGCACGGAGTCTTAACCACTGTATCATCAGGGTAGTCCCTGTTTCCATCTTTAAGTTGGTCATTTGTTCACCCAGCGTTGAACTCCTGCTGGGAACCAGGAGTTGTGGTGCCAGACCTATGTCATGTAGTCATTGCTAAGCCCTGTTGAAGGCTGTAAATCCTATGGGAATACTAGGAAATGGATGCCCTTTGGGTGAAGTTTGGAAAGTGTTACAGACTTTTAAAGTGGGTCTTAATATTTTGACAGATGTTTTCCCAAAGGGTGTTACATGAAGCACTAATTTCATGGGCTATTAAAAGAGTTCTAGAGTTGCACAGATTCGGGTGATACTGGAATAAACAAATTTAGAGTTTCCTTTATTTAGGAGGTTTCCAAACATTTAATAGCCTAATATGCATGTGGGCTTGCGCTCATAAGAGCAGGGAACATCTAATAGGATTTCGATCCTTTTGGAAAACTAAGCAAAAAGCACAAAACTGTGACAGTGACTAATTCTTTGAATTTAAGACTTTAAGTGCCAGAAACTGGAAGATAAAACTGGAAAGGTAGGAGTCGTATCACCAGAAGCTTTGTGTGATACTAGGTGTTTGGGCTAAATAATTTTGAAACATTGAGAACCTCCCTGACAGATTTTTGTTGACATTTTAAGCTTATCAGAATTATAATGCATTTGTTGTGTTGATCAATAATATACTAAATTACCATAACTCAATTTAAATGAAATATATGAACTAAGAACATTTATCTAACACATGAAGTACTATGTATGTTTAATGTGAATCAGCTGTTTTAAAAGAGAAAAGGGCAAAGATGCTATTATAGTGGCAGAGGATATAACTTCCAGAGAATCATAAATGTTAACATTTTAAAATAAAACGATTACATCACTTTTTAAAAATGTCTAGTGGAATCTGAAAACTTTAGTGGTGTGCTTTTGTCAGCCACTTAAAAATGCTTTTCTATAACAGAATTTTATTTTTCCATTAATTGATATTTCTTGGCTGCACTGGGTCTTTTTGCTGCACATGGGCTTTCTCTAGTTCCGAGTTGCAGGCTCCCCCATGGCGGTGGCTTCTTGCTGTGGAGCACAGGCTAGGGTGAGCAGGCTCAGTAGTCGTGGTGCGTTGGCCCAGCTGCTCTGAGACATGTGGGATCTTCCCAGACAAGGGATCAAACCTGTGTCCCCGGCACTGGCAGGTGGATTCTTAACCACTGGACCACCGAGGAGGTCCCAGACATTTTTTCTCTTGAAACTTGCATTTCTTTTTTCTTTTCTTTTTCTTTATTGAAGTATGGTTGATTTACAATGTTGTGCTAGTTTTCAGACACATGGCTGAGTGATTCAGCCATACACACATATATATCTATTTTTCTCAGATTCTTTTTTCTTATAGGTTATTGAAACTATTCAGTGAGTTCCCTTTCTGCTCTTATTAAAGTCAATCTATAGGGAATTCCCTGGTGGTCTAGTGATTGGGACTCTGCTGTTTCACTTCAGGGGACCCAGGTTCGATCCCTAGGAGAGGAAAAAATCCCACAAACCCCATGGTGTGGCCAAAAAAGTTGATTGATACAAAAGAATATAGGTAGCATTTATAAGATTCTATGTGTTATATATATTTGATATGTTAATAAGCTATTATAGTAAATTAGCATACAACAAACAACATGCATTATAAATTTTTATAAGTAACTTTTGCAAAAAGTACAGGTTTATTATACTTACCTGGCAGGAGCGGTAATGGCGATCACCAAGGTGGTTTCCCAGGTCAGTCCTTCGCACTCCACATGTGCTGACTCCTGCGATTCCCCAGACATGGAAGGTTCACCTGCGTAATTTGTGGTAGTAGGTAGTGTTCACGTTTTCCCCTGAAGAAAAAAAAAAGTACAGGTTTATTAGACTTGCCTCTCAGTGAGATGGAGGAGGCTTTTCCACCTAAATTTGTTCACATAACTGTGGCTGAATATTACTTATTGACAAAATGACAGTTTTTAATTCCATTCCTATTTTTTTGTCTTTACAAATTTAAGTTCCAGAAATCCTTGTTTGCCTAAGCATAAAAGAAAAGAAAAGAAAAATTTTAGTAATGTTCAAGTTTTTAAAATTTGAGTTGTTTGCCTGAAATCACAGTGATATGTATCATCAAAAATTAATTTGTTAATTAGGCGACAGCTTGGTTAGGTACACTCACTTTTAATGAAAGCAAAAGTTAGAGACCATCTGACTTATAAAAGGATAATCTCATCATCAGTCATTCAGTTTCTCACTAAGAAATGTAACAGAGGCTTTACCAAATCTTATCAATTGATTGCCTGTTACACCTGTTATTCTTTCATTTAGAAGGACCTTGTATAACCTAATATACCCAAAATTGATTGGGAAAATAAAAACATTATTCACTTCAGTGCACCTTTGCCAGTTGTTTTTGATAAATACTTTTATCTACTTCAGGTATGTTTTCATCAAAACCTTAGAACTGTGACTGCCGCTTGTTTAATTTGCACAGTGTCTACCAGGTAACCCAGTTGGCAAAATCAGTCTCATTGTCCAGTTAATCAGCTTTCTGTCAGAAAAGGTTTGGCTTCGCTTTTCCAATGCACGGAATCCTGTGCATCCCGAGAGTGCCGTCTCGCTTCTGAGCTCTGAGGGAGAGAGTTGAGCGGCGCAGAGCCTTGCCATGAGCTGTGCTGTCCCAGCGGCTGCTGCACCTTGCCTGTGTCGCACGCACAGTAAGCATTCCTTAGGAGCGCTGCATGTTATGAGTGAGCTGAGGACGGAAGAATGATGTTTCTGTGATGAAAAATATCAGCACTCTGGCTGCCCACTCTGCCCAGTCTAATTCAGAGCATCCCAACTCACAGGCTAAAGTTTGGCAAGCTAAGTACTCAAGGCCCTTAAGTTAGTGGAGAACTATTGTGCCTAGCAGAGCAGTGTAAGACACTGTGGTATTCAGTGAACTCTGGAGCAGCATCCGTGTTGCTGGCCTGGTGGAGCAGCCTGTCACTGAAGTGTTAACAGCATTGGCACCATGGAAATGAACCCCATGTGCAGCACTCCAAGGTCCCTAAAATGCTTTGAATGCAGTTCTTTTAAAGTAGCCTAATTTCCCTAGATGTCTTCACATGTATGCCCTTCCTTAGCGCCATAATGCCTGACACTTGCTCACCATTCAGAACTCTGCTTGTGTGTCATCTCCTCTAGAATGTCTTCTCTGAGTCCTTTCTCTAGCTGGGCTGGGTACTTAACCTCTGCCAGAACAACTTCACTGTACTTTAATTGGTGTGTTTGCTGCTCTCCATTAGACTGTGAGCAACGTGAGAGCAAGACCAATAACGTAGCACATACCTGCTACATATTTGGCAGTCAGTAAGCATTTGCTGAATAAATGTTAATGGTATTGTGGAAGGAGCTGTGAATTAGAAGTCAGAAGCTGTATGTTTTTAGTCTGGAGTCATTTCAGAGGGGGACTTAACATAGGTGACAGTAGACCCTGATTTACACTGCCAGGTTCACTGTGGCCTTGTTCACAATAGCCGGGAGGTGGAAGCAATCTTAAGTTTCCATTAGCAGATGAATGGATGAAGAGAATATGATGTATACATACAGTGGACTATTATTCAGCCTTAAAAAAAGGGAAATCTTGTCATATGTTGAAACAGATGAATCTTAGGGACATTGTGCTAAATGAAATTAACCGATTTCTGGAAAACAAACACTGCATGATTCCATTTATCTGAGATATCTAAAATAGTTGAACTCTTAGAAAGTATAAAATGGTAGTTGCCAGGGGCTGGAAGGAAGGGGAGAAGTATTTAATGGAGGTACAGTTTCCGTTTTGCAAGATGAAGCGCACTAGAGATTTGTTGCATAGCAGTGTGCACACAGTTAACACTACTGTGCACATAAAAGAGCTCAGGATGGAAACTTTTATGATAAGGGTTTTTGACCACCTTTTTTTTAAGTATAGTTGAATTGCAGTGTTGTGTTACTTGTTGCTGTATAGCAAGGTGACCCAGTTTTACATACACACACTTTTTCATATTCTTTTCCATTATGGTTTATCACAGGATATAGAATACAGCTACCTGTGCTATATATTAAGACCCTGTTTATCCATGCTGTGTATTACCAGTTTGCATCTGCTAATCCCAAACTCCCAGTCCAGCCCTCTCCCATTCCTCACTGCCTTGGGAACCACCAGGCTATTGTCTGTGTCCCTGATTCTATTTTCATTTCATAGATAGGTTCGTTTGTGACCACAGTATTTAAAAAGTTATCTACAAGACAAAAACTATAATTTTCCAAGTCATATCCTTGGAAAATTTTTAGCAGTTATAAAGGTTTTATGTATTTATTTATTGACCACGCCATGTGGCATGTGGGGTCTTCGCTCTGTGGCCAGGGATGAACCTGAGCCTCCTGCATTGGGCTTGTGGAGTCCTAACCACCGGACAGTCAGGTAGACTGGATCCCACAGCTCCAGCTAAGAGCCTTCACACCACGACGAAGACCTGGTGCAGCCGAGAGAAAGAATAAGGCTTGTGAATGGTGCTAGAAAAGACCAGAGTCATTTTAAAGTGTTAATATACACTAACAAAGGAAGATATGATACATGCTACGATTTTCTGCCTAAATATAGTACAAGGAAGAACCTCAAATGTATGTATCTCTAGTCCTATATACTATCTTTATTACCATATATGAATAAAGTCTGTTAATCTAAACAAAAATAAACGTTGATGCTGCTAATGAGCACAATGCATGCAGGCGAGATAAAGCTGTTTATGGGCCAGGAGTCAAAAAACCTGCATGCAGTGAAAATTTTGGCCTAAAGTAATCTTGTGATTTTAGGCATGGCACTTACAGCTAATGTTGTAAAGAGCAGTATTGCATAGGAACCTAGAATGTTAGGTCCATGAATCGAGGTAAAATTGGACATGGTCAAGCAGGAGATGGCAAGAATGAACATCAGCATTTTAGGAATCAGTGAACTAAAATGGATGAGAACAGACAAATTTAATTCAGGTGGTCAGTATATCTACTACTGTGGGCAGGAATCCCTTAGAAGAAATGGAGTAGTCCTCATAGTCAACAAAAGAGTCCAAAATGCAGTAGTTGGGTGCAACCTCAAAAACAACAAAATAATCTTGGTTTGTTTGCAAGGCAAACCATTTAACATCACAGTTATCCATGCCCCAGCCACTAATGCCAAAGGAGCTGAAGTTGAAAGGGTTCTGTGAAGACCTATTAGACCTTATAGAGCTATAAGACCTATAAACCTTATCAGTTCAGTTCAGTCGCTCAGTTGTGTCTGAGTCTTTGCGACCCCATGAATTTCAGCATGCCAGGCCTTCCTGTCCATCACTAATTCCTGGAGTTCACTCAAACTCACATCATCGAGTTGGTGATGCCATCCAGCCATCTCATCCTCTGTTGTCCCCTTCTCCTGCCCCCAATCCCTCAGAGTTTCAGCTTTAGCATCATTCCTTTCAAAGAACAGCCAGGACTGATCTCCTTTAGGATGGACTCGGATCTTCTTGCAGTCCAAGGGACTCTCAAGAGTCTTCTCCAACACCACAGTTCACAAAGCATCAATTCTTTGGCACTCAGCTTTCTTCACAGTCCAACTCTCACATCCATACATGACCACTGGAAAAACCATAGCCTTGACTAGACGGACCTTTGTTGGCAAAGTAATGTTTCTGCTTTTGAATATGCTATCTATAGACCTTACAGAACACCCCAAAAGACATCCTTTTCATCATAGGCGATTAGAATGCAAAAGTAGGAAGTCAAGAGTTACCTGAAGTAACAGGCAAGTTTGGCCTTGGAGTACAAAATGAAGCAGGGCAAAAGCTCACAGAATTTTGCCAAGAGAACGCACTGGTCATAGGAAACACCTTCTTCCAACAACACAAGAGACAGCTCTATGCATGGACATCACCCAGTTGTCAATACTGAAATCAGATTGATTATATTATTTGCAGCCAGAGATGGAGAAGCTCTATACAGTCAGCAAAAACAAGACTTGAAGCTGACTGCAGCTCAGATCATGAACTTCTTACTGCCAAATTCAGACTTAAATTGAAGAAAGTAGGGAAAACCAGTAGGCCATTCAGGTATGACCTAAATGAAATCCCTTATGATTATTTAGTGGAAGTGACAAATAGATTGAAGAGATTAGATCTGATAGAGTGCCTGAAGAACTATGGACAGAGGTAAGTAACACTGTTCAGGAGGCGGTGACTGAAACCATCCCAAAGAAAAGTGCAAGAAGGCAAAATGGTTGTCTGAGAAGGCCTTACAAATAGCTGAGAAAAGAAGAGAGGAGAAAGAGAGGAGAAGTTATACTCAACTGAATGTAGAGTTCCAGAGAACAGAAAGGCGAGATAAGAAAGCCTTATGTGAATAGTGAGCCTTATGTGAACAGTGCAAAGAAATAGAGGAAACAATAGAATGAGAAAGGCTAGAGATCACTTCAAGGAAATTGGAGATACCAAAGGAACATATCATGCAAGGATGGGCACAATAAAGGACAGAAATGGCAAAGACCTAACAGAAGCAGAAGAGATTAAGAAAAGGTGGCAAGAATACACAGAACAACTGTACAAAAAGATCTTAAGGAGCTGGATAACCATGATGGTGTGGTCATTCAACTAGCGCTGGACATCCTGGAGTGTGAAGTTAAGTAGGCCTTAGGTAGCATTACTGTACAAACAAAGGTAGCAGAGATGATGGAATTCCAGCTGAGCTATTTCAGTTCCTAAAAGGCCTTCTCAGACAACCATTTTGCCTTCTTGCACTTTTCTTTGGGATGTTTAAAGTGCTACACTCAACATGAACAGCAAATTTGGAAAACTCAAGCAGTGGCCACAGGACTGGAAAAGGTCAGTTTTCATTCCAATCCCAAAGAAGGGCAATGCCAAAGAATGTTCAAGCTACCATACAATTGTGCTCATTTCACATGCCAGCAAGGTAATGCTCAAAATCCTTCAAGCTAGGCTTCAGCAGTACATGAACTGAGAACTTCCAGATGTACAACCTGGATTTAGAAAAGGCAGAGGAACCAGAGATCTGTTGGATCATAGAAAAAGCAAAGGAATTCCAGAAAAACATCTACTTCTGCTTCATTGACTTTGCTAAAGCATTTAACTATGTGGGTTATAACAAACTATGGGAAATTCTTAGAGAGATGGGAATACCAGACGACCTTACCTGTCTCCTGAGAAACCTGTATGCGGATCAAGAAGCAGCAATTAGAACTGGACAAAGAACAGCAGGCTGGTTCAAATTTGAGAAGGGAGTTCATCAAGTATGTATATTGTCACCCTGCTTATTTAACTTCTGAGCAGAGTATTTCATGCAAAATCTGGGCTGAATGAATTACCAGCTGGAATCAAGATTGCCAGGAGAAATATCAGCAACCTCAGATATGCAGATGATATCAATATAATGGCAGAAAGTAAAGAGGAATGAAAGAGCCTCTTGATGAAGTGAAAGAGGAGAGTGAAAAAGCTGGCTTAAAACTCAGCATTCAGAAAACTAATATCATGGCAGCTGGTCCCATCACTGCATGGTAAATAGATGGGGAAAAAGTGGAAACAGTGACAGATTTTCTTTTCTCGGATTCCAGAGTCATTGAGGACACTGACTGCAGCCATGAAATTTAAAAAAAAAAAACAACACTTATTCCATGGAAGGAAAGCTATGATGAACTAGACAGAATATTAAAAAGCGTAGACATCATTTTGCCAACAGAAGCCGGTATAGTCAAAGCTTGAGTTTTTCAGCAGTCTTTGTGGATGTGAGAGTTGGACCATAAGAATTATAAGTGCCAAAGCATTGATAATTGTGGTACTGGCGAAGACTCTTGAGAGGCACTTGCACAGCAAGGAGATCAAACCAGTCAATCCTAAAGGAAATCAATCTTCAGTATTCATTGGACAGACTGATGCTGAAGCTTCAATGCTTTGGCCACCTGATGCAAAGAGCCGACTTACTGAGAAAGACCCTGATGCTGGGAAAGATTGAGGGCAGGAGGAGGAGAGAGACAGAGAAATGAAATGGTTGGATGGCATCACTGACTCAATGGACATGAGTTTGAGCAAACTCCAGGAGTTAGTGAAGGACAGAGGAGCGTGGTGTGCTGCAGCCCATGGCATGGCAAAGAGTCAGAGATGACTTAGCAACTGAACAACAACAAACTCTGTGATTTTAGGCATGGTGCTTACTTTCTGCTCCAACTTTTGCCTTTCAAAGGTATTAAGGAAATGCTCTAAGAGACCAACAAATGTAAACTGAGTAGAAAAATTTTACCTCCAAAGGAGGGAAACTAGTCTAGCACAGTCTAGGCTCCGAGGCATGGATGTGAATGGTTCAGGGGAGAAAAACTTGGATGATCTTTTAAAACCAGAAGACCACAAACCATCTTCTCCCTCATTGGGAAAGCAGAGTCTCTGAGTGTTGCCGATTGGCTAATGATACCAAGGCCTTTCCACTGCGGAAGCCAGAAGGCTGGCTGGAGATGGGCTGCTGTGTAAGCGGCCTCTGTCTCGGGACTCCGCCCTCAGCCACCTCTGCTGCTTATACATAAGGTGCCTGCTTTGGGATCATGGCGTCCATTCAGATCCTGATACAGGTGACGTAGCTGGTCATGTCAAGAGAATTTTGAAAGAACCAGACTCTTAAATTTATTGTCATTTAGTCCTCATAGGAGTCTCATAGGATAGATATTATATCCAGTTTTACATGTCAGGAAACTTAAGACTCAGATTAACTTGCCAAGATTGCCAGCTCAGTGGTAGGACCAGAAATTCAGACCGAACTCCAGTGCCAAAGCTCTGTGTCCTTCTACTGTGCCTTTTGGCTTTTGCAGATGAGATCCTGCATGAGAAAGAGTTTCATAAAAATTAGATGTTTTTTTAGAAACAAATTGGTTAATATGTTATTTAGTGTAGAACAATGATTTTTCAAAGATACTCTGTGGCGAGGGTCATGTATATCGGAATTACGGTGGTCCCCACGGGGGAGCCTCATGGGCTGCCGTCTGTGGGGTCGCACAGAGTTGGACACGACTGAAGTGACTTAGCAGCAGCAGCAGCAGCCGCCACCACTTAACTGCACTTTTGCTTTCGACTGTTTGAGTTACCTGAGGTCAACTATTGTCTGAAGACATTAAATGGAAAATTCTAGAAATAAGTCATAAGTTCTCAGTCATGTGCCGTTCTGAGCAGTGTGTGAAGTCTTGCACTGTCTCGGTCTGTCTGCCTGGGGGCAGGAGTCATCCCTCTGCCTCCCATGCCTAGGCTGTGTATAGACACACCCTGTAGTCACTTAGCCACCTGAGTTGTCAGATTGATTGCCCCGGTATTTAAGCGCAAGTGTTCATCTAACTCTCATTTTACTTAACAACGGTCCCCAAACGGAAGAGTAGTGAGGCAGGAAATCCAGAGCTGCCAAAGAGAAGGTGTGAAGGGCTTCCTCCAGTGAGGCGGCCCATCCGGGGGTGGAGCCCCACGCAGCACTCGGGCGTGTTTACCTGTGTCTCTTTTGTGTCTGCAGACGCCCTCCCTCTTGCGCCTCTCCCGTGACTTCCCTCCCTCATCGCTGCTAAAATGAGTCGCTAGTATTGATGGGAACGTGGCATACCCCTTAGTTGTGTGGGGATAGCTTACATGTCTGGCTTCAGGTTTTCACTCCTTGGGCCATATTATGCACCTGCAGCCTTGCCATGACTTCAGAACAGGCAGAGTATACATCCCCATTCCTTAATTTGGAGCTTGGATTTAAGAATTACTTTGGCCAATCAGATGTTATGAAACAGTCATTTTTTTTTTAATTCAGAAAACAAAAGCTGAGAAATATTATAAAATGTGAAATAAATGTGTGAATTATACATATGAAGTATAGTAATTTTCCCAAAATGTAAAAAAAAAAAGAAAAAGCTAAAAATAGAGAAGAAAATTTGAGGACAAGTGTAGGAGATTGAACATCAGAAAAATAGAAATGACTGGAAGAAAGACATGATTTAACTAAAGAATTTAAGGGCTTGAGCTGCCAGAGTAAAGGGGCACATTGTGCTCAGCACTGGGGAAGCAGACAGACCCGTGGCAGTCATAGTTTCTCAACACTGAGTTTAAAGAGCACAGACTTCCAGCCTGGGGAGGGTACCAGCTCACATCTCAAGAATCAGGGGTATCTTTGGACTTCTTGGCAGCAACATAGGCATCAAGAAGGCAATAGTACAGTGCTGAAATTCTGAAGTGAAACGGTTACCAACCGAGAGTTATACAGCTAGCCAAAGTATACAGCAAGAATGATATGGAATAGTCATTTTCAGAAGTCAGATTTAAAAAATGTAACTGTCACATACCTATTCTTAAGAAGTTACTGTAAGAAATACTCCATCAAAATTGAAAGAACAAATCAGGAAAGAGTAAAGCATGAGACACAGAAAATAAGAGGTCCAACAGAAAAAAAATGGCAAGGTTTCACTTGGAGGAAGAAGAAAAGCGGTGCCAGCACGACAGCTCTGCGTCAGATGTGAGAGGCAGCTGAGCCGCGCAGCTGCAGTGCCAGCCAGCGCGGGCCCCGCACCAGACCCCCGGCTCCGTGCTGAGGACAGGATGCCGCAAGAACCCGGCCTGGGCCCTCATCCGTGCTGGCTCATCTTGGTCATGTCTTCTTTCCAAGCTTTGCCAAGGACACTCAGCGAAGTTTTCAACTTTTCCCTGAGAGCAGGGTTAGGCCACACTGGCCTCAGAGGCCGAAGTGCAGGTCAGCCCACTCTCACAGGCCAGACTTCTGCTGCATGTCCAGCACCTGGCCCGCATGCTGCTTGTCTTGCCAGCCTCCCAACTGTGGAAAGCCCAGGACTGTGTTTCCCAGGACTGACTTGTGACCTTGCTTGCATTTTCCTCAGAGGAGGCCTTGTCAACGTCCGTGGAAGCGGAAGTCAGACCATGGCCTGAGACTGCTCTGCTCCTGTCCTTCTGGAGCCTCCGTCCAGTGAGATCAGTGCTGCCCCCTCCTCACGTGGCTGGTGTTCGCTGGCCTTCCATTTCCAAGACGAGATGCTATGTGGTTTGGGGATGGATTACATGAGGGTGGTAGAACTATTATTAAAAGCGATCAACACAAAATCAGGGTATTAATTATTTGTGGCAAGTGTTGAAGAGAAGAGAAGTGGGCTTCTTAAGGAGAACTCCAACTTAATGTGCATATGCATCACTTGGAGATCCTGTTAAAACGCAGATTCTAAGGCAGAGGAGGAGGCTGAGACTGAGCATTTTTTAAACCTTCCAGGTGATGCTCATTCTTCTGTGGGACAGTGCTTTGAGTGCCAGCGTTCTAAAGTGCTGGACTCTCTTTCTTAACTTGAGCAGTTGATACACAGTGTTCACTTTATTATTACTCTTCATATATGCATATATTGTGATATCTTTCACAAAAAAAGATTTTAATTGCAAAGGAAAAGTGTAATAGAAGAAGGATGTATTGAGCAAAAATCCTGGAGATGTAAACATTTCAAATCTGAAAGCCTTGACTCCGTTATTAGGGTTCTCCAGAGAAACAGTGCCATTAGGAGACATATATATGGGGGCGGGGAGAGGGTGTTGATTGGCTTTCTTGTAATGAAGTGGCTCACACAGCCAAGCTGCAGACCCAGGAGAGCCAGCGCTGTAGCGCTGCGGTTCAGCGCGGGCCAGGCTCCGTGAAGAGCCAGTGTGTGAGGCCGCAGTGAAGAGGGGCCTCAGAATGACGGTCAGTCTGCATAAGAGCTTGTCAGAGGAAAACCAGACAGGTCCCCAGAAGATGAAGAGATGGAGTGCACATCTCAAGAGACACCGAGAGCACGGGCATAGAGTCTGGCTGACAAATGTGTGGAAAACTACAGAAAAAGAGTATAACCTTTTACACTGTTGTCCTACATGTTGTTATTAGAAAGTCTAGTCATAGATTGGATTCTGAGATGTAGCTTGAGCACATGTGTGCAGTCTGTTGTGTGGAGAGTTAGGAAGTCATGTGTGTTCTGTGCAGCCCCAGCCTATAGTAGGGAGCTGTGAAGCTGCAGGTGGGTGTTTGCGGCTCGTTTCCCAGTGTTCTCTATTGCGTCTTCTAGACATAAGCAGGGTTATTATGATGTGAGCTCTGTCACCCGTGATCATGCCACACACACACTCTTCTGCCATTGCTTTTGAGTTACAATTAACTGCTGATCTTCCTCTTGCTGTCTTTACCCTTTCTGAGCCTTAGTTTCCTTCCGTGTAAAATGGTGATAACAACTACTTTGCAGTTACTCTGCCTAGCGTAGAATATGTACTTAATAAATGATAACTGTTCCTGCTTTAGGAGATTTCTTTTCATAGTTGTATTTTTTTTTAATTTTCACTTACTCCTGGCTGTGCTGGGTCTTTGTTGCTGTGCTCAGGTTTTCTCTAGCCGCCCCCTGAGGGGGCTGCTCTCTAGTTGCGGCCTGTGGGCTTCTCAGTGCAGCGGCTGCGTATGTTGTGGAGCACGGGCTCTAGGGTGCATGGGCTCAGCAGTTATGGCCCTTGGGTTTCAGGGCTCGGGCTCCAGAGTTGTGGCTCACAAACTGAGTTGCTCCATGGCATGTGGGATCTTCCTGGACCAGGGATTAAAGCCATGTCTCCTGCATTGGCACAGGGATTCTTTACCACTGGTCCACCCCTAGGCTATTGTTTCTTTCACCTGGATCCTGGCCTCCTGACCATTCTTCCTGTTTCCCAATTCTTCTGTGATCTCTGTCCAGCAGCCAGCACAATTTTGTTCTCCTGCTGGACCCTGCCACAGGTTTTCATCTCGCCAGCCTTTAACCAGAGCCCACAGACCCTGTGCAGTGTGGTACCCCTGTCCTTCCTGCCCACCCCCTCTGTCTCCCTGTCCTCCTCCTCGATCCTTACTGGCACCATCTCTCCATGCTCCCCATCACCACAACTAGGCACGCTCCCACTTAGCCTCTGCATCACTCTTCCAGGAGATGGCACTGCTCACTCACTCATCTCTCCAGATTCTAGTTCAGAATTCTCAACATTCAGTGAAGCCTTTACTGAGCAGATTTAAAAATCATAAGCCCCCACAAAACTCCCTTTCTATGCTTTATTTCCTTGGGAGCACAAGTTGATTAAAATTTTGACTCTGGGAATACAAGGAATTTGTCTGTTTTGTTCCCTGCTATATTGCCAAGGCCCAGGCAGTGGCTGGCTTGGCAAGCGCCTAGTAGATTTCTGGTTGAATACTCTGAATGAGACGAGAAGGAAGTTGGGAGAAACTGAGAAGGGGCAAGGTTGAGACTTCTAGCCAGGTAGCTGCCCATGCAGAGTCATTACAGGGCCTGGTGTGTTGAAGTTCAGCTCGCCTGACACAGGAAGGCAGGCTGGGAGAAGGAGCCTTGTGTGCAGCAGGGGCCTGCTGGCAGAAAGAGGCAGCAGGTGTAGGAGTCCTTCCTTGTCTTAGTGCTGTCCTGGAAACAGCTTCAGCACTGGTTTCCAGAACTGTGCCTTCCAGTTGTGCCACCAGCCATGGAGGACTGTTAAATCTTTGAAGTTTGTCTGGTGGTTTAGTCGGTAAGTCGTGTCAGATCCTTGTAACCCTATGGACTGCAGCCCACCAGGCGCCTCCGTCCATGGGATTTTCCAGGCAAGAATCATCACTTCAGTTCAGTCGCTTAGTCGTGTCTGACTCTTTGCAACCCCATGGACTGCAGCATGCCAGGCTTCCCTGTCCATCACCAACTCCCAGCGTTTCCTCAAACTTATGTCCATCAAATCGGTGATACCATCGAACCATCTCATCCTCTGTCTTCCCCTTTTCCTCTTGCCTTCAGTCTTTCCCAGCATTGAGGTCTTTTCCAATGAGTCAGCTCTTCACATCAGGTGGCCAAAGTATTGGAATTTCAGCTTCACCTTCAGTCTTTCCAGTGAATATTCAGGACTGCTTTCCTTTAGGATGGACTGGCTGGATCTCCTTATAGTCCAAGGGACTCGCAAGAGTCTTCTCCAACATCGCAGTTCAAAAGCATCAATTCTTTGGTGCTCAGCTTTCTTTATGGTCCAACTCTCACATCCATACATGACTACTGGAAAACCATAGCTTTGACTAGATGGACCTTTGTCAGAAAAGTAATGTCTTTGCTTTTTAATATGTTGTCTAGGTTGGTCATAGCTTTTCTTCCAAGGAGCAAGCATCTTTTAATTTCATGGCTGCAGTCACCATCTGCTGTGATTTTGGAGCCCCCAAAATAAAGAGTCTCACTGTTTCCCCATCTATTTGTCATGAAGTGATGGGACCTGATGCCATAATATTAGTTTTTTGAATGTTGAGTTTTAAGCCAACTTTTTCACTCCCCCTCTTTCACTTTCATCAAGAGGCTCTTTAGTTTCTCTTCACTTTCTGCCATAAGGGTGGTGTCATCTGTGTATATGAGGTTATTGATATTTCTCCTGACAGTCTTGATTCTAGCTTGTGCTTCATCCAGCCTGGCATTTTGCATGATGTACTCTGCATGTAAATTAAATAAGCAGGGTGACAATGTACAGCCTTGACGTACTCCTTTCCCCAATTTGGAACCAGTCTGTTGTTCCATGTCCAGTCCTAACTGTTGCTTTTTGACCTACATACAGGTTTCTCAGGAGACAAGTAAGGTGGTCTGGTATTCCTGTCTCTTTCAGAATTTTCCACAGTTTGTTGTGATCCACAGAATCAAAGGCTTTGGTATGTAATCAGTAAAGCAGAAGTAGATGTTTGTCTGGAACTGCCTTCTTGCCTTTTCGATGATCCAGCAGGTGTTGGCAATTTGATCTCTGGTTCCTCTGCCTTTTCTACATCCAGCTTGAACATCTGGAAGTTCACAGTTCACGTACTGTGGAAGCCTGGCTTGAAGAATTTTGAGCATTTCTTTACTAGCGTGTGAGATGAGTGCAAATGCTCAAACAGTAGTCTGAGCATTCTTTGGTATTGCCCTTCTTTGGTATTGGAATGAAAATTGACCTTTCCCAGTCCTGTGGCCACTGCTGAGTTTTCCAGATTTGCTGGCATATTGAATGCAGCACTTTAACAGCACTTTAACATTTAACAAGAATACTGGAGTGGATTGCCATCTCCTTCTCCAGGGCATCTTCTGGACTGAGGAATTGAGCTGCATTACAGGCAGATTGTTTACCGACCATGTGTCTAGTCCAGTGATATTGGCCTGTAGTTTTCTTTTTTGTGTTGTCTTTGTCTGTTTTTGTGTGTGTGTGTGTTGTCTTATCAGGGTGATGGTGGCCTCATAGAATGAGTTTGGAAGTGTTCCTTCCTCAATTTTTGGAGAGCTTTAGAAGGACAGCCCTTAGCTCTTTTCTAAATGTTTGATAGAATTCTCCTGTGAAGCCATCTCGTCTTGGGCTCTTGTGTTTTGGGAGATTTATCACAGCTTCAATTTCAGTGCTTGTAATTGGGTTGTTCACAATTTCTGTCTTCCTGGTTCAGTCTTGGAACGTTGAGCTTTCTAAGAATCTGTCCATTTCTCCCAGGCTGTCCATTTTATTGCCATATAGTCATTCACAATGGTCTCTTATAATCCTTTGTATTTCTGCACTGTCTGTTGTAACCTCTCCTTTTTCATTTCTAATTTTGTTGATTTGATTCTCCTCTCTTTATTTCTTGATGAGTCTGGCAAAACGTTTATCAATTTTGTTTATCTTCTCAAAGAACCAGCTTTTAGTTTTATTAATTTTTTACTGTTGTTTCTTTCATTTCTCTTTCACTTCTGCTTGAATCTTTATGATTTCTTTCCTTCTACTAATTTTGGGGTTTTTGGTTCTTTTTCCAGTTGTTTTAGGTGTAAAGTTAGGTTGTCTATTTGATGTTTTTCTGGTTTCTTGAGGTAGTATTGTATTGCTATAAACTTCCCTCTTAGAACCATTTTTGCTGCATCCCATAGGTTTTGAGTTGTCATGTTTTTCATTGTCGTTTGTTTCTTGAAACTTTTTAATTTCCTTTTGATTTCTTCAGTAACCTGTTGGTTATGTAGATACATACTGTTTAATCTCCATGTGTTTGTATTTCTTACAGTTATTTTCTTGTAATTGATATCTCATCTCATAGCGTTGTGGTTGGAGAAGGTGCTTGATATGATTACAGTTTTCTTAAATTTACTGAGGTTTGATTTGTGACACACATGTGGTCTATTCTGAAGAATGTTCCATGTGCACATGAAGGTGTATTCTGCATTTGGATGGAACATCCTGAAGATATCAGTGAGAGCCATCTCATCTAATGTATCTTTTAAGACTTGGTTTCCTTGTTAATTTTCTATTTTGATGTGTCCATTGGTGTGAGTGGGGTGTTAAAGTCTCCTACTGTTACTGCGTTACTGTCAGTCTCTCCCTTTATCTCTGTTAGTGCTTGTCTCATGTACTGAGGTGCTCCTGTGTTGGATGCATAGTTACAATTGTATGTCTTCCTCTTGGATCGGTCCCTTGGTCATTATGTAGTGTCCTTTCTTACCTCTTGTAATCTTCTTTATTTTCAGGTCTATTTTGTCTGATAAGAGGATTGCTGCTTAGCTTTCTTTTGCTTCCCATTTGCATGGAATACATTTTTTCCATCTTTTCACTTTCAGTCTACGTGTGTCTTTAGGTCTGAAGTGGGTTTCTTGTCGACAGCATATATATGGGTCTTGTTTTTTCTGTCTTTTGGTTGGAGCATTTAATCCATTTACATTTAAAGTAATTATTGATATATATGTTCCTATTGCCATTTTCTTGTTTGGGGTTGATATGGTAGATCTGTTTCCTTCTCTTGTAGTTCTTGACCATATAAGTCCCTTTAACATTTGTTGTAAAGCTGGTTTGGTGGTACTGAATTCTCTTAACTTTTGCTTGTCTGAAAAGCTTTTTATTTCTCCACCAGTTTTGAATGAGATCCTTGCTGGGTGCAGTAATCTTGGTTGTAGATTTTTCCCTTTCAGTACTTTGAATATGTCCTGCCATTCTGGCCTGCAGAGTTTCTGCTGAAAGATCAGCCGTTAAGTGTATGGGGTTTCCCTTGTATGTTACTTGTTGCTTTTCCCTCACTGCTTTTAATATTCTTTCTTTATGTTTAGTCTTTGTTAGTTTGATTAGTATGTGTCTTGGCATGTTTCTCCTTGGGTTTATCCTGTATGGAACTCTTTGTGCCTCTTGGACTTGATTGGTAATTTCCTTCGCCATGTTGGGGAAATTTTCAACTACAGTCTCTTCAAAAATTTTGTCATACCCTTTCTTTTTCTTCTCTTCTTAACTAGGACCCCTGTAACTCAAATGTTGGTGTGTTTGATATTGTCCAGAGTTCTCTGTGACTGTCCTCAGTTTCTTTTTACTTTATTCTGCTCTTCAGAAGTTATTTCCACCATTTTATCTTCCAGCTCACTGATTTGTTCTTCTGCTTCTGATATTCTGCTATTGATTCCTTCCAGAGTATTTTTAATTTCAATAATTGTGTTGTCTCTGTATGCTTATTCTTTAATTCTTCTAGGTCTTTGTTAATTGATTCTTGCATTTTCTTCAATTCGTTTTCAAGGTTTCTGATCTTTACTATTATTCTGAATTCTTTTCCAGGTTGTTCTGTTTTTCCTCTGGTGGGCAAGGCTGAGTGAGTTGGTACTCTAATCTGCTGATGATTAGGTTTGTATTTTTGTTTTGTTTGTTGTTTAGCTGAGGCTTCCTGACAGAGTGCTACTGGTGGTTGGTGATGCTGGGTCTTGTGTTCGGGTGCTTTCCTTTGTGTGGGTTCTCACCATTTGACACCGCCTAGGGTTAGTTCTCTGGTCGTCTAGGGCTTGGAGTCAGTGCTCCCACTCCAAAGGCTCAGGGCTTGATCTCTGGTCAGAATGAAGATTCCACAAGTGGTTTGTTATGGCATTGAGATTAAAACAAATACCTACCCCAAAGCGAGAAACCAAAGATGAACCCCAGACAAATGGCAGTTACAAAATCAGGGAAATAATAATTAATGGAATATACACATATACATATACACCCATAAGCAAAGTCAAAATAGTCAAACAAAAATCAAGTACAGTAGATTGACCCAGTGAACAAAGGAAATAAAAATTATATTTACCAGTTAAGAACAGAACTAAGGCACAAACCAGAAAACAAAACTAAAGCAAGGTGCCAAGTGGGAAATAAAACAGTGAAAACAGAACTAACAAATAGGTTAAAAGAAAAGGAAAGAAAGCAAGAATAGATATGCAAAGTTAAATAGAAGTAGATGAAGAAGATTTATATACATTCAAGGCCAACTGCAAGGGGAAAGGAACAGTAAGAAAGGCAAACAAAAGAATAAATGTAGAAAAAGTATAATAGGTTTTAAAAGATTAAAAGTTAAAATTGTAAAAAGAGAAAAAAATTTAAAAAGGTAAACTCTACAGAACTGCAAAAGCCCAACATAGAGGCAATGGTTTATAACCACAATAAAAGTGTGACTGAATATACACATATACATATCCACCCATAAGCAAATTCAAAACAGTCCAACAGAAATAAAGTACAATAGATTGACCTGGCAAACAAAGGAAACTGAACAGTTAAGAACAAAACTAACTAAAGCACAAAGTGGAAGACAAACCTGAAGCAAGGTGCCGATTGGGGAGTAAAACAATGAAAAGAAAACTAACACATATGTTGAGAGGAAGGAAAGAAAGAAAAGACCGAAAGAATAGATATGCAAAGTTAAATCAAGGTAGATGAACAAGATTTATAGACAGTAAAGATTAGCTGCAAGGGGTAAAGAATAGTAGGAAAAGCAGAGGAATAAATGTAGAAAAAACAACAGGTTTTAAAAATTTAAAAAAGAGAAAAAAAAAAGAGGAAAACTCCACACAACTGCAAAAGCCCAATGTAGAGCAGAGGTTTATGACAACAATAAAAATGTGAGTGAGGGGAAAAAGCTTAAAAGCTTAGTTAGATTTCATAGTGCCAATAAAATCAACAACTACAACGGGGGGGTGGGGAATCCAAAAGAATCTACAGAACAAGTGAAAACATAAGAATAATAACTGTCTTTCTTGTGTCCCCGCTGTCAGAGTCCTCTCCCTCTCTGGGAGTCACAGTCCACCTCACCTCCCTAGGATGCCTTCCAACGCGGTGCTGACCTCTGACCTGTTGTGGGAACAGCTCAGACTCTGATCTGGTCCTCCTCCTGTGTGCTCTTGCCTCCAGTGTCCACAGCTGCCAGAACTAGTGCATTTTCTTCTGTGGGAGCTCTCAGTGTCCTTTTATACAGCTGGTGGGAAGGTTTTAGGTCTTCTTCCTCAGCCACATTGCCCCTGGGTTTCCTGGGCAGAATAAAGCTATAGTTTTATTTCCACCTCTACATGTGGATTGTCCACTGGGGTTTGCTCTGCGTCTGCCGTGGAGGGCTTAGGGTTTGCCCCTGTGAGGGCCAGGTGTGGAGGTGGGGCAGCTGCTTGGGTCGCAAGGGTTCTGGCAGCACCAGGTACTCAGTGGGGTTGGCGGCTAGGGCAGCAGGAAATACAGTCTCTAGAAGGGTATGGCAACCAGTTGGCCAATATGCTCCAGTAATCTTGACAGAGATGGCTGCCAGGCCACAGTCTACAGGGGCGCAAAGAGTTGGACATGACTGAAGCGACCCTGTGTGTATAGACGCAAGATTTTTTTTTTTTGCCTGTGGCAGCTCTGCCCCAGTGAGAGTTAAGTTTGAAGGTGGTGCAGCTGCTTGGCTTGCAGGAACCCTCGTGGCACAGAGTGTGCAGGGACACGGACTGCCTCCGCCCCAGGAAATATGGTCCTATCAGAGTCTTTTTCAGGCCTCTTGTAGCTGGCGGTCAGAAGGCCTCTTTGGCCAGTCTTTCTCCATATCTCCTCCCATTCAGGCACTTAGAGGGCTCCCTTGCCTGGGGTCCTTCTCTGTTGTTCTGTGTGTCAGGCATGTGATGGGCCAGCCTCTCTTTTGTTCAAGGGTCCTGCTCTGTAGATCAGCGTGTCAGGCACTTAAAGGGGCATCCTGGGTGGGGTCCTACTGTGTAGTTCAGTGCATCAGGCATTTGATGGGCCAGCCTCTCTATTGTTCAGCTGCCAGTGCTTGCCTGTGGGGGGAGAGAGACTTTGGTGATGGCTCCACCCCCTACACATGACTCAGCGGTGTCACCTTGCTTCCATGGCTGCACGGCTTTCCTCCACAGGCATTTCCCACCATAATCTCCTCCCTTACATCCCCTCGGATCGCAGCCCTCCCCCTCGGATTGCTGCATAATCCTTAAATTCCAACTCCCAGCCACTGAGACTTCCAGGGGACCTGCGTCCCTGTCTGGGGTATGTATGGCTGCAGCAAGTTCTGATTCTCATCCCATTTAGGCTGTCACAGATGAGCTGTTTCCACCCCAGCCTTAAATGTTTCTCCTCTGACTCAGACATTTGCCCCAGGTGGGGATTGGACCCCTGCTTCAGTTCCCCCAGCTGCCGAGGGCAGGTGTACAGTCCTAGTAACACTCCAGTGTTTCCCCTAGTTCCTCATCCTACCGAGTTTTGTGTGGTTCTATATATTCTTTTCCACTGGTCATGTACTCCTGTTCATTCTCAGCTTGTGTTCTCCATGCACTTCTGTGTCTGAGGTATATTTATCTGTGGAGAGAGATGTACTCCACGCCCACCTGCTCCTCCGCCATCTTGTTCTCTGCAAAATCTTTTAAATATTACACTTGAAATAGCAATATAGTGGGTTAAATAAGATGTTAAAATTAGTTTCACCTGCTTGTTTTCATGTGCTTACACCTGGCGGTCCTGTTAGAACTGTTTGCTGAGCCCACGCCCACACTTCTCATTCAGTGGGTCTCATTAACCCAAGTCAGTGCCTCAGAGTTTGCATCTCTGATAGGTTCCGGGGTGACACTGCTGATCTGGGACTACACTGAGAACCACTGCTCTAGGCTCAGTGGTGAAGATCCGCCTGACAATGCAGGAGACACGGGCTTGATCCCTGGGTTGGAAAGATGCCCCGCAGAAGGAACTGGCAACCCACTCTGTATTCTTGCCTGAGAAATCCCATGGACAGAGGCTGCATAGGATAGTCCACAGGGTTGCAAAAGAATCAGACAAGACTTAGCAGCTAACCAACAACATTAAATTTTTCCTGAGCTGGAAAGGGGACGAATTTGAAGGGAGAAAGTCTCAGATGAGGCAGGTTCAAAGAAAATAAGACGGTGCAGCTGAAGGAAGTTAATCTTTGCAAGGTGAGATGTTTCCCTCTAAGAGGAGCAGGAAACCAGAGTATTGATAAGTAAAGACTTTTTCTTTTTAATTGGAGGCTAATTACTTCACAATATTGTAGTTCTTTTGCCACACATTGACATGAATCAGCCATGGGTGTACATTGTTTTGAGGTTAAGTTTTAAATCTCATAGATCTGTGTTTAAATCCTGGTTCAGCACTCACTTTCCATTAGCACTAAGTCCATGACATAGGTAGGTGTGGAGATTAAGTGAACTCGTTGCAGAACTAGTACTGTCCGTTATTGGGCAGAGAGCCCACGAGACTGAAGGGCAGATATCCACGGGGCTAGAACCAGTAGAGTAAGACTGTGAACGGCAGTGAGGGGGGAGGTGGGCGGGCTCCTTCTGGAAATGTTCATTGGGTACCTATAACTTGCTGAGCATTGGGTCTGGTACTGGAGATGAAAGGGGCACGGCTCTTGCGGTCCGTGGGTGGAGGGAGATGCAGAGACATAGATCAGTGAGTGTTCACAGTGTGACTGGTCGTGGAGTCTAAGTACAGAGTTTTGTCAGGGCGCTAGGGGGCAGCATAGGAACTTGGCCAAGTTTGGGGGAAGTGGCCAGAGAAAAAGTGCTGCAGGAGTTGATGTTTGAGCTAAATGTTAATAGTAGGAGGTTCCCAGGCCAGAGATGCATTCTTAGTCCTAAAAGGAGTTCAGTTTAAGTCCAGGCTTCAGAGTACTAGCAGGAGGTTAAACAGAGAAAGTTATTGCTATCAGATCAAACATGCTAGCTTAAGGAATTGGAACTTCATGAGTAAGTGATAGGGAAGTAACTAATTTTAAATGGTTAAAATATGTGTTTTTTAGAGATCGTGTTGAACGTATAAAGAGTGGGTTAGAACAGAGGGAGAATAGAAACAGATCAGCATGAAGTTACTTCAGTAGTCTAGGGGGAACAATATAAGAACTAAGATGGAGGTGGCATGGAGGAATCTCACTAGAGAGATTAAAAAGATACAGTCAACAGAAATCAAGCCCTAATTATCTGATAGGTCAAGATTTCAGTCATGCACCGAGTCAGGGGCCAAGAAGGGAAGGGGCTGAGTTGGAGAGAAGGCAAAGAGTTGAACTTGGAGGATGGCCTATCTAATTTCCATGTGGACATTACCAGTTTCCAGTTACGGGGCACAGGACAGAGGGCTGGTCGCAAAGATGATGGGTGGGGAAATGTTCACTCGGGAAATATTTGAGTGCCTGCTCTGTGCCAGGTTTCAGGCTGTGGATGGGCTTGCCTGGGGAGACGAGGACAGTGGAGGGGGACGCACGCCTGCGGCTGTCGTCACTGAAGGAGCAGGCGTGAGCTGGAGCCTCCCGCAGAGAGTGGCCTTGGGGGCAGGGCCAGGTCCCCAGCGGCCTGAAGGGAGGAAGCAGTGTAGCAGAGCTTGGAGCTCAGGGCCTCAGAAAGGCCAAGTAAATGCAGTTTGGAAAGTGTTGCTTGGATTTAAGAACCAGGAGGTCACCTTGGTGAGTAGGACACAGTAGAGTCTGGCCTTTGAAGAAGCTCAGAAAGAGGTAGTGGCGCTCCTCCCACCCTCCAGAAGGGCTCTCCTCAGTACTCACCCCCCCCTCCCCGCCCCGCCCCTTGTTTCTCACACAGGAACCAAAACTTCTCTGGATGTTTGATAATTTGCCTGTGGGCATACAGCAGTTAAGCAGCGGAACCAGGGTTCAAACTCAGCCTCCCTGTGCGCTTAACACTGTGCTCAGTGTTGTGTAGAGGAGGATGGAGTGTAAAGGCTGGGAGGCGCTGAGCATTTGTCAGTGCTTAGGGAAGGAAGGACCTGCTAAGGAGGGAAATGAGTAGCAAGTAGAGAATAAGATGGTGATTGAATGAGCCAGGATCTCATTGAAAGGCCAAATAGGGTAAGAATCCAGGTGGAGGGCTCGGCCAAGGCTTTATTTTTTAAGTTTTTCTAAGTTTATTTATTTATTGTTGGCTGATCTGGGTCTTTGCTGCTTTGCACGGCTGCTGTCTGGTTATGGTGGCCAGGCTTTTCATTGTGGTGCCTTCTCTTGTTGCAGACACGGGCTCTATAGCTTGGGCCCCTAGTTGTGGTGTGCAGGCTTAGTTGCTCTTTGGCATGTTGAATCTTCCCAGACCAGGGATAGAACCCATGTCCCCTGCATTGGCAGGCAGATTCCCAACCACGAGACCACCAGGGAAGTCCTGAGCTCCAGAATGTCCCCACAGACGGGACAATCATGGTGCTCATACTTCTGGTACTTGTCGTGATTGGTGTTCAGTCACTGAGTTGGGTCCAGCTCTTTGCCGTCCCATGTACTGCAGCACGCCAGGTTCCCTGTCCTTCGCTGTTTCTTGGAGTTGGCTCAGATTCATATCCTTTGAGTTGACGATGCAGTCTAACCTCAACTTGCGCCACCCCTTTTCCTTTTGCCTTCAATCTTTCCCAGCTTCACGGTCTTTTCCGGTGAGTTGGCTCTTGCATCAGGTGGCCAAAGTATTGGAGCTTCAGCATCAGTCCTCCAATGAATCGTCAGGATTGATTACTTTAGGATTGACTAGTCTGATCTCTTTGCTGTCCAAGGAACTCGCAAGAGTCTTCTCCAACACCACACGTCAGAAGCGTCAATTCTCTGGTGCTCAGCCTTCTTTGTGATCCAACACCCACATCCGTACATGACCACTGGAAAAACCCTAGGTTTAACTAGACGGACCTTAGTTGGCAGAGTGATGTCTTTGCTTTTAGTGTTCTGTCTAGGTTTGTCATAGCTTTCCTTCCAAGGAGCAAGTCTTTTAATTTCATGGCTGCAGTCACTGTCTGCAGTGATTTTGGAGCCCAAGAAAAGAAAGTCTGTCACTGCTTCTACTTTTTCTTTATTTGCCATGAGGTGATGGGACTAGATGCCATGGTCTTAGTTTTTTAATACTGAGCTTTAAGCCAGCTTTTTCACTCTCCTCTTTCACCCTCATCAAGAGGTTCTGTAGTTCCTCTTTGCTTTCTGCCTTTAGAGTGGTATCATCTGCGTATCTGAGGTTGTTGATATTTCTCCTGCAATCTTGATTCCACCTTGTGCTTCATCCAGCCAGGCATTTTGCACGATGTACTCTGCATATGTTAGATAATCAAAGTGACAATATAGAACCTTGACATACTTTGGGATTGGAATGAAAACTGATCTTCTGACCTTTTCTAGTTCTCGGGCCACTGCTGAGTTTTCCATATTTGTTGGCATATTAAGTGCAGCACTTTCACAGCATCATTTTTAGGATTTGAAATAGCTTAGCTGGAATTCCATCACCTCCACTAACTTTGTTCGTAGTGATACTTCTTCCTAAGGTCTACTTGACTTCACATTCCAAGATGTCTGGCTCTAGGTGGGTGATGACACTATTGTGGTTATCCCAGTTGTTAAGACCTTTTAGTATAGTTCTCCTGTGTATTCTTCCCACTTCTTCTTAATCTCTTCTGATTCTGTCAGGTCCTTACTATTTCTGTCCTTTATCATGCCCATCCTTACATAAAATGGTCCCTTGATATCTCCAATTTTCTTGCAGCGATCTCTAGTCTTTCCCTTTCTGTTGTTTTCCTCTTATTTCTTTGCATTGTTCATTTTAGAAGGCTTTCTTATCTCTCCTTTCTATTGTCTGGAACTCTGTATTCAGTTCGGTGTATCTTTCCCTTTCACCCTTCCCTTTTGCTTCTTTTTCCTCATTTTGCCTTTTGCTTCTCTCATTTTGCCTTGGAGTGCAAAATGAAGCAGGGCAAATGCAAACAGAGTTCTGTTAAGAGAACACACTGGTCACAGCAAACCCCTTTTTCCAGCAACACAAGAGACGGCTCTACACATGGATGTCCCCATATGGTCAACACCAAAATCAGATTGATTACATTTTTTTGCAGTCAAAAATGGAAAAGCTCTATACAGTCAGCAAAAACAAAACCTGGATCTGATGGCTCAGATCATCAACTGCTTATTGCAATAATCCAGGCTTAAATTGAAAAAGTAGGGGAAACCAGTAGGCCATTCAGGTATGACCCTTATGATTATACAGTGAAAGTGATGAATAGATTCAAGGGATGAGATCTGGTAGAGACAGAATGCCCAAAGAACTGTGGAGGGAGACTAGTGACATGCAGGAGGCAGTGACCAAAATCATCCCAAAGAAAAAGAAACACAAGAAGGCAAAGTGGTTGTCTGAGAGGAGGCTTCACAGAAAGCTGAGGAAAGAAAAGGATATCATGATACGTTTTTTTCATAGTCATATTCCTGTGCCTGATTGAATTCTTAGAACAGGGTTCTAGAGGCTATCAGAGATCTAGTCTAATCAATAAGTGATTGATTACCTGCTGTTCTTTAAGTGAGCTCAAGTATTACTCTAAAATAGCCCTCCTTTGACCCTCTCTGGCTATCAAGCAGTTTCTTTCCTCCGCTTTTTAAAAACAGATTTATTGAGACATAATTTACATAGCATCCATTTAAAGTGTGCAGTGCAGTAATTTTTAGTATAGTCACAGTAATTAATCGTGCCTAAGTATGACCGTTGGCACAGTCAACTTGAGAACATGCTATCCCTGCAGACAGAAGCCGCACCCCTCGGCCATTGCGCCCCCACCCCCCTTCCCACCCCTGCGGCTGCTAAGGTGCTTCAGTCGTGTCCCACTCTCTGCGCCCCCACCCCCTTCCCACCCCTGCTGCTGCTCAGGCGCTTCAGTCGTGTCCCACTCTCTGCGACCCCAGAGACGGCCTCCCACCAGGCTCCCCCGTCCCTGGGTTTCTCCAGGCAAGAACACTGGAGTGGGGTGCCATTTCCTTCTCCAATGCATGAAAGTGAAAAGGGAAAGTGAAGTCCGACTCTTAGCGACCCCGTGGACTGCAGCCCACCAGGCTCCTCCGTCCATGGGATTTTCCAGGCAAGAGTGCTGGAGTGGGGTGCCATTGCCTTCTCTGCTTCCACCTCTAGGTGGCCACTAACCTGCTTTGTCTCGGTCTCCCTCTGTAAACTCGATCGCCCCTCCTCGCGTTTCTGTAATGTCTGTATTCCTGGCTGTGCTGGGTCCCTCTTGCTGCACATGGGCTTCCTCTGGTTGCCATGCCAGGGCTTCTCACTGCATGGCTTCTCGGTTGCAGAGCACAGACTAGGGTGTGAGGGCTCCGTGGCTGCAGCTCAAGGGCCCCAGAGCACAGGCTCAGTAGTTGTAGCTTACGAGTTCAGTTGCTCCAAGACGTGAGATCTTCCCAGACCAGGGATCAAATCAGTGTCCCTTGCATTGCAGGGCGGATTCTTAACCACTGGACCACCAGGGAATCCCCTATTATTTCTACTAACATTTTTAGTTCATATTTTTAAAGTACTTCTTTGGTGATTGTCTTTTGTTTTCTTTCAAGACGTGAAGGCTCACCCTTGATTTATTTATTTTTTTGGCTGTGCCAGGTCTTAGTTGCAGCCTGTAGGATCTTTGATAGTTGCGGTGTGCGGGATCTGGTTCCCTGACCAGGGATGGAACTTGGGCCCCCTTCAGTGGGAGCTTGGAGTCTTAGCCACTGTACCACTAGGGAAGTCCCCGTGATTGTCTTTTAAAGAGCATTCATATTTTATTGATACATGCTGAAGTATTTACGGAGGAATTACGTGATTCCTCGGTTAGCCCAAGGAGCATCGGTAGGATATGAACAAGAGAAGACGGGCTGTGTGTTGTTTCACTTGAGCTGTAGGTGCATAGAGGTCATTGTATCTTTCTCCTGTAGTGTGTATTTGAAATTTTCCGTAATTTATTATGCTTAATTTTGTTTTTGTTTTGTTTGCAAAAGGTATTGATGAGACAGGAAAATGTGAAACTGATGGGATATAGGATAATCATAAAGAGTTAATTTTAAATTGTGGTAACAGACACAGACACATGACGCACAAGTTTAGCATCCTAACCATTTTTAAGTGTACAGCTCAGGGGCATGAAGCTCATATTCGCAACCACACCACCCTCCATCCTCAGAACTTTCATCTTACAGAACTGAAAACACTGTGCCCATTAAACAGTACCTCGCATTTCTTCCTCTCTCCAGCTTCTGGCAACCACCATTCTACTTTCCATCTTTAACGAATTTGACTGCTTCAGGTATCTCGTATGAGGAGAATCGTAGAGTATTTGTTTTGTCCTGTTGTGACTGGCTTATTTCACTTACAGTGCATTTGGGGTTCATCCGTGTTGTAGCATGTGTCCAAATTTCCTTCCTTGTTAAGGCTTGTGTGGGTATGCCATGTTTTGTTTTATCCATTCATCCATTGGTGGACGCTTGGGTTGCTGCTACCTTTTGGCTGTTGTGGATAATGCTACTAAGAGCGTGGGTATACACACCCTTGGTTTCAGTTCTTTTGGAAATGGAATTACTCTAGATGAGAGGTTGCTTACTAGTACAGGAATGCTTGCGTTTTAGGGACCCCACGTTATTTTCATAGTGGTGCACTGTTTGTATATCCCCCATTTTATGTGCACAAGAGTTCTAGTTTCTCTATATTCTTGCCAATACTTGTTACTTTCTGGCTTTTTGGTAGTAGACATCCTCATGAGTTTAAGGTGGTGATGGTAAAAGATTATCTAGGATAAGGCAGAGACTTAATAAATTAGATGTCTACTCACCTCAGGGAAGAAAAAGTTGTAAAATACAATTTGAAAATATTTTTTAGCAGAATAAGATTTTAAAAGTCCCAAATGATTGTTAAAATGTTTTGGCTATTTAAAATCATTTAGTATCCATTAAATAAAAAGTAAAAGCTAATAAATTTTTAAAAATTAATGCTTTAGTTGTGATAATGGTATTGTGATGTTATACACATGCTTATGTGTTTAAGAGTTCTTACTTTTTAAAGATACATACTGAAGTATTTGTGGATTAAATGATGTTATGTCTAGGATTTGTTTTTAAATTAGTTGGAGGGGGTAGAAGAGGGGAGGATAAGGAGACAGAATTGAAACAAAAGAACCAAATCCTAATAACTAAGGTGAGGGACAGGCATATTGGTATTCTTGTACTATTCTCTCTAGTTCTCTGTGTTTCTTTTAACATTTTCCGCTAAATCACATTTTGGGAAAGTCATAGTCCATCCAGCCTTGCAGCACTCCCTGTGGTGCCGTTTACACTCCGTCAGCGCTGAGCTGCTCATTTTCTTCTGCTTGCTTCCCTCGCTCTGCCACCGTTCCATGCTTATTTGTGTGTTTTTGCCTTTGTCTCTCAGCCGAAGTGCCTTCCCCCTCTTCTGGATGACTTCTCTGCTCATTTAATGCCTAGCTTCGCCATCCCTCTCTCTGAGAAGGCTACCATGCCATTCCTACACTGTTCTCTCCTCTTCTCCCATAATGCTTATATTGATTCTCCATCAGATTCCAGGGGTGGAGCAGGAACAATGTCTTATTTATCTCTCTCTTTTTAAGTGAATGTTTTATTTATTTTTAATTATTTAATTTTTGACCCACTGTGCAAAAACTTAAATTTCCTTAACTGGGTTGAAACTTGCACCCCCTGCAGTGGAAGCTTGGAGTCTGAAGCCCCTGGCTGCCTCGGAGGTCTCATGTCTTGCTGATCTGTTTATCTGCAGCGCTTAGTGTTCTGCCTGGAATAGAGTAAAAACCTCCCAAATATCTGAATTCACCATAATTTTGACCACAGCCTGTGTAGGGCATTATGTGGCACATGGTGGGATCTTGGTAAATGAACCCGTGAGGGTGTCTCCCGCTGTTGTCATGACAACACCTGGTTCCTCCTGAACTTCAGTTCATTTGCTCAGTTGTGTCTGACCCTTTGTGACCCCATGGACTGCAGCATGCCAGGCTTCCCTGTCCATCACCCACTCATGAAGCTTACTTAGACTCGTGTCCATCGAGTCAGTGATGCCATCCAACCATATCATCCTCTGTTGTCCCCTTCTCCTCCCGCTTTCAATCCTTCCCAGCACCAGGGTCTTTTCCAATGAATCAGTTCTTCATATCAGGTGGCCAAAGTATTGGAGCTTCAGCTTCAGCATCAGTCCTTCCAGTGAATATTCAGGACTGATTTCCTTTAGGATTGACTAGTTGGATCTTTTGCAGTCCAAGGGACTGTCAGAGTCTTCTCCAAACCACACTTCAAAAGCATCAATTCTTCCGCATTTAGCTTTCTTTATGGTCCAACTCTCACATCCATACATGACTACTGGAAAAACCGTAGCTTTGACTAGATGGACCTTTGTTGGCAAAGTAATGTCTCTGCTTTTTAATATGCTGTCTAGGTTGGTCATAGCTTTTCTTCGAAGGAGCAGGTATCTTTTAACTTTATGGCTGTAGTCACCATCTGCTGTGATTTTGGAGCCCCCCAAAATAAAGTCTGTCACTGTTTTCACTGTTTCCCCATCTATTTGCCATGAAGTGATGGGACCAGATGCCATGATCTGTGTTTTTTGAATGCTGATTTTTAAGCCAACTTTTTCATACTTCTCTTTCACTTTTATCATGAGGCTCTTTAGTTCTTCTCTTTCTGCCTTAAGGATCGGGTTATCTGTGTATCTGAGGTTATTGATATTTCTCCAAGCAATCTTGATTCCAGCTTGTGGTTCATCTAGCCCAGCATTTCTCATAATATACTCTGCATATAAGTTAAATAAGCAGGGTGACAATATACAGCCTTGACGTACTCCTTTCCCAATTTGGAACCAGTATGTTGTTCCATGTCTGGTTCAAACTGTTACCTCTTGACCTGCATACAGATTTCTTAGGAGGCAGGTGAAATGGCCTGCTATTCCCATCTCTTTAAGAATTTCCCACAGTTTGTTGTGATCCACACAAAGGCTTTGGCACAGTCAATAAAGCAGAAGTAGATGTTTTTCTGTAACTCTTGCTTTTTTGATGACCCATGGATGTTGGCAATTTGATCTCTGGTTCCTCTGCTTTCTGTAAATCCAGCTTGAACATCTAGAAGTTCACAATTCACGCACTGTTGAAGCCTGGCTAGGAGAATTTTGAGCATTACTTTGCTAGTATGTGAGATGAGTGCAATTGTGCAGTAGTTTGAACATTCTTTGGCATTGCCCTTCTTCGGGATTGGAATGAAAACTGACCTTCTGAACTTTTCTAGTTCTGTGGCCACTGCTGAGTTTTCCAAATTTGCTGGCATGTTGAGTGCAGCACTTTTACAGCGTCATCTTTTAGGATTTGAAATAGCTCAGCTGGAATTCCTATCCCCTCCACTAGCTTTATTCGTAGTGATGTTTCCTAAGGCCCACTTGACTTAACATTCCAGGATGTCTGGCTCTAGATGAGTGATCACACCATTGTGATTATCTTGGTCGTGAAGATCTTTTTCGTATAGTTCTTCTGTGTATTCTTGCCACCTTTTCTTAATCTCTTCTACTTCTGTTAGGTCCATACCATTTCTGTCCTTTATTGTTCCCATTTTGCATGAAATTTTCCCTTGGTATCTCTAATTTTCTTGAAGAGATCTCTGGTCTTTCCCATTCTGTTGTTTTCTTCTGTTTCTTTCCACTGATCACTGAGGAAGGCTTTCTTATCTCTCCTTGCTATTCTTGGGAACTCTGCATTCAGATGGGTATATCTTTCCTTTTCTCCTTTTCCTTTCACTTCACTGTCTATAAGGCACATAGCCCAGTTTCTTGGTATTACTATACTGATTCCTTAGTATGATTTAATCGCTCCCAACATAGAGGAGACTTTAAACTTAAATTATCATAGCCTGGTGTTATCTTCATAAATCCATCCCATAATTGTGGGACACTTTATTCCTTGACTGAAACTTATTCAGCTTGAGTAATAGAAGAAAACTCGTATTTATGGCCAGGACCAGAGCAAGCATTGTTAATTGGCTGGGTGAGGGGATCCCATCTAGAAATGTCAGGAGCAGACAGAACAGAGCTGGACTTTGCTAAAGGTCATCCAGTTAGAGGCTTGGAGGGGATAGATCCATCAAGGTAACCCAGAACTACTAGATACAGATAATTGGCCATAGACCCAACAATTGGATTTATTTCTAAAAGTAGCATTGGATCATGCCTACAATAGGAAAAAAAACTGATTCACACACAAAGGTCCAAGACATCAGGAAAACATAGATCATATGAGTCACATCGAGGACCTTGGGCAAACCGTTGCCTTGGGCAAACTATTTCTCTCTGTCGTCATCGTCTTCTCGTCTTGGTGTGAGTATAGTTTTGCCTTTGAGAGTCATTTTAAGATGGTTTTGAGGTCAGCCATCTTCACTATAGACCAGTCCATTGCAGGGGCCCTGACAAGGGTCCTTTCATCCAGGTTGGAGATAGTGCTTCAAAGAATTTTGACTGATAACATTTTACCAGGATATATCAGATTTTTAAGAACTCCATATAACCTCTAGAATATCTGTATTAGTAATATCATACAGTATAACCTGAGAGCATTTATTACTCATTTGATAATATTTCCATATAATGTAACCAACCAAATGAACGTAATTAGTTTAATATCTCTCTTTGGGATGTTTCGGGGCCTATTTGAAGCATCTTAAAGGTAACAAAGGTCAAAAGAACTTGAGTAGAATTTGATTTAGGATGTTTTGTCCAAAAAAATCAAAAGAGTTTAGAACACTCAGATTTAGCCAGTGCTGGTGGGTGTGTCACTAAGCTTATTACTGATCTGTCACAGTGGATGTGTACTGAGGCTCAAGGTCTAGTAAAAGCTGACTCTGCCGTTTTGGACCTAGTTGGTTCTATGACGGTGTCATTCCTAACAAAATCATTTACCCAACTAATTGTAATCCAATTTTAGAAAATCCTGATCATGCATAACTTACTCATTTCAGTCCTTATTCATTTCTCACACCTTCTTTTACTGAAAATACATTTATTTTTCTTAGAAGTTTTTCCACATTAAGTTCCTTTGTTGACAAATTTGTAAGAGATAGAATACAGTCGTATTTGACCTCTAATAAATAGTTACAACAGAAGTGTTTTACTTACTGATGGATCTAAAGACACATCTGCATTACCAGGTATTAATTTAATACTGGCTATTTCCCAGTTCACAAGGACCTGAAATATATTTAGCTTAATTTAGAATTGTTTGATTTGTAAGTGCTTATTTTGCCTTAAACCAATTAAGCAGAGCTCATTTACAAATTAGTCTCAACAATATTAACCAAAGACACATATAGAGACATACACATATCTAGACAGACACAACGTGAAATCTAACTTCATTTTCTAAGCTTAGTTATGAATCAGATGTTGTTAAATCAGATGCACTAGTTTATAAATGACAGTTGGAATAAATAGACTTTTTAAGGCTTCTTCTGTCTCCCCCACAGTCTCAGGAGGTAGAGTTCATCTAGATCCAGCATTCCTGAGAGCCTGGTTTCAAGGCACAAGGCGAGACGGTCAAGCTCTGCTAGAACTTGTTCCCCCTCAGGGTCAGCATTCTGAAAGGCCTTTTAACCAAGCTTGCTCTTACTGTTTATGTAAAACAAACCAACTTCAGAATCAATTTTTCACACTTTTACCTAAACCAACTTTCTCTGAGGTCTAAACAAAATGGCTATCACAAATCGCAACCCAGAACACAAAGTATAAAACACACACAGGCCCAGTAGTCCTAGTCAGACAGTCCCTTAAATACAAGATTACAGGTCTCTCAGAAAACCTCCTATAGAGACAAGTATGAACAGAGTAAATGGAAATACCTCAGGTCTTCAAAGATTTCAAAGGGAGGAAAGGAGGCCAGGTTGAAAGAACGGGAAGGAGGTGGGGGAAGGGGGACTGAAGGGATGGCCTTACCGATGCCTCTTGCCACCTGCAGACACCCAGGCATCACGGACTGCACCCTGAGCTTCCAGGGAAGGGAGGACTGGAACTCAGCCCTGCCAGAAACCAGACCAGAACAGAGCCAGAATTCCAGTCTCTCTCTGCCAACCAGAGACGATCAAGCTCCAACCAACCCTTAGCTCAGACTGGGGGACTCCTGCGTCCAGGACTGGGGGACTAAAAAAAGGGTAGGATAGGAAGGGTTAAGGAGCGGAAAGAAAGAAGGGAGGGGAAAGAGGTCTGTGAAGCCTCTTGTTGCCTCCCGGGTCAGGGCACTCTGGCCAGTTGTCCACGTTTGGGAGAAGACCAGAGACAGAAGGGTCCGAGTTGCGGCCACTGGGTCTGGTCTCTCAGTATGCCAAGTGGTTAGGATGTCAGTCGCAGCAAAGAACAGTCCACCAGAGTCACCCTTCATGGCAGGAAGGGAACCCCTTCCAGGGTCCAAGAGTGGGCTTTTGTCTAACATTCAGAAATGAATTGTCCAAAGAGACATACGAGCTGACAAAGCAAGAGGCTTCAGTGAAAAGGGCTCCCAGGCGGAGAGCAGGAGCGTAAGGGAATCCAGGGAACTGTTCTGCACCATGGCTCGCGGTCTCAGGTTTGATGGTGGTGGGGTTTCTTTGGCCAACCTCTCTTGACTCCAGGTCCTTCCTGGTGGCGCATGCTTTGCTCAGCCAAGACAGAAGCCAGCAGGAAGGATTCTGGGAGGTGGTAGGACCAGTGGCATCTCCTTTTGGCCTTTTCCAAACTCTTCTGGTTGGTGGTGGCTGGTTAGTTTCGTGTTCCTTACTAAGACCTGTTGTGAAATAACTCATGCAAATAGTTACTTTGGTGCCTGGCCAGGGTGGGCAGTTTCAGTCAGTGTGTTTCCCCAGATATACGGAGGGAATAGGGACTTCCTCAGTGGTCCAGTGGTTTAAGACTCTGCCTTCCAATGCAGGGGGTGTGGGTTCCATCCCTGTTCAGGGAACTAAGATCCCACATAGTTCTCAGTGCAAACCAAATGAATGAGTGAATGAAGGGAATCATTATGTGGCAGGTGATAGAAGAGCGAGAGGGCAGGGAAGGAAAAGACACAGTGTTAGACTGTGTTTAATAGCATGAAGATCATCGCCAGTCTCTGAGAAAGCAGTCCTCCCAAGTCCTCCCATCCAGCACTGAGCCACTTCCCAGGTGGTGAACCAAAACGCTGTCTGGCTCTCAGGGATGGAGGTGGTGGTGTTTGGCTGATAAAAGGGTGACAGAAGAGGGAGGGGAGGAAAGCTGATGTCCAGTGAGAAGAGGCAGGGAGCACTGGTGGCTGCCGCGGGTGACTGCAGTGCCTCCGGAACACTGATAAGAGCCACGTCCCATCTTAACAGCCACAGCTGCTGCTTAACTCGAGTGGAAGAACTCTCATGTGGAGGAGTTGCACCACAGAGCAGCTGAAATTCCATTGGTAGGTGCTAGAAGAGGGAGGAAGCAAGGACGAGGTGAGGGACTCTCCTGTAAGGCTAATGGGGGGACACAGGACACTGATCTGTTGTTCATAAGGTACAGGTGCTCCAGCTTGACTCGGCGTTGATAATCTGGGGGCCCCTCTCCCAAATGGAAGATGATGGGTGGCACAGGTGAGGGTAGGGGTCATGACTGACTGGGTGAGCATTGCAGGGCCTCCAGTTTACCGTCAAGACATGCAGACTCAACAAACCCTCTGCGTGAAGGAAATGAGCGCCAGATCACATTATGCCAGAACTGAACCCCCGAGACCCTGCGCATGGGAGACCATTTGGTAGTTAGACTAGGACTCCCTGAGTGGACTGCCAGGAGCACCAGACAGCTGAGGGCAAGCCAGTTTCATATGCTTTATAGCTCTTACTGTGATTGCTCTTAAATAATGAAAAATCTCTTCAGACCATTTCCCCATCTCGTTGCTTTCCTCTGCAATGCCCTGCACTCTTGCAAATGCTCAAGACTTAAATAAAGGTCTACCAGAACCACCACATTCCACACTTCCCAAACCTGCCTACAGCACTCCAGCTAAATTTTGTGAGCAGTTGAGAAAATGACCTGATGTTTCCTTTGGCTAAAAGCAATTGGTGTTGCAAAATTAAGTTGTTTGCAATTGTTTGCATGTGGATATTGAAAGAGGGAGTGGTAGCTTTTATAACTGTTAGGGCAAAGAAGGATTCTTTTCCTAATTTGAGACAACCAGCTGACTCATCAAGTGCGTTGACCTTTTAGGTGTCCATCATCCCCGCTTAGGAAAATAAAAAACTCAACTTAGCTCCCAGGTTTACAGACAGCCCAAACCTGACACTGAGGAACACATGATTCTCCAGAAAGAATATAATAAAAAATCCCTGGTGGGAATGTAAATCGATAGAGCCATTATGGAAGACGGTGTGGAGATTCCTTTAAAAACTAGGAATAAAACTACCATATGATGCAGCAGTCCCACTCCTAGGCATATACCCTGAGGAAACCAGGATTGAAAAAGACACATGTATCCCGTTGTTCACTGAAACACTATTTACAGTAGCTAGAACATGGAAGCAAAGTACATGTCCATCAACAGATGAATGGATAAAGAAGTTGTGGTACATATTCACAATGTATACACAATAATTCTCAGTCATAAAAAGGAACGTCTTTGAGTCAGTTCTAATGAGGTGGATGAACCTAGAACCTATTATACAGAGTGAAGTAAGTTAGAGAAAGATTAATGTTATATTCTAATGCATATATACGAAATCTAGAAAAATGGTACTGAAACTTACAGGGCAACAGTGGAGAAACAGACATAGAGAACAGACTTATGGACATGGGGAGAGGGGAGGAGAGGGTGAGATGTATGGAAAGAGTAACATGGAAACTTACATTACTGTTTGTAAAATAGACAGCCAACGGGAATTTGCTGTATGGGCTAAGAAACTCAAGGTGGTGTGATCATTCACCTAGTGTCAGACGTCCTGGAATGTGAAGTCAAGTGGACCTTAGGAAGTATCACTATGAGCAAAGCTAGTGGAGGTGATGGAATTCCAGTTACGTTATTTCAAATCCTAAAAGATGATGCTGTGAAAGTGCTGTACTCAATATGCCAGCAAATTTGGAAAACTCAGCAGTGGCCATAGGACCGGAAAAGGTCAGTTTTCATTCCAATCTCAAAGAAAAGCAATGCCAAAGAATGCTTAGACTACCACACAATTGCACTCATCTCGCATGCTAGTAAAGTAATGCTCAAAATTCTCCAAGCCAGGCTTCAGCAATACGTGAACCATGAACTTCCAGATGTTCAAGCTGGATTTACAGAAGGCAGAGGAACCAGAGATCAAATTGCCAACATCCGTTACAACATCGAAAAAGCAAGAGAGTTCCAGAAAAACATCTATTTCTGTTTTATTGACTATACCAAAGCCTTTGACTGTGTGGATCACAATAAACTGGAAAATTCTGAGAGAGATGGGAATACCAGACTACCTGACCTGCCTCCTGAAAAATCTGTATGCAGGTCAGGAAACAAGTTAGAACTGGACATGAAACAACAGACTTTTTCCAAATAGGAAAAGGAGTACGTCAAGGCTGTATATTGTCACCCTGCTTATTTAACTTATATGCAGAGTACATCATGAGAAAGGCTGGGCTGGAGGAAGCACAAGCTGGAGTCAAGATGCTGGGAGAAATATCAATAATCTCAGATATGCAGATGACACCACTCTTACAGCAGAAAGTGGAGAAGAAATAAAGAGCCTCTTGATGAAAGTGAAAGAGGAGAGTGAAAGAGTTGGCTTAAAACTCAAGATTCAGAAAACTTAAGAGCATGGCATCTGGTCCCATCACTTCATGACAAATAGATGGGGAAACAGTGGAAACAGTGACAGACTTTATTTGGGGGGCTCCAAAATCACAGCAGATGGTGACTGCAGCCATGAAATTAAAAGGCACTTGCTCCTTGGAAGAAAAGTTGTGACCAACCTAGACAGCATATTAAAAAGCAGAGACATCACTTTGTCAACAAATGTCCGTCCAGTCAAAGCTATGATTTTTCCAGTAGTATGTATGGATGTGAGAGTTGGAGTGTAAGAAAGCTGAGCACCGAAGAATCGATGCTTTTGAACTGTGGTGTTGGAGAAGACTCTTGAGAGTTCCTTGGACTGCAAGGAGATCCAGCCAGTCCATCCTGAAGGAAATCAGTCCTGGTTGTTCATTGGAAGGACTGATACTGAAGCTGAAACTCCAATACTTGGGTCACCTGATGCAAAGAACTGAGTCATTAGAAAAGACCCTGACACTGGGGAAAATTGAGGGCGGGAGGAGACGGGGACAACAGAGGATGAGATGGTTGGAGGGCATCACTGACCCAATGGGGACATGAGTTTGAGTAAACTCCGGGAGTTGATGATGGACAAGGAGGCCTGGCGTGCTGCGGTTTATGGGGTCACAAAGAGTCAGACACGACTGAGCAACTGAACTGAACTCGAACAGAGGCTCTGTATCAACCTAGAGGGGTGGGATGGGGAGGGAGATGGGAGAGAAGTTCAAAAGGGAGGGGATATATGTATATCTATGGCTGATTCTGGTTGAGTTTTGACAGACAACAGCAAAATTCTGTAAAACAATTATCCTTCAGTAAAAAATAAATTTTTAAAAAACTCTCAGTATTAGGAATTCATTTTTACTTCCTTCTGACTAACTAAATGGGTATAAATTTTACTTTCCCCAAAGGAAACTTAAAAACAATGGATCTTATGAAGGGTCCATTTTAGGATCATGGTTCCTTTTTCCCCTCTTGCCCCTAGGTGGCAGCAAGAAGCAGAAAAACCCACAGGAAAATAAAGCACGTGTCCTTGTGTTGCAGGGGCTGTATTCTTAGTACTTTTTCTATAATTGAAGTATAGTTGATCTGCAGTGTTGTGTTAATTGCTGCTATGCATCAAAGTGATTCAGTTATATTTATATATGCATGTATATGCACACTCTTTTTGTATTCTTTTCTGTTATGGTTTATCATAGGATATTAGATATAGTTGACCGGTGTGTGCAGTAGGACCTTGTTTGTTCATTCTGTATGTAAAGACTTAGACGTGCTAACCCCAGCCTCCCCTGTCAGTCCTCTTCCCTCTTAGCAGCCGTCAGTCTGTTCCCAGTCAGTGATTCTGTCTCTGTTTCACAGACAGGTTCATCTCTGTCATGTTTTGCTGCTGCTGCTGTTTAGTCGCTCAGTCGTGTGCAACACTCTGCAGCCTGCCAGGCTTCTCTGCCCATGGGGTTTCCCACGCAAGATCGCTGGAGCGGCTGCCGTTGCCTTCTCCAGGGCGTCCCGCATGTAAATGACAGCACGTGGTGTCTGTCTCTCTGGCTCCCTTTGTTTGGTATGGTCTCAGCTGTGTGGCTGCAGATGGTGGTGTTCCCTTCTCTGTGGCTGAGCAGTGCTCCACTGCGTGTGCGCACCACATCATCTCTGTCCACTCCCTGTTGATGGGCATTGACATCGTCTCCAGGACTTGGCTCTTGTGAACGCGCCGCCGTGAACAGTGGTGCCTGCACCTTATTGAACTATGGTTCTGTCTGAATAGATGGCCAGGAGTGCAGCTGCTTGATCGTATGGCCGTTCTGTTTTTAATTTTTCGAGGAAGCTCCATACTGTTCTCTGCTGTTGCTGCACCAGCTTACATTCCCACCAACAGTGTAGGACAACAACAGCATTTATTTGTAGGCTTTTAAATGATGGCCATTTTGATCATTGTGCGGTGCCGCCTCATTGTAGTTTTGATTGCAATTCTCTAATAATTAGCTGTGTTGCGCATCTTTTCCTGTGCCTGTTGGCCATCTGTAGGTTTATTTTGGAGAAATATTTATAGGTCTGCCCATTTTTGACTGAATTGTTTCGTTTTGTTGTTGTTGTTGAGTTGTATGAGCTGTTTGTCTACTTTTGAAATTAAGTCCTTGAGGGTGGCATCATTTGCAAATATTTTCTCCCATTCTGTAGATTGTCTTTTCATTTTGTCGATGGTTTCCTTTGCTATGTAAAACCATGTAAGTTTCATTAGGTCCTATTTGAAGTCTTTTGCTTGGCCATTTGGTTTATGTTTCTCTTGCCTTGGAAGATCTAAGAAAGCATTGGTACAATTTAGAGCAAGGAATGTTTTGCCTATGATCTGTTCTGAGAGTTTTATGGTGTCATGTCTTATGTTTAAATCTGTAAACCAGTTTGAGTTTATTTTTGTGTATGGTGAGAGGATTTGTTCTAACTTCATTGATTTACATGCAGCTATCCAATTTTCCCAACATTACTTTCTAAAGACACTGTCTTTTTCCCCTTGTATCGTCTTGCTTCCTTTGTCGAAGGTCAGCTCATCATAGGTGTATGGTTTAACTTCTGGTCTTTTGGTTCTGTTTTATCCATCCATGTCTGTTGTTGTGCCGGTATCACACTGTTTTGATGACTATAGCTTTGTAGCATCATCTGAAGTCTGGAAGGGTCATGCTTCCAGCTTTACTCTTTTTCCTCAGGATTGCTTTGACAATTCTGGGTCTTTCATGGTTCCATATGAATTTTAGGATTATTTGTTCTAGTTCTTTGAGAAATGTCATGGGTAATTTGACAGGGATTGCATTAAATCTGTAGGTTGCTTTGGGTCATATGGCCACTTGAACTGTGTTAATTCTTCCAGTCCAGGGGCGTGGGATTACTTTACATTTCTTTCAGTCATCTTCAGTTTCCTTTTTTAATGTTTTATAGTTTCCAGCATGTAAGTCTTTCACCTCCTTGGTCAGGGTTATTCCTGAGTGTTTTACTTTGGGGTTTACTTTTTTAAAAGTTTTTATTTGTTTGTTTTTTAAACATTCCTTTTCTGTTATGACTTTTTGGGGCTTCCCAGGTAGCTTAAAGAATCCGCCTGCAGGAGACTCAGGAGATACGGGTTTGATCCATGAGTCGGGAAGATCTCCCGGAGAAGGGAATGGCAAACCCACTCCAGTATTCTTGCTGGGACACATTTTGTGGACAGAGGAGCCTGGTGGGCTTCAGTCCAGGGACTCACAAAGAGTCCAACACAGCTGAGTGACTGATCACACGTTTTAAAAGGTGTTTGGTTTTTTTTTTTTTTCCATTCCCTTTCTGATATTTCATTGTTGGTATAAAGAAATACAATTGATTTATGCATGTTAATCTTGCATCCTGCTACCCTGCTCAGTTTATCAGTTCTAGTAGTTTTTGTGTGAAGTATTTAGGGTTTTCTGTATGTATTATCATCTGCATATGATGATAATTATACCTTTTCTCTTCCAATCTGGATACCTTTTATTTCTTTTTCTTGCCTAATTTCTGTGGCTAGGACTGTGTTGAATAGAAAAGGTGAGAGTGAGCATCCTTGTGTTATTCCAGAATTAGTGGGAAGGCTTTCAGCTTTTTACCATTGAATATTATATTGGCTGTGGATTTGTCATAAATTTATTATCTGGAGATATGTGTCCTTTATACATAGGGGGTGTGTTCTTGAGTTGGGTCCTAGGATCATGTTTTGCTTATACCTCTGACCTACAGCTCCATTTATTCAGCATTTCTAACTTTTTGTGAGCTAACTTAGGTATCCAAATATCTATTTAAAGAAGTACTTAGCCAGAATTTATAGAACACTGTGCAGTCAGCTTTAACAGTTAAATAAGAAAATCTTGAAGGAGAGGGAATGGGACATTGAAACTCAGAGTTGATAAAATTACCCTCCTTATTTTCTTGCTCATTGCACATGTGTGTCTACAGGTAGTTTCTTGCTGAGAGCTGGTGCCCTGGGCCCCCTTTGCCCCCACTCCCACCTGGGGATCAGCTGCTTCTGCATCCAGCCCCATAGAGTGGGTGTGGTGGGTCTTTGTGGTCCTTCTCTGCAGCAGAAGACAGCAGCGCAGTGTCCTGTGCTGTTCTCTGAAATCTACTTAACGATAACGTTGAAAGCTGTTATTTGGAACTTTGTAAATAACACCGTATAGATGCTTAGGGCCAGTGGGGGTGTAGAATTGAGAATGGGGATAAAGGATAAAAGATGTACCGGAAGTAAGTATCGGCAAGGAGCAGCCATGTTTAGAGGTTGCTTGCTGGTGCCTCTGTCAGTGGAGGAGTTGAGTCCTGGCAGCTGGAAGCAGAGCTGGGGAGACACGGAAAGATGACGCCGCTTGTCTTCCCTACCTCCACTGCCATGCTCTCTCTGTGAAACGCCTGTCCCTGAACTCTCAGGGTGCTCACTGCTCTCCTGCTTGCATGGAGTGTTTATCTTATTCTGTAGCCATGTCCTAGAAGATTGGAAGCCCATGGGACCGCGTCATTTGTCTTGATATCCCCACAGCACTTGTCCCGACACATGGTAGACTCTTAATAAGGTTAGTTGAACAAATGCAGTTGAGAAGATGGAGGTAAGGAAGAATGCCAGGCAGACTGGACTATATTGGAATTAACGATCCTATTCAGAAGCAGTGGGGTCTGTGAGGGCTGCTGACTGGGTTCAGGAGGTGGAGGGTGCTCAGGGTTGGCGGGGAGGAGAGTGGGACAAAAGGCAGAGGACCTATGAGGCATATGAGGATGCAGCCAGGCCTGGAGAGAAGGGGTGGAGCCAGCAGGGCACCTGGAAAGACTGGAGAGGGCATGGGAGTGCTGTGCTCTGAGACGGAGCCTAGCACGTGATCAGCCCCCGACAAGGCCCGACCTACGCCAGCCAGGTCTCCTTCAGCTGCAAGCAGCAGAAATCCAAGTTAAACCAGCTTAAACGTAAGGAGGAACTCACTGGTTCCCGTAAGTGAAGAGTCCAGGGGGTGGCTAGTCTCAGGCATAGCCTAGATCCGGGACTCAAATGGTGTTCTCAAGAGTGTATATACATTCTGTGGCTCTTTCTCATTGGCTCCATTCTCAGGCACAGCCTCAGATTAGATGACTCTGGGCCGCATCAGACTTGTGTCCTACAAAAACAGCTGCATATGTCTGACTCACTGATTGCAGCTGTGTTGCTTAGCCACAGCTGAGCCAGTCCTGATTCAGGCAAGGCCACAGGAAAGGAGAAGGGGAAGACAGCCCTGGAGGGAAATGGGTGTGTGTTCCTGGAAGTGGAGAGTGAAAACTAGGCAAGCAGAATCGGCAGGAGAGCATTCCAGGGGGTGCAGACCCTGGTCTAAGTCGCCCTCAGAAGCAGAGGGCTTGCATACATGGTGCTGTATACGTGAGTCACTCTTCTTCATGTTTTTCAGCATCTCCATGATACGGTGAAGAGGAATCTCGACAGTGCCACATCCCCTCAGAATGGTGATCAGCAGAATGGCTACGGAGATTTCTTTCCCGGGCACAAGAAGACGCGCCGAGAGGCCTCTCTGGGAGCCTCCGTCTCTTCCAACGGCCTGCCCCCGGCTTCCCCACTCGGCCAGCCCGACAAGCCTGGCCCTGAAGCCCTGCAGGCCACTGGGAAGCACGCACTGGGGCTGGACTCCATCAGCAAGAAGTGTCTGGCAGACTCGAGCCTCCACCTGAACGGAGGCAGCAACACTAGTGAGTCATTTCCCCTGAGCCTGAATAAAGAACTGAAACAGGAGCCCATGGATGACCTGCCTTGCATGATCGCAGGGGCCGGAGGCTCCATCTCTCAAGGCAACCTCATGCCTGACCTCAACCTCAATGAGCAGGAGTGGAAAGAGCTCATTGAGGAGCTGAACAGGTCAGTGCCTGATGAAGACATGAAGGATCTGTTCAATGAGGACTTTGAAGAGAAGAAGGACCCAGAGTCTTCTGGTTCTGCCACACAGACCCCCTTGGCACAGGACATTAATATTAAGACGGAATTCTCTCCAGCGGCCTTTGAACAGGAACAGTTAGGCTCTCCACAAATGAGGGTTGGGTCTGCAGGACAGACCTTTATGGGGCCTTCATCTGGCCCTGTGACCACAAATTCACCCAGCCTCGGGGCTCCCAGCCCCTCTTCCACACCGCTGGTCAGCCTGGGGTGGACAGCCCCAGTCCCAGCCTGATGCCGGCATCAGCCCAGGCCCAGAATGCACAGAGAGCCCTCTCCAGTGTGGTGCTGCCTAGCCAGGGCCCAGGCGGAGGCTCAGAGCTGTCCTCTGCCCACCAACTCCAGCAGATCGCTGCCAAGCAGAAGCGTGAGCAGATGCTCCAGAACCCGCAGCAGGCTGCCCCAGCACCCGCTCCAGGCCAGATGTCCACATGGCAGCAGACAGGCCCCGCCCACAGTCCCTTAAACGCCCCTTACCCCGTGGAAAAGCCGGCGAGCCCTCCTGGTTACAAGCCAGACTTCACCACTTCCAAACTGCTCATGATGCCCAGTGTCAACAAGGGCTCCCCTCGACCTGGAGGCCCCTACCTCCAGCCCAGCCATGTGAGCCTGCTGAGCCACCAGCCGCCAAGTAACTTGAATCAGAGCCCCGTGGCTAGCCAAGGCTCGGTGCTGGACTATGGCAACACCAAGCCCCTTTCTCACTACAAAGCAGACTGTGGACAAGGTGGCCCTGGGGCTGGTCAGAGCAAGCCGGCCCTGATGGCTTATCTTCCCCAGCAGCTGCCTCATCTTAGCAGTGAGCAGAGCTCCTTATTTCTGATAAAACCAAAGCCAGGAAATATGCCCTTTCGATCACTGGTTGCACCTAGCCAGGTGAGCATGGGTCTTTGCTCCAATACTCTGCTTTCACATCCACCCACCGAGTGGTTTTTCAGGTCCCACGTAGTTGGGGAACAAAGGGAGTAAGTGAGCAGCTACTTTTTGACTCCCAACTCCTTGGAACAAAAATCGACCAAGAAGACCAGGAGTGATTCTCAGTAGAGTAGGACAGAACCCGTTGCACCTGGTCTGGGGCCTCTCTCATGCCACGCAACTTACATCATCCGTGGCCGTGTTTTGACGGTAAAGATCACCTTTAATGTCCTTAGAGGCTCTGCTTTTAAACAAACTTTCAGATATGTTTGTTCAAAATGCCCTAAGTTTTAGTGAGCGTATAGCATTTAGGTGAATGCTGCTTCCTAACAGGTCTCAATTCCATGGTTATTTACTTAAGGCTCTCAAGCCTGCAGAATCAGTGGGTCTGAAGGGTGGAGGATGGTCGAGAACCGTTTTATCATAATCACTGTTTGCGTTTCTACTCACATTCACGTTCTAAAGTGTCCCCCACCCCTGGAAGAGTAAACAAACAGCACTCCCAGCCTTCCTCAGAGCTAGCACTGGCTTCCTGCACTGCAGTGCGTCCTGGACTGCCCTCCACACCTGCCACACAGATGGGTCCACTGACGCTTAGCTGACAGTAGTGTGACTGTATGCCAGTTGTATGACGGTTGTTTTGTCATGGTGCAGGGAGGTATCTCCTTCCTTTCACTACTGTAAGTACTACTGTAAGTAAAAGGCTGCAGTGAATGTACCTTTGTGTATTTGTAACACACTAGCATCTTGAACTCATCATATTTCCTGTACAGATATTGCTGATAAATTAAAACTATTTCCAAAAATAAAAAATAAATAAACTCATCAGGGGCCACAGGACTGGAAAACATGTTTTCATTCCAATCCCAAAGAAACACAATGCCAAAGAATGTTCAAACTACTGCACAATTGCACTCATCTCACATACTAGCAAAGTAATGCTCAAAATTCTCCAAGGCAGGCTTCAACAGTATGTGAACCAAGAACTTCCAGATGTTCAAGCTGGATTTACAGAAAGCAGAGGAACCAGAAATCAAATTGCCAACATCAAAAAAGCAAGAGAGTTCCAGATAAACATCTATTTCTGCTTTGTTGACTTACACCAAAGCCTTTGACTGTGTGGATCACAACAAACTATGGGAAATTCTTCAAGAGATGGGAGTACCAGACCACCTTATCTGCCTCCTGAGAAATCTTTATGCAGGTCAAGAAGCAACAGTTAGAACTGGACATGGAACAACAGACTGGTTCCAAATGGGGAAAGGAGTACATCAAGGTTGTATATTGTCACTCTGCTTATTTAACTTATATGCAGAGTACATCGTGAGAAATACCAGCCTGGAGGAAACATAAGCTGGAATCAAGATTGCCAGGAGAAATATCAATAACCTCAGATAACGCGGATGACACAAACCTTATGGCAGAAAGTGAAGAAGAACTAAAGAACCTCTTGATGAAAGTGAAAGAATTGGCTTAAAACTCAACATTCAGAAAACGAAGATCATGGCGTCTGGTCCCATTACTTCATGGCAAATAGATGAGAAAACAGTGGGAACAGTGACAGACTTTTTTGGAGCTCCACAATCACTGCGGATGGTGATTGCAGCCATGAAATTAAAAGACGCTTGCTCCTTGGAAGGAAAGCTATGATGACCAACCTAGATAGCATATTAAAAAGCAGAGACATTACTTTGCCAACAAAGGTCTGCCTAGTCAAAGCTATAGTTTTTCCAGTAGTCATGTATGGATGTGAGTGCTGGACTATAAAGAAAGCTGAGCGCCAAAGAATTGATGCTTCTGAACTGTGGTGTTGGAGAAGACTCTTGAGATTCCCTTGGACTGCAAGAGATCAAACCAGTCAATCCTAAAAGAAATCAGTCCTGAATATTTGTTGGAAGAACTGATGCTGAAGCTGAAACTCCAATACTTTGGCCACCTGATATGAAGAACTGATTCATTGGAAAAGACCCTGATGCTGGGAAGGACTGAAAGCAGGAGGAGAAGGGGACGACAGAGGATGAGATGGTAGGATGGCATCACTGACTCGATGGACATGAGTTTGAGCAAGCTTCGGGAGTTGGTGATGGACAAGGAAGCCTGACGTGCTTCAGTCCATGGGGTCGCAAAGAGTCGGACATGACTGAGCGACTGAACTGAACATTTTAAAAATAGAAAAACTCTATGCTAGTAATATCTGAGGAAACTGACATGTTTCAGATCATAGTAAGGATGTGTAAATGGGCACAGTGCTTTCAGAAAGTAATTTGACATTGTATAGTTTTCATAAGCCATAAAAATGTTTGTAAACGTTGACACATTATGCCCCTGCAAGAAATAATACAAAAAAAAGAGAAGAATGTCATGTACAAGATATTCACGGCATGACTATTTCTAATAGCCAAAAACTGAAAGCAGTGTAAGCATCTCTCAGTAGAATAATGTATGTGTGATGTTCATCCTTCTACTCATTTCAGCCACTATATTGCCACATGGACAGAGGAGCCTGGCGGGGTACAGTCCATGCAAGAGTTGGACACAACTCAGTGACTAAACAAGAACAGCAGATCTGACAGAAGCCAGGCAGTCTCTCCCAGGAAAATGCTGTACATAGGTGGACAGACCATACCATTTCTGTTGGTTCAGGGGCAGCCCTGCCACCGGGGGCCCAAGGTTTGCACACTCAGTGTAGCCTCTGCATCAACCGGTGTCCCTCAGAAACTTCTCTGGGGGCCTATCTGTGCCCATGTATTCTAGTAAGGGAGCATTTACAAGCTACAGTTGCTTTTGGAGCTGGGTATGCAGGTATACAAGTTGAAGCCACTGGTGAACTGTAGGAAACAAAGCTGACACTCAGCTACTAACTGTTCATCGCCATGCCTGGATGCTCAGGTGTTAGTGCTTTTGGTCTCCAGCCCTACCTTGCTAGGAGGGCTCTGGAGTCACATGCCAAAAGAGCAGAGGCTTCAAAAGAGAACCTGGAGCCAGGCTTTCACTAAACAGAGCTCTTCCGCCCTGATCAGGGCTTATAGTCCTCATTGTGTCCCACCTAACTTGAGACCCCCTTGTCTCTGTTGACAGGACCAGAACCCTCCCAATGTCCCTGTACCAACCCAGGCTGCCAGTGTGGGGACTCAGCCACCTGCTGTTTCCGTGGCCAGCACTCACAGTAGCACCTCCTATCTCAGTAACCAGCAGCAGGCAGCTGTAATGAAGCAGCATCAATTGCTTTTGGACCAACAGAAACAGAGGGAGCAGCAACAAAAACATTTGCAGCAACAGCAGTTTTTGCAAAGGCAGCAGCACCTCCTGGCAGAACAGGTAAAGAGAAAGGCGGGAGAAAACTCTGCCCCACCCCTCCCCGTGTTTGCCTGCCTCCCAGGGCCCTGCGGTGGCTGCAAGCTTCAGTATGTATGTATGTGGGTTTGTGATTATTTGTATGTCTGGATTTAGAGTACTCTGGGAAACAGGAGTGTGTTATTTCTCAGACGGTGGTAGCCTGTGTCAGAGCAGCTTTATGTCACTTAGTGGGGATTAATGAAGGTGGAATCTCAATGTATTAGAACCATTTTTCCAGCAGCTACCAAAGCACTGAGCTCCCTGATCTACCAATTTTCTGTGAGATCCCACTTTGTCGTCGAGTTTGCTATAAGGCAAAACATAAAGTAGGGAAGTGAAGACATCCTTGAGGTCCTGGGATTTGAAAATTAGGACTGACAATCCCCTCCCCGTCCTGCAGTTTGTTTGCCCCCTTGGTCATCAGATTGTACTGTGCAGATTCCAAGGTTACAGGAATTCTCAAGGACTTTAAATTACATCCTTAAGACAGAAGAGAACTAGTTACCTAGAGGATAAAGTTGATTGAGGATGACTTTAAAACCCACATTACTGCCTCAGTTTCACCATGTATTAAATAACAGCTTTTGGCGGATATAATTCACATGACATACAATTCACCCATTTAAAGTATACAATTCAAATGGTTTTCAGTTTAGTCAGAGTTACATACCATCACCATAACCAGTTTTAGAACATTACCTAAAAGAAACCCTGTACCCATTAAAAGTTAACTCGTTCATCTTCCTAAGCCTAGGCAACCACTGATCGACTTTTTATCCCTATAGATTTGCCTATTTGGGACATTTCATTTAAAGCATTCAGGATTCAGCCATACTGTCTCGTGTATCAGAACTCCATCCTTTCTGTGGCTCCTTAGATCTGACCCATCATTCTGTGTCATACTGTTTATTAAGAATCCCCCAAGTGAGATTATGAACATTATTTCCACAGGAGTCCTTCTGAGTAACAAACTTGGACAGTTTACTTTTCTCTGATCGCTGTGTTTTTATGTGGGTCTTGTTTTCTGTTGATCTTGGCATTTTCTAGGAGAAGCAGCAGTTTCAGCGCCATCTGACCCGCCCGCCACCCCAGTATCAAGACCCAACACAGAGCACCTTCCCACAACAGGTTGGACAGTTCACAGGTGAGGAGTGTTTGAGACAATGGTGTGGGGCAGGGGAAGGCAGGCACTGAACAGACGTTCCCTTAATGCTGACTTTCTGCTGTCTGCTCAGCTTTGTGTTATAGCTGCTAAATGGACTTACATGCTCCTGTAGCTTCAGTCTGCGTAAGGAGCCTGGCTCTCTGGGTGACCTGTAGGTCAGTGACAGGAGGAGGACAGAAGCAGGCCGCTTTGGCTGGGTCCCTGGCTGTATAGTTGTTTCAGGCAAAATCATTTCTAGTTGAAAGATATCTTATCCGTAGGAAATAGCTTCTGTAATTCTTAAGAAAGTTCTTTTCTTCTACTGTTAAGTGTCTCTTTAAAAATGATCCTGTCCTATTTTCCAGATAAGGAGAAACTTAATGCGCTTGTGGCCTTTTGCTTCTTTTCTTCTTTCTGTCTACTCATGTTGGTGTCAGCATCAGACAGTTGATCTGGTGGGGGCAGGAAGCGTTCTGAGGTTTCAGCTGTCCTGTCTCAGATGCGTGAGAGAACCTGACCAGCATTGTGGAGGCTGTTGCTCTAGAAAGACCAAGAGAGCTCAGTCGATAGACGCAGAAAAGTCCAGGCCATATCTGCTTTCCTAGCTCTTGGAGTGTCTTCAAAACCTGTGCTTTCGTCGGCTAGTGACTCTTGCTATAACACGTCCTGGTGAAGTTGCCCACAGCCGTGCTTCCAGAGGAGGCTGAGTGGGTTTTATGTTATGCTGGCAGGACCAGGGGATTGAAGTCTGTGGGCAGGTCAGAAGCTGAGCCTTGGCCAGCTTTCCTGCCTTTATCCCATTTAATGTTGCTGTGTGTTATCAGTGGGAAAGAAGTGGGTTATTTCAGCATTTCCCTTTTTTCAACTCAGTGTTTAGTTAGGTGCTGATGGAAAGGCGAGAGGAGAAACAGTGTGCGCGCAGTTGCGGCCCACTCCTGAACAGCCCCTCTCCTGCGTGCACAAAAGAGTGTCTCTGTTGGTGCTGCCACCACGCATCCAGTGCTTGGCACAGTCCCACGTGGCAGGGTCCCCGAGGGCAGGCCCTCTGTCTCCCCAGCGCAGCCTGCGCCACAGAGCGGGCGCTCGGTGCACGCCTTTGATTGCCTCGCTTCCACACCCTGCAGTACCACGTCGTGTGGGCCCTCTTCCGAGTGATCCTGGCAGTCCCTGGCCAGCGAGGCCTAAACCAGCCACAGTCCAGTTACTCTGTGGCTCCACAGCCCTGTCCCCGTATGGGGGGCTGCAGCTCTTCTGAATCTGGCCAGGACCATCTCTTCCTTTTATCCCAGACACTCTCCCCACATCCTAGCCACAGAGTTTGCCCCTTCTCTGTGCCTTTTCTTTTTTTAATGTACCCGTCTTAATCTCCTTATTGCTCCAGACTGGCCTCCGTTCCACCCTGTGGGGAACCTTTGGCCCCCAGGGCTCTCTTCATTAAGGTTCCAGCGATCGTGTGGTGTCTGGTGAGGTATCAGAACACTGACCTTGCCTTGCAGGCCTGCAGGGTAGCAGTTGCTGCGTGGGTCTTAGATCTGTCTCCATAGTGGTGATGAAGAAATGCTAGCTTGGCTGACAGCACTCTCTCTGTCTTCTAGGGTCCTCTTCTGCCATGCCTGGCGTGAACAGCTTGGGTCCATCTAACTCCAGCTGTCCCCGAGTGTTCCCTCAGGCTGGGAATCTGATGCCAATGGGCCCTGGACACACTTCGGTTTCTTCTCTCCCCTCAAACTCAGGCCAGCAGGACCGGGGTGTGGCTCAGTTCACTGGCTCCCAAAGCATGCCACAGAGCAGCCTCTACGGCATGACTTCCAGCATAACCCCGATAGTTGCCCAGCCTCCACCACAGGCCACCAACGGACATGCCCACATTCCGCGGCAGACCAGCGTGGGCCAGAACACCTCGGTTTCAGCTGCTTATGGACAGAACTCACTGGGGAACTCTGGTCTCTCCCAGCAGCACAGTAAGGGGACCCTGAACTCGAGTTTAACTAAGCCACAGGTCCCAAGGGTATCAGCAGCCATGGGAGGCCAGAATTCCACCTGGCAACATCAGGGAATGCCAAACCTGAGCGGCCAGCCCCCAGGAAACAGCACTGTAAGCCCGTTCACTGCAGCCTCCGGTTTCCACCTGCAGCAGGCCCACCTGAAAATGTCCAGCCCGCAGTTCTCTCAGGCGGTGCCCAGCAGACCCATGGCTCCCATGAGCTCAGCAGCTGTGGCAGGGTCCATGCTGCCCACTGTGAACGCACAGCAGAGGACCAGTGCCCCTGCCCCAGCACCTCCCCAGGGAGCCCCACAGCAGGGCTTGTCGGGCCTGAGCCCGGCAGGGCCCGAGCTGGGGGCCTTCAGCCAGAGCCCTGCCCCAGCCATGGGCGGCCGGCCAGGCCTGCACTGTGCCCAGGCCTACCCCGTGCGGACCGCAGGCCAGGAGCTGCCCTTCGCCTACAGTGGGCAGCCGGGCAGTGGCGGGTTGGCCAGCATGGCTGGGGACGCCCGACCTGATCGACTCCCTGCTGAAGAACAGGACTTCGGAGGAGTGGATGAACGATCTGGACGACCTCCTTGGGCCTCAGTAGCAAGAGGATTTGTGGTGGTTTCAGTGTTCACACAGCCTGTATTTTTGTTCTCAGATTCAAGAAAGAGTAACTACTTTGGACCAAAAGCCCATAGCCCAGGGAGCCGGGCAGGCAGAGCTAGAGCCACGGAGCTGAGGCCTGGTCCTCCCGGGACTGTGGGGCCCACGGCTCCCAGCCAGCAGTTGGTATGTCGGGCTGGCCCGCCCCCCAATCTGCTGGTGTCACTGTATGGGGCTGGCACAGCACGACAGGGTTCTACAGGTGGTTTCTTTATCCAGAAGACCAAAAGCCAACAGTAAAACCCCACAATGCCGGGTTTATAAAAATCTGTGCTATCATTTTGATCTAATCCAAGATTTCTCCACTTGGCCCAGTGTTGGGACAGATTTTTGTTGAAACTTTATAGTGGAACTATTTGCAATTTGTAGCATAGAAAAGATTTTTTAAAGGTTTCAAGGTTTTAAAACAGATTAGGGTAGGTGGTTAAAATCTATAAGTGGCATTGGAAACTTAGGGTTTCCTTTTGATTAAGAGCCTTTTTATTCCTGCTCTTTGTCAGCTTTCAGGACAAAGAGAGGCTCACTGGAAAACTGCATGTGCCAAAAGGAATAGGATGCCGTGAGCAGCAGAGCTAGGGGCAGAGATGTGGTCGCTACTGCAGCCCCGTGTTCTCCCAGAATGCTGTTCTTCCAGGTTGGCATTTAGGAGGACCTGGGCTGAGGAATCCCTTCCTCCCATGTTTTCAGAGCAAGACCCCAGGCTAAAGGCTGAAATACAAACTGGGGTTCCTGTGTCTCTTTGTTGAGACTCCCCGCCTTTTGCAGTTTCTCTGAAGACGCATTTAATGTGTTAGGAAGGTGATCATTGTTGAGTTGTGCACAGATGCCTTTTCTTTCACTATGTCTTCATTTCCCATAACCGTTCTTTCTGCCTCCCATTCCTTATTTCTCCAGCCTAAGTGGAAAACCTCCTTATGGCACTAATTTCCTAGATTGGAGAGGAAAAGAGTCATTAGAATTCCCCAAGGAACCCTAGCATTGTACGGAGGCGGGTGTCCCCTCCACAGAAAGCAGAGGCCCAGGGGAAGGCGGAAGGGGGACGCAGGCCAGAGGAAGGGGGCCCCACTCGGTTCTGCTACTGCTGCCACGGCCTCTTCAGACGGCTTGCACTTTTAGAGAGAACTGCTTTGTAACACTAACACATCCTTTCTAAAAATCCACGTGGATTTCTCTTTTAAGGTCTATGACTGTTTAGGTCTTGACTAAGCTAAGAGTCCACACAGTATTATTACCTGTGGGCTGTTGTGGAAAGTGAAGACGGAGAGAGCACTTCAGTATAGCGGAAGCAAAATGGTAAGCATAGGGTGAGACTCTCAAATGGCATATTGGAGGGAAAGTAGCGCACTGGAGAGAGTGGCGCACATGCAGAATGGCCTCTGGCGAAACCACAGCCCCATGTTTATTTCCCTGGAGTTTCAAAATGGATAATTCAAGGAGTATCATATGGGAAAAATTGAGCCAAGAAAATGCTCACACAGCCAGCTTGGGTGGCTTTGAGGGGATGAAGGGTTGTGCACACATTGGTCGTTACTTTGCACCAGCAGTGCCTTTCATGGGGGTGCTTGCACCTCAGGTCTTCTCTAGTAGCCATTTGCCGCCGCCGTGAGTGGCGTTTGGGCCATTTCCCTTTATCGCCTCCCAGCCTTCCCCGGAGGCTGAATATAGCTCAGAGAAAGGGATGCATCATAAAGCCAGTGAAGACGCCGCCCTCTGAGTGAGTTCCCAATCTGAAGGGGAAGAGGGTGACTTCAGTGGGTTGGTTTTTTTTGTTTGTTTTTACCAAAAATAGTGGCTGGAGTCTGGTGGTGGGTCCCTGTTCCTCTCCCGGTCTCCCTCTGGCTGCTGCTCACCTTTGTCCTCGGCACTCACACCTCTGCCCCACCTTGTGGGGAGGGCTGCCCTGCCTTAGTCCTGGGGCCACCTAGACAGACGGCAGGCTTCTCACCTGCTGCAGTGTCAGAGCAATAAATGTGATGCTTGGGGTCCCCCAGGGAGCTGCCAATGGCTTTATTTATGAATCTGGTTTTTGGGTAGTCAGGGAAGGAGACAACTCCACTTCAGTGCAAATCCCCATCTTCCAGGAGCCATGACTCAAAAGAAAAGGGTGCTCGGACTCTTGTTATACACATTTGCTTTGTGTAAATAAATGTTTACAATTTTATATTGAAGATGGAATAAGCGTTAGAGCTTCTGACTGTATATTTTTACTTTTATAGATTTAAAAACTATGATCCTTTATATATGTGTTTTGGGGGCTATAAGTTTTATGACAAACAGTTGGTATTGTTAACTTTTTACTGTCATCAAAGTACATAAAAATTCTATTAATTCCCTTATTCTTTTACTTCCTTAACTCTGGTATACACCAAAAGAAGTCTTTCCTTTCCTGTTTTATCACTATAAAATAATAAAAGTATTTTGCTAGTATGGAAACTGCCCATGTATTTTACTTCACATGGCCCTGCCAGTGAGGCAGGAGGCGGACCGGTGCACAGCTGCTTGGTTCGGTAGTTTTGTGATTTAGCTGCTTTCTTCATGGACATTGGTTGTGGGGGTGTTGGGTTTGGTTTCCCTCAGAGTGACTTTTACTTTTGATAGATAGATAGAGATGATAGATAGGAAATTAGCACTGACTTTGCCTAGGGCCGCTGGCCTCTCCCTCGGGCTCATCCATGTCCTGTCTAATGTGAGGAAAGTTGGACCAGATAAGTCAGGGACGCTTTAGGTCCTTGGCAGGTCAAATGTTTTACTTAAAACCCTGAGGTTTATTGTCAGCACAGTTCTCTGGGTCTTGTTTCGTTTCCTTTAAAGTGTGTGTGAGAATGCGTGTGCTCTGGCACGTTCACCCTCTCACTCCTGTTGATGTCACATTGTCGAGGGCATCAAATGGAGACATACCAGGAGCCTGGAAAGCGCGTCTTCTCAGGGACTTCTCACCTCAGGCACAGGCTGGAAGAGGGTCAGGCCTGGAGAAGCTGAAGCTCTCAGACGAGCAGGAGGGGCAGCCTTCAGGGAGGAAGCCCGTCACGCGATGGAATCAAAAGGTCTGATCACTCTGATGAAGCCCTGAAAGTAGGGCACAGGGAAAGGAAGAACACCAGACTCAAAAGTCCTGGCCGAGAATGCACAGAACGCGTGTGGCCGGGGCTCGCGCTCAGAGGCCAGAGAGGTCCGAAGCAATAGAAGTGAGGCGGTTGTGCTGGTCAGAGGCAGGCTGCGGTACAACGCTCTTTGTGGGAAGAGATTTTGAAAAAGGTAGTGAGTTCCTTTAAAATATCCATGTCATCTGTCCACCCCAGCAATTCCACCTCTGAGAAGCCATCCTTGAAAATAAATCCAGGTGCAGAAAAAGTTGGGAACAGTGGTGTTCCTGATAGTAGTATTTGTAACTGCAGAAAACTAGGAGAATCAGACAAAGAGCTGTCAGAAGGGATTAGTTAAGTAAGTTGCTGTACTCCCACTTGATGACATATTTTATATATATATATATTTTTTTTTAATATGCAGAAGGTGTTTAACAATTTTTGATTGGAAGATAATTGGTTTACAGTGTTGGTTTCTGCTGTAAAATGGCATGAACCAGCTATGCTGCTGCTGCTGTTTAGTCACTAAGTTGTGTCTGACTCTCTGCAACCCCATGGACTGGAGCCTACCAGTCCATGGGGTTTTCCCAGCAAGAATACTGACTGCAGTTGCATTTCCTTCTCCAGGGGATCTTTCCAGACCAGGGATCAAAGCCGTATCTCCTTGGCAGGCAGATTCTTAACCACTGAGCCACCTGGGAAGCCGCAAATCAGCCCTAAGTGTGCATATATTCATTCCTTCGCTTGAGCCTCCCTACCGCCCTCATCCCACCCCCACCCCAAGTCATCACAGAGTGCCAAGTTGACTTCCCTGTGCTGAACAGCTGCTCCCACTATTTGGGAAGGGTTTGAACATAGTAACTTAGTGCTGGATTTATCAAGCTTCTGTTGGGTGCAAACAGAAAAACTGGTTAATAAAACTCTGAAAATTCCCTGCCCGCAGTCTGCTTTTTAGGTTACTAGGTAACTCCCAGAATCAAAGGGAATGCTGAACAAGCTAGTCCTCAGGAGTGCCAAGGGTCAGGCAGTTCTGGTCTCTGCGGGCCCAGCCGTCTTCCCATGAATGTTGAGAGTCACAAGGCAGGCTCACGCGGAGGCAGGCTCACTCGCCTGCCGTGAGTGTGTGCTGTGGCCTGGCCAGGCATCGTGTCAGGAGCACGGAAAGCAGCAGCAGTGCAGGAGGACAGGGCCTTGCAGGGACTTCTAGTAGCATGTGGAAGGGGTGTCACAGACGGGCGACTGGTTTCAAAACGATCAAGTGTCATGAGGGACAAGCAGTGATAAGACCGTGCAGGGGCTGCCGGGAGGGAGGGGTTGGGGGAGGCCTGAGAGGCGAGATGTGGCGGGCCCTCTACGGAGATGGACTAACGGGCCGGGTGCCAACGGGAGCCAGTGAGAGGTCTGGGGAAGTGCACTTGATAGCCGCGTGGAATGGGGGAGAAAGTTCCCCAAAGGCGCTGTGCTATGGCGTTTCAGTCATGTCCCACTCCGCAGCCCCATGGACTGTGGCCCTCCAGGCTCCTCTGTCCATGGGCTTGTCCAGGCAAGAATCCTGGAGTGAGTTGCATGCCCTCCTCCGGGGCATCTTCCCAACCCAGGAATCAAGCCTGTGTCTCATGTCTCCTTCATTGGCAGGCGGGTTCTTTACCTCCAGTGCCGCTTGGGAAGCCACTCCCCAGAGGAAGAGGGTGCTGATAACAGTAAAGAAGGAGTGCTGAGAGAGCAAAACGAACAGAGGCCTTAAAAATGTTCGGTTAAAAACTGTCCCTCTCCAGGTGCCCCCAGCATTGCAGGATCTGGAGGCCTGTGCTACTCTGGAGTCTTTGCCAGTCCAGCCAAGCAGATGCTGAAGTTACGATAGGGTGCTGTGCTTATCCCTGGGGTTAGACTTCTGCCATCATCCACCTGTTTATCAGTCAGCCTTAAGGACAGTCAGCTGATGAGGGCATGGAAGTGGCAATGTAGCTGTAAAGCTGTTAAAAGATGCAAAATGATGATTGCCTGTGAACTTGCTCCAAGACTAATCAACTAAAAGTCCCTCCAGGACTGACACAGGGATGGTGGGTGATGTTTTAGAGATCAATATGCCTCTACTGGACATTTCCTTTTGGTCTTCAAGCTGATGGCGCATCTGCCGGTTTTCAGATAATTTGCCCTCTAAATGGTTGCAGTAAGCAGGGCTGCAGACCCTAGTTGGTACCATTGTAGACCATTTCATGAAACTCGGGGGAAATCGCTTCAGACCCTCACTCAAAGTGGAATCCAGCAGGGGAAGGGCAGGACACACGGATCCACCTTGTTATAAGTGTCTTGGAATGCAGACTCAGGCAACCCGCGCGAGAAAAGGAGAGGCCATCTACTGCAGAAACAGACAGGGCAAGAAGCAGCAGCTGCGCTGCGATGAGCTGGTGGGGGGCTCTAGAACCCTCTTCTGCCTGGTGGGGCTGGGCAGGGGAGTCCCTGCTGCAGGTGGCTCTGCGGGTCCTGGCCAACAGGGGCGCCTCACACGTGGGAGCTGTCAGATCTGCACCGGAAGTCCAAGCAGAAGGCTCTGTTTGTATCTGGAAAGCAGAACTTTTCCAGGTTACGGAAAGAAGAACTGGGATTCCGTATTCTTAAACTGGGAAGGAGCTAGCTCCGCTTGATGTGCTGAGGTGCATGGTCTCTGCTGACCACCACCATCTCTCATCTTGAGTTTTAAGACTAGACCGGTTGTATACTTTCCTAGGCACTCACTTCTTTTGTATAACACGTGATGATGCCCGACCACACACAGTCATCTTCAGAATCAAGAGCTGCATATGTTACTCTCCTTCCTACTATGTCATGTTACCATGGGAGTTAGAGACCACAGGGTCCTTGCCCCCAAGTAGTAAGAAAGTCCAAATCTGCTTTATTAGCCAAATCTCCCCCTGTGCCATTTTTTCTTTTGAATCCTTGCTTGTGCAGTAAAAGATGGCTTTTCTTAAACTCTGCTGCTGCCTCTCGTTCCTTTTGTTGAACCTGTCCAGCCTCCTCTGATGGTCTTCTCTCCATCCATCTGTCGTTTTAGCCCCGCCATGGTGTTAACAGGAATATTAGAACAAGACAACAAGACCGTCTGAGCCCAGTCCTGCTCCCACAGACGATGCGAGCCCAGCCGCCTCTTTAGGACTGAGGGGCTCCTTTCACCAAATGCCAGGAATTCTGGCTGCTGCCGGCTCTCAGCTGTGTCTGTCTGGGAACTGCCTTCAGTGGAAGGGAGCTGCCTTCCTTGCCTGTGGCTCAGGGGTGGCCCACCTCTGGAACCTGGCCCACATCGGGGTACAGAGGCCACTGGAGTGGGCTGCCATGCCCTCCTCCAGGGGATCCTCCTGACCCAGGGATTGAACTCACATCACTATGTTCCCTACATTGTCAGGCAGGGTCTTTACCTCTAGTGCCACCTGGGAAGCCCAAGATATAAAATATCACTTACACGAGGTATTTTAAATAGTGAATTCACAGAATCAGAGCTGAATGGTGGTGCCAGGGGCTGGAGCAGGGGAAGTGCTAATCAATGGGTGAAATGTTTCAACAAAGCAAGATGAAGAAACTCTAGAGGTCTCTATAACAACAATCAAGAACATTGTATTATACACTTAAAATTTTAAGAGGGCATGTTAAATCTTCTTAATCAAAATAAAAATTTTTAAAGAACTATGGTGTCAGGGGATTATTCCTAGGGGCCATCACCAATGCATTGAAGAAAGACTGACAAGCTAAGGATGACTAAGCACCAACTTAAGAAATCAAAGGGCCTGTTTGGCAGGCTCTGAAAGGGGTGGAAATACTGAGGGGATCAGGCCAGGACTTGGGGGTTAAAAGTGCAGCCTGAACTTTCAGCCCACCAAATCTGCTACCCAAAGGTTACTGTCATTGTTAGAAAGGAGAGGGACCCTGACACGGGGGGAACATCTGATTGATGCCCTAGGAAGTCTTGGAAGTCAAGGGCCCCCTGCAACCTCAAGGCCCACAAAGACAGCCTGCTCCTCCCCCTTTTAAAAATATGTGCAAGCCTCTTTCCACTTCCCCTCCTGGCCGCTGGACCAATGATGAGGGTTATGTAATAACAACCTGGCTGGGGAAGCTGGGCCTGCCAAGAGAGGAAAGGGACAATATGCCAGAGGCACTCGGAGACCTTGCCAAGGTGGATGGGCAGGAGCTGCGTGTGTGGGACCAAAAGAGTGGGGTGTGGGCAAGGTGGCGCTAACAGCAAACCAGCCTGGAGGGGCTTCATCTGTGTAGGCCTGCCCTGCTGTGACAGGACGGCTTGCACTGCGTGCTGCACTCCCAGGAACCATGCTAACAGGCCCCTCTCGTGGCTCTGGAGGCCTTGAGAAAGCCACGGCCCGAGCTCAGGGAAGCAGAAACGCAGTAGCTGCTGCAACAGTCAGGAGAGCAGAGGTCCACGTCCGAGAAAGGTGGGCTTGAGTGGACAGGCTGTATTTGGGATGGGCCTCAGAATCTACCAGTTAGCTATGTTCTGCAAGAGGATCCAAAGGACATCCCATTCACCAAGGAGAGAGGAGGCGGGTGGCCCTTACGAGCAACTGGACGGCCATCCCCCCGAGGCCGAGACTCGGCAGAAGGCATAATAGAAACAGGCTCCCTGATAGTAACAGTGCCATGGGGGTCCCAAAGCAATAGGGCCAGGTAGCAGCACGGACCTTCAGAAGCCAGATGTGAACAGCTAGCGAGCAAGCAGCCAGGTTGGAGGACCCAACCCACAGAAAGCTAGGGAGCTGTTAATGGATCATAGTGTACCCAGGGATGATTAGCTAAGCAGCTGACAAGGGGCTGGCTTCCTCTATACAAGCAGAAGGACTCAACAATGGGCCATTGATCGGGTGGCTGAGGGAAGCCGCCCCAAAGTCACAAGACGTTGCCCAGTTTCCAGACAGGCAACCGTTACTGTGAATGATACAGTTATTCTCCCTGTCCTTCCCAATGGGAGTTATAGCTATTTACTCAGAGAACCATACTCCAGGGAAGAAGAATACCTGAAATTTTTTAGGTCACTTGGATTCGAGGTCTGAGCTGACAGTGACACCTGGGGATGCCGAGTGTCTTCCTGACTCCCTCGTTAGGTTAGGGGAGTAAGAGCGAGTCAGGAAATGAGTCCTAGCCCAGGCCTAACTCACAATGGAACCACTGGGGCCACAGACCCACCTCTCTGCTTCCCTAGCCCTAATGTTCAATCAGAACGGAACACCTGATCATTACAGAACCCTCCCATTTGTGAAAGCCTTGAAAATTGCTTCTCCCAGCAAAAAGAGTGTAAGAAGTAGTACTGCATTCCGGAGGGAAAGGTTGAGATTCGTACCACCCTAAAAGCGTTACGGCTTCTCTGGCGGCTCAGCTGGTAAAGAACCTGCCTGCAGTGCAGGAGACCCCAGCTCAATTCCTGGGTCAGGAAGATGCGTTGGAGAAGGGGTAGGCTACCCACCCAGGATTCCTGGGCTTCCCTCGTGGCTCAGCTGGCAAAGAATCCGCCTGCAATGCAGGAGTCCTGGGTTCGATCCCTGGGTTGGGGAGATCCTTTGGAGAAGGGAAAGGCTGCCCATTCCAGTATTCTGACTGGAGAATTCCATGGAGTGTATGCAAGGGTACTGGTCCCCTCACATACGCTCATTTAATCCAGCGGTCCCAACAAACAGCAGATAGTCCCTGGCAGAAGACTTGGAGTGCTGCGAACTCAGCCAAGTTGAGTTCAAACTTCAGCAGCAACGAATGTCAGCTGGCTTCTGCTTCAGCCACCCCAGTGCTGAGAAAAAGGGCTTATGAGTAAACAAGCTATTGTGGCCAGCGGGGGGGTGCTCTGCATGATCCCAGCAGCATTACCCTAACTCACCAAGGCTTGTTTAGCTCTGACACTGCTTAAGGTCCACCCTGCTAGTGACAGGGAGCAGTGCCAAGCCTGTGAGTCAGCTCATCCCTCGAGGAGACCAGCCAGCCACTTGGTGGTACGTTGGCCCCTTCCATTGCTGGAAAGGGGCATTCACCTCTTCTTTTCTTTCCTTCCTCCCCCACCTTGCCCTCCTCGCTTTTCATTTCTAAATAATTTCAGACTTACAAAAAGAGCTGTGAAAACAATACAAAGACCTAAAAACATTTTGAGAAGCTGTGGCAGACTCGAAAACCACATATTGTATGGTTCCCTTTATATGAAATATCCAGAAAACAGATCATTGGTGGCCTGGGGCTGGGATCTTTACGGGGAGATGAAAATGTTCTAAAATTAGATTATGATGCTTGCACAAATGGGTAAATTTAAATGGATGAATATTCTGGTATATATACCTCAATAAAGTGTTTGGTTTTTTTTAATAGTGCAAAGGGGACTTCCCTGGTGGTCTAGTGGTTAAGAACCCTCCTGCCAATGCAGAGGCCCTGGCTTCAATCCCTGGTCCAGTAAGCTCCCACATGTCTCAGAGCAACTAAGCCCAGGCCACAACTACTGAGCCAGTGCTCTAGAGCCGGCAAGCCACAGCTACTGAGCCCACGCACCACCGCTTCTCACGGCTGTACTCCTCAAGCCTGTGCAAGAGGCCCCTGCACTGAGAAGCCTGGGCACCACGACAAAGAGCAGCCCCTGCTCGCCACAGCTGGAGAAAAGCCCGTGAACAGCAGCAAAGACCCATCGCAACCAAAATAAAGAAATAAATCTTAAAAAGATAAAAATCTGCCTTACAATGCAGGGGATGCAGGTTCAATTCCTTGTTCGGGAACTAAGATCCCACATGCCACCAGGCAGCTGAGCCCGCACACCACAGCTAGAGTCTGCTGTGGCGTGATCCCATATGATGCAGTTAAGACCCCGTGTGCCTCAACTAAGACCTGATGAAGCTAAATAAATAAGTAAATATTTGTTTCAAATAGTGCAAAAATGCTTACATGCCCTTCCTCCACCCAGTTGCCCCATATGTTAACAGTACAGTTACTAAACAGTACAATTATTAAAAAAACAACAGTACAATTATTTTAAAAAAGGAGATTAATACTGAAACAAAGACTGTTAACTAATGGACAGGTTCATTCACATGTCAGTAAAGGGCTCTGCCCTGTTCTAGGATCCCATGCAGAATCACACTGCAGTGAGTCGTCAAGTCTCTTTAGTCTGTCCGGTCTGTGACAGTTTCTATGTCCTTGTGGTTTATATCCTTGGCACCAGCCACGGACTCCTAGAATGGACACAAAGTCCAGGCATGGCTTTGCCAGTCTTGCAGGTGAGTTGCGGCCAGCACTGCTGTCCAAGGGGTCCCAGTGTGTGGCCCGCCACTCCAGAATGCATGTCATGTCACTGTGGGCAGAGGGGCCTCCCAGCAGCAGTGCTGCCCTGGATACACGGCAGCAGGACCCCTTCCTCGGGAATCACCGAGGTAAGGGAGCTGTCCAGCCCCAGGGCTGCCCATGTGCAATGCCCACTTCATGTGGGGCATGCAAAGGCCCAACCTGCTTGCCTCAGTTCGGGACCACTTTGAAGGCCTTTCCAGTCCCAGGGCCCTCTCTGGGGCGATCTGAGCCTTGGCTGCAACCACATCACAGCTCAAGACGCCCTGTGACCTGCCTGGCTCTCCTGTCTTTACGACAGATTCTGCCAGGCCCAATCCCCGGGAAACCCCTAGCACCTAAAGCCTCTGTTTCTGAGGAGCTCACTCCGTACACATGGAATGGTATGCAGTGAGGGTAGGTTTAAGCATTTGAAAGGCTTCTGTGGCCCAAAACAGGTCTCCTTCCATCTCTAGAAGAGCCAGCTGGAATAACAGCCGTTTCCCATCACTGTAGCCTCTCAACACATGCGTGCGGCTCCTGGGAATGTAACATTTTCACTGTCGTGGGATTTTTCCTTCTAAGTGATTTTAAGCTCTCTTTAAACTGCCAAGTGGGGAATTTTGATGAAAGTCATCAAAAAGTCTTCTTAGTGCTAATGTTGAAATCAGTATCGATATAAGGATAGCTGGCTTTTACATTTCAATCAGGTGAATGTATTGACTTCATAAAAATTAAATTTTATAAAATCATTATATTGAAAACACCTACTCACTGAAGCTTCAGCAGTAAATGCAAAATATTGAGTGACCCTACCTGCCTACGCAGCAGGATCATTGCATAGACTCTAACACCCACAATGGGGCCACTGACAGCAGCAAGAGAGAATTGACAAAGAGCTTATGCACTGGTTCAGCATGCTGTCCAGGATGTTTGGCTGTGTTAGGAAAGAAGGCCAAGTGCAGAAGAGTATATCTAGCATGCTACCTTTCGTGTAAGAAAAAAGAGGATATAAGAAAATTTGCATGTGTCTACTCATATATGCAAAATAAAGAAGTAAAGAAAACCACAGGGCAGACAAACCAGAAACTGAAGGTGAGGAGTGTGGTGGGAATGGGATGGCAGCAGAGACCCTTCTCTGAGCAGACTTTTGGAAATTTATGAATGTTTTATATTTATATTCTCAAAAATCAAAAAGAAAGAGAGAGAATAAATAAAGTCAGTAAGGATGAGAAACACATGTATCATTTGGACTATATGCCCTCAGGCTGAAGGCAAAGAGAAAACTAGACAAATATGCCACTCCAGCTTGTAGGTTTCTGGAGGCCAAAGTTAGGAGTTCTGGAACTCTTGCCTGTGCAAGTATGTAGATAACATTTTGGGTAATGGGAGCTAGATTTTTACTGTTGGTGAAATTTGGAGTTATGAAAAGGCGGAACGATAGAATAAACCCTGTGGTTTTAGATTTTAAACTGTCAGTGCAAACACGGTTTTTAGCATAGAGATATAGGTAAATATATGCATATCTATGTGTGTGTGTCTTTGCACACATAAATAAACATATACACATTGCATATATTTATATATACATACACACAACCTGTGTGTGTGTGTATACATATATCTCTTTCCCAGTTTTTTCCCCCCAGGAAGGCAGGGACACAATGATACCATAGTAGCGGTGAGCACACCTGGGTCCAGACTGTGGTTTCTAAATACCAGTGTCCACTAAAAAGAATAGGTCTTCTTGTCCTTGGAGGAATGGCTGATTCCAGTGCTGGAATAAGGGAAGCACTTGGATGCATTCTGAGACTCTTACTGTAATAGAAAACAAGGACAGGCTCAAAGGAAGATGTGTGCAAGTCTAAAGACACAGAAGCCAGTTTGAAGGCATACATGCCGTGCGTGCATGCTAAGCCACTTCAGTCGCATCCGGCTCCCTGTGACCCTGTGGATTGTAGTCCCCCAGGCTCCTCTGTCCATGGGATTGTCCAAGCAAGAATGCTGGAATGGGTTGCACTTCTTTCTCCAGGGGATCTTCCCGATCGAGGGATCAAACCCAGTTCTCTTGCGTCTCCTGTGCTGGCAGGCAGGCTCTTTACCACTGGCGCCACCGGGGAAGCCCTACTGAAGGCCTCAGTCCAGCTCAGCCGCTCAGTCGTGCCTGACTCTCCATGACCCCATGAGTCGCAGCACGCCAGGCCTCCCTGTCCATCACCAACTCCTGGAGTTCACTCAGACTCACTTCCATCGAGTCATTGATGCCATCCAGCCATCTCATCCTCGGTCGTCCCCTTCTCCTCCTGCCCCCAGTCCCTCCCAGCATCAGAGTCTTTTCCAGTGAGTCAACTCTTCGCATGAGGTGGCCAAAGTACTGGAGTTTCAGCTTTCGCATCATTCCTTCCAAAGAAATCCCAGAGTTGATCTCCTTCAGAATGGACTGGTTGGATCTCCTTGCAGTCCAAGGGACTCTCAAGAGTCTTCTCTAACACCACAGTTCAGAAGCATCAATTCTTCAGCACTCAGCCTTCTTCACAGTCCAACTCTCACATCCATACATGACCACAGGAAAAACCATAGCCTTGACTAGACGGACCTTAGTCGGCAAAGTAATGTCTCTGCTTTTGAATATGCTATCTAGGTTGGTCATAACTTTTCTTCCAAGGAGTAAGCATCTTTTAATTTCATGGCTCTAGAAGTGATTTTGGAGCCGAAACCCACTGACCAAATCTCGGACAATATGTACATCGAAATAAATAATGGCAATAAAATATTATAACCCATTAAGTAAAATAAAATTTTATTTTTAATTTAAGAATTTGAATTCCCAATGATTCAGATAAGTAAATAAATAGAGAAGAAGGGGAAGTTCTTTTTAGTAATAAAGGTAAAAAGAATGATGGAATTAGAAAATCATATTTGACCACCATCTTCAGGCAGGAATCACTGATACTTGTTAAAATAGGGGGATGAAAGTTGGAGAAGAAATAGGAGTTTTTACATATTCTCAAAATCTTGCTCTACAAAAATACTTACCTCCATGGGGGAAAAATGTCAAAGTCAAAAATAAAGGCAGACAACAAGCAGGGGAGGTACCACAACGAGGACTCCAGCAGCATCCAGGAAGTGAAAAATTACAAAGAGCGAGTAAGGAAATTGGCCAGTGTCAGAGTGATTAGGCCATTCATGTCTGCTAACTGGCACTATTGAAGTTAGATTTTCTCTCTCTCCCAAAGACTGGTGGAAGAGGCCCCTGTCTTCCTGATTATGAAGTTTCAAGGGGAGGACACTCCTTGAGAAAGACACTGCTGGGATGTAAGAGATACAAACACCTTAAAGGGAAAGAGGAAGTTCTTACAAATTGTAGATTTTTAAAATAAATACTCTAAGAATGGGGAAATCGGGAGCCTAACTTTAGGTGTTGGCTGGAACAAACGGTAAATTCTTGTGTCAGCCTAGAGCTTTTCCTAGCACTCATCCCAGGGATGGGCACAGCCTCAAGCTGAGTTTGGGCAAAGTCCTTTAGGGTGAGGGTTTTCTCCAGGGTGCGTGAGCTGAGAGTTCTTGCATTTCTCATAGAGAAACCAGCAGACACCATGCCAACAGCACAGGTAAACGTCACCAGGCTGACATCACTGGTGCTGAGGACACCACTTCTGACTTTCCTGCCCAAAGTGCGTCACTAGTTATAATCCTCAGATAAACCCAAATAGGTAGGTCTCTGCACAATAAGTGACCTGTGATCATGCAAGAGCAAGAAAGATACATGAACTCATAAACAGTTTCATACTGAAAGAGACTAAGACTTCTGACAGCTGAACCCAACATGTAACCCTGGAGTCCATAAAAACAGTGCTGGGAGACTTCTCCTGTCCAGTGGCTAAGATTCCACACTCCCAGTGTTGCGGGCCTGGGTTCAATCCTTTGTCACGAAAGTAGATCCCGCATGCTCCAATAAAGTTCAAAGATATCCCAGGTGCCTCAACTGAGACTGACGCAGCCAAATAAATAAATAACAAAACAAAAGCAAAACATTATTGGAACAATTGGCAGCATCAGGTTAAGGTGTTATTGATTAGATAACGATACTGACCTTTACAAATCGAGATATAGTTGACATAACATTATGTTAGTTTTGAGTGTAACAACATAATGATTTAATATTTGTGTATATTGACAACTGTTGCTGCTGTTGTTGTGTCACTAAATTGTGTCCAACTTTTGTGACCCCCTGGACTATAGCCTGCCAGGCTCCTCCATACATGGGGATTTCCAGGTAAGAATATTAAAGCGGGTTGCCATTTCCTCTCCAGGGGATCTTCCTGGACCAGATATCAAACCTGCATCTCCCACAATGACAGGTGGATCCTTTACTCCTGAGCCACCAGGGAAGCCGATTGCCCTAATGTTAATTTTCTGATTTTGCTCCTTGTACTCTAGCTGTACAAGAGAATGTTCATACACACAGAAGCATTGATGAACAAAGGGCTATTTTGTTTACAAATTATCCTCGAATGGCTCAGAAGGATAATATGTGGGGGGGGTGTGTGTGTGTGTGTGTGTGTGTGTGTGTGTGTGTGTGTGTCTGTGGGTATGAAGAGAGACCAGAGATGGATAAATGTAGTAAAACAATGGAAACCTGGGTTAAGGCTATACAGAAGTTCTTTATATTCTTCTTTGCAAGCTTTAAGTATAAAATTATGTTAAAAAAGTTTTGGGGCAAAAATGCAACCCCAATCTGACATAAAAAGCAACTTAATTCCAAGCGGATTAAAGATGTCAGTGTTGAAGTTATCAAACTTTGACAATAAGGAAGGTAGGAGAATGGGCCTCCCTGGGGGCTGAGTGGTAAAGAATCCTCCTGTTGATGCAGGAGACATGGGTTCGATCCCTGGGTTGGGAAGATCCCCTGGAGAAAGAAATAGCAACCCACTCCAGTCCTCTTGCCTGGAGAATTCCACGGACAGGGGAGCCTGGCGGGCTCCAGTCCATGGAGACACAAAGGGGTCGGTCACGACCGAGTGACTAAAGAGCCTGAGGGTGGCACTAGGACTCCTGCTGGGGCTCGCCAGAGACACGTCACCTCTCTGTGGCCACTGCAGCTCCTGTGGCCCCGGGAACCTGCGGAGTCTCGTGGCCAAGCAGCATCGGCTTGCCCTGCTGCAAAGGCCTTTCCTTCCTCTGGCCCTGTTCACAGCTGACAGCCTTCTGTGTCACCTGGCGTGTGTGTCTGTGCAGGGTCCCCGGGTATGGAATATGCCACCTGCAAACCCAAGTTTTCTCTTCCTTTCATCATGCATCATGATAGGAGGTGCAAAGTGAAATAGCCCGTATTTAGCTCCAAGGGGGTGTCTGAGATGCCACTGCCTGGTGACCTCGCCCAGGGGACAAGTCCCCGACCCTCCAGAGTGCCTGCGTCTTACCAAAGCCTTGATGTATTCAACACTTTCCGCTCACCAGGTCAATTCACATCATGTCATCAATATAAGGACTCACAACTCAAGAGTCCCTTGTCAGTGGAGACACACAGGATTCGCTTAATTTTCCCAGCGATGATGACAAACACATGTGGAAAGCTGCCACCTGGGGAAACGCATAAGCGACTCAGCTCCAAGGATTTTGTTGGCAGCGGGTCACGCAGGTACCCTCTGCTGGCATGCACTAAGATTCCAGGCTCCAAAAAGAAAGCAGGTGTTCAACATAAACCCAAATAATTTTGACACAGTGAGCCATTTTTATCAGTGGCGAGAACCCTCCCAAAATCTGAGTTCTCAGATGCTTTGCAAGTAGGTTGCAAGGACATCAGTCTCAGGACTGTTAGCTGTCTCTCATACACTGCCAACCACCTCATGTGAGCACGCTGATGAAGCATGCAGGAGCCAGGGATTGACTCAGGGGTCTTGGACCCAGTGGTTCATGTGAAAAAGATCCGGGCTGGAACTCTATTTGGAAGCCAGAGAATGCGTGGATTGCCACCTGACTCCTAGGTTGCCCCGCACGCTCCAAGAAGGAAGTCGGTGATGGTGCTTTGGGTCCCTGGATGTCAGTGTTAGATCAGCTCTGTGTCCCACTCTCCTCAAAGACCCAGGAGTATGTATCCCTCTTTCCTTAGAGCACGCCATTTACCAAGGCAACAGCGGATGCACTAGGGAGGGGACATAAGCGTTGCTCAAAAGCTTCTGCAAGTCTGCGACGGGGGACAGGAAGTGACATTATAGAACTGGGTTCCATGGGAAAGACAGAAATGATAAGAGTCAGAAATACCAGAGGCTAGAAATTTGGAAATTTTAAAATAAATGCTGAATTGAAAAAAAAGAAATGAAAGAGGTTAGATGGCAGCACAGAACTGTCAGAAACCGAGTGTCACTGATGACCGTGATGGTCAGCAAGGTCAGGATGCTGGGATCTGGAGGGGCAGCTCCCAGAACAATGTTCCTGGTGGCGGGAGAGATGGACTGCTGGACAGCTGCAGCCAAGAAAGATGGACAAGCAGAAAGCCAGGTTAGCTGCCCCAGGGAAATTCATAATCCCTTATCCCATTTCCAGACCTTAATTAGTTCTCAGACCCAGAACCTACCGACTGATGTCAAGGCCAGGCCCCTGGTGAAAACTGCAAGGCCTGGTCAGTGTTTCCTCCATCCTTCCCGAAAGGGGTCTCCCCAGTTTACCCAGGTAAATGTTCTTGCTATCAAGATGGGAAAGTTTTTAATATAATTGACTCAAAATATTATATTAGTTTTGTGTGTCTATAACTAATAGTGATTTAATAGCAATCCAATATCTTTAAACATTACATGCGATCCCACGAGAGTTCTTTATATATTCTGGTTACAGGTCCTTCATCAAACATATGTTTGCAAATATTTTCCCTGAGTCTATGGATCGCCTTTTAATTCTAGGAGTATGTTTGAGCAAAAATTTTAAATTTTGATGAAGTTTAATTCATTCTTTTCCCCTTCTGGATCACTGGTGTTTGTTCTAAGAAACTTTTGCCTGAGCCAAGGTCTCAAATGCTTTCTCCTGTGTTTTCTTCAAGAAACTGTTATTGCTTTAGGCTTCACAATTCAGAATATGACCCATTGTTGATCTAGTTCTCAGAATTGTGTGAGATAAGAATGCAAGTCTGTCTATGCACCTCTGTATGTCTTGTGTCCCAGCAGCATTTGTTGAAAAGGCTAGTCATCTGACCCATCTGATAAAGGACTATTACCCAAAGTAAACCAAGAACTTAAAATGCAACAATAAGAAAAAACTCAATTTTTTTAGAAAAGGTCAAAGGACCTTGACACACACCTCACCAGAGGGCACACAGATGGCGAGCAAGCACATGAAGAGGTGTTCCGCATCACATGTCACCAGGGAACGCAAACCAAAATGACGAGACACCGCTGCAGACCCTCTGGAATGGCCAAAATCCAGAGTGCTGACGCCACTGAATACTGGCCAAGATGTGGAGCAACAGGAGCTCTCGCCCATTGCTGGTGGGGTGCAGCCGCTTTGAGAACAGCCGGCTGGTTTCTGACTAAACTAAACAGACTCTTACATACGATCCCGCAGTCACAGTCTTTGGTATTTACCAAAATGAGCTGAGAACTTACATCTATGCAAAGACCTGCACACAGAACAGAATGTCTGTGTGCAGATGTCTACAGCACCTTTATTCATAACTGCCGGAACCCGAAGACGACCAAGCTGTCCTTCAGTAGTGAATGGATAAATAAAATGGTACACCCAGACGATGGAATATGATTCAGCACTGAAAATAAGTGAGCTACATGGAGGAGCTTTAAATGCACACTACTAAGTGAGAGAAGCCCATCTGAAAAGGCTACTGTGATTCCAACCACATGGCATGGAAAAGATAAACCTGTAGAGATGGTGGATTTCAGGGGGAGAACAGAAAGGCAGCCAGGCCACCTGGGTAGCCACTCACTTGCTCGTTCATGGTTAGTCATGTTTCTCTGAGCATCTGCATCATATGGGCAGGGCTTGGGGACCAGGCAGAGGACAGTCATCTCCTCCCAGGTACTCCTGGAAGGGTAGGGAGACGGAAATCCAACAAGGAACACAGAGAGGAACAGGGTTGCCAGGGAAGGGAGCTCAGAGATCCTGGGGGTGCGTAAGGGACTCCAGGTACCCAAACAGAATTGTGCTGAGAAGGGCCAAGTTCAGAGCCATGAACCATGAGCCGTGAATCCCAGTGTAGAGCACGAGCTGGGAATAAGTGGGCTAAGTCAAGAGCAAGACGTGACGTCATCCTGAATGTTATTTCTTTGTGCGTAAACCTTAGGGTTGTGGTAAGAACTGTGGGCACACATCACTTCTGCGGCATTGTTGCCCAAATGAATAACCTCAGTCTAATCAGGTAAAGACGTCAGAAAATCCAAACTCAGGGTCATCTACAAAAGAACTCACATTCCACAGTAGTGCTGACATGGTAAAAGATGAAGACACACTGAGGACCCATCCCGATGGCTCAGACTGGAGGACACGTGATCCTAGTCCAGAGAAAGGATGTTATGGAACGACATGCTGAAATGTGGATAAGGTCTGCAGATTAATTAACAGTCTTAGATCAATGTTAGTCTCCTGGATTTAATCACAGTACCATTGTTATGAAATGTGCTACCTTTTGAAGAAGCTAGGGGAAGGGTTTACAAGCATCCTTTGTTCTACTTTTGTTAAATGCTTGGGCCAAGCTGCACACCGTGTGGGGTATTCGTTCCCTCACCAGGGGTGGAAGCTGCACCCCCTGTGGCGGAAGTGTGGCCCACCTGGGAAGCTCCTCTCTTTGTACTGGTTTTTAAAAGCAATTTGAGTGAGGTATAATTTACATACCGTAACATTCACCCGTCTTAAGTGTGAAATTCAATGCTTTTTGGTAAATTTTCTGACTTGTCCAAACTTCACCACAGTTCAGTTTTAGAACATTTCCATCATCTGTGTGGATCACAACAAACTGTGGAAAATTCTTAAAGATATGAGAATACCAGACCACCTTACCTGTCTCCTGTATGTGGGTCAAGAAGCAGCTGTTAGAATCTTACATGGAACAACTGACTGGTTCAGAAGGGGGAAAGGAGTATGACACAGGTGTATATTGTTATCCTGCTTATTTAACTTCTATCCAGACTACATTGAGCAAAATGCCAGATTGGATGGAATCAAGATTGCTAGGAAAAATATCAACAGCTTCATATATGCAGGTGATACCACTCTAATGGCAGAAAGCAAAGAGGAACTCAAGACCTCTTGATGAGGGTAAAAGAGGAGAGAGAAAAGCTGGCTTAAAGCTCAACATTAAAAAACAACAACAACAAAAACAACTAAGATCATGGCATCTGGTCACATAACTTCATGGCAAATAGAAAGGGAAAAAGTGGAAGCAGTGACAGATTTTTCTTTCCTTGGACTCCAAAATCACTGCAGATGGTGACTGCAACCATGAAGTTAAAAATGCTCCCTCCTTGGAAAAAGAGCTATGACAAACCTAGACAGTGCATTCAAAAGCAGAGGCATCACTTTGCTGACAGAGGTCTGTCTAGTCAAAGCTATGGATTTGCCAATGGTCATGTATGGATATGAGTGTTGGACTATAAAGAAGGCTGAGCGCTGATGAATTGATGCTTTTAAGAAGACTCTTGAGAGTCCCTCGGACAGCAAGGAAGTCAAAGCAGTCCGTCCTAAAGGACTGATGCTGAAGCTCCAATACTTTGGCCACCTGATGCAAAGAAAAGAGCTGACTCACTGGCAAAGACCCTGATCCTGGGAAAGACTGAGGACAGAAGTTGAAGAGGGCGGCAGAGGATGATATGGTTAGACAGCATCACTGACTCGATGGACTATCCAGGAGATAGTGAAGGACAGGGAAGCCTGAGGTGCTGCAGCCCATGGGGTTGCAAAGAGTCGGAGAGGACTTAGGGACTGAACAGCACCACCATCCCAGTGCTGCTCCCAGCCCTGGGCCACCAGGGGTCTGTTTTCTGTTTCCATGGATTGTCTTTTTCTGGACATTTCATATGAAGAGAATCAAATATGTGTTTTGAGTCTGCCACAATTTTGCATAATGTTTTAGAGGTCTATGTTAGTGGGACCCTGGGTGAAACTTGAATAAGATTTGTAAATGGCTGACAGCATTGTATCAATGTTAATCTGAGTTTACATAATTGAATTATAATTATATAAGATTTTAACATTAGAGGAAGCTGGGTGATAGGAAACTTTTTGGTAAGTAAAATAATTTCAAAATAAATCTTTTTTTTTAACAAGCTTGGGGTCTGAATTGTGCACTTTTTATGCTTGTCTGTAGTACTGAGACTGTGGTTTCTTTTCAGCAGAATGGTTTGGCTGGTCTTTCCATTTCCAGATGACCTTGGTGAGCTCAGTTTCCAGGATGTTCTTCAGGGAAAAGTAGGGGCTAGTACAGGGGCATAGGCCTGAGTCACTGAGGCGTGGCCTGCAGGGGGTTTCAATACAGTTAAGTCGCTCAGTCGTGTCTGATTCTTTGCAACTGCACGGACTGCAGTATGCCAGGCTTCCCTGCCCATCACCAACTCCTGGAGCTTGCTCAAACTCATGTCCACTGAATCAGTGATGCCATCCAAACATCTCATCCTCTGTCATTCTCTTTTCCTCCTGCCTTCAATCTTTCCCAGCATCAAGGTCTTTTCTAATGAGTTGTTTCTTCACATCAGGTGGCCAAACTATTGAAGCTTCAGCCTCAGCATCAGTCCTTCCAATGAATATTCAGGATTGATTTCCTTTAGGATGGACTAGTTTGATCTCCTTGCAGTCCAAGGGACCCTCAAGAGTCTTCTGCAACACCACAGTTCAAAAGCATTAATTCTTCAGTGCTCAGCTTTCTTTATGGCCCAGTTCTCACATCCATACATGACTATTGGAAAAACCATAGCCTAGATGGACCTTTGTTGGCAAAGCAATGTCCCTGCTTTTAAATACGCTATCTAGGTTGGTCACAGCTTTTATTCCAAGGAGCAAGTGTCTTTTCATTTTATGGATGCAGTCACCACATACGGTGATTTTGAAGCCAAAGAAAATAAAACCTGTCACTGTTTTTATTGATTCCCCATCTATTTGCCATGAAGTGATGGGACTGGATGCCATGATCTTAGGGTTTCTGCAGGGGTTTAGGGAGGGGCTTTTTCACTTCCCTTCAGTGTTGGCACTTGCAGGGCTGGCTGCTAAGGAGGGTGAGTGGTTGGCCTCTGCATGGAAGGCCTTAGGCTCGACCTCTGTCAGCCTGAGCAAGGCCCAACCCTGAGAGACTGGGGAAGCTCAGAGAGAGGGAGGCGCAGATCAAGAGATCTGGAGACGGTTTCAGGGGCTGAGCCCCCAGCTGTTGCCTGGACATCTGCCCAGGGACTTCCTCAGAAGCTGCTGATAATTAGGCCTCAGCTTCCTGCTGCCAGCTCAGAACAGAGTGTCTCGGCCTCAGAGGAAATGAGAGCTTGTCAGAGAAGACAGCCTGAACATGTGCAGAGACGCATGGAGACACAGAGGCCCATGAACAAGCTTCACAATAATTGTAAACACCTTGACCGATGGGATCGCAGCATGGAGACACATAGGTTCATGCGAACACTGGCACACAGCCCACCCATGGCGCACATGTTCCACCCTTCTGGGAGCCTGTCTAGGGCCGGAGGAAAGATCAGAGCAGGGGTCCTAGAAGGGGCTGAACTGGTGGAGAGAGCTGGAGGACGCATCCAGCATCTACTCTCTGGTACTTCTGTCTCTGTTTCAGTCATTTCCACATCACAGAGCACCTGCTAACTGCTACGGGAAGACTTGTCCAAAGCGGAGCACAGACTTGGAGGCCCACCCCTGCTCCTGAGGAGCTCCCAGCAACCCCAGCTGATGTGCAGCTGGTTCCTGGGGGACAATGATGGACAAAGGGCATTCGCTGGGTGTTGAGCAGGTGATGAGAGGCCAAAGGGAATTCTTGGGGAGCCTAACAGCAACAAAGTCCTCAGGCTGGAACCCAGGCTTGGGCAGCGAGGGCGGAGCTCCCCAGGTCACAGCACCATGATACAAGGAGACTCTCCACTGGGACCAGGCGAAGGGGTGCCAGGGCGTCCTGGCAGCCCACCAGCCGGTGCAGCAGGGGCCGCCCCAGAACCCAGCTGCTCTGTCCCTCCCACAGCATGGCTTGTGCCCACTTGCTTCTGCCTGCGCTCCTGTGCCAGTCTGGACTCTGTCGCCACTGACCAAAACCCAATTCAAACCAACTTCAGCAAAAAGGAGAAGTGACCGCTTTACAAAATGGAAAAGCTGAACAGTCAGGGGGTTGTTTCAGGCAAGGTGGCCCCAGGCTTCAGGATGTAAGCTGCCTCTCTTCTCACAGCCTAGCCCTGTGTTGGCTCGTCTTCCTCAGGATCGCGAGAGGCTGGAAGCTGCCCTCAGGAATTGCCCTCCCATTCCGAGTTCCCTTCCCCAAAGTTCTAAGGAAGTTGCCAGGACTCTGGTCACCGTCTTGGGTCAGCCCTGGCCCCCACAGGCAGTTTTGGCCCGCGTGTCCGTCCCGCAGGCCCAGGGGTGGGAGGCGGCTCTGTCCAGGGCTCAGAAGATGAGTGTAGGCAGAGCTGAGGCTTCACAAAGAGGGATGCTGGGCAGGCAGAAATGGCAGGTGACTGTGGGTACCAGGGCCAGAGGCCCAGAAAGGACAGGTTCAGCCATCCGAGGGGGCTGACCAGGCCAGCCCAGTGGCCTTTGGGATGGCCCACGTGCATGGAGCTCAGGCAGCTGTAGAACTGGTGGACATCAGGTTTTCTGGAAGGGAGCAAGGACGTGGCTGTGCCCGGTGTGGGTTGGGTGCTTGGAGTACCTTGTAGTCAGAGTTGCATGTTATAAAACAACCTCAGCTGGGGAGGGGAGCGGGAGACACAGGAGTGGGTTGATAGGGGGCCAGGGCCAGGAGTGCATGAGGAGCCTGTGACCCGTGGCCAAGCAAGAGGTGACTGGGGCAGGATGGGCCTTGGAAGGCGGCACAGGGGGTGGATTTGAGAATGAATGGGACTTGGGAAGTCGTGGCAATGGGTGGTTCAACTAGGAGCGTCTCGATTCCTGAGATGAGATCCTGGACAAGAGGAGATCTGGAGGGCCAAGTGGGATCTGCTGTGGTTGTGGGGCCTTCGGGAACACTCGGGTGACCTGGCAGCTGAAGCGAGCCTAGGGTGGACAGTTTGAGTTCTGCCAGCACAAGGCTAGGCCAAGAAGGGTCAAAAGGACTGGGAGGAGGAGGCTGGGCTGTCCCCAGGCAACCACTCTCTCCCACCCAGGCTCCATGTGGTCCTGTTTCTGCCTGCTCAGCTGCCCAGGCTCTCCCAGGCTGTGGCCACGCCCCTCCCCACCCACGCAGCCACTGAGGAAGGGCGGGGAGAGCGGGCCACTCTTCCTCTCCGGGGCCAGCCTCCTAGCAGCAGACCAGGGTGATAAAGCCCCGCAGATAATCCGCTCACAGGCCAGCCTGGCCTGCCAGAGCCGCCGCCACCATGAAGGACGAGGCAGCCCTTCTGGCCACTGTCACCCTCCTGGGCGTGCTGCTGCAAGGTGGGCTGGCTCCGGCTGGGGAGGTGGGTGGGCCTCGGACCCCTGCAGTCTGCTTTCCTCCCTCCAGGCTCTGGGCAGGGTCGGGGGAGTGCTGGAAAGGCCAGGCCTAGGTGAGGGACAGCCTAGACTCCTGGGACTCGAGCTCGGCTGGCCCCAGAGGAAGGGATGCTCCAGGGCTGAAGGCCTGGCGCTTTCCCTAAGTGGGAAGGGGAGAGACCCTGGAGGGGTGTCTGCAGGGCAAACTGTGAAACTCTGGGCAGGAACCATGGCTGAGAGGTGCCTGACCTAGGGGATGGGCAGGGAAATGGAAAAAGCACCTGAGGGTGAGTGAGGTTGGCATGTGGGATGCCTGGCTTGGGGCTGGGGGTGGCTCCCTGAGCAGCATAAAGAGCCCTGGAGGCGGGCAGGGCTTTCAGTGAGAAAGTGGGGCATCCAGCCATGTTGGACCTGAGCAGGAGGGCAGGGTGCCAGCATGAATGGATGTTCTGATGTTGGGTATAGAAGTGGGACAGTCATGGGCCTAAGGCAGCCCTACTCCAGATGACCGCTGCCCTCTCCAACTGTCTCTTCTCTGGATGTCCCAGTGGGAGGACCCCATCCCCTGGCCCTGCCTTCAAAGGCACTCTCTTTATCCTGGAACCGTGTGAAGCTGGACCAGGCTGAAACCCCCAAAGGTGCCTGCTGAGTGCTCTTTTCAGATTGGCCCTAGTTGACACATTCCTGGGACAGACATGCCCTAGGACAAGACACAGCCTGAGGCAGGGGCCCTGGAGCCGCTGAGCAGACAGACTGAGTTGATCTCCAGCCATACCAGCGAGCTCACCCATCAGATCCTCCTCAGGTAGCCACTGGGCCGCCCTCCAGGCCCTGCACGGTCCTGGCAAGGCCACCCTCGGTATTCACAGTGCACTCAGGTTGAGCCTTACAGGAAGCCTGGCACCAAGGGCATCAGAGCCACAGAACTTGCAGGAAGATAGTTGGAGACACCCAGTACTGCAACTGTGTGTGTGGTGGGCACCTGGCCTGCGACCAAGTAGAATAGAAGGGTTCCTGCCCACTCAGGCTCTTAAGAATCAGCCCCCACTCTCTCTGTACCCGTCGGTGTCGGGAAGGCAGAGGGGCAGAGGCCAGTGGTTTGGAGTTGGACTAGAAGAGTCCCAGCTGTTAACCACCTGGGGGCAGAGGAGAGAGTATCTAGACCCCGAGTGAAGCAGGGTCCAGAGAGGCTGAACAGAGAAACTGAGGCAGGACGGGACACCACAGTTTGCAGGCACAGCAATCCAGGAGGTCCCTCCTGGTGAACTCTGTGGGCAGGGGAGCAGAGACAATGGCCCAAGGTGTGTGCTCCCTTGAAGCTGGAAGGATGCAGCCACTCGTGGCTCAGTTGGTAAAGAACCTGCCTGCAATCCAGGAGACCCGGGTTTGATCCCTGGGTCGGGAAGATCCTCTGGAGAAGGAAATGGCAACCCATTCCAGTATTCTTGCCTGGAAAATCCCTTGGACAAAGGAGCTTGGTGGGCAGTCCATGGGGGTCTCAAAGAGTTAGACAGGACTGAGCGAGGAATACTTTCGGCGGCTACAGTCCATGCCTAGAGGGTGGGAGCTGGGTATCTGCTTGTGTTTTGCAAGTCAAACTAATTCAGGAGCACAGTCCTTTCGAGGGCAGGTGTCCTGTGACGTGTCATCCCTTCCTCCTACACTCACTGGGCTGGACAGGACCTCTCAGAGCGCCAGGCCCACACCCTGCCCTCCCTATTGAGTGTCATGGACACCGGAGACGAGCGGGGTCCGGCGGTCCTCTTATGTTGGGCTTTAAAGGGGAGTCTCCACGAGCAGGGCGTGGAGCAGGGATCAAAGACGGGCAGCCAGGCGGGGAGTCAGGGTGCCGAGTCTGACTCCTGCAACACCCTCCGTCCCCAGCCTACTTCTCTCTGCAGGTGATCTCGGCGCGCAGAGCCTTCCGCGTGTCGCCGCCACTCACCACCGGCCCGCCGGAGTTTGGAGCGTATCTACCGAGCCCAGTGAGCCGCGGCGGGAGGGCGCGGGGCGGGCAGCCTCTGAGGGAGCGGGCCGGCGCCTTCATGCTGCCCCGCCCGCACCGCAGAGTGAACTGCAGCGAGTACTTCCCGCTCTTCCTCGCCACGCTCTGGGTGGCCGGCATCTTCTTTCACGAAGGTTTGGACGTGGGCTGGGGGCGCGCGCACTGGAGCCTGGGGGTCCCCGCAGCAGCGGGCTCACCTCAGCCTGCCCCGCCGTCCCGTCCTCTGCCCCAGGTGCGGCGGCACTGTGTGGTCTGGTCTACCTGTTCGCGCGCCTGCGCTACTTCCAGGGCTACGCGCGCTCTGCGCAGCAGAGGTGAGAAGCGGGGCAGGGAAAGGTGGTAGATGGGCAGGGCGGTGACGGCCGAGGCCCCCAGCGGAGCGCGGGCGGGACCGGGCTGCAGGTTGGAGGCGGGTCCCTTCTGGGGTCCAGTGGGCGGGCTCCCGGTGGAGGCGGGCCGTGGGGTCGGGCTGGGTTCGGCGTCCTGCCCCGCCGCCGCTGAGCCCCACTCGCAGGCTGGCCCCGCTGTACGCGAGCGCGCGCGCGCTCTGGCTTCTCGTGGCCCTGGCGGCCCTTGGCCTGCTCGCCCACTTCCTCCCGGCCGTGCTGCGCAACACGCTCCTTGGACAGCTCCGGAAACTGCTGCTGAGCGCCTGAGACAGAGGACGCATGGACAACGGAGCTGCAGTTGAGCCGGAGCCTCCTCCAGTTTCTCATTAAAGCGTCCATGACAGGACCCTGAGTGCACTCTCTCGGTCGAAATGTGTCGCGCAATGCGGGTTGTAGAGCCTGCAGGGGCCTGACTTCGGGCTGCCAGGCGGAGGCGGGGGTGCGGAAGGCACGAGGACGTCCCCACCCCCCCACCCCCCTGCCCCGGGGGAGCTCGATCGGTCCCGGGTCCTGTCCTGTTCTCAGACCCCAGAGGCACACGCTCGGGGCGCAGGCGCCTTCTCGCCGATGCTCACCCAGGGCTTCTCCCTGCGGTCAGTGCTTTCCTTGCCTGTCCCTCTCCTATGAATCCTGCCTCTCCGCTTACCCTGAGGCGCCCTATTCCGTGTACCCTGGCCTTCATAGCCAACACAAGGGACTTTTGGGATCGGCACTGGGTTGCCAGCATCTAGATGCCTAGGTGGCACAGAATTCACTTGCTGATGCAGGAGACACAGTAAACACGGGCTCCATCCCTGGGTAGGGAAGGTCCCTTGGAGGAGGAAATAGCACTCACTCCATCCTTGCCTTGAAAATCCCATGGACAGAGGAGCGTGGTGGGATGGGGTCACCGGAGTCGGGCGCGACTGAGCACAGGAGTTGCGGGCAACTTGTTGCAGCCGGTAGAGCTGGGAAAGACGGTGAATGTAATCAGTTTGGTTGATTGGCTCCAAAATTCTTGCCTGGAGAATCCCAAGGACAGAGGAGCCTGGCGGGCCACAGTCCATGGGTTGCAAAAACTCGGACACGACTGAAGCGGCTTAGCACACATGCACAGGCGCTCTCCGGTAAACGTCTGGGTGTCTTGGGGCCCAGATCTGGAAGGAATGCCCACCAGGAATAGTCCCTAAAGAGGTGGCTTTTAGGTGAGAATGGAGAGGAGAGGAATCAGGTAACAGCAAAGGCCGAGCCGGCTGAGAGACCCTAAGATGGGTCAGAGACCCATGAAGCAGGGCCTTGGAAACGGGGGTCAAAGCAGGGCGAGAGCCATGAATGCGTGGGGAGAGGAGACGGGGGCGTGCCTTTGTTTGAGAGGCGGCTGCAGGCACTTCCACAGCTATGATGGGTGCTAGGGGAGGGCTCTGAGGAAGGGCATCTTGGAAGGGGGTTGGAGGGGGGGCAGATTCCATACTAGCTCCCTCAGTTACCTAGTTACCAAGCCGCCACTCCCAGGAAATGGAGGCTAAGTCGTGCTGGGCCACGCAGCACGGCAAGAGCGCCTGATGATATAGACGGATTAGAGGCGAACACGTCATTAACCCTTTATTACAAGGAACGCTCTTATAGAAGTATATGTGGACTTAACGTGAAAAAAATCAAATGTATCCAAGAATAAAAACACAGCACATAAAGTAGTATATGCATTCCAGTGTTCGCGCCAGAGACAGTGGGTGCCCAGGAAAAAGCTCTTCTAAAACGGCCTGGCCCAACCGGGCCAGGAGGGCGCGGCCGGCCTCAGGCACAGTGTAGGCGCCTCCTGCCTCTTCCCGCGGCCGGCGGGCGGGGCAGCACCAGTTCCTGGGGCCTCCGGGCCAGCGGCCACCCCAGGCCGGGCGGAGCGCGGTCCCAGGCAGAACCCTGGGCTGGGGCGGCGTGCCTGGCCCTCCGGGGGCAGCGGTGACATCTCAGGTCTCCCGGGCTTTAGGACCAGCTGAAATGCACCTTCATAAATCTCAGCTTAGTCAGCCTTTTTCAGGAAAATCTGGAAGAACCAGGCTCAGTGTCAGCTGGGGTTTCAGGGAGTGCTGGGGTTTAGCTGCTGGGTACAGCTCCCCATCCCCTGCCCCATGTCACCTCGCTCAGAATCACCCACACAGGTGAGTCTGTCTGGATGGAGAGGCGCAGTGCTTCCAGGGGGCCGAAAGCAGGGTCCACTTCACCCTGTGCCACGCCCTTGTAGAAGGAGCCTGGGGGAGCGCAGCAGTGAGAGGCGGCCCAAGAGCCCTGCTCAGCGAGCCTCGCCCCCACCTCCGCCTCGGTAGCCCCTCACTCACCTATCTGGAGGTAGCCATCAGGGCTCCGAGGGTACTGCAGAGTGACCGAATGGCCCTCCTGCAGGGCCTCCTTGTCTGACTGGGGGTTCTGGGGGCAAAATTAAGGGGCTGAAGCCGGGGCTGTGGGAGGCGCAGGCCTCAGTGCACACCCACCCTCCACCGCACTCACATCAAAGGGCAACACCTCCACAGACGTGTTGAACAGCTTGTCCTCTGGATGCTCGATGTTGCCACTGCGGAAGAAGAACCTGCGGCCAGACAGGCCTGTGAGCTGCTGCAGGGAGGGGGGCAGCACTGCCTAGGCATGATGCCCAGCAGAGAAGAGGCCAGGCCGGGGCCAGGACTGCAGGGGTGAGGCACTGCCGAGGGTGACGCCCAGCAGAGAAGAGGCCAGGCCCGGGCCAGGACTGCAGTCGGTGGGGCACTGCTGAGGCATGACGCCCAGCAGAGAAAAGGCCAGGCCCGGGCCAGGACTGCAGTCGGTGGTGAGAGGGGAACAGGAAGGAAGACCAGGGTTCTCCAAATGGAGGAAACAGGCAAGTGTTAGACATTTTTTTCCTTCTCTATACAAAATTAAAAGGAGGTAAAATTCTGTGTTGGCATGATGACACCTGGTTCCACCTGAACCTAACTTTTCTCAAACCTTGAGCTAACCAATGTTTTTCTTATGGAAGTGGTTTTCTTAAGCTATGTTAATGAACTATGTATTTACCTTAGACTGCATCTTTCTTCAAGATGATTCTGCTTAAGACTCAGAACCAATAAGGGCTCAACAAACCGGTATATTTTACTCATACATTGTTCTCTTAATCTATGTTAATGAAGCTACATATTTACTTGGAAACCTGCCTTTCTTCATGATTCATGTCAGTTGTTTTATGGCCCAGGATGACTCACGTGATTCCAATGTTATCTCAAAATGCATGTTGTGGGTGAGAGGCCTGGTGCCACTCTGAGTTTTGAGACATCTCCTTTCTCTAATTATCAACCTGCTGATAGGCATAAAACATACTGCTAAAAGCTAGCAGGGGGGCAACTCTTTCTGCCCTCTTCTGATGTCTATGTCAGAAGCTTTTTCTATCTCTTTTATATTTTAATAAAACTTTATCAAACAAAAGCTCTGAGCGATCAAGGCTTGTCTCTGGCCCCAGATTGAATTCCTCTCCTCTGGAGGCCAAGAATCCCAGCATCTTTCATGGCTCAGCAACAACCTTTCAGTGGGCCCTGTGGTACTCGGCCAAGCTGGGCACCACCCAAAGCAGTCATTGGACTGTACAAAGCAACTTACTCATAAGGCCGATGGTGACGGGCAATGTCACCAAGCTCCTGTGGGCGATGCTGGACTTGCCTTTATGAAGTAGCTACTGTTGCTTCTTTTTTTTCCTCACCACACGCAGCTTATGGATCTTATTTTGCCAATCAGGGCCTGAACCCGGTTCCACAGCAGTGAAAGCCTGAGTCTTTCCACTGGACCACCAGGGAATTCTGTAGCTACTGTTCTGAGCTACACTTTTCAGATAAGAAGACCTAACAACATTAAATAATCTACTGGGGAGTCAGAGGGGAATCTGTAGGGTCAGAAATTTGTGGTGAGGCTTGAACTGCAGTAGCCACCCTCCCCCTCCCCCAAAGTGGGTCTGTGGGTTCTGGTACTGACCGCTCCAGTCGCAGTGGCTGGAAGAAGCGGAAGCGGATGAAGTCCCCTGCAGAGGGTGTGAAGGCCCAGAAGAAATCCTCGTGCAAATAGGCCTTCTCCAGGGTGAAGTGCTGGTACGTCTTGAGGCTCGTGCTCACTTCTGCCGGTGGGTTCACGTGCTCCATCCGCAGCGCGTGCTTCCCAAAGTCCTTGTCCTAGTGGTGGAGGAACAGAGGTGCTCGGGTGGGCCCTGGGCTGCCCTGCCGCCTCCTTGCTTGAGCTCAGCCCAGGCTCTGCTGTGCTCGACCAGCTCCAGTGCGACACTGCCCACCTTCAGTTTCTGGATTTTGCCCGCCAGTGAGGAGTGAGTGCCCACATGCTGGAAGAGGGAAGGCTTGAAGCGGATCCGCAGGTTGGCCTTCTGCCGATCGCAGTGCTTCTGTGGAGGGAGGGTGACACACGGGCTGAAGACAGAAACTCCGCCAGCCAGCAACACAGTCTTATCCTGTCGGGCACACGATCACCAACACAGTCCCTGAAGGAGGCTGCTTGCTCCACTGCCCCGCCCGCCTCTGTGCAGGCCCTGCTCACCGCATCCTTCTCAGGGTTGCAGACCTTCACCCAAAGAATGTGGTCCAGGAGCCAGTCAATGGGCTTGTCCCGGTAGAACATAAGGATGAACTCCACAATGACGCTCAGGTCCAGAGACTTGAACATCTTCCCTGGGGGAAAAGGGTGCTGAGAAGGCAGCTCTGCCGTGACCTACTTCCTCTTAATCCCTCTGGGGGACTCTGGGGAGGGTCCTATAGCAAAACCTCTGGCTGGCTGCAGGCAGGTGTGGGTAAGAAGAGGGCAGATGGGCTGGTGAGCCCAAACATCTTGATGCAGAGGGGCAGGCAGGAATATAGGCCAGGAGGGGCTACAGCGGGCACTCTAGGAAAAGGCTCAGAGCCTGACCTGGGCTTGGGAACAAGGCAGGGGGCTGAGAGCTGATGACAGAGGCAGAAGTGGGCTAGAGAGAGATATTCTGGTCAGGCCAGTTGGGCAGGGAGGGGCCTGGCACACCAATGAAACCCAGCTGGGAGAACTCCAGGATCATCCAGTCTTCCGAGGGCTGCTGGAGCGCAAAGTTCTTCATGGTGCTCAGGTAGTTGGGCTTGGCTATGATGTCGTCTTCCAGCTGCACAGTGGTGGGTAGGTAGAAGGGGGCCAGGACTCAGGATGGGCACAGGGAGGGCAGAGCTCGCCACCCAGGCCCGTTCAGGGGAAAGGGGGCCAGAGCAGGGAATCAGTGCTCACCTGTACGTAGTAGATGCCTTTGGACTGTGCATACATCATGAGGAAGCAGTAATCAAGGTTCTGTTTGGTCCTCCACCTGTGGACCAGGGGAAGGGGCCTCAAGAGCTCAGACCCCTCCACCTCCAGTGTGGCCACCACACAGGCCACTGAGTGGGTAGCAGGCCCCCTGCCCCCATGCAGGAGTCCTCCAATGGAACAATGGAGGCAGTGCAGAAAAGGACTCGGGATTCAAGACACCCACAGGCTAGGTTCCTTAGCACAGGGGGACAGGTTGCTGGGGGCACAGGGAGAGGGATAGGACTAGTACCTGACTCTCTCCTTGGGGTCTCCAAAGGACTCTCGGAGGCGGGAGAAGTCAGGGTAGAAGTGGGGAGAAGGGGAGATGACTTCCAGGAGACCAGAATGGATCTCCGTAGGGAACCTGGGGACAGGAAGGCCCAGTGAGTGTGCAGACTCCAGGGACCAGAGCAGGGGCAGAGCTGAGCTAACTAGACCCTGTCCTTTACCTAAAGCCCACCAGGCAGACATCCCCCAATACCACACCCATCCTGCTGACACACAGAGGCTTCAGAGGGGTTGGGTCCTCTCTACATACCCACCCCCACAGCCAAGAAGGGAAGCACCCTTTCCCACAGATGGAAGGCTCCTGCCTGCCCAACACCTCACAAAGAGTCCTCCCTTCACCAGCCTTGCTGGGCTGCCAGTACTCACAAGGCCTTGATATTCTCTGTCACCAGCGAGGTATACTGTGGGTCAGTCTGTGGGAAGACCAAGTGCCCTCCCTGAGTCAGGCTGTCACCCCAAATGGCCTGGAAGAAAAGCCTGGGGGAAGGACACAGCTCTCGCTCCCACCATCCTAAAGGCTAAGTAAGGCTGGGCCTAGGGACCATAGGTGCCTCAGAGAAAGCCCTTCTAGATACCTGGGGCCACGGGGTGGGGTGGACTATGTAACTTCGCGTCCCCAGGAGGAGAAAGTAAACTGTCTCTTTCCTTTTAACTTTTTACCTTGGCAAGCTTGTGAATGAAACCAACTGAACTTTCGAGTCTGTTCCTCCGAAACCCTGCAGTTTTCCTCTCCCCGCTCCTTTCTGCCCTGCACTGAGCGCCCGGCCTGGCCCCGCCCACTCGCCTCCGCAATCAGCACCACGATGACCGAGTCCTCCTTTTCCTGCGGGCTCAGCTCCGAGATGAGTGAGTGCAGCGTGTCAGTCAGGTAGGAGTGCACCTCGCGCCGCACGCTCGGGATGCCCATCACCACTGATACTGCGGGGACGCGGAGGGTCGGCCCTGGGCACACGGGGATCGCCCCGCCGCCCGCCTCCGGCCTCTCCCGGGCCCCTACCTCCGGTGCGGCCCTGGCCCACACGCACGGCCGGCTGCAGGCTGCTTTCCTTGGCCAGCAGGTGAGGCAGGTGGTGGAAGACCGTGGGCAGGTGCAGCACGTGTTTGTGCGAGATGTTCCACGGCTTCAGGCGCGAGTCCTCTGGGTGGGTTGGGAAGGGGCAGGTCAGACAACGAGCTTACCAACCAGCTTGGCGCCCCCACCGCCCCGCCTCCCGCGCCTCACCAGGTAGGCGGCCCCAGGTACGATTGCTGTCTCCATCTCTAAGCGCCTGTCTCTCGGACATGGCCCTCTTGATCTCATCCAGCACCAGGTTGAGCTCCTTGGAGCGCCTGAGGCTCTCCTGCTCGGCTGCGTGCAAGCGGTCCCGCAGGGCCAGGAACTCCCGCTGGTAGACGTCCACCACATCACCTGTGAGTGGTATGCATGCTGTCACCAGGGGGCAGCCTAGAGCTAACCTGCTGCCCCATGAGTGTGTCAGCACACACATATGTTCACATCTGTTCTCATGCCTGCTACATGTGAGTCACATGGGCTTACATAAAAGCCACTCTGAAGTCACAGGGACACTCACACCTGCAGAAGAAAAGCCTCCAAAGGGGGAATTAGTCCTCTCCAGTGCTCTCCCTTTATTTTCTCCACTGAGGAGAAGTCTCAAGTGGGAAGGCTGCAGGATCACTTCCAGGCCCAGGTGGTCAAACTAAGCTGGAGGTGGAAAAGCCTAGGACTGAATTCCTCTCCTCCCAGTAGCTCTCACAGCCCCTTCCTGCTTCTCCTTGCAGCATCTCCTCCTTCCAGAAGGTAGGACATCCAAGGGCCCATCCAAGACCCGCCTTCCTCAAGCAGTTCTGATGTTGAGGCTAGCCTTCCCCTGTTCCTTCTTTCAGCCTCTGCACCTTGCTTCCCACCCTACTTCACAGAGATCACAGGCAGCCCCATCCCCAAGGCTCCCTGGGGACAGAAAACCTCCCTGAACATCCCCTCCTATCCTCCAAGTAGGACTGAGCCCCAGACACGCATTCATCACTGTCCCCAGGGCGGTCATTCTACACTAGACACCAGCTCTGGATTCACAATCGCACACAGTAGGGGGTGGGGAGACTGCTGCAGTTACAGCCCCCAGTGCTCAGAGGAACAAAAGAAGCTGAGAAACGAGTCACAGGTCCCTCAGCAAGGCAACAGCACAGAGGGAACCCAAGCTCTGAATACCCTGAGGCCTGCTTCTCTGAAGAGCTGTCCCAGGCCTGTACCATGCCACCCAGAGAGACCTGTATCAGAACCTCCAGCGGGGTCCCATCTGCAGGCTCCGAGGGGGACATGGGCCTGAAGCAGCACAGAGGTGGGGCTGCCTGACAGTGGACAGGGAGCCCCAGGGTGCCAAGAACCTGGCTCCACTGGCCTGGCAGGGCCGAGCAATCAAGAATGAGACAAAAACAACAGTGCTATCTGCTGCTGCTGCTGAGGCAGCCAGGTCCTACCAGGCTGTTCACTCTCAAGGCCTTTTCGAATCTGGCTTTTGCCCTCTTTATTTGCTATCACACACACTGCCTTTTCCTTGTCTGACAGCTATGCTTTCACACATGCTTGTTTCATCTGGCTGGGATTCCCTTTTCTCTTCTGGGCCTAATGAAAGCCCACGCAGCCTTCAAGGCCTCGGTGCAAAAATGTCCAAGTCTCGGAAGCCTTCCAGATTTTTCCCCTCTCATCCTCAGGCAGCTCTTATATTCCTTGATCCTTCAGGGGGATCACAACCCGCAGAATGCCCTGGGATGGTGTCACTTTGCCACAACCAGATTCTCCATAGGTCATAACCAAGGCAAAATTCGGTCATCCCAGGATATCCCCTCCTGTAGCGAGGGCAGAGGCCTAAGTGCTAAGTTTAGGAAAAAGAAAGGAGCAGCCCCTAGGAAGGACAGAGAGGCCCCAGCAGGCGCAGGCGGCGAGCAGGGGAGCCAAGCAGGTCCTTGATAAGGCACTCCAAAGCAGAAGCTTGCCCCAGTCTCCCTCCCCACACACTGCCCCTGGGGCCAAAGGCCAGGCCACTTCAAGCTTCCACGGTCAGGACAGCCCCACTGGGGAGGGAGTTGGGAGTCAGGTTACCAGATCTTTGAGGCTCCTCTCTGGGTTCCAAAGCCAGGTTACCCCAGAAACCTGACCTTTAAACAGGGAGCTGGCCACCCCCATCACTCTCCCTCCCCCAACAGGAAGTGTAACTGGGGAGTGCTGAGGCACAGTAGGATGTGGTTCAGAGCTGCCTAAGCAGGTAAGTGGCCTTCCTCCTGCAGTCTCCACCTACTTACCTACTGTCCCTGATGGCCACCCCAATGCTACTGGCATAGCCAAGGGAGCCCCCGCGGCGGGCCCTCTGTGAGGTGGAGGGAGCGTAAGGAGGCCTCACTCTCTCTGCCTGGTGCCCCTGCTCCCCCACACATGGCCTTCTCTGATTTCTAAGTAGGCTGTGCTCTGTCCAACCTTAGCTTGTCCTAGGTGGGCCCAGAGGTGGGCCCTGCTGACCCGAATCACCCTGACCACTGAGGCCTGGGCACAGCCTGCTCCCTACCCGGGTCCTCTTGCCAGAAGCTTTCCTCTTTCCAAGTCCTGGGGGCAGCTATGGTCACACTACTGGAGATTTTCCTGCGCCTCTCTCTACCAGAAGGCAAAATAATCAAGATATCTGAGGCCACAGACCACAAGCGTCCCTTCGGGTTCCTCTTCATTAAAGAAACAGATTTCAAGGTTGAAGCTGGGGCACAGACCTTGTGCCCTGTACTGAGGGATGGAAAAATAGGCTCAGAGAGGCACAGGCAGGTGCCAGGCCCAGTGAAGGTCTGCTGTTAACCTGCAGTGGGGCAAAAGCATGGAGAAGGGGGCAGGTGTCCACCTCCCCTCCAGGATTTGCATCAACGCTCCCAGGGGTCAAGACGGGCAACCATCATTGCTGAAGTCTAAGAGAGGCGACAGCCTAGACACACGGGGGCTATGTGGCTCAGGCTAACCCCCTGGAGAGGCTGCTGTCTTCCCTGGGGACCTTTCGCAGGGGTCTAACTGGAGCATTAGTGGAGCTGATGCATAAATTTTGTCAAGGCTGGATGTGAAAGTGAGCCTGAAACCTGCACCCAGGGTCTTGGCAAGGCCTATGTGTCCTTCCTGGCCCTTGGCTTCCAGGATGCCACCTGCTCCTACTTTCCTTTCTCTCTGGCTCCCTGCCCACCTCTTTCCTTCCCTACAGATCTGGGTTCCTCTGCTTTTCCTCTAAGCATCCCTGCCGGGGCCAGCCCTCTCCTGAGTTCCGTATTCACCGCAAACTGGAAGCCAAGGTCCAGTCTGGTCTCAGATTTAGTCTGGCTTCCCTACAGGCTTAATACAGTCACCTGAATGTAAAAATGAGAAAGGTTCATATAAACGCCCAGACTCAGGCTTCTCTTCAGGCTTTCAAAGACCAGATCCTACTGGGGCCCCCAAAAGAGTAGCAGCCCTCAGGAGGGAAGGCCCAGGTAACTCTCTTGTCACATGTCACAGGCTTCTGGGCTTTCAGGCCCCAAGGGACAAGGACCCTGCATCTGAACCCCACTTCTTTGACCAGACTCCTGGATGCTTCCCTTAGGGAGCTGCTACTGTTGCTGCTAAGAAGCTTCAGTTGTGTCCGACTCTTTGCAACCCCATGGGCTGTAGTCTGCCAGGCTCCTCTGTCCATGGGATTCTCCAGGCAAGAATACTGGAGTGGATTGCCATGCCAAGAGAGCTTCCTGACCCAGGGAACGAACCCACTTCTCTTAAGTCTCCTGCATTGGCAGGCGGCTTCTTTACCACTAGGACCACCTGGGAAGCCCCTAGGGAGAGTAGGCCTAAATGGAGCCATGGGTATCCCCCTCACGCCCATGCTCCTGGACACTGTGGCTAGTCAGACTCACAGTCTGGTGTCCTGGCACAGGTAGGGGTCTGACATTGCAGTTCCTGACATCCAGCTGAGAGCATGCAGCTGCTGCAAGAGGCACCTAGGAACTGTGGCCTTGCCCAGGGCAGGGTGCAAGGGCTCATTACTTCACTCACAACTGAACAAATGTGCCCCAGCCCATGAGGTATGGCCCCACCTTGGCCTCCAAGCCAGTCTGTCTGCCTGGACACTCTCCTGAGGGTCCAAAGTGTCCTCCTCTAGGTGACACACCTCACCTACACAGAACTCTGCCCCAGCCATGCCCTTCCCTGGGTCGAACACTCCACATACAGAGACCTACAGAGAACTCCGCTCCAGCCATGGCCTCTATGTACCAAGTCCTAGGGCTCTCCTTCCAGGCCTTCTGGTGCCCCAAGCCTCCACCCAAACAGGGCTGGGCTGAGCTGGGCGGACAGGAGCCAGGTGGGGACACGGGGACTTCGAGGGTCAGAAAGGCTCCTCCTGCAGCCTCTGCTGGGGACAGGGAAGCAGGAGGTGGGAGTGAGGCTGAGGTCAGCAGCCTCAGCCCGATCCTGCCTAGGCCTCCTGCAGGGAAAGCGAGAGGCAGGAAGGAAGCAGCTTTTCCTGCTGCCTCTGGTGCTGCAGGCTGGGTCGACAGAGGCCTGCGAGGGCCTCCTCAGCCTTGTGCCCTCAGCAAAGGCTCCACTCAGCCCCATCCATCCCAACCAACATGCAGCCAGTGCTGGGGTCTGCCCGCTCAGCCCGAAGTGTGCTAGCAGACTCGGAGGGCCTCGGCGGTGGACTGGCTAGCTCGAGCAAACTTCACGTGAGGCCACATAACGCAAGGGAGCGGCAGCCAGGTGGGCTGCTCCGGAGGCCCCCAAGGCACCCCGCAGGCCGGCAGCGCCCGCTTCCCCGTGGAGGAGTCCTGGGGCCAGAGGGTCCGGAGGAGGGCCGCTGACGCCCTAGGGAGCCGCACGCGGAGCCGGCCGGGGCGGAGCGGTGGTGGGAAGTGACAGCGCCGCCTGCACGACCGGCTGCCACCTCACGCGGCTCTCCGGAACGGGGCACCCATGTGCCCGGAGCCGGCGAAGCCGCCTCTGCCCTGCGTCTCCCTTCCCTCTCCGAGAACTCTGAGGACCCCGCTCGCCAGAGGGGGCGACCCGCCCCAGCGCGGGCGAAACTCGCGGAGGCCCGGCCCCGGCCCGGGGAGAATTCCGTTACTCCGGCAGCAAACAAGTGGGGGCGCGCAGGGAGGGCCGCCCCCGCGCCGGCCGCGCGGGGAGGGGGCGCCGGCGCCGGCTTCCGGCCCCTTCCGCGGCGGGCGCCCGAGCCCCGCTGCCGAGGCCGGCGCCGGGCGGGAGGGAGCGGGGCAGCGCCGCGGGGAGGGGCTCACCTTTCTGGCCGCTGAGCGCCGCGTACCAGGAGAGCGAGAAGAAGGCGCACAGGCAGAAGAGCAGCAGCGTCAGGAAGGCGCCATTGCGGAGCCTCATCTCCTCAGGTACGCGGTGGGCGCCGGCGGGGCCGAGGCCGCATGGCCCGGGGGGCCGGGGCCGGGGCGCCGGGACCGGGAGGCTGCAGGGGGCCCCGGCCCCGGGGCGGGGAGGGGCTGCGAGCCCGGGGCCGGGCGGAGGTGCGGGCCGGCCTGCCGGGCTGCGGACCGGGCCGGGCGCCGCGCCGCCGGCTCCTCCAGGCTGTGGGAAGCGGACGGCCTGGGCTCGGCGCTCGGGCCGGGCCGGGCCGGGCTGGGTTAGGCTGGGCGGCGAGAGCCGCGGCCCGGCCTGGATCCTGGGCCGCCGCGGAGTTGGCTGCGAAGGGCGGGGCGGCCGGGACTTAAAGGGGCCGCATCACCCGCTGCCGACACCGGTACGCGAGGGGCGGGGTGGGAGACGAACGCCCGGGGTCGCGCCGGGCCGCCTCGCGGCCGCGGCCCCGGCCCCGCGTGCGGGCTTAAACATCCTGGACTTCGCCGGTTGAGGGTGGCGGGCCCTGGGTTCTGGCCTCAGGTAGGTCGAAGCAGGGGCCTGCCGGACTGAGCGGTCCGCCGTGGTGGCGGCGTGCGTCAGCACCCCAACCCCTTCTCAGTAACGCTTTCCTTATGAACTTCCCCAACCCATATTTGGACCTCAGTCGGATTAACTGACGACCCTCAGGCCCCTGTCCCAGGTCTGAGGGGTTTAGGCAGAAGTGAGACAGGCTGGGATCTGGAGCCCTTAGCTGCGGTGCTTGCACCTGCACAAAGGTCTTATCCAGCAACAAAATACTAAGACGCTACAAGGGACTAAAATTTATTATGTGAGTGGGCAGTTGGGGCAAATTATGAACAAGATACAAAAAGACCCAACCCCCCAACTGCCACTTCTGAAGAGCCACGAGCAGAAACAGGGTACTGTGCATGCCCCTTGCACTTGGTCTGAAGCATGGGCAAACGGTCTAAGCCACCCCTCCTGACTAAGCCCTAGACACACCCCCTACCTTCACCCCATTTAAGGAACCAGCTTGCCCCCCCCACCCTCAGGAGCCAGCAAGGGACCCGGTTACTCTCCCTCCCTGCTGCAGCAGCAAGGGCCCCAATAAAACCTTGCCTGAACTTCTTGTCTCCCCTCTCGTCAATTTCTGTTGATTAAGGAAGGCCAAGAACCCAGATCAGTAGCAGATTTTTGGCACCCAACTTGGGACAGCTGTCCGCTTCCCGGGAGAAGATCTGGGCTCCTGGGGGACCACCACTGGTGACAAGTGATCACCTGAACCTCACTTCTTCCCACCTGGGGGGCCTCATTCAGGCAAAGCTTAACGCTTCCTCTTTGTCTCTTTCCCCTTCTTGTTATCTCTCTACTTTCTCTTTTTCTACTCCTCTGCTGTATCCTTGTGAGAGACTGGACCTCCTGCAGCTAATCGCTGCTCTCAGCCTGTGGCTGGCAACAGCTCACCTTGACAGGTGACAAGCAGAGGTGGGAGAGGCTGGCCTAACACCAATGCAAACCTCAGTCCAGTGGGCTCTCCCTGACGGGAGATTTAGGGTGGTGAGTGAGGCTGAACATATCATGTAGAGGCTGGAAGCCCTACCCTCCCAGTATTCTCATCTTTATCCTCCTGCCTTTTTTTTTTTTCCCAATCTTTCTGCTCTTTCTCCCTGTACCTCTCCCTTGATCCTTATATCTGTGCTGTCTGCACTCGCATCCCTGTTATCCTGAAAACTTGTTTGTGTCAAGCTCTGTCACTGGTACATGTTAAATAAGGATCTTCATCTTATGCAGTTTTATTTATCCAGCTGTTCCTGCAAGTCTCTGCTAAATTTTGGGCATGATGGAACACTAAGCCTTGAAATTCAAACACAGCCCACATGGTCTGAGACTCCAGCCTTGGGTTAGTTAGATATTAAAGAGAAGAAAAGGGTAGGGGGAGATTGAACTTGCATTCCCCTCCTCTGCCTCTGCAGTGCAACTATTTTGCCTGGACTCTCAGGAACTTTCAGATCCATCTGTAGTCCCCAGACTGAGGAAAGAAAAAGACCGTTTATTTTATTTTTGGAAATTACACATCTTTTTAAAATTAGATATTAAAGAGGAAAAAGAGGGGGAGATGAACTTGCATTTTCCTCTCCTCTGCCTTGTAACTATTTTGCCTGGGCTCTCAGAAACTTTCTGATCCACTGTAGTCCCCCAGACTGAGGGAAAGAAAAAGAGACATTTTATTTTGGGGGAATTATGCCTTTTTTTATTTGATGTTGGTGAAGATGATCATGATGATGTAAGCTGCAAGTGTGCAGCATCATAAAACAACATCTGTATATACTACAGAGTGCGCACCACTGGAAGCTTAGTCAGCATCCATCACCATAGAGGCCCCCTCACCCAGTCCCTTGCCCTCTGGTAACCACTGATCAGTTCTCTGCTGAGTTAACAACCTGATTTGTCTCAACAGATTTGAGTTTGTTGCCATTATATTATTTGCTTGTTGTTTTTGTTTTTATTCCACATGATTAAAATCATAGAGTACGTGTCTTTCTCCTTACTTATTCACTTAAGACCCTCAAGTTCCATCCATGTTGTTACAAATTGCAAATTTTCATTCTTTTTATCTTCTGAGAAGATAAACATCTCTTTATCCATTTATCCATGGATGCACACTTAGTTTACTTCCATATCTTGACTGTTGTAAATAATGCTGTAATGAACATAGGGGTGCATTTATCTTTTGAATAAGTATTTTTGTATTAAAAGAGACCTTTTAAAATTCAAGCAGGAAAACTAAAAGATCTCTGATATTGTCTGTCTTTATGTAAAAATTAACTTGTAAATGAACTGTATTTAATTGGCTTAAAGGAAACTGAGCGCTTATATACATACTCGGAAATATAAAACTCACCAGAATACATTCCAGATTCATATGATCTGGGAGATAATATTAAATTAATATTTGTTAATGCTGCTGCTGCTGCTAAGTCGCTTCAGTCATGTCCGACTCTGTGTGACCCCATAGATGGCAGCCCGTCAGGTTCTCCCGTCCTTAGGATTCTCCAGGCAAGAACACTGGAGTGGGTTGCCATTTCCTTCTCCAATGCATGAAAGTGAAAAGTGAAGGTGAAGTCGCTCAGTTGTGTCCAACTCTTAGTGACCCCATGGACTGCAGTCTACCAGGCTCCTCCGTCCATGGGATTTTCAAGACAAGAGTACTAGAGTGGGGTGCCATTGCCTTCTCCGATTTGGCATTAGAGCTTGGTTTTAAGTTTGTGGGCTTAATTAATACAGACCCATCTTAGAATCATAAACGTTAAATGTAATACTTTTATTGTACTTAGGGTTCAGTTCAGTTCAGTCACTCAGTCATGTCTGACTCTTTGCGGCTTCATGAATCGCAGCACGCCAGGCCTCCCTGTCCATCACCAACTCCTGGAGTTTACTCAAATTCACGTCTGTCAAGTTGGTGATGCCATCCAGCCATCTCATCCTCTGTCGTTTCCTTCTCCTCCTGCCCCCAATCCCTCCCAGCATCAGAGTCTTTTCCAATGAGTCAACTCTTCACATGAGGTGGCCAAAGTACTGGAGTTTCAGCTTTAGCATCATTCCTTCCAAAGAACACCCTACTGGAAGTTAATAAATGCATATTGTTTCTGTTGTAAAAATCTGTCAACAGGGAAAATAACCTGATATGATTACATTTTTAAGTAAATGTTACTGAGGTAAGAGCTTTTGGTAAACTCTATAGGAATAATTCTTTACCAGCTGAGCTACATGTTTTGGAAATTTCCATCTAAAATAGTCTCTCCACATTTTGATAACTTGAAACAAAATCAAGTTAATTAATAGGAATTCATTGAGGATCCAGGCCATTTCAAATAAGCTGAAATCTTGGAACATTAATTGCTAAGCAGATCCAAATTTACTCCTTTGCTACTTTTGTCTTCTTATGAGGGGGAAACTAAAGATGTTTGAGTATATCAGACACATATCTTTTTTCTTATTTAAAACATTAATTTATTTTAATTGGAGGCTAATTACTTCACAATATTGTAGTGGTTTTGCCATACATTGACATGACTCAGCCATGGGTATACAAGTGTCCCCCATCCTGAATCCCCTCCCACCTCCCTCCCTATCTCATCCCTCAGGGTCGACCCAGTGCACCAGCCCTGAGTGCCCTCAGACACATATCTTTTACCACAGACCACATTAAGGAAAGAAATTGTGCTTTAGGAAGATGCATGTTTCTAGAGGTTATGGGATAGTCCAATTAGGGAACGCTAATGTAAAAGATAGGTCCTGGTTGCTTTCAGTAAAAGAAGGTATGAGGAATGGAAATACATTTTGTCCTGCTGCTGCTGCTGTGCTGCTAAGTCGCTTCAGTCGTGTCCAACTGTGCGACCCCATGGATGGCAGCCCACCAGGCTCTCCCGTCCCTGGGATTTTCCAGGCAAGAACACTGCAGTGGGTTGCCTCCTTCTCCAATGCATGAAAGTGAAAAGTGAAAGTGAAGTCACTCAGTATTGCCTGACTCTTTGTGACCCCATGGACTGCAGCCCACTAGGCTCCTCTGTCCATGGGATTTTCCAGGCAAGAGTACTGGAGTGGGGTGCCGTTGCCTTCTCCAATATTTTGTCCTAGAGTTTGTTATTTCTTCTTTTTAAAATTAGTTTTATTGGAATATAGTTGATGTGCAGCAAAGTGACTATATATGGTGTGCCACAAAGTGAGTCAGGTATACACATACGTGTGTCCACGCTCAGATTTTTTCCCATATAGGCTATTAGAGTATTGAGTTTAGAGTTCCTTGTGCTGTACAGTAGGTCCTTATTGATTATCTATTTTATAAATGTGAGTGAGTGAACTCACTCAGTTGTGTCTGACTCTTTGCGACCCCATGAACTATAGCCTACCAGGCTCCTCGGTCCATGGAATTCTCCAGGCAAGAATACTGAAGTGGGTTGCCATTTCCTTCTCCAGGGGATCTTCCCGACCCAGGGATCAAACCCGGGTCTTCTGCATTGTAGGCAGATGCTTTACCATCTGAGCTACCAGGGAATCCCTATTTTATAAATAGTAATGCCTATTAAGTATTTTGATAGAGGCAAGCAGTCAGAGATTTCACAAAAGCAGTGCTCTATAGCAGGGAAACCTAACCTCCAGGATCTAATGCCTGATGATCTGAGGTGGTTATTGTTTAGTTGCTAAGTTGTGTCCGACTCTTTGCGACCCCATGGACTGTAGCCCACAAGGTTCGTCTGTTCATGGGCTTTCCCAAGTAAGAATACTGGAGTTGGTTGCCATTTCCTTCTCCAAGCTTGTTATTTCTGATGGGGAAAGAATAAGGATCCAAGCAGCTGCGCCCGTCATCCTCGATCCCTACTGGGGCAGAGCCGCCAGAGGCTACAGAGGCCCTGAGAGCCCCTATTTCCTGCTCCCCTGGCTGCCAGCTCTCCTGCGTCCCTGGCACTGCTGAGGTCCCTGCAATCCAAGCAGCTGCACCGTCTCTGTATCTGGTCCTCACTGGGACACACCGAAGTCCTCCAGGGAAGCCTCTGGAGCACACTCCTGTGGACAACCCACATGCAGAGGTGAAGGTAATATCACAACTGAACCCCAGGGGCAGTGTGACTAAGGAAGAGGATGGAAAATCTTCCTACCAGTTGTACAAGCTGCAGATTAAATCCACATGGTCAACTAGGCAGACTCTGTATCTGTCTATGGAATATATAAAAGGACAATGAGAGTTCCCATGAAAGTAAACGCAGTAGCCCTGGCAACTGTGGACACTGGAGACAAGAATACACAGGAGGAGCGCCAGGTTAGAGTCTGAGCTGACCCCACAGCAGGTCCGGAGACCAGCCCAGCATTGACGAGCATCCGAGGGAAGTGGGGCTGGGCTGTGGCGCACAACAAGGGAAAGGACGCCAACAGCTGAGATCTGAGAAAACATTTATTATTAGTCATATTTTGATTGGTTCTGTGATTGGTTCTGGACTTTTTTCTTCCTTTTTTACCCCCTCTGTTACTGTGGTTTTTGATTTTATTATTACTATTAACTTTATGTAAACTTTGAGAATTTTTTTTAAATCACACTTTTATTTCCTCTACATGTATTTCTACCTCTAGAATACCTCTAGAGGTATTTCTACCTCTACATTCTCCTTTGCAGGTCTGTGGGGGTTTTTGGTTTTCTTTTTTCTTCTTTTAAAAATTTTTTAAAATTTAATTTTTAATTTTGTATGTTTTTCGTATTGTCCTTTTCCTGCTGTAGTTATTCTTTAATATACTTAAATCTTTTTACATACTTCTACTTAACTTTGCTTTTCTGTTTTTTTTTTTTTCTTCCTTTTCTTTCTTTTTTTCATCATTTGTTAGTTTGGTTTTATTTTTCTGCTTTATCCCCCAGTTGGCACTCTGCTTTGCTTTTATTTCCTGGTTAGTTTTTTAGTTAGTTTTGTTTTTATTTGGTCAATAACACTTTGGGTTCCCTTTATTTGCCAGGTCACTTTCTTATACTTTCTTTTCTTTGGACTGTTCTGGTTTTGTGTGTGTGTGCATATTCCATTGTTTTTGTTATTATTTGTCTGACTCTGTTTGTACTATTTGTATGGAATTTGTCTTTTGTTTCTTGTTTTATTTTTAGTTTTTGTGCATTTGTTTTAATTCCCTTTAATGCCATAACAAGCAACTTGTGGAATCCCGGTTCCCTGACCAGTGTTGGGCCTGAGCCTTTGGAGTGGAAGTGCTGAATCCAGGACTACCAGAAAATGCCTAACCCCAGGAAGTGTTAACTAGTTAAAACTCAAACAAAGGTCTTCACCTGTATACAAGACCCAGCATCCCCCAACCCCAGTGCAAGATGCTGCACCCAAACAACAAGCAAGACAAAAGCACAAATTCAATCATCAACAGAAAGGATTCCCACAGACACCCCAGAACATATCACCTAGCACAACCCTGCCCAGCAGAGGGAAAAGAAACACCTCCTCCAACAAGAATGCAGACACAAGTCCCTCCCAACACAAAGTCTACACAAACCACTGGACCAGCCTCACCCACTGAGGGCAGACACCAAAAGGAAGAAGGAATATGACCCTAAAGCCTGGGAAAAGGAGACCGCAAGCACAGTAAATTAGGAAAAAAATGAAAAGACAGAAGTATTGCACAAATGAAGGAACAAAGTGGAAATTAACAAGACCAAATAAGCAAAGAGGAAATAGGCAAACTACTTGAAAAAGAATTCAGAGTAATAATAGCAAAAATGACCTAAAACCTTGAAAATAGAATGGAGAAAATGCAAGAATCAATTAATACATTTAACAAGGATTTCAAGAAATAAAGAATAAACAAACAGATGAACAACACAATCACTGAAATGAAAAATGCTGTAAAAGGAATCAATAGTGGAATAACTGAGGCAGAGGAACGAATAAGTGAGCTGGAAGATAGAATTGTGGAAATAACTGCTGAAGAGCAAAATAAAGGAAAAATAATTGAGGATTGTCTTAGAGACCTCTGGGACAATATTAAACACATCAACATTTGACTTAAAGGGGTCCCAGAAGAAGAGAAAAACAAAGTGTCTGAAAAATTTTTTTGGAGAGAGTATAGTAAAACAATTTCGCTTATGTGGGAAAGGAAATAGTTAATTAAGTCCAAGAAGTGCAAGGAGTCCCAAACAGGATAAACCGAAGGAGAAACATGCGGAGATACACACTAATCAAACTATAAACATTAAATACAAAGAATATTAACAGCAGCAAGGGAAAAGCAACAAGTAACATACAAATGAAATCCCATACAATCAGAAGACACTCTGTAGGCCAGGAGGGAATGGCAGGATACATTTAAAGTCCTGAAAAGGAAAAATCTACAACCAAGATTACTGTACCTGGCAAGGATTGCATTCAGAAGTGATGTTGAAATTAAAAGCTTTACAGATAAGCAAAGTTAAGACAATTTAGCACCACCAAACAAGCTTTACAACAAATGTTAAAGAAACTTCTATAGGTAGGAAGCACAAAAGAAGGAAAAGACCTACAAAGACAGTTAAGTTTAGTCGCTCAGTTGTGTCTAACTCTTTGCGACCCCATGAACCGCAGCACGCCAGGCCTCCCTGTCCATTACCAACTCCCAAAGTTCAGTCAAACGCATGTCCATTGAGTTGGTGATGCCATCCAACCATCTCATCCTCTATCATCCGCTTCTCCTCCTGCCCCCAACCCCTCCCAGCATCAGGGTCTTTTCCAGTGAGTCAACTCTTCGCATGAGGTGACCAAAGTATTGGAATTTCAGGTTCAGCATCAGTTCTTCCAACGAACACCCAGGACTGATCTCCTTTAGGATGGACTTGGATCTCCTTGCAGTCCAAGTGACTCTCAAGAGTCTTCTTCAGCACCACAGTTCAAAAGCATCAATTCTTTGGCACTCAGCTTTCTTCACAGCCCAGCTCTCACATCCATACATGACCACTGGAAAAACCATAGCCTTGACTAGATGGACCTTTGTTGGCAAAGTAATGTCTCTGCTTTTGAAGATGCTATCTAGGTTGGTCATAACTTACCTTCTAAGGAGTAAGCGTCTGTAATTTCATGGCTGTATTCGCCATCTGCAGTGATTTTGGAGCCCTCCAAAATAAAATCTGACACCGCTTCCACTGTTTCTCCATCTATTTCTCATGAAGTGATGGGACCAGATGCCATGATCTTCGTTTTCTGAATGTTGAGCTTTAAGCCAACTTTTTCACTCTCCTCTTTCACTTTCATCAACCAAGGCCTTTTAGTTCCTCTTCACTTTCTGCCATAAGGGTGGTGTCATCTGCATATCTGAGGTTACTGATATTTCCCCAGGAATCTTGATTCCAGCTTGTGCTTATTCCAGCCCAGCATTTCTCGTGATGTATTCGGCATATAAGTTAGATAAGCAGGGTGACAATATACAGCTTTGACGTACTCTTTTTCCTATTTGGAACCAGTCTGTTCCATATCCAGTTCTACCTGTTAATTCCTGACCTGCATATAGGTTTCTCAAGACATGGGTCAAGTGGTCTGGTATTCCCATCTCTTTCAGAATTTTCCACAGTTTATTGTGATCCACACAGTCAAAGGCTTTGACATAGTCAACAAAACAGAAATAAAATGTTTTTCTGGAACTCTCTTGCTTTTTTGATGATCCAGCAGATGTTGGCAATTTGATCTCTGGTTCCTCTGCCTTTTCTAAAACGAACTTGAACATCTGGAACTTCACGGTTCATGTATTGCTGAAGCCTGGCTTGGAGAATTTTGAGCATTACTTTGCTAGGGTGTGAGATGAGTGCAATTGTGCGGTAGTTTGAGCATTCATTGGCATTGCCTTTCTTTGGGATTGGAATGAAAACTGACCTTTTCCCGTCCTGTGGCCACTGCTGAGTTTTCCAAATTTGCTGGCACATTGAGTGCAGCACTTTCACAGCATCATCTTTCAGGATTTGAAATAGCTCCACTGGAATTCCATCACCTCCAATAGCTTTATTCATAGTGATGCTTTCTAAGGCCCACTTGACTTCACATTCCAGGATGTCTGGCTCTAGGTGAGTGATCACACCATCATGATTATCTAGGTCATGAAGATCTTTTTGTATGGTTCTTCTGTGTATTCTTGCCACCTCTTCTTAATATCTTTTGCTTCTGTTAGGTCCATACTATTTCTGTCCTTTATTGAGCCCATCTTTGCATGAAATATTCCCTTGGTATCTCTAATTTTCTTGAAGAGATCTCTAGTCTTTCCCATTCTTTTGTTTTCCTCTATTTCTTTGCATTGATCGCTGAGGAAGGCTTTCTTATCTCTCCTTGCTATTCTTTGGCACTCTGCATTTAGATGCTTATATCTTTCCTTTTCTCCTTTGCTTTTTGCTTCTCTTCTTTTCACAGCCATTTGTAAGGCCTCCCCAGACAGCCATTTTGCTTTTTTGCATTTCTTTTCCATGGGGATGGTCTTGATCCCTGTCTCCTGTACAGTGTCATGAACCTCCGTCCATAGTTCCTCAGGCACTCTATCTATCAGATCTAGTCCCTTAAATCTATTTCTCACTTCCACTGTATAGTCATAAGGGATTTGATTCAGATCATACCTGAATGGTCTAGTGGTTTTCCCTACTTTCTTCAATTTAAGTCTGAATTTGACAATAAGGAGTTCATGATCTGAGCCACAGTCAGCTCCTGGTCTTGTTTTTGCTGACTGTATAGAGCTTCTCCATCTTTGGCTGCAAAGAATATAATCAATCTGATATCAGTGTTGACCATCTGATGATGTCCATGTGTAGAGTCTTCTCTTATGTTGTTGGAAGAGGGTGTTTGCTATGACCAGTGTGTTCTCTTGGCAAAACTCTTTATTAGCCTTTGCCCTGCTTCATTCCATACCCAAGGCCAAATTTTCCTGTTACTCCAGGTGTTTCTTGACTTCCTACTTTTGCATTCCAGTGCCCTATAATGAAAAGGACATTTTTTATTGGGTGTTAGTTCTGAAAGGTCTTGTAGGTATTCATAGAACCATTCAACTTCAGCTTCTTCAGCGTTACTGGTTGGGGCATAGGCTTGGATTACTGTGATATTAAATGGTTTGCCTTGGAAACGAACAGAGATCATTCTGTCATTTTTGAGACTGCATACAAGTGCTGCATTTCAGACTCTTTTGTTGACCATGATAGCTACTCCTTTTCTTCTAAGGGATTCCTGCCCACATTAGTAGATATAGTGGTCACCTGAGTTAAATTCACCCATACTAGTCCATTTTAGTTCTCTGATTCCTAGAATATCGACGTTCACTCTTGCCATCTCCTGTTTGACCACTTCCAATTTGCCTTGATTCATGGACCTAACATTCTAGGTTCCTATGTAATATTGCTCTTTACAGCATTGGACCTTGTTTCTATCACCAGTCCCATCCTCAACTTGGTATTGTTTTTGTTTTGGCTCCATCCCTTCATTCATTCTGGAGTTATTTCTCCACTGATCTCCAGTAGCATATTGGGCACCTACCGATCTGGGGGAGTTCCTGTTTCAGTATCCTATCATTTTGCCTTTTCATACTGTTCATGGGGTTCTCAAGGCAAGAATACTGAAGTGGTTTGCCATTCCCTTCTCCAGTGGACCACATTCTGTCAGACCTCTCCACCATGACCCATCTGTCTTGGGTGGCCCCACACAGCATGGCTTAGTTTCATTGAGTTAGATAAGGCTGTGGTCCATGTGATCAGATTGACTAGTTTTCTGTGATTATGGTTTCAGTGTGTCTGCTCTCTGATGCCCTCTCGCAACACCTACTGTCTTACTTTGGTTTCTCTTACCTTGGACGAGAGGTATCTCCTCACGGCCGCCCCCACCCCGACCTTGAACATGGAGAAGCTCCTCTTGGCCCTCCTAGGAACGTAAGTGAAAAGTGAAAGTGTTAGTCACTCAGTCGTGTCTGATTCTTTGCAACCCCATGGACTGTAGTCCACCAGGCTCCTCTGTCCATGGAATTCTCCAGGCAAGAATACTGGAATGGATTGGCATTCCTTTCTCCTGGGGATCTTCCCAACCTAGGGGTCAAATCCTGGTCTCCTACATTGTTGTCAGATATATATCAATGATTACTTCAAATGTAAGTGGATAAATGCACAAGCCAAGAAACGCAGACTGGCTGAATGGACACAAAAACAAGACCCACATACACTGCTGTCTACAAGAAACCCCCTGTAGACCTAGAGGCACATACAGACTGAAAGTGAGAAGCTGAAAGAAAGATACTCCATGCAAAAAAATCAAAAGAAAGCGGGAGTAGCAATAATCACATCAGATAAAATAGACTTTAAAATAAAGACCATTACAAGAGATGGAAGGACACCACGTAAGGATCAAGCGGCCAACCCAAGAAGAAGACAGGGCAATTGTAAATCTACGCACCCAACATATGAGCATCCCAGTGCATGAGACAAACACCAGCAGACATAGAAGGAGAAGCTGACAGTAACACAGGAATAGTAGGAGACTTCAACACCCCACTCACACCAATGGACAGACCATCAAAACAGAGAATTAACAAGGAAACACAAGCCTTAAATGACACATTAGACCAGATGGACAGAGTTGATATCTTCAGGACACTCCATCCAAATGCTGAAGAATACACTTTCTTTTCAAATGCACATGGAACATTCTCCAGGATAGACCACATCTTGGGTCACAAGTCAAGCCTCAGAAAATTCAAGAAAATTGAAATTGTATCAAACATCTTTTCTGACCACAATGCTATGAGACTAGATATCAATTACAGGGGAAAAAAGTGTAAAAAAACAAACACATGGAGGCTAAATAATACGTTTCTAAATAATGAACAAGTTAGTAAAGAAATAAAAAGGGAAATTTAAAAATTCTTAGAAACCAATGATGAAACATGATGACCCAAAACCTATGGGATGCAGCAAGAGCAGTTCTAAGAGGGAAGTTCATAGCAATATAATCTTATCTCAAGAAAAACATCAGATAGAAAACATCTAACTTTGCATCTAAAACAACTGGAAAAAGAAGAACAAAACCTCCCCAAAGTTAGTAGAAGGAAAGAAATCTTAAAGATCAGAGCAGAAATAAATGAAAAAGAAATGAATGAAACAGTAGTAAGGATTAATAAAACTAAAAGCTAGTTCTTCAAGAAGATGAACAAAATTGACAGACCAGTAGCCAGACTGATCAAGAAAAAGAAGAATCAAATCACTAAAATTAGAAGTGAAAAGGAGAGGTTATGACAGATATAAGAGACTATTACAAGCAACTGTATGCTAACAAAATGGACAACTTGGAAGAAATCGACAGATTTTTAGTAAAGTTCAAGCTTCAAAGACTGAATCAGGAAGAAATAGAAATTATGAACAAGTCAGTTATAGAAGCACAGAAATCAAAACTGATAAAAAAAAAAACTCTCCCCCAAACAAAAACACCTAGCCAGATCGCTTCCCAGGTGAACTCTGTCAAATATTTAGAGAAGAGCTAAGGCCTATACTTCTTAAACTCTTTCAAAACATTACAGAGAAAGGAACACTTCCAAACTCACATTCTATGAGGCCACCATCACCCTGATCCTAAAAACCAGATTAAAGACAGCACAAAAAGAGAAAATACAGGCCAGTATTACTGATGAACATAGATGCAAAAATCTTTAACAAATTCTAGCAAACAGAACTCAACAACACATTGAAAAGATCGTACACCATGGTCAAGTCCGGTTTATCTCAGGGATGCAAGGATTCCTTCATATATGCAAATTAATCAATGTGATATACACCATATTACAAATTGAAAGAGAAAACTCATACGATAATTTCAATAGATGCAGAAAAAGATTTTGACAAAATTCAGTACCCATTTATGATAAAAACTTCAAAAATGGGCAAAAAGGAACCAACCTCAACATAATAAAGCCCATATATGGTAAACCTACAGCAGACATTACTCTCAATGGTGTAAAACTGAAAACATTCTTTCTAAGTTCAGGAACAAGACAAGGGGCTACACTCTTGCCACTGTTACTCAGCAGACTTCCATAAGTCCTAACTACGGAAATCAGAGAAGAAAAAGAAGTCAAAGGAATCCAGAACAAGATTAAAGAAAAGAAGTAAAACTTCTTAACAGAAAAGAAGTAAAACTCTCACTGTTTGCTGATAAGATACTATACGTAGAAAACTCTAAAGATATTACCAGAAAATTACTAGAGATAATCAGTGAATTTAGTAAAGTCACGGGATACAAAATGAATACATAGATCACTTGTTCTTATACACTAACAATGAAAAATCAGAAAAAGAAATTAAGGAACCAATCCCATTTACCATTGCAACAAAAAAGAATAAAATATATAGAAATAAACCTACCTAAGGAGACAAAAGAGCTGTATGCAGAAAACTATAAAACACTGATAAAAGAAATAAGAAGACATAAACAGATGGAGAGATATTCTGTGTTCCTGAGCTGGAAGAATCAATATTGTGATTATACTACCAAATGCAATCTACAGATTTATTGTGATCCCTATCAAATTACCGATGGCATTTTTCAAGGAACTAGAAAGAAAATTTTCACAATTTGCTGGGGTCCAGCTCCAGTGGATCCAGGGTAATTTGAAGCGGGATAGAGTCAGCGTCCTAGGAATTAATTGCTTAATTAAAGATATAGAGGGAGATTAGAAAGAAATAGCATAGTAGGAAAATTAGTGGAGAAAAAGATGCTGAATAACTTGATTTACATGGGATACCAATAAATCTTCAAGACAAGAAGCTTGTACCACCTACGTAGGCCACCGGCGCCCACTTGAATATCAGCAGGTGCCCCGCCTTGGGCTCCCTCTCGTGTGGAACTTAAAAGTCAGGGCAAAATTAGCAGGCTTGGCGGGCACCCATGATCCAGATGGGAATTCAGCCAGAAAAATGGAGAACAAGAAAGAACGACATGGAGGAATCAGTCTTTCCAGAAACTGATCCGTTTTCTTTATTTTCAGGTTTGCTTATATACCTTTTTTACACATAGAGACAAATGGAAATTTTAAAGTCACGCGGGGTCAGCAGTCCTGACTTTTATCAAAATCAGGTGCTTCATATAAATGTATACACAAAGGTCTTAGGGGTTTTACATCATCTTCTGGCCATGAGGCCTGCTGACATTTTATGGCCCTTTCTGATAATGGTCAGTCAACCAGAAAGCTTATTTTTTTTCCAGGGGTGATTTTTTCTTAAACCAGGCGCCACCCTCCAAATAAAGTTGCATTCCTATAGGACGAGGGTGTATTGGGTTACAACCAAGAAAGGAATTTACTTAGCCCAAGGTTTAACATGATTAATCTTAAAGGTTAATACTTATTTCTCCTATATGCTAGTTATATTCATTATAAGGGCAGGGAATATGGAGATTTAGCAGCAAATATTGGCTCAACAAATGAAAAATCCTTCACCAATATAATTCCTAATCAACCCACTATACTAATAATTTCTAACTTCCTAAAAGAATCTGCCTTTAGTAAGTCTAAAACGTCTCGTGCCTCTCACGGTTGGGAGGCTGTGAGCAATCACATGTGGCCAGACGAACCTGTACAGGCAGGCTAGATAACCTTCAGAGGAGTTCATAACTTGAAACACTCTTGTCATACCTAGGAATTTTTATTAACTGGAGCTGTAGGTTAACTCCTTCTCCAAGAGAGGTGATGGGGGAGAGCCCCCCGTAAAGTGAGAGGTGTAGGTGAGAGCATAAAACAGTAAAGTAGGCAGACTTTGGTTTTGGGGGTAGATGCTTGGGAACAGGGGGTTTCCTGAGGCTCCATCCTGCCTTTGCGTATGCTGAAGTCTCCTTCCTCATGATCTTTGCCATGGACGGAGTTCCTCACGCTGACTCCCAGCAGCAGTTTATACGGAAACACAAGAGACCCTGAATAGCCAAAGTAATCTTGAGAAAGAAGAATGGAGCTGGAGAAAAGAGACACAGATGTAAAGAACAGACTTTTGGACTCTGTGGGAGAAGGCGAGGGTGGGGTGATCAGAGAAGAATAGCACTGGATCATGTAGATTACCATATGTGAAATAGATGACCAGTGCGAGTTCGATGCATGAAGCAGGCACTCAAAACCGGTTGTCTGGGACAGCCCAAGAAATTGGGTGGGGGAGGGAGGTGGGAGGGGGGGTTCAGGATGGGGGGACTTATGTACACCCATGGCTGATTCATGTCAGTGTATGGCCAAAACCACCACAATACTGTAAATTAATTTGCCTCCAATTAAAAAAAAAAAATGGAGCTGAAGAATCAACCTTCCTGACTTCAGACTATACTACAAAGCTATAGTCATCATGACAGTATGGACTGGTACAAAAAAAGAAATATAGACCAATGGAACAAGATAGAGAGCCCAGAGATAAACCCACACACCTATGGGTCCTTTGTTTTTTACGAAGGAGGCAGAAATATACAATGGGGCAAAGATAGCCTCTTCATTAAGTGGTGCAGGGAGAACTGGACAGCTACATGTAAAACAATGAAATTGGAACACTTCCTAACACCATAAACAGAAATAAACTAAAAATGGATTAAAGACCTACATGTAAGGCCAGAAACTATAAAACTCTCAGAGGAAAACATAGGCAGAACACTATGACATACATCATAGCAAGCTTCTCTGTGACCCACCTCCTAGAGTGATGGAAGTAAACAAGTGAGACCTAATTAAACTTAGAGGCTTTGCACAGCAAAAGAAACTATGAAGTGAAGTGAAGTGAAGTCGCTCAGTCACGTCCGACTCTCTGCGACCCCATGGACTGTAGCCTACCAGGCTCCTCTGTCCATGGGATTTTTCAGGCAATAGTCCTGGAGTGGATTGCCATTTCCTTCTCCAGGGGATCTTCCGAACCCAGGATCGAACTCGGGTCTCCCGCATTGTAGACAGACGCTTTACTGTCTGAGCCACCAGGGAAGTCCAAAAGAAACTATAAGTAAGGTGAAAAATGACCCTCAGAATAGTAGAAAATGAAACAACTGACAGGATTGGTTTCTAAAACATACAAGCAGCTCATGCAACTCAATACCAGAAAAGCAAACAATCCAATCAGAAAGTGGGCAAAAATCTAAACAGACATTTCTCCAAAGAAGACATACAGATGGCTAATAAACACATGAAAATACGCTCAGCATCACTCATTATTAGAGAAATGCAAATCAAAACTACAGTGAAATACCCCTCACACTGATCTGAATGTCCATCATCAAAAAATCTACAAACAATAAATGCTGGAGAGGGTATGGAGAAAAGGGAACTCTCTTGCACTGTTGGTAGGAATGCATATTGATACAACCACTATGGAAGACACTACGGAGATTCCTTAAAAATGGGGAATAACACTGCCGTTTGATCCAACAGTCCTATTACTGGACATATACCCTAAGAAAACCATAACTGAATAAAACATGGATCCCAGTGTTCATTGCAGCACTGTTTACAATAGCTAGTGCATGGAAGCAACCTAGATGTCCATTGACAGATGAATGAATAAAGAAGCTGTGGCTTGTGTGTATATATATATATATACACACACACAATATTATGTGTACCAGCCATATTACCCAGCCATGAAAAAGAACACTTGAGTCAGTGCAAATAAGGTGGATGAACCTAGAGCCTATTATATGGAGTGAAGTAAGTCAGAAAGAGAAAAAGATAATATTTTAATGCATATATATGGAATCTGGAAATATGGTACTGATGACCCTATTTGCAGGTCAGCAGTGGAGATGCAGACATAGAGAACAGACTTAGGGACATGGGGAGAGGGGAAGGAGAGGGTGGGGCAAGTGTAGGCAGTAGCGTGGAAATGCATGACACTACCGTATGTAAAGTGGATCCGTTCAGTTCAGGTGCTCAGTCGTGTCCGACTCTGCAACACCATGGACTGCAGCACGCCAGGCCTCCCTGTCCATCACCAACTCCCAGAGCTTACTCAAACTCATGTCCGTCGAGTCAGTGATGCCATCCAGCCATCTCATCCTCAGTTGTCCCCTTCTGCCTTCAGTCTTTCCCAGCATCAGGGTCTTTTCCAATGAGTCAGTTCTTCGCATCAGGTGGCCAAAGTTTTGGAGTTTCAGCTTCAGCATCAGTCCTTCCAATGCATATTCAGGACTGATTTCCTTTAGGATGGACTGGCTGGATCTCCTTGCAGTGGATAGCCAATGGCAATTTGTCCTATGATTCAGGAAACTCAAACCGGGGATCTGTGACAACCTAGAGGGTGTGGGAGGTGGGAGGGAGATTCAGGAGTGAGGAAACATACGTATACCTGTGGCTGATTCATGCTGATGTATGGCAGAAACCAACACAATATTGTAAAGCAATTATCCTTCAATTAAAATAAACTTTAAAAGAGAATAAGTGACAAAATAACATGGCTACAGAAAGTTGCAAAAAGTTTGCAGAAAAAGGAACATCTAAAAAGTCTTGGATTTGGTCAGGATTTTCTAAGGTTGGATTAAATTTAATCAGGGAAATGGATTTATTAATAGTAGGCTGATACAGACTGGATTTGCTTCTCTGTCTCACAAGAGAACAGAGTTTTCCTGGAATGCTGCTTTTGATAAAAGGTATCAGTTTCTGTGCCTTTGAAGTGAAGTGAAAGTCGCTCAGTCATTTCTGGTCCTTTGCGACCCCATGGAGAGTCCCTTGAATTCTCCAGGCCACAATACTGGAGTAGGTGGCCTTTTCCCTTCTCCAGGGGAGCTTCCCAGCCCGGGGATTGAATCCAGATCTCCTGCATTACAGGCAGATTCTTTACCAGCTGAGCCACCAGGGAAGCCCAAGAATACCTTTACAAGATCTCTATTTAGTCTTAAAATATTTTTTTCACCTTACCTCATTGTTTCACAGTGACTTATGATCCTATATAACCAAGTGTTTCAAAACTTTTTGAAGGCAGTTCCTGGCAGTCCCATGGTGAGGGCTCTGTGCTTGTGCTGCAGGGGACACGGGTTTGATTCCTGATCAGAGAAGTAAGATCTCACAAACTGCACAGAAATTTTTGACAGACTTCCCAAATGTGAAATTCTAATTAAAGTTCTTTTGATCTTCAACTGACTTCGGGGTGCTTCAAAGGGACCTAAGAGCATCCCAAAGAGAGATCCTAAACTAATTGGATTAACTTAGTATGTTAAATTACGTGGGAAACACTGTCCAGACTCACTGTTGCCTATGTTAGATAGATGGAATCATCAGACTCTTCTCAATTTTATGATAGCCACCAAACAAACAGGGGAGAGGGTTTGGGGTTCTTCTGCTGTCTAATGTCTTACCTTATTGTTTGTCCAAAAATCCCCTGTAGGAATACTCCCGCCTCTAGGAATTCAGTTCTTTTTTAATATAAATTCATTTTAGTTGTAGGTTAATTACTTTACAATATTGTATTGGTTTTGCCATACATCAACAAGAATCTGCCACAGGTATACACGTGTTCCCCATCCTGAGCCCCCCCTCCCTCCTCCCTCCCCGTACCATCCTTCTGGGTCATCTCAGTGCACCAGCCCCAAGCATCCAGTATCATGCATCGAACCTGGACTGCCGATTCATTTCATATATGATATTATACGTGCTTCAGTGCCATTCTCCCAAATCACCCCACCCTCTCCCTCTCCCACAGAGTCCAAAAGACTGTTCTATACATCTGTGTCTCTTTGCTGTCTTGCATACAGGGTTATCATTACCGTCTTTCTAAATTCCATATATATGCATTAGTATACTGTATTGGTGTTTTTCTTTCTGGCTTACTTCACTCTGTATAATAAGCTCCAGTTTCATCCACCTCATTAGAACGGATTCAAATGTATTCTTTTTAAAGGCTGAGTAATACTCCATTGTGTATATGTACCACAGCTTTCTTATCCATTCGTCTGCTGATGGACATCTAGGTTGCTTCCATGTCCTGGCTATTATAAGCAATGCTGCGATGAACATTGGGGTACACGTGTCTCTCTCAATTCTGGTTTCCTCGGTGTGTATGCCCAGCAGTGGGATTGCTGGGTCATAAGGCAGTTCTGTTTCCAGTTTTTTAAGGAATCTCCACACTGTTCTCCATAGTGGCTGTACTAGTTTGCATTCCCACCAGCAGTGTAAGATGGTTCCCTTTTCTCCACACCCTCTCCAGCATTTATTGCTTGTAGCCATTCTGACTGGTGTGAAATGATACCTCATTGTGGTTTTGATTTGCATTTCTCTGATAATGAGTGATTTTGAGCATCTTTTCATGTGTTTGTTAGCCATCTGTATGTCTTCTTTGGAGAAATGTCTATTTAGTTCTTTGGCCCATTTTTTTATTGGGTCGTTTATTTTTCTGGAATTGAGCTGCATGAGTTGCTTGTATATCTTTGAGATTAGTTGTCAGTTGCTTCGTTTGCTGTTATGTTCTCCCATTCTGAAAGCTGTCTTTTCACCTTGCTTATAGTTTCCTTTGTTGTGCAGAAGCTTTTAATTTTAATTAGATCCCATTTGTTTATCTTTGCTTTTATTTCCAGTATTCTGGGAGGTGGGTCATAGAGGATCCTGCTGTGATTTATGTCAGAGAGTGTTTTGCCAATGTTCTCCTCTAGGAGTTTTATAGTTTTTGGTCTTACATTTAGATCTTTAATCCATTTTGAGTTTATTTTTGTGTGTGGTGTTAGAAAGTGATCTAGTTTCATTCTTTTACAAGTGGTTGACCAGTTTTCCCAGCACCACTTGTTAAAGAGATTGTCTTTAACCCACTGTATATTCTTGCCTCCATTGTCGAAGATAAGGTGTCCATAGGTGTGTGGATTTATCTCTGGGCTTTCTATTTTGTTCCATTGATTTATATTTCTGTCTTTGTGCCAGTACCATACTGTCTTGATGACTGTGGCTTTGTAGTAGAGCCTGAAGTCAGGCAGGTTGATTCCTCCAGTTCCATTCTTCTTTCTCAAGATTACTTTGGCTCTTCGAGGTTTTTTGTATTTCCATACAAATTGTGAAATTATTTGTTCTAGCTCTGTGAAAAATACCGTTGGTAGCTTGATAGGGATTGCATTGAATCTATAGATTGCTTTGGGTAGTGTACTCATTTTCACTATATTGATTCTTCTGATCCATGAACATGGTATATTTCTCCATCTATTAGTGTCCTTTTTGATTTCCTTCACCAGTGTTTTATAGCGTTCTATATATAGGTCTTTAGTTTCTTTAGATAGATATATTCCTAAATATTTTATTCTTTTTGTTGCAATGGTGAATGGAATTGTTTTCTTAATTTCTCTATTTTTTCATTTTTAGTGTATAGGAATGCAAGGGATTTCTCTGTGTTGATTTTATATCCTTCAACTTTACTATATTCATTGATTAGCTCTAGTAGTTTTCTGGGGAGTCTTTAGGATTTTCTGTGTAGAGGATCATGTCATCTGCAAACAGTGAGAGTTTTATTTCTTCTTTTCCAGTTTGGATTCCTTTTATTTCTTTTTCTGCTCTGATTACTGTGGCCAAAACTTCCAAAACTATGTTGAATAGTAATGGTGAAAGTGGGCACCCTTGTCTTGTTCCTGACTTTAGGGGAAATGCTTTCAATTTTTCACCATTGAGGATAATGTTTGCTGTGGGTTTGTCATATATAGCTTTTATTATGGTGAGATATATTCTTTCTATTCCTGCTTTCTGGAGAGTTTTTATCATAAATGGATGTTGAATTTTGTCAAAGGCTTTCTCTGCATCTATTGAGATAATCATATGGCTTTTATTTTTCAATTTGTTAATGTGGTGTATTACATTGATTGATTTGCAGATATTGAAGAATCCTTGCATCCCTGGGATAAAGCCCACTTGGTCATGGTGTATGATCTTTTTAATGTGTTGTTGGATTCTGATTGCTAGAATTTTGTTAAGGATTTTTGCATCTATGTTCATCAGTGATATTGGCCTGTAGTTTTCTTTTTTTGTGGCATCTTTGTTAGGTTTTGGTATTAGGGTGATGGTGGCCTCATAGAATGAGTTTGGAAGTTTACCTTCCTCTGCAATTTTCTGGAAGAGTTTCAGTAGGATAGGTGTTAGCTCTTCTCTAAAATTTTGGTAGAATTCAGCTGTGAAGCCTTCTGGACCTGGGCTTTTGTTTGCTGGAAGATTTCTGATTACAGTTTCAATTTCCGTGCTTGTGATGGGTCTGTTAAGATTTTCTATTTCTTCCTGGTTCAGTTTTGGGAATTGTACTTTTCTAAGAATTTGTCCATTTCTTCCACGTTGTCCATTTTATTGGCATATAATTGCTGATAGTAGTCTCTTATGATCCTTTTTATTTCTGTGTTGTCTGTTGTGATCTCTCCATATTCATTTCTAATTTTATTGACTGATTTTTCTCTCTTTGTTTCTTGATGAGTCTAGCTAATGGTTTGTCAGTTTTATTTATCCTTTCAAAGAACCAGCTTTTGGCTTTGTTGATTTTTGCTATGGTCTCTTTTGTTTCTTTTGCATTTATTTCTGCCCTAATTTTCAAGATTTCTTTCCCTCTACTAACCCTGGGGTTCTTCATTTCTTTCCTTTCTAGTTGCTTTAGGTGTAGGGTTAGGTTGTTTATTTGACTTTTTCTTGTTTCTTGAGGTGTGTCTGTATTGCTGTGAACTTTCCCCTTAGCACTGCTTTTACAGTGTCCCACAGGTTTTGGGTTGTTGCATTTTCATTTTCATTCATTTCCATGCACATTTTGATTTCTTTTTGATTTCTTCTGTGATTTGTTGGTTATTCAGCAGCATGTTGTTCAGCTTCCATATGTTGGAATTTTTAATAGTTTTTTTCCTGTAATTGAGATCTAATCTTACTGCATTGTGGTCAGAAAAGATGTTTGGAATGATTTAAATTTTTTTGAATTTACCAAAGCTAGATTGATGGCCCAGGATGTGATCTATCCTGGAGAAGGTTCCGTGTGCGCTTGAGAAAAAGGTGAAATTCATTGTTTTGGGGTGAAATGTCCTATAGATATCAATTAGGTCTAACTAGTCTATTGTATCATTTAAAGTTTGTGTTTCCTTGTTAATTTTCTGTTTAGTTAGTTGATCTATCCATAGGTGTGAGTGAGGTATTAAAGTCTCCCACTATTATTGTGCTATTGTTGATTTCCCCTTTCATACTTGTTAGCATTTGTCTTACATATTGTGGTGCTCCTATGTTGGGTGCATATATATTTATAATTGTTATATCTTCCTCTTGGATTGATCCTTTGATCATTATGTAGTGTCCTTCTTTGTCTCTTTTCACAGCCTTTGTTTTAAAGTCTATTTTATCAGATATGAGTATTGCTACTCCTGCTTTCTTTTGGTCTCTATTTGCATGGAATATCTTTTTCCAGCCCTTCACTTTCAGTCTGTATGTGTCCCCTGTTTTGAGGTGGGTCTCTTGTAGACAACATATATAGGGGTTTTGTTTTTGTATCCATTCAGCCAGTCTTTGTCTTTTGGTCGGGGCATTCAATCCATTTACTTTTAAGGTAATTACTGATAAGTATGATCCCGTTGCCATTTACTTTATTGTTTTGGGTTCGAGTTTAAACACGCTTTTGTGTTTCTTGTCTAGAGAAGATCCTTTAGCATTTGTTGGAGAGCTGGTGTGGTCGTGCTGAATTCTCTCAGCTTTTGCTTATCTGTAAAGCTTTTGATTTCCCCTTCATATTTGAATGAGATTCTTGCTGGGTACAGTAATCTGGGCTGTAGGTTATTTTCTTTCATCACTTTAGGTATGTCTTGCCATTCCCTCCTGGCTTGAAGAGTTTCTATTGAAAGATCAGCTGTTATCCTTATGGGAAGCCCCTTGTGTGTTATTTGCTGTTTTTCCCTTGCTGCTTTTAATATTTGTTATTTGTATTTGATCTTTGTTAATTTGATTAATATGTGTATTGGGGTGTTTTGCCTTGGGTTTATCCTGTTTGGGACTCTCTGGGTTTCTTGGACTTGGGTGATTATTTCCTTCCCCATTTTAGGGAAGTTTTCAACTATTATCTCCTGAAGTATTTTCTCATGGTCTTTCTTTTTGTCTTCTTCTTCTAGGACTCCTATGATTCGAATGTTGGGGCATTTAACACTGTCCTGGAGGTCTCTGAGGTTGTCCTCATTTCTTTTAATTCGTTTTTCTTTTTTCCTCTCTGATTCATTTATGTCTAGGATTCTATCTTCTAATTCACTAATCCTATCTTCTGCCTCTGTTATTCTACTATTTGTTGCCTCCAGAGTGTTTTTGATCTCATTTATTGGATTATTCATTATATGTTGACTCTTTTTATTTCTTCTAGGTCCTTGTTAAACCTTTCTTGCAGCTTCTCAGTCCTTGTCTCCAGGCTATTTATCTGTGATCCCATTTTGATTTCAAGATTTTGGATCATTTTCACTATTGTTATTCAGAATTATTTATCAGGTAGATTCCCTATCTCTTCCTCTTTAGTTTGGTTTGGTGGGCATTTATCCTGTTTCTTTACCTGCTGAGTATTACTCTTTCTCTTCATCTTGTTTATATTGCTGAGTTTGGGGTGTCCTTTCTGTATTCTGGCAGTTTGTGGAGTTCTCTTTATTATGGAGTTTCCTCACTGTGGGTGGGGTTGTATCAGTGGCTTGTCAAGGTTTCTTGGTTAGGGAAGCTTGTATCGGAGTTCAGGTGGGTGGAGCTGGATTTCTTCTCTCTGGAGTGCAATGAAGTGTCCAGTAATAAGTTATGAGATGTCAGTGGTTTTGGAGTAACTTTGAGCTGCCTGTACATTGGAGCTCAGGGGTGTCTTCCTGTGTTGCTGGAGAATTTGCGTGGTATGTCTTGCTCTGGAACTTGTTGGCCCTTGGGTGGTGCTTGGTTTCAGTGTAGGTATGGAGGCGTTTGATGAGCCCCTGTCAATTAATGTTCCCTGGAGTCAAGAGTTCTCTGGTGTTCTCAGGATTTGGACTTAAGCCTCCTGCTTCTGGTTTTCAGTCTTATTTGTACAGTAGTCTCAAGACTTCTCCTTCTATAGAGCACCATTGATAAAACATATAGGTTAAAGATGAAAAGTTTCTCCACAGTGAGAGACACCCAGAGAGGTTCACAGAGTTACATGGAGAAGAGAAGCGGGAGGAGGGAGTTAGAGGTGACCCAAATGAGATGAGGTGGAATCAATAGAGGAGAGAGCAAGCTAGCCAGTAATCACTTCCTTATGTGCACTCCACAACTGGACTGCTCAGAGATGTTCACAGAGTTATACAGAGAAGAGAAGAGAGAGGAAGGAGACAGAGGTGGCCAAGAGGATAAAAGGGGGAATCAAAAGGAGAGAGACAGATCCAGCCAGTAATCAGTTTCCTAAGTGTTCTCCACCATCTGGAACACACAGAGATTCACAGAGTTGGGTAAAGAAGAGAGGGAGTAGAGAGGAGACACAGGCGACCTGGTGGAGAAAAAGGAGAGTCCAAAGGGGGAGAGAGCAGTCAAGCCAGTAATCTCGCTCCCAAGTAAAAACAGGTACTGAAGATTGGGTTCTTAAAGGTACAAAATTGATAACAAATACCAAAAAGCAAAGATTAAAAATCTAGAGTAGAGTTTGGAATTTCAAAAATACAATATTAAAGAAAGGAAGAAAAAAAAGACAGAGAAAAAGAAAAAGTCACAAAAATTATTAAAAAAATATATATATGTGAAGTTTGCTTTAAAAAATAGAGTCTTTTTTGCAAAATAATAGTAGGTTATAGAATTGAAAATTAAAGGAATAATAGAGGACTTAAAAATTTTAAAAATAAAAAAAGAATGATTGTAAAAATAGTAAAAATATATCTAGGACTTTCTCTGGTGGTGTTGTGGGCATTGTGGGGTCAGTTCATTTTCAGATAGTTCCTTGGTCTGGCTTATATTTCTCAAGATCTATAGGTCCCTTTCTATGTAGTTGGTACTAACAACAGGGTTTTAATCTATTGCACCTGTCACTTCCAAAGCAGTTCCTTCTGTTTTAGCTTCTTCTGCTTGCTGGTCTCTTCAGTGTCTGATTTCCGCCCTGACACAAAGGGGGCGGTGGTGGACGCTTTTTCAGGCTCACTGGTTCAGTCGCGCTGTGGGGAGGGGAGGGCCGCTGCAAGCAAATGGTGCTGGCGTGTGCTCGCAGCGCCGCAGCCACCCGGGCCTGCCCCCGCTCGCGGGGCGCGTGCCCTCCCTGCCCACAGCGCTCAGGCTCTAGGTTGCTCCACTGGAACCGTCCGAGGCCGGCCCTGGGCTGCATGCAGCTCCCAGGTCTAAGCCGCTCAGGTTCAGGCACTCGGTAGTCCTCAGAGGCACAGATTTGGTTGGGCCTGCATTTTGTGCCCTTCCCAGGTCCAAGCAGCTCAGGTGATGAGGTGTTTGGCGAGCGCGGTCGCTGCAACTTATCCCCTCCCCTGTCCCTACTGCTCGGTTTTCTCAGTATATAACCGGTGCACCTTCTCAGTTGGATGTTGACCGTCCAGAACCCCAAGAAGTCTTAGCAAAGAAGCCTGCTTACAGTTTTGTAGATAATGTCTCTCTGGGGCTGCGATTGCCCCCTTCCAGCTCTGGCTGACTGTGACCGGAGGGGGGAAGGTCTGCAGCCGGCTATCTCTGTTCAGTCCTTTGTTCTATGCGCAGGCCTGGTGGTGTCTTAGGTTAGGGCTGGCTTTTTGCATGGTAGTTATCCCACAGTCTGGTTTACTAGCCCAAGTTAGTTCGCTCAGATTGCCCTCGGGGCATTCAGGCTAGATCCTTACTCTAAGCAATGCAGCCCGTGCCTCCCTGCCCAGCCCCTGCTTGCTAGTGGTGGGTGCAGGCGTCTACGCTGCTTCTCCGCTGGGGAGTTACCATTGGGCTCGTAATCTGTGGGTTTTATTTATTTATTTATTTATTTTTCCTCCCTGTTATGTTGCCCTCTGTGCTTCCAAGCCTCTCCACAGACTCGGCAGTGAGAGTGTTTCCTGGTGTTTGGGAACTTCTCTCTTTTAAGACTCCCTTCCAGGAACGGAGCTCCATCCCTACCTCTTTTGTCTTTTTTGTCTTTTATATTTTTTCCTACCTCCTTTCGAAGACAATGGCCTGCTTTTCTGGGTGCCTGATGTCCTCTGCCGGCATTCAGAAGCTGTTTTGTGGGATGTACTCAGCGTTTAAATGTTCTTTTGGTGAATTTGTGGGGAGAAAGTGGTCTCCCCGTCCTATTCCTCCACCGTCTTAGGACCGCCTCCCTAGGAATTCAGTTCTTGACCCCCATGGCATTTTCCTTTGCTCCCAATTCCAGTTCCTCCTTTTGCTAGGACCCACTTCACTTCAGGCCTTGGCCGCCCGTATACTGCTTTGGACAGCCTTTTAGGTGGATGCTGCCTAGGAGCCCACATTATAAACTTTGTAGATGCTCAGTCTCAAGGAAGACACCTCGAGCATAAGGAAACTTACTATAGGGCATAGGCTTTAAAGACACAGACCCCCTCAGGCAGAGTCCTGACAGTGCCCTGGTACAAACCTCCCCCTGCCCATGACCCTTGTGAAAGAGGCCAAGTCAACCAGCGATGTCTAGTTAGACGTCCAGTTAATCAGAGACTCTCCAGTTGGGAGAGTAGAGGACACTCAAAATCCCACTGGGTAAGAAGGGAATTTGGAGGACACTCCGACCCACTTCCGGCAAAAGCCTCCTAGTAAATGTCTCTGCGATGCTGAAATTCGTTTCTAGGAATGCTCTTTACTGGTTGCATTCTACTCAACATGGGAGGATCCTCTTCTAAGCTAGGAGCCCATTTGAGACTATAATTCCTTGGAGGGAGCAAAAGCCAAGGAACCACATACTCCAATGTGTATTAGAAGGGATGAGAAAGTATATAATAAAGGCCAGTTGATTATAAAATGTTTAAAGGAGTGAACCAAGAAGAAAAAGAAAATTCAGCTCTCTTTCAGGGACAGCTTATGAACCTTTTAGAAACTTTAGTAACATTGATTCTCCTACTCCTGAGTGTCAACCTCTGCTTCTACAACATTTTATCAGCCAGTCCAACCCTGAGATTATGCCCACAAAACCCCTAGAGGTAGGTAGCCTTTGTGGTACTTAATAATCGAGATCAAGTTGAGGAGGAAGAAAGAACCAATGTGAAAATAGGCAGACCAGGGTTCATGCTTAACTGACAGCTGTTGCTGTCCTAATCTCTCATACTGGGCCTCTCCTCTAAAAGCTGTACATTGAGTGGTGTCAGTCATGCCTTGCAACCTCAGGGCTACCCAAGGGAGCCAAGGAAATTTAAACATTCATTTGAAGGTAAACCAGCAAGGGATTTCCTTTCCATCCTTGGCTTGGCAGGATGGCACCAGCAAAGAGGGGCAGCAAGAAGAAGGGCTGGTCTGCCATCAATAAGGTAGTTACCAGAATATACTATTAACATTCACTAGCATATCCATGGAGCAGGTTTTTAAAGCGTGCCCCATAGGCACTCAGAGAAATCCAGAAAGTTTCCATGAAGGAGATGGGAACCCCAGATGTATGCGTTGACACCAGGTTCAACAAAGTTGCCTGGGCCAAAGGAATAAGAAATGTCCCATATTGTATCTGTGTGTGGTTGTCCTGAAAATATAATGAAGATTCACCAAAGAAGCTCTATATGTTGGTTACGTATGTACCTGTCACCACTTTCAAAATGTACAGGTAATGTGGATGAGAACTAACTGCTCATTGTCTAGTAAAGTTATTAAACCATAAAACAAAAAACCCAGCAAGGGCTTCAAATGCAAGTCAGCTGGCCACTGGGCCTGTACATATCAGAAAGGAGTCCCCTGGTCCATGTCCAGACTGGTCCATGCCCAGTCTTCAAACACGCTTCCAAGGTTATTGGAAGTGGGACCTTTCCTGGTTCAAAGGGGAAGAGGATGCCCATTCCTGAGGTGGCCATGCTAGGTGACCGAGGAAGCCTGGTACCTTCCTCCCACATAAGATATGTCTCCACTGAGGAGCCCTGGGTGGTTTTTGATGTAGCAGGTGAGAAAATCTTTTTTTTTTTTTTTTTTTACTTGATACAGAAGCTACTCACTCTGTCCTAACCTCTCATACTGGGCCTCTCCTCTAAAAGCTATACATTGAGTGATGTCGTGGAAAGCCTTGCTCCCATTACTTCATGGGGCCTTTTCACTCGCCAATTTGAACAGTGGCTTCACATGCCTTTTTAGTTGTGCCTGAGTGTCCTACCCCTTGGAGAAGAAAATGGCAGTCCATTCCCGTATCCTTGCCTGGAGACTCCCATGGACAGAGGAGCCCAGTGGGCTACAGTCCACGAGGTCACAAAGAGTTGGACACGACTGAGCAGCTGCATAGCAGCAGTCCTGCCCCACCACTGGGGGAGAGACCGCGTGGGCTCCTTCAGAGCCACGTTATGATTAGGAGGCACCAGGTAGCCCCTTTTCTTGACTCTAAATCAGCTCGAGAAACAAGGGCTTGTTCCCAGCCATATTCTACACACAGTAAACCCCACAGTCTGAGACAAAGGAATCCCTGGGAAGGCTATAAATGCCCAACCTGTAAAAACTAGCTTTAAGGCAGAAGTCGCTTATTCTGACAAGAGACAGTATCCCATAAAGTTGGAAGGAAAAAGGATTTGCAGCCTTCATAGATAAATTCTTAAAACATGGCCTCTTAGTGCCCTGTCAGTCTCCCAGCAATACCCCTATTCTGCCAGTTGTTAAGTCAAATGGGGAATATCAAATGGAACAAGACCTTAGAGCAATAAGTGATGCAGTGGCCCCTGGACATCGCCTCTTGGCCCATCCTTATATTAGTCAAGATTCCTAGAGATGCCTAATGGTTTACTGTGGTTGACCTCCAGAACGCCTTCTTCTTTCACCCCAGTTCATTGCTCATCACAGTCTCTTTGCCTTTGAGTGGACTAACCCTTACTCAGGCCAAATGCAAGAATATACCTGGACAGTATTGCTTCAGGGGTTTCAGGACAGCCCACACTTGTTCTCCCAGGCCCTAGGAAAGGAACGGAAGGAAATACACCTAAAAGAAGGATGATTCTACAGTGTGTGGATGATATGTTAATATGTAGCCCCACAATGGAGAACTCGTATCAGAATACCATTGAAGTCCTTGATTTCCCTGAGGCCTGGGACTAAAGGGTCTCCCACATAAAGGCACAAATCTCAAAGCAATAGTTTAAATATCTGGGATATGTTATAAACTCTGGAAGTAGACAGTTATTTCCAGATAGAAAACAAGCTATATTAGGCCTAAACATCCCAAAGATAAACATATTTGTACCTTCTTAGGCATGGTAGAATTTTGTGGAATTTAAATTCCAGGATTTAGTCCAATCTTTATGAAGCCACTAAATGCCCAGATACAGAACCATTACTTTGGACTGTGGAACAAGAAGAGGCTTTTAGTAATATCAAACAGGTCCTCACCTGAGCTCTTATTCTGGGCCTCCCTTTATTTGTTTGCTTAACTTTTTATTTTATATTGGAGTATGCTGCTACTAAGTCGCTTCAGTCGTGTCCGACTCTGTGCGACCCCATAGACGGCAGCCCACCAGGCTCCCCGTCCCTGGGATTCTCCAGGCAAGAACACTGGAGTGGGTTGCCATTTCCTTCTCCAGTGCATGAAAGTGAAAGTGAAATCACTCAGTCTTGTCCGACTCCTAGTGACCCCATGGCCTGCAGCCTCTCAGGCTCCTCTGTCCATAGGATTTTCCAGGCAAGAGTACGGGAATGGGTTGTCATTGCCTTCTCCAATATTGGAGTATAGGTAATTAATAATGATGTGTTAGTTTAAGGTATATAGCAAAGTAATTCAATTATACACATATCTGTTTCTTTTCAAATTCTTTCCCATTTAGATTGTTGTATAATATTGAGCAGGAGACAGCGATCAAGACCATCCCCATGGAAAAGAAATGCAAAAAGCAAAATGGCTGTCTGGGGAGGCCTTACAAATAGCTGTGAAAAGAGAGGTGAAAAACAAAGGAGTAAAGGAAAGATATAAGCATCTGAATGCAGAATTCCAAAAAATAGCAAGAAGAGATAAGAAAGCCTTCCTCAGCGATTAATGCAAAGAAATAGAGGAAAACAACAGAATGGGAAAGACTAGAGATCTCTTCAAGAAAATTCGAGATACCAAGGGAACACTTCATGCAAAGATGGGCTCGATAAAAGACAGAAATGGTATGGAACTAACAGAAGCAGAAGATATTAAGAAGAGGTGGCAAGAATACACAGAAGAACTGTACAAAAAGACCCGGATAATCACAATGGTGTGATCACTCATCTAGAGCCAGACATCCTGGAATGTGAAGTCAAGTGGACCTTAGAAAGCATCACTACGAACAAAGCTAGTGGAGGTGATGGAATTCCAGTGGAGCTATTTCAAATTCTAAAAGATGATGCTGTGAAAGTGCTGCACTCAATATGCCAGCAAATTTGGAAAGCTCAGCAGTGGCCACAGGACTGGAAAAGGTCAGTTTTCATTCCAATCCCAAAGAAAGGCAATGCCAAAGAATGCTCAAACTCCCGCACAATTGCACTCATCTCACACCCTAGCAAAGTAATGCTCAAAATTCTCCAAGCCAGACTTCAGCAATACATGAACCATGAACTTCCTGATGTTCAAGTTGGTTTTAGAAAAGGCAAAGGAACCAGAGATCAAATTGCCAACATCCGCTGGATCATGGAAAAAGCAAGAGAGTTCCAGAAAAACATCTATTTCTGCTTTATTGACTATACCAAAGCCTTTGACTGTCTGGATGACAATAAACTGTGGAACATTCTGAAAGAGATGGGAATACCAGACCACCTGACCTGCCTCTTGAGAAATCTGTATGCAAGTCAGGAAGCAACAGTTAGAACTGGACATGGAACAACAGACTGGTTCCAAATAGGAAAAGGAGTACATCAAGGCTGTATATTGTCATCCTGCTTATTTTAACTTATATGCAGAGTACATCATGAGAAACGCTGGCCTGGAAGAAACACAAGCTGGAATCAAGATTGCCAGGAGAAATATCAATAACCTCAGATATGCAGATGACACCACCCTTATGGTAGAAAGTGAAGAGGAGCTAAAAAGCCTCTTGATGAACGTGAAAGAGGAGAGTGAAAAAGTTGGCTTAAAGCTCAACATTCAGAAAACGAAGATCATGGCATCCAGTCCCATTACTTCATGGGAAATAGATGGGTAAACAGTGGAAACAGTGTCAGACTTTAATTTTGGGGGCTCCAAAATCACTGCAGATGGTGACTGCAGCCATGAATTTGAAAGACACTTACTCGGAAGAAAAGTTATGACCAACCTAGATAGCATCTTCAAAAGCAGAGACATTACTTTGCCGACTAAGGTCCATGTAGTCAAGGCTATGGTTTTTTCTGTGGTCATGTATGGATGTGAGAGTTGGACTGTGAAGAAGGCTGAGCACCGAAGAATTGATGCTTTTGAACTGTGGTGTTGGAGAAGACCCTTGAGAGTCCCTTGGACTGCAAGGAGATCCAACCAGTCCATTCTGAAGGAGATCAGCCCTGAGATTTCTTTGGAGGGAATGATGCTAAAGCTGAAACTCCAGTACTTTGGGCACCTCATGCGAAGAGTTGAGTCATTGGAAAAGACTGATGCTGGGAGGGATTGGGGGCAGGAGGAGAAGGGGATGACAGAGGATGAGATGTCTAGATGGCATCACGGACTCAAGGGACGTGAATCTGAGTGAACTCCGGGAGTTGATGTTGGACAGGGAGGCCTGGCGTGCTGTGATTCATGGGGTCGCAGAGTCTGACACGACTGAGCGACTGAACTGAACTGATAATATTGAGCAGAGTTCTATGTGCTATACAGTAGGTCCTTGTTGGTGAACCATTTAAAATGTAGCAGTATGTACATGTCATTCCTAAACTCCCTAACTATCCCTTTCCCCTTCTTCCCCAACCCTAGTTTCTTCTCTAAGTCTATGAGTCTGTTTGTAAATAAGTTCATTTGTATAATATTTTTTTTAGATTCCACATATAAGCAATATCATATGATACTTCACTTTTCTAACTTACTTCACTCAGTATGGTAGACTTAGGTCAATCCATGTTGCTGCAAATAGCATGTTTTCATTCTTTTAAAATATTTATTTTTATTTTTGGCTGTGCTAGGTTTTTGTTGCTGGATATATGCCCAGGAATGGGATTGCAGGATGATATGGTAGCTCTGTTTAGTTTTTTAAGGAACCTCCATACTTTTCTCCACAGTGGCTGTACCAGTTTACATTCCCGTCAGTGGTGTAGGAGAATTCCCTTCCCTCCACATCCTCTCCAGCATTTATTTGTGGATTTTTGACAATAACCATATTCACTGGTGTGAGGTGATATCTCAATGTAGTATTTTTCTGCATTTCCATAATCAGTGATGTTGAACACCTTTTCACGTGCTCGTGGCCATCTTTGTGTCTGTCTCTGGAGAAATGTCTATTAGATCTTCTGCCTGTTTTTTCATTGAGTTGTTTGTTTTGAGGATGTTGAGCTGCATGAGCTGTTTGTAAATTTTGGAGACTAATTCTTTGTCAGCCACATCACTTGCAAACGTTTTCTCTCATTCTGTGTGTTGTCTTTTCATTTTGTTTATGGTTTCCTTTGGTGTGAAAAAGCTTTCGAGTTTAATTATATCCTGTGTGTTTATTGTTATTTTTTTATTTCCATTACTCTGGGAGACAGATCAAAAAGATATTGCAGCAATTTACGTCAGAGAGTGTTCTGCCTATGTTTTCCTCTAAGAGTTTTATAGTGTCTGGTCTCACATTTAGGTCTTTAGTCTCATTTTGAACTTAGAATATTGTAATTTAATTTTTTTACATGTAGCTGTCCAGTTTCCGAGTACCAGTTATTGAAGAAACTGTCTTTCCTTAATTGTTCAGTCTTGTCCCCAGGGTCACAGATTGATTGACCATAGGTGTGTGGGTTTATTTCTGGGCTTCCTGTCTTGTCCCATTGATCTAGATTTCTGTTTTGGTGCCAGTATCATACTGTTTTGATGACTATAGCTTTGTACTATAGTCTGAAGTCAGGGAGCCTGATTCCTCCAGCTCTGTTTTTCTTTTGAGGTTGCTTTGGTTCTTCGGGGTCTTTTGTGTCTCCATACCAATTTTAAGAATTTTTTTAAAATTCTAGTTCTGTGAAAAATGCTGTTGGTAATTTGAAAGGAATTGCACTGAATCCATAGATTGCCTTGGGAGTACAGTCATTTTGACAGTGCTGATTCTTCCAGTCCAAGAACACGGCGCATCTCCCCATCTATCTGTGCCATCTCCAGTTTGCTTCATTGGTGTCTCATAGTTTTTGAAGCACAGGTCTTCTGTCTCCTTCAGTAGGTTTATTTCTAGGTATTATATTCTTTGTGATGTGTTGGTAAATGGGATTGTTTCTTTAATTTCTCTTTCTAATCTTTCATTGCTAGTATATAGAAAAACAATAGATTTCTGTGTATTAATTTTGTAATCTATAACTTTGCCAAATTCATTGATGAGTTCTAGTAGTTTTCTGGTAGTATCTTAAGGATTTTCTATGTATAAGTATCATGTCATCTGCAAATAGTGACCGTTTAACTTCCTTTCCAATTTGGATTCATCTTATTTCTTTTTCTTTTCTGATTGCCATAGCTAGGGCTTCCAAAACTACGCTGAATAAAAGTGGTGAGAGTGGAAATCTTTGTCTTGTTCCCGATCTTAGAGGAAATGCTTTCAGCTTTTCACTGTTGTGACCTTTATTATATTGAGATATTTTCCCTCTATGCCCTCTTTCTGGAGAGTTTTCCTTATAAATAGGTGTTGAATTTTGTCAAAACTTTTTCTGCCTCAGTTGAGATTATTACAGTTTTTAACTCTTCAGTTTGTTGATGTGGTATGTCACACTGACTGATTTGCAGATACTGAGAAATCCATGCATCCCTAGGATAAATCCCACATGATCATGGTGTATGATCCTTTTATGAATTTTTGGATTCAGATTGCTAGTATTTTGTTGAGGATTTTTGCATCTATGTTCATTAGTGATATTGGCCTGTAATTTTCTTTCTTTCTTTTTTTTTTTTTTTTTGATGGTATGTTGGTCTGGATTTGTTTTCTTTTTTACATATTGAACTATTTCAACATTTAGTTTCATTTTAAAATTAAAATTATTGGACAATTTTTTGCAATTTAAAATTCATTATTAGAGGTGAGGAAAACATTAATAAGCCATTAGTTATTGACAACAAATAAAATTATCAACCATGCATTTAAAAAAGCCATGTTAAAGAGTAAAAAGTTTCAATTATACTATTTAACCAAAGGAAATCTGCTTTACCTCTTTGTTTCTAATTATAACATTTTCATTTTGACATAATTTACACCTTTTTCACCCAATTAATACAGTGTAAACAAAATTTTTCCAAATTTTAAGACTTTACCATTTATGACAAATGACATAACTGTAACTCTCTAAAAGTTCCTTAAAAGAAATTTGAAATTTTAATTTTCACTGTGAACCTGTCTGATCAAAAAGTAAAGGACATCACTACCACATGAATTAAAATAAATAATGGAATAAAAACAAAAGCGGTATCTGTATAATCAGCAAATTATCTGATAAGACATTTTAACTACTTCACATTTCTGCTTAGCACAAGTGAGAATAAACTGGTTCCAAGGTACTACAAGGCTTGGCATTTTTCCTCTTAAGCTTTAAATCATAGTGTTACTCTACTCAAGTACTCTCTAAGAAAATGGCAGTGTTCATAAGTACAAAAATTATTATACCCAGTAGGTGGTATTCTACATAGTTAAGATAACAAGAGAATTCTTTATAAAATTAGATTTTTAAAATGCAGAATATCTGGTAATTACCAGTATCTCAAAAGCAAAAATGAGAAAAATACAGAAAATAGAAGTACTCATTGAACAATATTTCGCTTTGAGGAAACCAGAAAAGATTTTATTCCAAGAAATAAGTAATAATGATGAGATGTAACACATCATATATCTTTGAAGCCAAACCACGCTTTTCTGCTCAGAACAATTCTGATTTTTACATTCTTAATCTCCTTTGTCCGGAACAGGGCCCCATTTGAAGTCATTATTTGAATAGAATTCATAATCTAACGCCACTTTTCTCCACAGGATGTTTTCATTTTAGTATTTATACAAAAGCTGCAAAAGGCAAATGAAAGTCAGTTATAAGAATTTGTAGCATAATAAATGCCACTTACAGTAACTGTCAACAGACTTCTATACAGAAGCCAAAAAGTTGCTACAGTACAGGTGAGAACTAACACGATTCCTCCGTACACTCAGACTTCGTTTAGTCATGCCATCAGAAGTCCAAAAGGAAACCTTAATGGGTCCTTTCAAAGATGCATAATTTTCCAAACAATTTTCCTCTGGACACACAGCCTGTACATTCCTTCAATCCTTTTTAGTCGTTTAGCTTTTGCAATATTTTCTTGACTTTTTAAAAATTTCTTTTGCTCCTTTTTCCTGGCCTCAATCATCCTGGCCGGTTTCCAAGACCGCACGGCGCTTACTGGAAACGGTGGCGTCAGAGCCAGCTTAACTGTTGCAGGACTTCCCTGGTGGCTCAGACAGTAAAGCGTCTGTCTACAATGCGGGAGACCCAGGTTTGATCCCTGGGTCGGGAAGATCCCCTGGAGAAGGAAATGGCAAATCCACTCCAGGACTATTGCCTGGAGAATCCCATGGACAGAGGAGCCTGGTAGGCTACAGCCCACGGGGTCGCAGAGAGTTGGACACGACTGAGCGACTTCGCTTCACTGAGGAAGCCATATGGGTCCTTTGCAGCCCATTCCACAACGTACTCAGCCCAAGCCTTTAAATGAAACATCTTTGTGGAGGCCTTATGCTTGAGTAGAGATCTCTAATTTTGTCCTGGGATTAGCAGCCAGTCACAATTTCAGATGACCTTTGGTTGGCTGTCTTTTTCTTTAACTCTACCAATACAGTTCTGAGAGAAGGCTTAAATTCTATATACTCCCATGCACCTCAATTTTGGACCCTGAGTGCAAGCGCCCTCCACACCAAGGAATAAATATTATTCTTCTTCCTTCCTAAAATAATTGGCCAGACTTGATCTTTGGACCAGAGCCGCAGGGCGCCTGAAGCTGAGGGCGCCTCACAGCCACCCGCACTTTCCCTTCCATGTGCGTTCCCCTCGCTCACTCTTCCTTCCTCCCCGCACCTCGCGGCCTCGCTTCCCCTGACCCTGCACGCTGGCGGCAGCGGCTGGCGGGGCTCGAGCAGCCGGCGTCCCGGACGGCGTCGTCCCACCTCACCCTGGGCTGCCGCGCGGCGCCGCGGCCCTCTCCGCTGAGCACCGGGGCCAAAGAGCCGCACCGGCCTCCACCCGCCCCCTGCATCTCACGGGCCATGGTGGGTTCGGACCCCCACTCCCGACTCACTGCTTGGTCTAGTTTGGGTATAAGGGTAATGGTGGCCTCATAGTCTAAGTTCAGGAGTTTTCTTTCCTCTGCAATTTTTGGAACAGTTGTAAAAGGATAGGTTTTAGCTCTCCTCTAAATGTTTAATAGACTTTGCCTTCACAGCAGTCGGGCTCTGGTTTGTTGAGAGTTTTTAAAAATGGTTTCAATTTCAGTGCTTGTGATTGGTGTGTTCATATTTTCTGTTTCTTCCTGGTTCTGTCTTGGGAGACTATACCTTTCTGAGAATTGTGTCAATTTCTTCCAGGTTGTCCATTTTATTGGCATACAGTTACTTATCCTAGTTTCTTATAACCCTTTGTATTCCTATAGAGTCAGTTGTAACTTCTCTTTTTCATTTCTAATTTTATTGTTTGAAGCCCTCTCCCTTTTTTCTTGATGAATCTGGCCAAAGGTTTATAAATTTTATTTTTCGAAGAACTAGCTGTTATTTCATTGATCCTTTCTGTTGTTTACTTCATCTCTTTATTTCTGCTCCAATCCATGATTTCTTCCTTCTACTAACTTTAGGTTTTATTTGTTATTTCTCTAGTTGCTTTAGGTATAAGTTTAGGTTGTCTATTTGAGGTTTTTCTTGTTTTCTGAAGATTGCATTGCTATAACCTTTCCTCTTTCAACTGCTCTTCATGTATCCCATAGGTTTTGTCTGATTGATTTTCTGTTGTTTTTTTTTTTAGTTTGTTTTTGGTGATGTCATGTGACATGTGGAAACTCATCCCATAGATTTTGGATCATTGTGCTTTCATTTTTGCTTGTCTCTGAGTGTTTTTTATCTCCTCTATGATTTCTTCAGGGACCTGTTAGTTGTTTAGTAGCATATTGTTTAGCCTCCACTAAACTCCACTGTTTGTGTGTTTTACAGCTTTTTTCTTGTAATCTACTTCTAATCTCATAGTGTTATGGTCAAAAAAGAGGATTGATATTTCAGTTTTCTTAAATTTATTGAGGCTCATTTTGTGGCCCAATATGTGGTCAATCCTGGAGAATGTTCAGTGTGTACACAAGAAGAATGTGTCTTCTGCTGCTTTTGGATGGAACGCTTTATAGATATCAAGTCCATCTGATCTGATTTAAGGAAGGCCTGTTTCCTTATTGATTTTTCTGTCTGGATGGTGTGTCCATTGATGAAAGTGGTGCGCTGAAGGCTCCCACTATTATTGTGTTACTGTCAATTTCTCCCTTTATGGTGGTTAGTATTTGCCTTATATACTGAGGTACTCTTGTGTTGGGTTCATATGTACTTAAAATTGTTTTATCTTCTTGGATTGATCCCTTGATCATTATGTAGCATCCTTGTCTTCTGTAACAGTCTTTATTTTAAAGTCTGTTTTATCTGAAATGAATATTGTTATTCCACCTTTGTTTTGATTTCCATTTGCATGGAATACCTTCTTCCATCTCATCACTTTTAATCTGTATGTGTCTCTAGGTCTGAAATTGGTCTCTTGTAGACAGCATGTATATGGGTGTTGTTTTTGTATCTGTTCAGCCAGTCTGTCTTTTGTCTCATGCATTTAATCCATTTACATTTAAGGTAATTATTGATATGTATGTTCCTATTGCCATTTTTTAAATTATTGTGTGTTTTTTTAATAGGTCTTTTTAGTCCTTTCCGCTTTCATTCTCTTGTGGTTTGATGACCATCTTTAATGTTATGTTTGTTTTTTTCTTTTTTGTATGTGTATCTCTTGTAGTTTTGGCATTAGCTGTTCCCATGATGGTTTGATATGTACAAGGTTATTTTAAGTTGCTGGTCTCTTTCCCACCTAGAGAAGTTTCTTTAGCATTTATTGCAAAGCTGGTCTGGTGGTGCTGAATTCTCTTAGCTTTTGTTTGGCGGTAAAAATAGAATTTCCCTTTCAGATCTGAATGAGGGCCTTGCTGGGTGGAGTATTCTTAGTTGTAGGTTCTTCACTTTCATCATTTTAAATATATCATGCCAGTCCTTTCTGGCCTACAAAATTTCTGCTGAAAAACCAGATGATAACCTAATGGGAGTTCCCCTGTATGTTATTTGTTAGTTTTTCCCTTATTGCTTTTAGTATTTTTTCTTTTCTTTAATTTTTTTTTTTTCTATTTGATTGCTTCATGTCCCAGCATGTTCCTCCTTGGGTTTATCCTGTCTGTGACTTTCTGCACTTTCTGGACTTGGCTGACTGTTTCCTTTCCCACGTTAGGGAAGTTTTCAGCTATTAATTCTTCAAATAATTTCTCAGGTCTCTTCTCTCTCTCTTCTCTTTCTGGGATTCCTATAATGCAAATGTTGGTGTGTTTAATGTTGCCCGAGAGGTCTCTTAGACTGTCTTCATTTCTTTCCATTCTTTTTTCATTATTCTGTTCTGTGGCTGTGATTTCTACCACGCTGTCTTCCAGGTTACTTATCTGCTCTTCTGCCTCAGTTATTTTGCTATTAATTCCTTCTAGTGTATTTTTCAATTCAGTTATTGTATTGTTCATCTTTGTTTGTTCTTTAATTCTTCTAGGTCTTTGTTAAACATTTCTTACATGTTTTCAATTCTTGTCTCGCTCCTTTTTCTGAGATCTTGAGTCTTTTTCACTATCATTATTCTGAATTCTTTTTCTGGAAGATTCCTTAACTCCACTTCACTTAGTTGTTTTGGGGGTTTTATCTTTTTCTTCATCTGTGACGTATTCCTCTGCCATTTCATTTTGTCTAACTTTCTGTGATTGTGTTTTCCGTGTTGCAGACTGCAAAACTGAGGTTCTTCCTTTTGCTGTCTCATCTCTGATGGATGAGGCTATGAAAGAGGTTTGTGCAAGCTCCCAGGTGGGATGGACTGATGATAGGGCTGTGTCTTATCACATTGGTTGGCAGGGCTGTGCTCCATAAAACATTAATCTCTGTCTGCTGATGGGTGGGACTGTGTTCCCTTCCTATTGGTTTGGCCTGAGGCAGTGCAGTACTGGCGGAGAGGCAATGGCACCCCACTCCAGCACTCTTGCCTGGAAAATCCCGTGGGCAGAGGAGCCTGGTAGGCTGCAGTTCATGGGATCGCAAAGAGTTGGACACGACTGAGCAACTTCTTTCACTTTTCACTTTCATGCATTGGAGAAGGAAATGGCACCCCACTCCAGTGTTCTTGCCTGGAGAATCCCAGGGACGGGGGAGCCTGGTGGGCTGCCGTCTATGGGGTCGCACAGAGTCGGACACAACTGAAGCGACTTAGCAGCAGCAGTGCAGTACTGGAGCCTCAGGCTGTTTTGTGGGCAAATGGTGGCCTCCTGGAGGGTTCATGCCAATGAGTGCTTCCCAGAACTGCTGCTGCCAGTGTACATGTCCCCACAGTGAGCCACAGCTACCCCTTGTCTCTGCAAGAGACTCCAATACTAGCAGGTAGGACTGGCCCGTTCTCTTATGTGGTCACTACCTTTTTCCCTTAGATCCTGATGTGCCTGAGACTTTATGTGTGCCCTCCAAGAGTGACGTTTCTGTTTTCTCTAGTCCTGTGGAAGTTCTGCAATCAAAACCCATGAATTTCAAAGCCAGATTCTCTAGGGACTCCTCTTCCCATTGACAGATACCACACCCACCCACCCCCCCAACCGGCTGGGAAGCCTGAGTGTGTTCAGAACTTTCATTCCAGTGGGGGAACTTCTGAGGCACAGTTGTTTTCCAGACTGTGGGTTGCCCTCCTGGTGGGTATGAGATTTGATTTTATTGTGATTATGCCTCTCCTGCAGTTTCATTGTGGCTTTGTCTTTATCTTTGGAGGTAGGGTATCCTTTTTGGTATGTTCTGATGTGTTTTTGGTCAGTGGTTATTCAGCAGTTAGTTGTGATCCTGTGTGCTCGTAAGAAGGGGTGAGCACCTCTCCCCATTTAAAAAAAGACATTCATCTTGTAGATGGCTGAAAAGTAAGGGGAAGCTTTGGGGGTCCTTGTACAGAAGCTGGGAGCAGTTCCTTAGCCTATAGGCTGTTTTTGCAAACAGCTAGATTCCATGGCCTGAGCTTGGCCTGGCTCCCTCTGGGCAGTAGCTGCCACTGCTGACATGCTTACCTTTGGACAGACACTGGAAGTCCAGGCCCCTTGTCAGTACAAGGAGTCCCGATGATCAAAGGCCACCAGTGGCTAACTGGAGGCCGCCTTATTAAATACCAGCCTTGACTCCCCAGAGGTAACCCTCAACTGGCCACACCTTAAACCCAGCTATACAGATACCTGCCGAAAGCCCCAAACCAATATATCCCTCTCTCAAAACCCTTGCCTAGGTTTATGGCTGTAGGCCTGCTCTAACAGAGCAGGCCATAGAAAAGTCTGAGGAAGAATGGTTTGTGGATGGCATCAGTTTTATTAAAGATGGAGCCAGGAGAGCAGAGTATGCTGTTGTGAATGCTCGTAGTGCTGCAGAAGCAAACCTTTGCTATCCAACACTTTGGCCCAGAGGGCTGAACTGATAGTCCTGACTGAACCTTAACTTTAGGGGAAGGAAACATTATAAATACATGCACAGGTTTTGTTGTTTTACGTGTTTATGCAGCTATCTGGGGAAAAAAAATTCCCCTGTAAAATATGGGGCTGAGAGTTTATGTCTCATAGAAGCAGTTCAAAACCCAAAGCAAATACAGTTAACCAACAATCCTTGTATTTGGTATGGGAAGGGAAATTCAAAACTCTGCTTTGTTTTGGGAAACTTTCTGGGGGTGGAGTAGGAGGGAGACCTGAGAGGGAAGTGATGTATGAATACTTAGAGCTGATACACACTGTTGTAGAGTTGAGGCCTAGCACGGCATTGTAAAGTAATTATCCTCCAATTTAAAAAGTTTTAAAAAACTTTATGGAGGGAAGTTTTTCTTCTCTCATAAGCCTTCTCTTTTCAGGCACCCTGTTTTATGCTATACTTTGTCTAATGCTCTGTTGTCTTCCCTACTGTTGTAAAGCTGTGACTAAGACTTTCCGGGTCAAGAAGGACACCCGGACCAGTTCCAGGCCTTCCATTCTAAAAATAGAAACATGTCAACCTTTAACCCTGAGATTAACAAAAATATAAACCCAAGCAGAATAGCACTGTAATTTTGGCAAGGATGATATTGCCTTCCCTGTCTAGTCAACAGCGGAGGAAGCCCTCCCAATGTTAACTGATTTCTTCCCTTTCTAGGCCCTTTGTTCTCCTTTTTCGCCCTTGTTTGTTTAAGCTTTTGGTTAAGCTTATGTCTTCTAGGCTCCAACAGTTTCAAGTAAGGCTCATGATGGTTCAAGGAATTTAAACCAAAGCAGTGGAAAGTGGCCCAGGTCCCTACAGGTCCTTGGAACAGTCAGTGATGGACTTATATACCTCTCAGGTAGGCTAGGGTCTGTGGCCCCTGTTTATCAGGAAGAAGTTTCAGAGGACACCTTCATCCCTTTACCATAGGAATAAGGGTGTAGAGTCTCCTGGACCTGAGACCCATTGCTGCAGTGCTTGCACCTGGACAAACATCTTCTTCAGCAACAAAATACAGAGAAAATTATAAGGGACTAAAAGTAACTGCATATATGCACAGTTGGGGCAGATTATGGACAATAAGACATGGTAAGATAAAAAACCTAACTCCAGCTTCTGAAGAGCCAGGAGCAAAACCAAGGTTTCAGAAGCAAAAGCAGGATACTGTGAATGCCCACTGCAGTCAACCCAATGAACAGGGTGGGCAGACCACCTAAGCCACCCCTCCTGCCCAAGCCCTGGACATACCCCTACCCTCAACCCATGAAAGGAACCAGCTTGCCTCCTGTTGGGGAGCAAGCAAGGGGATCTGTTGCTTGTTTTTGCTAACACTGTGCCGTTGAGAGAAAGCCTTGCCTGAATTTCTTGTCTGGCCTCTTGTCAATTTCTGTTCATCAAGGAAGACCAAGAACCCTGATCAGTAACAATGGGAATGATCTCAGGTGGTTCTGGGGTGGCTGTGGCCAGCAGTGGCTTGAAATAGGGTATCAGTTCCCCAGAGTATGGATTGACCCTGGGCCATATTGATGAAAGAGCTAAGTCCTATCCGAGACCACCAGGGATTAGTTGCCAGAGGTAGGGCCCTGGCTCTTTCTCTGCTTTGGAGAAGGAATTCAGCAAAGAGATGGAAAGTAGTGAAACAAGTAAAGCGTTTATTAGGAGGAAAAAAAAGTACATATGGATAGACACAGGCCCAGGAAGGAGTCATGCATTTGGGGGCAGTTTAAATTACTTATATGGGGGCAGTTCTTCTGGGCTTCCCCTGGCCAGTCATTTTGCTTTGTCTGAATCCATATTTGATCTGGCTCAGGACCCTCCCCTGTGTGTGCATTCATCTCTCATCCATGGTGGATTCTAGCACAAGGGTCTGGACGGTGACAGAACATACTATGGTCTGGTGCCCCCTCCCTTCTCTGATCCCTGAGGAACCATTGTGCACATGTGTAGTTTGGGAGGTCTCCTTGACCTCAAGAATGAGAAATATGTGGTCTCTTTTTAATCCAGGCAGGACTCAGCTCCTCTTTGCTCCGCCATTATCTTTATTTTGAAGTACTTGTCCACCGGGGTCCATCTGTCTCCTGCCCCAGGACGGGGAGCGATGTCACTGGACCTGGCTTTGCCTCCAGCTGGGATAGGGTGCGGTATCGGCTGCCTGCACCGACACCCCCTCCCCTTGGGGATTATTTTCTACTGGATAAACGCTTGCTGAGGACCAGGAGCTTCCTGCTCCGTGAGAGGCAAGTGGGGTGTTTTCAAGACTAAAAGTGCCAATGTATATGGGTGGAGAAGGATGTTGAGCTCAGTCACTAATCCAGAGTGGGAATGGCCTCCCAGGTGCCATGAGCAGGTGGGCAGGAGCCAGGAGGAACTGCCAAGTAATGGGGGATGGGCCCAGCACCTGTCTCCCTGACCACAGGGTGCTTACACATTCACACTTGTATGAATTGCAGGCTTTCCCACCCCTTTGTGGAATCAGGTGGGGTTACAGGCAAGAAAGGGATTTGTCCTCAGGCTCTGGGCAAGCACTGGAGGAGGGCCCTGCCATTTCTCTGCTTGGGCACCATTTCTAGGAGTCCTGGTCTCCAGCACCCAGCATTGCCTGTCAGGATTTTTTGGGGTGGAGGAGCTGGTGGGAGAGACCTCTTGGTGGAGGGGGATGAGTTCAGACTGGGAGATGTTAGGAGTTTGTCTTCCCCATCCGTCCCAGGCAGCAGGATAGAAGGCTTGGAGCGTTCTAGTTTCTGGGTATTTCCCTCTGCAGAGGTAGTTTTTCTAGGAGCAGGTGAGGCAGGGCCAGGGCCTGAGACAGGGCTTGATCCTGATTAAACGACTGGCCTCAGCTTTCCTGCAGACTAGACTCCAGCGCTGGCACGGTGGCGCTGCTCTCTGCTTGCCAGTGAGCTTTGTTCACTAAAACTGGGCTTGTCTGAGCTTTCTGGAATAAACCGTCTTGTTTTGTGTTCTCGGGTTTTCACAGGCATTTTTTATTTATGGCAGGGATAACAGTTTTTCACTTGGACTACGGTATGAAGAGTTTAAAATTTTTTCTAAATGTGTAAGTTTAAAAGTGAATTGGTTTAAGGAAAACTATTAAAAAGTTAAGGAGATGGTCTGTCAGTGCTGTACATTTGGGAAGTTTATCCTGGGTCTCCGTCCCCTCTGGCTTTGGTGAGGAGTAGCAGGAATGGGGGCTGGGAAGGAGACAGAATTCTTTCCTAACATCTCGTAGATATAGGGCCTCTGTCAGACATGGGAATGTCCAGGGCAGGGTACGGTGAGAAGTATGGTGATTGACCTTGGGAATGTGAGGTCTGAAGTGATGAAGAGGAGGAAGGGACAAGGGTAAGCAAGCTTTGGGGGCCACACACCGAAACTGGTGGCTGGGGTTGGGCAGCTATCGGGGTGCAGGCAGTGGAGGGTGAGGGTAATTTTCCAGACTGCCTCTCACCCCCTGACTGGGCTGCCTTTCTGTACCTTCTCCTGAGTGCCCCCTCAGAATCCCAGGAGAGAGTTCTCTGTGTCACACATCCACTCAGGGACACACACCCGCCTGTGGGTTGGGAATGGGTCAGCACCATGGCTGACTGTCTTGCTAAGATTGTGGGCTGAGGGGGAGAAGGGGTATCCCAAATGAAAGCTGACACTACCATTAGAAGGGGCTAAAGGTGACACAGTCATGGAAAGAAAGAAGCCTAAGGGGGTGACACACAGGGAAGGAAAGTCTACTGTCCCTTGATGCATTTTGTCTTGCATGCATTCATTCATTCTATCCACTACTGGGGTGGGGTCGTAAACCTAGGCCCTGGTGTCCCTGGCAGGCCTTTAACATGTCCCTCGTTGTAGCCTCTGGATTCCTAACTTTTCCCTTGGAAATTGGTGGTTGCCTGGCTCTGGGCCAGTTTTCCACTGCTGTCTGTGCTCCTGCAGTTATGAATTCTACAGGGCCTGCTTGCAACTCAAACCCCCCTCTGGGCACTTCCGAGCAGGTGGATTCTGCTTGTCACCCTGCTGATGGTTCAGCTGCCTGTGCTGGAGACAGCAGCTCTGGCCCCTACCTAGGAGGAGGATGGAGCCCAGCAGACCAGAAAAGGTCCGCTTTCTCTCTGGACCCCAGGCTGTGGGCCCTTCCTCCACTATTCTCGGTTCCTACAGCGTAAAAACGCCATTTTGTGTTGGGAATACTTGCCGGCTGTCAGCTCATTTTGCCTTCCTAGAGAGTTGCTGGGATAGCCCTTGTAGGTGGCCAATCCTTCCATCCTTCTTCAATGGAGCTTCTTAACCTGTGGTCTAGAGAACTAGAGTTGGGGAGGTCCAAGAGCTGAGATGAGGGGGGAAAAAGTCCTTCATTTTCACTAATATCTAACTGAAACTTGGAATTTCCTTTGATTATGAATGGAGGCAGCAAAATCTAGCAGAATTAGCAGCGTCTGTGACTGTCAGAGAAATCAGGGATTTGCATACTCTCTGAAGGTGTTACAGACACTTTGAAACAGCAGCTTCATGCTACTACCTCATGTCTCTGGTATTTATTAATCCAAAGACATTATTTATAATGCCTGTCTTATAACTTAATGAGTTTAATAAGTATTCAGGTATTCCTATATCACACATTTGTATGTTTTTATATTTTGATATTTGTGTTTCCACATTAGTAGTCTTTTTATAATTCAGTATACTTTATGCATTTTAAAACATGGCTTTAAGCAGGAGTCCTGCTTCTCCAGATACTTAACGGTATCTCTGACACAGTGAGAGTTTAGCAGTCCTAAAAGGCTCATCTTCTCGTCAGTCCTTTCCTTAGACACTTTGTTACTAACCAGGGTTCTTGGACCCCTTAATCAATAAAAATTGACTAGAGGCCAGACAAGAAATTCAGGCGAGACTGTATTGGGAATCCTGCTACAGCTGCTGCCAAGTTGCTTCAGTCGTGTGCGACTCTGTGCAATTCCAGAGACAGCAGCCCACCAGGCTCCGCCATCTCTGGGATTCTCCAGGCAAGAACACTGAAGTGGGTTGCTCTTTCCTGCTCCAATGCATGAGAGTGAAAAGTGAAAGTGAAGTTGCTCAGTCGTGTCCGACTCTTTGTGATCCCGTGGACTGCCGTGGACTGCAGCCCACCAGGCTCCTCCATCCGTGGGATTTTCCAGGCAAGAGTGCTGGAGTGGGCTGCTATTGCCTTCTCTGCCTGCTACAGCAGGAGGGAGCAAAAACAAGTAATAGTTTGTTTCCCGCGTTCCCTGATGTGCGGGAGTGCGCTGGCTCCTTATAAGGGGTGAGAGTGGAGGTGTCTCGGGTCATTGCCCACCCTCTTGGTGGCGCCGTGTGCAGGGTGCATGCGCAATACTGCGTTTTGCTCCTCGCTCCTCAGGATTGGCAGTTGGGTTCTTGTTTATAATTTGCTCCAACTGTGCATGCGCCCGCAATTATTTTCAGTCCCTTACAGTTTCTTTATATTGTATTGTTCCAAGGAGGTTTGTCCAGGTGAAAACGCTGAAGCAAAAGGTCTCAGGTTTCAAGTACCAGCCTGTGTCATTCCCCCTGGGGGATTCTTTACCTTTTATTTACACGGGTTAAGGTGATATTGAGGTGACAACAGTGTGTGGTGGCTTGAAGTGAGATAGTTCTCTATCAGAGACTCAATCCTGGGCCACCTGGGTGAAAACCAGGACTCCTAACTGCTAGAACACCAGGGACTAGTGGGTAGTAGTAGAGCCTTGGTTCTTGTCTCCTTTGAAAAAGAATTTTACACAGAGACTGAGGCTGTAAAACAAGCACTGAGTTTATTAGAACCTCATATGCATGAGAGAGCATGCAAGAAGCAGTTTGTTTAGGACAGAACAAAGCAGAGCTACACACTCAGAGAAGAGTGTGGATGTCCTTGCTCATGAGGAGTGCACCAAAGGGGTGGTTTAATCATTTATATAGGGTCAGTTTTCTTTGTACCCTTTGGCCAGCCGCCTGGCTCATTGCCCATAACTGGTCTGATTCAAGGCACTCCCTAGTGTGCACGGATGCCTTCTAACCAGGATGGACCCCAGCGTGAGGGCCTCTGGAGGCTCGTGACACATATCACAGGGTGGTGCCCCCCTTCCCTTTTTGGCTCCCGAGGAACTTCTCTCTTCTCTGAAGTTCTCTGCACGCACAGGTGGGGAGGTCTCCCTGGCTTCAAGAATGAAAGATGTGGTCGTCTTTGTTTTCATTCCAGCAGAGCTTAGTCTCTCTCTGCTCTTGCTGTTAAGTTTTTCTTGATCTGTCAGCAAGAGACACACTCTTATTTGCTCAGCCTGACAAGCACCAGCTGCTTGGCCTGGGGCCCATCTACTTCTTACTTTAAAGGGCAATGATCTCTTGTAAAACTTCTTCCTGCTGTACAGGGGCCACAGACCCTAGCCCAGCCTAGAGGTGCATACGTCCCTCACTGACTGTTCTCCAAGGACCTGTTGGGGTCTGGGCTGCCCTCTGCTGGAATGGGTTGAATTCCTTGAGCCATCATGAGCTTTACTTGAAATTGTTGAAGCCTAGAAGACAAAAATGGGCTTCCTAGGTGGCGCTAGTGAAAGAACCAGCCCACTAATACAAGGTAGATGTAAGAGATGCCAGTTCCATCCCTGGGTCGGGAAAATCCCCTGGAGAAGGAAATGGCAACCCACTCCAGTACTCTTGCCTGGAGAATCCCATGGACAGAGGAGCCTGGTGGGCTACAGTCCATAGGGTCACATGGAGTTGGACACGACTGAAGTGACTTAGCACAGCACAGAAGACAAAACCTTAACCAAAAGTTATACCGATGGGGGCCAAAAAGGAAAGGAACACCAACAGCCATGAAAGGGCCTTGAAAGGGAAGGAAGCAGGTTACATTTAGGAGGACTTCCTTAACTGGTGACCAGACAGTGGAGGCGATATTGCTCCTGACAAAAGTGTGAGGCCATTCTGCTTGCGCGCATGCTTCCTTAATAGAAACTCCTACCTGTGCTGTTGCGCTGATCCTGGTGCAGCAGGAAGCATTCGTTATCATACAAGCTCCATCCACCTTGTTTTGCCAGAAGGTAATCAAGAGTTAGACAAAAAGAGGGAGGGAAAGAAAAAGAGACAGTTAGCCAAAGAAACAAGAGAGGTTTTAAGTCTTGTTAAGGCTCGCCCTGTCTGTTTCATCATATAATCAAGCTGTCTGGTGAGATTTCTCAGTGTTGTTCTGTGATGGGGAAAGCCTCCCCATGGAGCTACTGGTCTTATGGTCAGCCCTGCCCTTGCTAAGATCATCCCTAGTGCTCTCTGGGTTTGGTGGTGAGCCAGAGTGTCCTGTTATAGATTTAAAAATCTTTTACCCCTGTAGTCCCTATAGTGCACTCTCCTTTGAAATGGACCTATCAGTGCATATATAGGTCATAGCTTGATTGAAAAAGGGCAGGGCCTGGCTATAATTCTGTAAAATAATGATGGCTTGAGTGTCCACAGAGTAAAACAAACCCTCCAATGATGCAAACTTGAATTTCTGTCTCATGACTGTTAAGAGTGGACAATCTTGAGGGACATGACTGTTGTTAGTACTTGAACAGTTAGGGGACAGTGGACCATTATGTTGATAATTAAGCATATAAAGCTCTATGATATTTTAAACAAGATGTTCACGTGTGATCCGGCTGATACTATCAGAGGGTGGCACTTGATAGGCCAGAATTGCACAGGTGGGTTGAACCGGATTGACCAGGTGGATGGGACATTTTATTCACACAACTTCTATTCCCCTTCTGTTTTGTTTAGGGGTGTGGGCCATAGTTTGAAACAGGGCACCAGTGGGTAAGGTTGTAGATTCAGTTTATCCCGATGGAAGAGGCTGGGCTTCCCTGTGGCTCAGTGGTGAAGAATCCACCTGCCAGAAGAGAGGATAAGTGAAGTGGAAGACAGAATGGTGAAATAAATGAGGCAGAGAGGAAAGAAGAATTAAAAGAAGTGAGGACAACCTCAGAGACCTCTGGGACAATGTTAAACTCCCCAACACTTGAATCATAGGTGTCCCAGAAGAAGATGAAAAGAAAGGGTGTGAGAAAATACTTGAGGAGGTAACAGTTGAAAACGTCCCTAAAATGGGGAAGGAAATAGCCACCCATGTCCAAGAAACCCAGAGAGTCCCAAACAGGATAAACCCAAGGTGAAACACCAGAACACGCATATTAATCAAAGCAACAAAAATTAAACACAAAGAGCAAGTGTTAAAAGCAGCAAGGGAAAAGCAACAAATGTTTCTGAATAACCAACAGATCACAGAAGAAATAAAAAAGGAAATCAAAATATGAATAGAAACAAATGAAAATGAAACACAACAACCCAAAACCTGTGGGATTTAGTTAAAGCAGTGCTAAGAGGGAGGTTCAGAGCAATACAAGCCTTCCTCAAGAAACAAGAGAAACATCGAATAAACAACCTAACTTTACACCTAAAGCAACTAGAAAAATAAGAACAGAAGAACCACAAAGTTAGTAGAAAGTAAGAAAGAAAAAAATCAGAGCAGAAAAATGAAAAATGAAGGAGACTATAGCAAAGATCAACAAAACTAAAAGCTAATTCTTCGAGAAGATAAAATAGACAAACTATTAGATTCATCAAGAAAAAAAAGAGAGAAGGGTCAAATCAATAATATTAGAAATGAAAATGGAGAAATCACAACAGACAACACAGAAATACAAAGGACCATAAGAGACTATGAGCAATTATATGCCAATAAAATGGACAACTTGGGAGAAATGGACAAATTCTTAGAAAAATATTACCTCCCAAGATGGAACCAGGAAGAAATAGAAAATCTTAAAAGACCCATGACAAGCATGGAAATCAAAACTGTAATCAAAAATCTTTCAAAAAACAAAAGCCCAGGACCAGATGGCTTCACAGGAGAATTCTACCAAAAATTTAGAAAAGAGTTAACACCTGTCCTACTCAAACTCTTCCAGAAAATTGCAGAGAAGGAAAACTCCCAAACAGAGTCTAAGAGGTCATCATCACCCTAATCCCAAAACCAGACAAAGATGCCATAAAAAAAGAAAACTACAGGCCAGTATCACTGATGAACATAAATGCAAAAATCCTTAACAAAATTCTAGCAAACAGAATCCAACAATATATTAAAAAGATCATACATCATGACCAAGTGGGCTTTATCTCAGGGATGAAGGATTGTTCAATATTTGCAAATCACCATTTTAACAATTGAAAGATAAAAATTGAAATTGAAAGATAAAAACAATATGATTATCTCAAGAGATGCAGAGAAAGCCTTTGACAAAATTCAACATACATTTATGATAAAAACTCTCCGGAAAATAGGCACAGAAGAAATACACCTCAGCATAATAAAAGCCATATATGACAAACCCACAGCAAACATCCTCAAGGGCGAAAAATTGAAAGCATTTCCTCTAAAGTCAGGAACAAGACAAGGGTGCCCACTCTCACCACTGCTATTCAAAATAGTTTTGGAAGTCTTAGCTACAGCAATCAGAGAAGAAAAGGAAATAAAAGGAATCCTGATAGGAAAAGAAGCAAAGCTCTCACTGTTTGCAGATGATATGATCCTCTAATAGAAAACCCTAAAGACTCCACCAGAAAATTACTAGAGCTAATCAATGAATATAGTAAAGTTGAAGGATAGAAAATTAATATACAGAAATCCCTTGAATTCCTATACACTAACAATGAAAAAACAGAAAGAGAAATTAAGGAAATAATCTCATTCACCATTGCAACACAAAGAATAAAATATTTAGGAATAAATTACCTAAAGAAACAAAAGACCTATATATATAAAACTAGAAAACACTGGTGAAAGAAATCAAAGATGACACAAACAGATGGAGAAATATACCATGTTCATGGATTGGAAGAATCCATATAGTGAAAATGAGTATACTACCCAAAGGAATCTGTAGATTCAACGTAATCCCTATCAAGCTACTAGCGGTATTTTTCACAGAGCTAGAACAAATAATTTCACAATTTGTATGGAAATACAAAAAGCTCTAATAGCCAAAGCAATCTTGAGAAACAAGAATGGGACTGGAGGAATCAACCTGTCTGACTTCAGGCTTTACTACAAAGCCACAGTCATTAAGACAGTATGGTACTGGCACAAAGACAGAAATATAGATCAATGGAACAAAATAGAAAGCCCAGAGATAAACCCACACACCTATGGACAATTTATCTTCGACAAAGGAGGCAAGAATATACAATGGAGGAAAGACAATCTCTTTAACAAGTGGTGCTGGGAAAACTGGTCAATCACCTGTAAAAGAATGAAATTAGAACACTGCCTAACACCATACACAAAAGTAAACTCAAAATGGATTAAAGATATAAATGTAAGACCAGAAACTATAAAACTCTTAGAGGAAAACATAGGCAGAACACTCTCTGACATAAATAACAGCAAGATTCCTTATGACCCACCTCCCAGAGTAATGGAAATAAAAACAAAAATAAACAAATGGGATCTAATTAAACTTAAAATCTTTTGCACAATGAAGGAAACTACAAGCAGCTCATGCAGCTCAATACCAGAAAAATGAACGACCCAATCAAAAAGTGGGCCAAAGAACTACATAGGCATTTCTCCAAAGAAGACTTACAGATGGCTAACAAACACATGGAAAGATGCTCAAAATCATTCATTATCAGAGAAATGCAAATCAAAACCACAATGAGGTACCATCTCACACTGGTCAAAATGGCTGCTATCAAAAAGTCTACAAACAATAAATGCTTGAGAGGGTGTGGAGAAAAAGGGAACCTTCTTACACTGTTGGTGGGAATGCAAACTAGTACAGCTAGCATGCATCAGTGTAGAGATTCCCTAAAAACTGGAAATCCCACTGCTGGGCATACACACCGAGGACACCAGAACTGAAAGAGACACATGTACCCCAATGCAGTACTGTTTACAATAGCTAGGATGGAAGCAACCTAGATGTCCATCGGCAGATGAATGGATAAGAAAGCTGTGGTACATATACACGGTGGAATATTCCTCAGCTATATATATTAAAAAAGAACACATTTGAGTCAATTCTAATGAGTTGGATGAAACTGGAGCCTATTATACAGAGTGAAGTAAGTCAGAAAGAGAAATACTAATACCATATATTAATACATATATATGGAGTTTAGAAAGATGGTAATGATGACCCTGTATGCAAGACAGCAAAACAGACACAGATGTAACGAACAGACTTTTGGACTCTGTGGGAGAAGGGGAGGGAGGGATGATTTGAGAGAGTAGCACTGAAACATGTATATTATCATATGTGAAACAGATGACCAGTGCAGGTTGATGCATGAAGCAGGGCACTCAAAGCTGGCGCTCTGGGGCCACCCAGAGGGATGGGGTAGGGAGGGAGGGGGGAGGGGGGGTTCAGGATGGGGGACACACGTGCACCTGTGGCTGATTCATGTTGATGTATGGCAAAACCCACCACAATATTGTAAAGTAATTAGCCTCCACTTGAAATAATTTAAAGAAAAAGAAGCCACCCACCAAAGCAAGAGACACGGTTCCATCCATGGTCCAAGAAGGTCCCACATGCTGCGGAGCAATAAAACCCACGCACCACAACTACTGAGCATGCACTTCAGAGCCCAGGGACTGCAGCTACTGAGCTCTTGGGCCGCAGCTGCTGAAGCCTGTGTGCCTCAGAGCCTGTGCTCTGCAACAAGAGAAGCCACAGCAATTAGAAGCCTGCACAGTAACTACAGAATAACCCCTGCTCGATGCAACCAAAGAAAAGCCCGCACAGCAACGAAGATCCAGCCAAAAATTAAAAAAAAAAGAGGCAGGCGGGATATCTGGTGCATTTATATTTTGGAGGGTTCTTGAGGCATGTGAAACAAGTGCCATTTAGGCTATTTAACATAGTGTGTCCATATGGGGGATTCAGGGTAAAGAACTGGAATAGCCTCCTGGAAGGTACACATGTGACCAGCAGAGGTTTGGGGGGGGTGGTGGTGGTGATTGTCCCTGATTTAGATTGTTAATTACCGTTGGAATTGGCAGTTTCAGGAGAATGCAAGAGCAGGGCCAGTGGCCAGCTAGGGGTGATGATGGCACATCCAGCATCTTTTAAAAATTCTCCTTTGGATATGATTCTGGAAATGTTGATAAGTGAGTTTTCTTGCCATTGTCCTTTAGTTACAGGGACTAGTAAAGCAGACAGAGTCAACAGAGGAAGCATTTCTGTGGTGGAGTGTTTCCCTTAAACCCGGCACAGAGAGAAGAGCCACTTCCCAGGCGGGGGTGGCGAAGCCAACTGGTAGAACGCGAGCAAGAGTTAAGCAGTAAGTAGGAGTCCAGTGCACCACATCATTTTCCTTACCTGTCGATGGTGCCTGATTCCGAATAGGTATCTCAGGTTTTCCACTGGCTCACAGATGTATTGTTCTTCTGTTGTGACCTGTGAGATTTTTAGAGGTAAAAGCTTTAGTCTGGACAAATGTACCCAATTAGATATCCCTTACAATTTGACAGCAGTGGGGGTGGGTAAAATTACGTTATAGGGGCCTTTCTACTTTGGTAATAATTGGTCTTCAGGGGACCCATCTTTCCAGATTTTAAGAAAGAACTTGGTCCCCAGGGTTTCCTTGTGAAGGAACTCCCCTTCCACTGTGTTTCTAGTGGAGGTGGCAGTGCCTTGATGCATGGTCCTGGATTGCCTTCTGAACTTGCCCTAGATTCATCTTTTAGGGTCTGTTCACTTCCTCATCTAGCAGAATGTCAATAGTAAGAAAAGTCTTCCCATGGGTCATTTCAAATTGCTCCTGAGGGTACATGAACCCTAAGGAGTGTAATGTGAGTCTCTTGGCAGTTTTTTTTTTCCTAAGGCTTTCTTTAAAGCATGGCTCACTTTCTCTACCTCCCCTGAAGGCTGTTGGTCAGCTGCTCTGTCTGTCTGACTCTTTGGGATCCCAGCACCAGGCTTTCCTGTCCGTCACCATCTTCCATAGGTTGGGGGTGCCAATAAGTGTAACTTGTCGTTTATCCCTAGGGCTGTTGTGAGCCCCTGTGTGATTTTGGGTATAAAAGAGGGATAACAATCACTCAGGGGGCTTTGGAAGTGCACACTGAGGAATTATGTCTTTTATTTTTGCCACGCCATGCAACTTGAGGGATCTTAGTTCCCTGAACAGGGATTGAACCCGTGCCCCAGGCAGTGAAAGCAGAGAGTTCTAACCACTGGACAACCAGGGAATTCCCAGGAATTACTTCTTTTAAAAGGGATTTACAGAGTTCAGTAGCCTTTTCAGACTGGGTAGGGGAAGCATCAACCCATCCTGTGAAAGTATCAATGAACATAAGAAAATATTTATATCCTGATTGTGGGGGCATTTGGGTGATACCTAACTGCCAGTCTTCCCCCAGGTATATTGAACTGGCCTGAATAGTGAAGGGGGAATTAAATGGGCCTGGTTATTGCAGGCACACAAACCGCAGGCAAGGGTTACTTGTTTACTGTGCTTTTCGAGTCCCTTCCCTGAGAAACTCTTTCAGTCAAGTCCTGTAGCGCACCTCTCCCCTAGTGGGTGGCTCCATGTAAACTCTCAGCAAGTTTCTGTTCTCGGGCTTCAGAGACTGGAACGCTGTCCCCTTTCGTGCTTGCTTTCTCATAGCTCCATTTCTCAGCTTTTTCTTGTTCCTGGGAGAATACTAGGGAAGGCCTGGGAATCTGGGGGCACAGATGCCAGGGGCCTACCTCGCTCAGGCTCTTAGAGTCGAGTTGCTCACTTTGCAGTTCTGTCTGCTTTGCTGTCCCCGTGGCTCAGAAGATCCATCCCTCTGATGGCCCCTACAGTGGATTACTGAAAGAGTCAGAACTAAGTCTTAATGTTTTATAAAAGAATCTGTAGCAGGTAACATTTCTCCAGCTTTCCCTAAGTACTAGGGCCACTGTACAGTTAACACAGCAGCTCCCAGTTTTTGATCGAGCCTGGCCACAGGTCATGGGGCATTTGATCCTCACCTAAAGACAGATGGCAGTGATCAGCTTCAGAAACGAGCTTAGAGTATCTCATTAATAACACAATTAAACTTTACAACAAAGAACTATCTGGGAAGAAGCTTAGTAAGTACAGGCCTCAAAACAGAGTCAAAATTTGATGTACACTGAAACAATCTTTTTCTCTCTAAAATTACCCTCATTTTTACTAAATATAGCCAGATTATAATTTATCTGATTGCAAATTAAGTCTGATTTCAAGAAATTGACTTGGTTACTTCTGTATGGTTATATAGGTTATTTTATTGGGTTGGCCAAAAAAGTTTGTTTGGTTTTTTCTGTACCCTCTTATGGAAAGTGGTGACAAGGGCTTATCACAGATTTTGCTGCACAGATTTGGGTGAATCCCTCCCTTTTGAGGTCTCCTCAAAATACCTTGAGATTCTTAACCTGTTAGAAAGTGCCCTTCCTTATTTACCTGATAAAGCTGCTGGGAACCTTAGTTTCCAGCTTCTGGAGGGATCAGGTAGAGGGAATGTTTCAGTTGTACTTAGGGGTGTAGCTTACCAAATTGCTGTAAATTATAATTAGCATGACGGGAAGGGTTTCCTTATATCTGGAAAACACAGAATAAAAGCCAGTAATGTCTCAGACAAAACTGAAATGTTATAACCATATCCTTCAGTTCACTTATTTAGCAGTTTCATAAGGCCATCAAGTTTACCCAGTTTAGTGGTATGATATAAAAGTTATAAAAACCTGTACTTGTCAAAATGCTGTTTCTGTGAATCTTCTTGAAGATGAAGCATTTTTACAAAGCATCAGCTTAACTCTCTATGAATGACAAAAGATTTAAAAAGCACAGTTGAACATCTGATAACAATGTAATTGACAAACAAACTTGGTTATAGTAACTAGAAACTGTGACTGATAATATTTTTATCAGGACATACCAGATTTTTAAGAATTTAATGTAATTTCTAGAGTGTCTATATCAATAACATTTACCCATATTATGCAGCCTAAGAATATTTGGTACTCATTTGACAATGCTTCCCATGTAATTTAATACACCAAATAAACCCGGTTAGTTTAGGATCTCTCTTTGGGATGCTTCAGCTGGAGATCAAAATAACTTTAATTAGCATTTGATATTTGAAAGGTGGAAAAAATACTAAAAAGTTTTAACACACTTGGTCATATAGGCTCACAGGTCCCTGTGAAACAATACTTATTCATTTAACCAAAGTGACAATAAAAGATTTCAAAGAGCAAATAAGTAACTGCTTAAAATTTAAAAACAGAAGTCTGCACAATCTGTTAGTAAAAGCAGCATTCCAAGAAAACTTTGTTCTCTTAAAAGAAAGAAACAATCCAGTCCTATGCCATCTACTCTCAATCCATTGACTTAGTTAAAACTGAATCCAATCTTAAGAAAATCCTGACCATGTGCAAAAATCTTTTCCCAATGTTCCTTTTCTAGAAACTTCTCCAACTTTCTGTATCCTATATTATTCTGTCTCTCATTTTCTTTGTCATTTAGAAACAACCAGCTCTAGGACAAAACCACTTTTTATCTTTTAACAAAATGCACTTCCATCCTTATACCTTCATTTACTGAAAACATGTTTCCTACTTTCCTTGCATACTGAAATGTTTTCCTCATAATTCTTAATCTTAGAGCATTAATCTCTAGCAAAAACTAAGAAGCAAGTAATTGTAAACTGTCATATCAGCATTTTCTGATCAGAATATCTCATAACCTCTAGAAACATGCATCTTCCCAAAGCATTTTTTTTCCTCAACATGGTACAAGATATGTGTCTAATAAACACAACATCTGTACTTTCCCTCTTGTAAGAGAAAAATAGGTAAATTTAGACCTGTTTAGCAATTAATGTTCCAATATTTTATCTTATTTGAAATGCCTGGCATATTCAATGAGTTCCTATCATTCAACTTATTTCAGTGTCAAGTTACGAAGATTTAGAGAAACTATTTTAGATGGACATTTTCAAAACTTATCATTCCTATGTGTGTGTATGTGCTCAGTCGTGTCTGACTCTCTGTGACCCCATGGACTGTAGCCCGCCAGGCTCCTCTGTCCATTCTCCAGGCAGGAACACTGGAGCGGGGTGCCATTTCCTTCTCCCGGGGATCTTCCCGACCCGGGGATCGAACCTGGGTCTCTTGCATCTCCTGCACTGGCAGGCGGGTTCTTTACCGCTAGCACCACCTGGGAGGCCCCAATTATTCCTATAGAGTTTACCAAAAGCTGTATCTCTGGTACATATACTTAAAGGTTTAATTATATCAGGTTATTTTCCTCATTGACAGATTTTACAACAGAAACAATGTGCACTTACTGACGTTCAGTAACCCTAGGAACAATAAAAGTATTTTACTCAGTGTTGATGACTCAAAAGACAGCTCTGTATTAATTAAACCTACAAGCTTGAGCTAACTTTATTCTAGATATTAACTCAATATTGACTGTTTCCCAGGTCACATGAACCTGAAATGTATTCTGGTGAATTGCTTTTGTATCGCTTTAGAATTTATATAAATGCTTAATTTACTTTAACCTAATTAAATACTCATTTACATGTTAATTTTTTAACATGTTAAATTTACAAGTTAATTTTTACAGGTTAACTTGTAAAAAGTTAACTTGTAAAAGTTACAAGTTAATTTCTAACTTAAAAATTTACAAGTCAGTGTTTACATTTACAAGTCAATTTTTCATAATGAGACACAGCACTGAAAACCATATTGTTTTCTGGCTCGAGTTTTGAAAGGCTTCTTTTCCTCCTCAGTCTGGGGGCTATAGATTTTGGATCAGATAGTTCCTGAAAGCCCAGGCAGAACAGTTACATTTTAAAGACTGGGGAGAGAAATGCAAGCTCCTTCCCCCTGCTCCCTGTTCTTTAAAGTCCTACTAAGTAACCTAAGGCTGGAGTCTCAGGCAATGTGCGCTGTGTTTGTATTTTAAGGCTTAAGTGCTCAACCCTATATATGCACAACGAGGTGGAGACTTGCAGGAGTGGTGGGACAGACAAAAGCACATAAAACAGAGATCCTGATACATTCACTGACTAAGAGTCAACACGTGTCAATGACAGAAACTTATAGACACAAACAAGAAACAAAGACATGGTATTATTGCAAGGTGGCCTCTGGGGGACTTTGTCCAGTCTGGCTCCTTCTGCCAGCTGGAACACAAAACAGAAAAGTATGGGGGGCTCATGAAAAGGTGAGCCAACAAGGAGTCTCCAAGATGAAAATGATGGGAGTGTAGGTAAGAGAACCAAGGGAGAGGTAAAGGGAGGCAGGACTGAAAATGTTGGGGAACCAGACCAGAGCCATGGCAGGCTCGACAGGTTGCACCAGGCCTAGGTTTTGAATTCTTGTAAACCTGGGTCATGATTCCAGGAGACTACCCCCTAGCAGAGTCTCACTCACCCTAGGATGAAGGGCCTGAGCTACTCCATCTTGTAAAAGAATTTCATCCTGCAAGGTCCCGGGCAAAAGAACTTTGGACGTTATCCAACCTAAGCCCACTACCCATAGCCAATCAACCCTCAGATTACCTAACCTAGCCCCACTGTACACGAGCCAGTCGGTCACTAGGCTAAACCTTCTGACGTTACGTTCAGGAGCTTGTGATTTACCTTGGAAGTAAAAACCAATCAAGAATCTACACACAAATCCTATGGATGGAAGTAACCAACCAGTTATCTGTCAACTTAAACACCCCCTAAAGTGGCCAATCAGTTGTCCTCCTGCTTGAACACCCCCTCTTGTACCCTTTTACCTGATTAAATTCCCTATAAAAGCAGTGCAGCCCAAGACTCGGGGCTCCCTCCCTATAGCCGCTGTGTCAGTGCCAGGGGAGCCCTAGCTCGAGCTAGCAATAAACCCCTTTATGCTTTTGCATTGCCGTGGACGTCTTATTTCTCTCAGCTTTGGGGACTCAGACTTCGGGCATAACAAAAAGACTGGAAAGAGAAAGAGACTGCCGTGCTAACCCACCTCCTGTGGATGTCTATTCAGGCACCAGACTGGGTGCCTCCAGAATGGGCTGGTGAAGGAGCTAACAGCCTGTCCACTGCCCACCGGGGTCATCAGGCCTGAAACCAGCCAACTGTAAGTCATCTGTGGACTCTAACACACAGGTGGGACCTTCACCTGCACGTATATCAGCATATAGAAATAAAATCCCTTATGATTATACAGTGGAAGTGACAGATTCAAGGAATTAGATCTGATAAACAGTGCCTGAAGAACTATGGACGGAGGTTTGTGACACTGTACAGGAGGCAGTGATCAAGACCATCCCCAAGAAAAGAAATGCAAAAATGCTGTACAATGAGGCCTTACAAATAGCCGAGAAGAAAAAAAAGATGTGAAAGGCAAATGAGAAAAGGAAAGATATACCCATTTGAATGTAGAGTTCCAAAGAATAGCAAGGAGAGATAAGAAAGCCTTCCTCAGCGATCAGTGCAAAAATAGAGGAAAATAATAGAATGGGAAAGACTAGAGATCTCTTCGAGAACATTAGAGATACCAAGGGAACATTTCATGCCAAGATGAGCTCCATAAAGGACAGAAATGGTATGGACCTGACAGAAGCAGAAGATATTAAGAAGAGGTGGCAAGAATATACAGAAGAATTGTACAAGAAAGATCTTCATGACCCGGATAATCACGATGGTGTGATCACTCACCTAGAACCAGACATCCTGGAATGTAGTCAAGCGGGCCTTAGGAAGCATCACTACAAACAAAGCTAGTGGAGGTGATGGAATTCCAGTTGAGCTATTTCAAATCCTAAAAGATAATGCTGTGAAAGTGCTGCACTCAATATGCCAACAAATTTGGAAAACTCAGCAGTGGCCACAGGACGGGAAAAGGTCAGTTTTCATTCCAATCCCAAAGAAAGGCAATGCCAAAGAATGCTCAAACTACCACACAGTTGCACTCATCTCACATGCTAGTAAAGTAATGCTCAAAATTCTCCAAGCCAGGCTTTGGCAACACATGAACCGTGAACTTCCAGATGTTCAAGCTAGTTTTAGAAAAGGCAGGGGAACCAGAGATCAAATTGCTGACATCTGGTGGATCATTGAAAAAGCAAGAGAGTTCCAGAAAAACATCTATTTCTGCTTTATTGACTATACCAAAGCCTTTGACTGTCTGGATCACAATAAACTGTGGAAAATTCTAAAAGAGATGGGAATATCAGACCACCTGGCCTGCCTCTTGAGAAATCTGTTTGCAGGTCAGGAAGCAACAGTTAGAACTGGACATAGAACAACAGACTGGTTCCAAATAGGAAAAGGAGTATGTCAAAGCTGTATATTGTCACCCTGCTTACTTAACTTATATGCCGAGTACATCATGACAAACACTGGACTGGAAGAAGCACAAGCTGGAATCAAGATTTCTGGGAGAAATATCAATAACCTCAGATATGCAGATGACACCGCCCTTATGGCAGAAAGTGAAGAACTAAAGAGCCTCTTGATGAAAGTGAAAGAGGAGAGTGAAAAAGTTGGCCTAAAGCTCAACATTCAGAAAACTAAGATCATGGCATCCAGTCCCATCACTTCATGGCAGATAGATGGGGAAACAGTGGAAAGAGTGGCTGACTTTATTTTTGGGGCTCCAAAATCATTGCAGATGGTGATTGCAGCCATGAAATTAAAAGACACTTACTCCTTGGAAGGAAAGTTATGACCAACCTAGACAGCATATTAAAAAGCAGAGAAATTACTTTGCCAACAAAGGTCCATCTGTTCAAGGCTATGGTTTTTCCAGTAGTCATGTATGGATGTGAGTGTTGGACTGAGCACTGAAGGACTGATACTTTTGAATTGTGTTGGAGAAGATTCTTGAGAGTCTCTTGGATTGCAAGGAGATCCAGGCCATCCTAAAGGAGATCAGTCCTGGGTGTTCATTGGAAGGACTGATGTTGAAGCTGAAACTCAAATAGTTTGGCCACCTGATGTGAAGAGCTGACTTATCTGAAAAGACCCTGATGCTGGGAAAGATTGAGGGCAGGAGGAGAAGGGGACAACACAAGATGAGATGGTTGGATGGCTTCACCAACTCAATAGACATGGGTTTGGGTAAACTCCAGGAATTGGTGATGGACAGGGGAGGCCTCGCGTGCTGCGGTTCATGGGGTTGCAAAGAGTCAGACACGACTGAGCAACTGAACTGAACTGAACTGGCATCCGGTCCCATCACTTCATGGCAAATAGATGGGGGTGAAACAATGGAAACAGTGACAGACTTTATTTTTTTGGGCTCCAAAATCACTGCATATGGTGACTAAAGCCATGAAATTAAAGATACTTGCTCCTTGGAAGGAAAGTTATGACCAACCTAGACAGCATATTAAAAAACAGAGACATTACTTTGCCAACAAAGGTCTGTCTAGTCAAAGCTATGCTTTTTCCAGTAGGCATGTATGGATGTGAGAGTTGGACTTATAGAGAAAGCTGAGCGTGGAAGAATTGATGCTTTTGAATGCTTTTCAACTTAATTGGAAAAGTCTTGAGAGTCCCTTGGACTGCAAGGAGATCCAATCAGTTAGTCCTGAAGGAAATCAGTCCTGAATATTCACTGGAAGGACTGATGCTGAAACTGAAACTCCAATACTTTAGCCACCTAATGCGAAGAATTGACTCATTGGAAAAGACCCTGTTGCTGGGAAAGATTGAAGGCAGGAAGAGAAGAGGACGACAGAGGATGAAATAGTTGGATGACATCACCAACTCGATGAACATGAGTTTGATCAAGCTCCAGGAGCTGGTGATGGACAGGGAAGCCTGGTGTACTGCAGTCCATGGGGTCGCGAAGGAGAAATCTGCTGATTTAGTCTATTCCATCCCAATCAGACTTCTTGGCAGCAGGAAAATAAAGGTGGGAATATTAGGATGATCAGACTTCTGGCCACTACAGGACATGGGGTTTGAACCTCTGTTGCTCTCATAAATCTCCGGTCAGCCACAGCCTGCTAGACCAAGATCTGCAAGGAGAGAAGCAAGCCTCTCCCGTCTCAGACTTCCATCAGGGTGAGCCATTGCTGGCGAGAGGGAGCAGGCCTTACAAACTGAGAGGAGTGACAACTGTAGGTGTGTGATGCCCCTCAGAAGGATAGGACAGAAGCAGGAGAAGACAGAGAGGATGGAAAGGAGAAGTAGAGAGATGTCAGGGGAGAAAAGGGGCAAAGGGGGGGGGAAGCAGTGAGAGTAAAAGGATAAAGGGGAGGAGTGTTGCTTGCGTGAGGGTGCTGAGGCCCTCAGGGGCTGGGAAGGCAGACTTACCAAGTGTGGTGATGCTGAAACTAGACGTTCAGGAGGCTGCTTGTCACACAAAAGGATGCTGCATTTGGTGGTCCCAGAGGTGCCCAGATCCTCTCCCAGGAAGGGGACTGGGAGAGGATACCCAGTAACATACCCTTTCCAGAGTATGTTACTGATAAAGGTTCCTGGGTTCTTTAATTAATAGAAATCAATAAGAGCCCAGACAAGAAACGTTGGCGAGGCTGGGACTCCTGTTGCAGGAAGGTGCAAACACAAGTAAGAGGTTGCCTTGCCGGGTCCCTGATGGAGAGGGGGAAGCGGGTTCCTTCTGTGGGTGGGGGAGGGCAGGTGACGGCTCAGGCCTGAAGGGTGGCTTAGGTGGTCTGCCCACCGTCCTGATGGTGTCATGTGCAGGGTGCATGTGCAGCGCCCTGCTTTTGCTCCTGCTTCCTCAGAAGAGGCAGTTGGGATTTTGGTCTTTTCGTATCTTGTTCATGATTTGCCCAATCATCTATGCATGCTGGGTTGCCTTTAGTCTCTCGAGTTTCCTTTGTATTTTGTTGCTCTGTCCAGGGGCAAGCACTGAAGCAAAGGGTCCCTGTTTCAGGTCCCAGCCTGTCTCAACCTCACGTCCTTGTTCATTCATAGAAAATGTTCTAAACGTCCACCCCGTGCCAGATCTGGCTCAGGTTCCTGGCAACACAGACACACTGTGCACCGACTTCGACCTAGTCCTGCCCGGCCACAGTCCTGTCTGTGGCTGCTGTGTGCAGTGCTGGGAGGGAAGGCCTGTGGGGCTCAGAGAGCCGATCATGTGGGGAATGACCACAGAAGGGCCTCCCTGGGAAAGTGAGCTTAGCTGTATGACCAGGGGAGAGGAGGAGTTCTCGGGAAAGGATTGATCAGTGTGAGCAATCAACGCCAGTCTGGTGGAGCTCAGTGAGAGAGGTCTGGGACGGACGGGCCAGGGCACAGCACTGGGATACAGCACTGTTTGTCAGGGATTTCTGTTTGTGTCCTTGAAGCTGTGGGATCTGTCCAAAGCGGGAGACAGAATGGGGCCTGTGGCGGGAGTGACAGTCTTATCTACATTCTGAAATGACCACTTTGGCATGCACGGAGAAGGGACTGAAGGGGCTGAGCGAGGAAGCGGGAAGGCCAGCCCGGCGCTGGTGCAGGGAGACACTGTGACACAGAATTTTGACCTGAAGACACTGGAGAATTCCAGTGTCCTAAATCCCCTCCCTACGATCAATGAGAGAAAGATATGTAATAGGGAAGAACATATCTTCATATTAGATCTTTTTCTTTTACCTGTAGAATACTTTTAGAATATCTTTTTATTAATAACTCAAATAGAATACAAAGGTATTCTATTAATAATATTAATAGAATATTAAGGTATTATATTAATAAATATTAATATTAATATTAAAATATTTAAAATATTGCAGATAGCCTGAATACAGCCTGTATACAGGCTAGCCCATTATCAAGGGTCTGATCTTTAAGGATATAACACTTTTCCATTCATATAGAAAGTCGCAAACAGTAACATTTGTCTTGTAGCTTTACAGGAACACTGTGATCTGATTTATGTGGACCAAGAAGTTTGCAACAACCAACCAAGCCCCTCCTCACCTTGCCTTTTAAAATGCTTTGCTGCAACTCTTTGGGCAGTCCCAGGTTTGAGGGGCACAAGCCGCCTTATCCTCATGTGACGCTGCAATAAACCTCTCCTGGCTTCAGACTCCGATGTTTCGGCTTGTGTGGCCTCACTGCATCAGGCACACAAACTTGCTCTTCAGTAACAGGTTGACTCTTTTCACCTGATAACCCAAGGAGACACTGTCACAAAACTTGCAAATAGTCTGCTAAGGATCCGAGGGAGGAGACAGATGGGCCCCCGGGCTAGACAGGTGGTGTTTGTCCAGTGGGGTAAACTGAAGCTTTGTTCTCATCCAGACACTCCAAGGACAAAGCTAGTGGCCAGAGCTGAGCTCTGCTGAAGTAAAGAGGTAAGGTACCATCTCCTGAGGCCAAGGAAGACTTCCCTGTCTGCACACGCACAGGAAGGCTTCTTGAGGGTCAGAGAGGGAGGGGGCCTCACTCCACAGTAAGTGTGGACAGGCATGCACCCATTGGCCTCTGTGGTGGGATCCATCTTAGAAAAATGTGCACACATATTTGGGGGAAGGTCTTAGGGCAGTCAGGTGTGAAGAAAGAAATGATAAAGGTCAAAGGTAAACAAAGACCTGGAAGGACTGTCCTGTGTTTAAGTGATTTAAGTCACCTTTCTACTGCGCTCCTTATTTAGGACATCCACTCCCTTTACTGGCTGTATTATCTCGGCCTAGCTTCTGACACTGGCCCTCCCCGTTAGAGAGAACATCCATACCCTGTCTCTTTGGGTGCGTATTTCTGCCCTGCTTCTCTTAACTAAACCGTCTCTCTGTGTGCTCTCTCCTACACTGTGCTGTGTCTCTGATAATAAACTTTGTGTCTGCTTTTACAGTTTTTGCCTCCTTGAAACCTTGCTTTCAGATGGGAGGGAAGAGCCAAGGAACTCTCCTTCCAGCCTCTGTCCTCTGGTGGGCCAGTGGCTGAGACTCCTAGTTTCCATCCAGGCTTTGTTGTCGGTGTGCGGTCGCTCAGTCGCGTCCAACTCTTTGTGACCCCGTGGACTGCAGCATGCCAGGCCTCCCTGTCCATCACCAGCTCCCAGAGTCCACCCAAACCCATGTCCTTCGAGTCAGTGATGCCATCCAGCCATCTCATCCTCTGTTATCCCCTTCTCCTCCTGTCCTCAATCTTTCCAGCATCAGGGTCTTTTCCAATGAGTCAGCTCTTTACATCAGGTGGCCAAAGTATTGGAGCTTCAGCTTCAGCATCAGTCCTTCCAATGAATATCCAGGCTACTTAAGTTTAATTCCTGGACAGGGTAAGATCTCTCTTTAGGACTGTTCACTGCTCTCCCTCTGAGATCAGACCCATTTATCTTTCTTAAAAGTCATGTGTTTTCCATATAAGTACCTTTCTCCCCCATTAAATTGGTATATAAGCCCTCAATTCTGTCTAGTACATGAATAAAAACATTTTCTTGCTAATCTGTCTCTTGTTGGTTTAATTCAGGCCCCAAGTACTAAATCTAACGAAGACAGTAGAGAATAAGTCTTTCTGCCCTGATATATGCAGCTAGGAGAAGGACTGTCTGGCAATGAAAAGTAAAATGGGTTCAGGACATTTTTTAGAAGATTTTTAATCACTGAGGTCAGGAACGTAACCTAGAGAGACAGCCTGCCTGGGTTCAGAATCTTGGCTCTACTACCGTGGCTCAGACTGTCTCACCTTGGGCAAGTTACTTTATTCTTTCTGTGCACTATGTTGCTGCAATAACTGCAAGACTCTATGATTTAAAAATGGTACAGTTTTCAAAGCCTGAGGGTCTGACCTGCTTGTGGTAGTTCCTGCTGAGGCTCCAAGAATAACCAGCTGAACACTGCAGGCTTTCTGGAAAAGGGAATGGGCTTTAGAAGCTCTGGCTTTGGCAAATAAAGAAATGCTCTGGCCTGTAAGGTACAGGGCTCTTCTGTCTCAGCTTCTCGGCCAGAGCTAATCACATGGTCTGACCTCAAGGGAGCAGGTGAGTCAATCTATATAAAATATTCAGCTGTCATTTTGTGAAAGGCTGATGACCAATTGCAGATTATGTTGCAAGGGATGATGTCATGCAAGTGTGTATGCCAGAAGAAGGGTTTAAAGGTATTGGTCTATTTGGACATTAAATTTTTGAACACTTGCTGACTACTAAGAAATGGCCAAAAGGGAGGAGGAGTTTGACATGTTAGGACATTAAAGAAAAGGTGAATTTAAGAATTAAACCATTACATGACTCTTCCAAAAAGCACAAAACCATTCAAAAGTGACCCAAAATGATTCCAGTGTCAAATAAAGCAGGTTGTACTGAAGGCCGTCAGACTTGAAGGAAATGTTGCAAATTTTATATTTAAGGGGGTGGTGGGAGGGAAAGGGCAAGTAAAGACTGAAAAAGTTTAGTAGCAGTATCAGTAAATCACGTTTTCATATGAGATTTATAGTCATGGAGAGAATAAAGTTCTGTTTCCTTGCCTGAGTTTTATATTGAATGCACTGGTCCAAAAGGATTTGTATCACAGTAGATGGGACAACATTCTGCTCTGAACGAAAAGTAATTCTTTTAGAGACATAATCTGCTTACCAAAACCAGTCTTTGATTCATTTTACTTTCAGTAAAGCATGAAAGCAAAGAACTGGCAAAAGAGAAAAAAAATTCAGAATGCTTCCTGTCATGAGGAGCACTAGGGAGTGTTGTTACTTTTATTTTCCGGGAGCACAGTCAGCAGGACGTGGCCACGCCATCGCAGCCACAGCCGACCCTCCACACCTCTGGTCTGCACTGCGGTGGCCATCGCTGCCGTTGGGAACCCGGCGACAGGCACGGAGTGGGAGGTGGTGGTTCTGTACCTGTGGATACTCTGACCGAGACCAAAGTCAGGGCTTACCTGGTGGTACCGTGGGCAAGAATCTGCCTGCTGATGCAGGGGACACGGGTTTGCTGCCCAGGAAGGTGTCAAACGCCGAGCAGTAACTGAGCCCACACACAGCTACTGAGCCTGTGCTCCAGAGCCTGAGCCACAGCCACTGCACATGCGCCGCAACTACTGCAGCAGCTAGTCTGCTGCCTAGAGCCTGTGCTCATGAGAGGAGCCTCCGCAGTGAGAAGCCTGGGCACTGCAACTAGGGAAAGCACGCAAAGCAAGGACGTCCCAGCACAGACAAAAATAAATTTAAAGAGAAGAAGAAGACCACTGTCAACTGGTATAAGCCATTTCACGAGCCAGCACTAGGCCTGCAGGGACCCAGAGGCTTTCAGGCAGGCTCCTGCTTTCAGGGGACCCCAGTGTGCATTTCCATGCCCGCCCCTGACCCAGGGGGCTACAGATGCTGTCTGGCTAAGCTTGGGTCATATGTATATTCCACCGTACCCACGATAGGGGAGAAATGAATCTTCAAAGGAAAATTCCCATCCAGAAAAGGGACAGAAATTGAACAGGTGAGGGTGAGATAGGCTGAGACCTGGGACCCTTTACAGTAAGCAGTGCCTGCACTCAAACATCTCCTCCAGCAACAGACTACAAAAGAAACTACGAGGGGCTCAAGTGACTGCATGCATGCACAACTGGGGCAAGTTATGAGCAACAGGTTACAAAAAGCCAAAGCCCAGCTGCTGCTTCTGAGGTGCCTGGAGCAAAAGTTGAGTATCACATGATCCCTGCTCATGGGAGCAGCAGAGTAGGCAGACAGCTGCGCCACCCTTCCAGGGCGGACTCTCCAACCCTCTCCTACCCTCATCCCATGTTAAGTGTTGGGTGGGCGTACTCTCCTTTGGCTCTTGTCTCCTTCTATCAGAGATTTGGAATGGTGGACCAAGTGTAGCTGAAACAGCATTTTATTAAGCTGGCAGTATTTGTAAGGACAAACAAGTTACAGCTCAAGCTGGAAGCAGGCAGCAGACTCCCACGGAGCAAGGGCAGGCCAATCCAATGTCGTTTAGTCACTAAAGTCATGCCCAACTCTTTGTGACCTCAAAGACTGTAGCCCACCATGCTCCTCTGTCCATGGGATTGCAGGCAAGAATACTGGAGTGGGTTGCCATTTGTTGTTGAATCACGATGCCAGGATTCTTGGCCCCAGAGGAGAAGAATTCAATCCGGGGCCAGAGACGAGGCTTGATCAGAGCTTTTGTGTAATAAAGTTTTATTAAAGTATAAAGGAGATAGGGAAAGCTTCTGACATAGGCATCAGAAGGGGGTAGAAAGAGTATCCCCTGCTAGTCTTCAGCAGGATGTTATATAGTCACTAGCAGTCTGTTAATGGAAGAAAGGAATGTCTTAAAACTCAGAATGGCACTAGGCCTCTCACCCATAAGATGCATTCTGGGGTAATCTTGGCACCAAATGGTTCATCCTGGGCCATAAAATGATTAACTTGAATCTTGAGGAAGGGCAGATCACCATACAAATAGTTTCATTTACATAGATTAGAGGAACAATATCTGAGTATAACATACTGGTTTGTCAAGTAAGTTCTGAGCCAAAGGTGGAACTGACTTGAAGACAGAGTTTGGGGTAAATGCATAGTACATTAGCATAGCAAAAGATAAATATTTCCAAAGAAAAAGGCATTGGTTAATTTCAGGTGAAACCAGGTGTCATTATGGCAACACAGTATTTTAAGAGAAACCTCTTTTTAAATTTGTATAGAGAAGGAAAAAATATCGCTACTTTCCTCCTGCAGCTTAAGAAAGAGAAAAACGTCTGACACTTGCAGGCTATTTCCTCCATTTGGAGACCCCTGGCGTTCCTGCCTGTTACCCTCTCACTTCTCTAGCACATCTTCCTGACCCAGGGATTAAACCTGTGGCTCCTGCTTGGCAGGTAGATTCTTCAACACTGAACCAGAAAGAAAACCTGAAGTCACCCATAAGCTGCCCCTATTGCGCTCCTTTTTGCGTTTTTATACTGTCTCCTTCCCCTGGAACCTGATTGTTACACCCTATGCAAATAGGGGTCGTACCCACATTTGGCTGATTGCTTACTCCCAAGACCAGAGGTTCTCACTCAGGTCCTGGACTGCCCCCTTTCATGGTTCCCCCCCCTCCTTTTCCCTCTGCATGGTTCCACCATTTTGGACTCTTTTTTCTTTTCCCTGCTATTCTAGTTACCTGACATAAGAAACCAGTTCTGACGGCCTTCTTGGCTGGCCTTTTACCAATTTCTATTGATTAAAGAGTCCACGAGCCCAGGTGTTAACACAGGGACTGGGCCTGGGGAATGCAAAATTGGGGGTGGAGAGGGGCTTTAGCCCCTTTTCTCTTCAGAGGTCTCTTCTAAGGAAACCTCAGCTCCTTCTCCAGAACTGCGTGGGGTGGGGCGGGGGAGAGGGTGGCGCCCTTCTCTGAAGCTGTGACCCATGCGCTGTGATTTCTCCCCACCGGACACGCTTTTAGCCAGGGCGCAGTGGCTGCCATCCTGCCAATTTTGGCGTGACCTCCAGGGCGCTCAGGCTTCGTGCCTCTCTCAGGGCCCGCCACACAGTAGCTCCTGGGCGCCAGGCAGAGCGAGATACTGAGCACCCAGCATCAGGGCCTGCCAAGGCCACCGCACGCCCTTCTCTCGTCCAGTCGCTTGCGTGAAGCCCAGGCACACGCTTTCCCGCCGCGACAGAGCGGCTGCCCACCTCGGCTCGCGGCACCTCTTCAAGGGCTCGTCTGGCGGCTGCTGCGCGAGGCGGCCCTCACCGGAAGGAGGCGTCCGAGACACCGTTTTACCGAAGGTCGGAGGAGGAGGAGCAGCGCCATCCCAGCTCGAGAGTCAGGGTTACACGGTACAAGTCACGCGCTACGTCCAACACTTGACCCCGCAAATGCTACCCGAGCTCCCCCAAAGTTCAGGCGCTGGGACCCAGGCTGAGCAAAAGGGTGCCCTGCGCCAGGAGCAGAGGGCGCCCGAGGCCTTGGGGGAGCTAGCTGCCACCAAGAGGCAGCGGCTGGCGGGGGAGCCTGGCAGGGGGCGGGACTTGAGAGCACAAGAGAACGCCACATAACTTTTCCAGAAGGTTTTCGAAGGGAGCCGAGGAGAGGAGGGACACTGACCGGAGCCTGACAAGCAGCGGCCGTCCGTTCCACGTGACCCTAACCTCCCGGCCTGGTCAGGAAAGCGCCTCTCCCGCCCCCGCCCCTCCCGCGGCTCGGCCGGAGAGGCGCTCCTGGGAGACCGCTGCCCGCAGTCCGGCTGGGACCCCCGGCAGCCCTCCGCCTTGAGCGGCCGTCCCCAGCCCGGAAGGCCCAGGCACCTCCGTGGGTCTCCGCCTGCGGCACCAGATCCCGTCAAGGGTCGCCCCACCATTTCCCTCAAGTTCCGCGCCCCCACACCTCATGGCTCCTGCCTCGATTCTCCCAGCCTTCCGCAGTCACGCTGGACCTTGCCTTCGGAGGGGCGCCCGGGGTAGGTCTCCAGCGGGGGCCGGAGGCCGCGAGGGGCGGGGCCCTCGGAGCCCAATCGCGACCCTCCTCCGAGCGCCCCGCCCACCCCTCCGGCCTGGGGCAGGGTCCGCGCCACTTCGTCCAGCGTTTCAGGGCACCTGCGACCGACTACATCACTTCTGACCCGCGGGTCTGCCGCCTAGAGCGTGGTGTTCGCTCCCTGTCACTGCGGAAAAACCGAAGCCCCTGACGGCTTTTCAGTGACCCCGCCCGGCACCGGCAGCCCAAAGACACGGACTGGAGAAGGGTTTGGTGGGCGGACGGCGCTTGGGGTCGGATCCAGCCTCCCCCAGGGGCCCTCTGTCCCCCTCTAGTGACTCCGCATCCCGAGCTCCGGCCGCACGCCTTCCAGGCCGCCTGTTCCTCCCCGCCAGGCACGCTGGGCCTAGGTCTCAGCGGGAAAGGGCCCTGGCGCCGCGCCCGGGCCTCCCTTCCCGGGTTCCGCGTAGGTGAGCACTGTCCCCACGGCGCCCTGCGCAACGTCCCACTCCGCGCGCGCCGCCCCCACGACTCCCACAGGGCCTGACGCCCCCCAGCTCCAGTCTAGTGCGAGCAGCCCAGCCAGAAGGGGGGCAGCAGCCAGGCAGGAGGGCCCCGGGGCCTCCCGAGGTCCACAGCTTGGCATCAGCTAACTCTCCAATCAGGTCTCTTCCGTACCTTCATCTCCTTTTCCCCAGAGCCACTGACTTTTTGAGCTCCTCTTTAAGAAGCTTCCCTCCTGCCCCCATGATTCCCTGTGGGCTGAGCTGTGCGCTTTGCCAGAGGGCTAAAAGGGGTGATACCCAATGCCTGGGGGATTTTCCCGAGGGTGTGGTCAGGGAAGGCCCCACTGAGGTGACATTTAGGGTGGGAGTTTACAGTGGGAGGCAGTGGGGAAAGCGGTCTAGGAAAGGGGAGGAGCCAGGAAAAAGTCACCAGGTGGAACATTTGGTTGGGAGAGGGTGTGTCCCTTCCCTGTTAGGGAGAGGAAGAGAATAGCAGACAGGTCCTAGGGCCCTGTGGCCTGGAGGCACCCTACTCATCACACCGTTTTCTATTGGAGAAACAAACTCAAACCTTGGGCCTAATGTTGGGGTGGGGAAAAGCTTGATTTCCTGTAATCTTCCATATAAATGGTGGCCCAGAGCAGCTCAGTCTGAGTCTTGCATTAGGTTTGTTTCTGGCTGCCCCACCACACACGTCTAAGCTTGGCTCCACTTGGCAAAGAAAATAAAGGAAACTTAAGAAAACTATTTTCAAGGGATGGGATTGAGACAGGTTGGGTGAGACCTGGGAACTTTTGCTGCAGCGCTGCAATGTTTGCACCTGCACACACTTCTCAAGCAACAAAATACAAAGAAACTATCATTGTTTAGTTGCTAAGTCACGTTTGACTCTGCCACCGCATGGACTCCACCAGGCTCCTCTGTCCATGGGATTTCCCAGGTAAGAATACTAGAGTAGTTTGCCATTTCCTTCTCCAGGAGATCTTTCCAACGCAGGGATCAAACCCTGGTCTTCTGCTTGGCAGGCAGATTCTTTACCACTGAACCACCAGGGAGGCCCACAAAGAAATTCTTAAGGGACTAAGATAGCTATGTGCATACAGTAATTGGGGCAAATTATAGATAAAAAAAGGTACAAAAAAGGCTAAAAATAACCAACTGCCACTTCTGAAGAGCCAGCAGAAATGCAGTATTGCACATGCCCCTCTCCTGCATTCAACACCACATAAGGGGTGGGCAAACCACCCAAGCCACCCCTCCAGTCAGGTCCCCTGGATACACCGCATACCCTCACCCCCGTATTAGGAACAAACTCACAACCCCCAACTCCATCAGGGAGAGAGCTAGCAAGGAACCTGTTCCTTGTTTTTCCCTCCCCTCTGCTGCAGCAGGGGCCCGGGAAGAGCCTCCTCCTTGGATCATGGGGACTGATTCTGGTTGCCAGCTCTCTACCACCCTGCCATCTACTTGCTCTTTTGGCCCCCGGGGCCTGAAGAGACCCACGCAACAGCTCCCCACCTTGACTGCCTGCCTGATAAGATGTCATTGAGGTAGGTGGCAGCAAAGGGGCTGGGGATCCCCCTTGTTATGACGGCTGGTCATGGGATGCTGACTCACTGCGGGCCAGACCACCTGACCACAAGCGTAGGTGGAGAGGGGCCCGCCAGGGAGTTCCCCGGGCTGCCGCCTTGTTTACCTCCAGCAAGCCTTGGGGGAGGGCCGGGGGAGGGCAGGGCTCAGGAGTGAGGCATGCTGGGAAGGCCAGAACACCTCCCCGCCCCCCACCATCCCAGCTCCCCAGCCGGGGGCTTCCCAGGGCTCCATTTCCTCCCACCCACCTTCTCCCTGAACTTTCCATTCGTCCCTGCAAACCCACCACTGTCTCAAACATTATAAGGCAAGAAAGCAGATGTTTTCCTAGGGGCAGTCTCTGTCTCAGCTGCCTCTGTTTAAACACAGAGGCTGTGCCTGGAGTCCTTCCCGAAATGTGAGGTTTCCCTAGAACCACAGGGCTTTGGTGGTGAACTCCTCACACTCTCAGCTGGGGACGATGAAGCTCTAGCCGGGGTCAGGAAACCAGCTCTTGCCTTGCCCAGGGCTGAGTGACTCTCAAGCTGCTGAGTCACAGGGGCACCTGTGGGGCACTACAGCCTCCACCCAGCACTGCTCCCTCTTTGTCCCTTAACTCTGTCTGTAGGGCAGTAGGCAGAGGGTCTTTTCCCAGGCTCAAAGTAGGGATGCTGGGAGAAGCCTGAGAACAGACTGTCCTCTCTATAGGGTTCTAGACAGCAGTTCAAAGCCTTGCCTTCTCTGGAGCTCTCTGGGAAGGACAAGACAGCCCTGTGAACGGGTCCCAGTTGCGCTTCCATAAGCACGGCACCAGTGCATCTGACTAGCCAAATCCAACTGACCTTCCTGTGGTCTCCAGGTTTCCCCCTTACTCCTTTAAGTTTTACCTGCTTCCACAAGTCCCACCATGAAAAAACATGAATTTGACTCAGCAGGTTTGACTTTCTACTCACAGAACCATACCTGGGAGGGTTCATAGGGTGACATACCTTCTCGACTACCTTCTTCTAAGACACTCATCCCAGCCCCTTCCCCCAGGCTGTTTGAACAGGTCACTTTTGTCACATAAAACTGGAGATGCCCAGCACAGGAAGGAGGTAGGCTGTTGATCTGCCTATTAGGCTGCCCATGAGACCAACAGACCTGAGACCCCCTCAGGCCCTTGGGTACCACCTGATGACAAATGGGTGTCCAGGCACCAATGGCGAGCCTTTTAGGGGAGCATTGAACCCTTGGTGGCTACTGAGGCTCCAGGAAGCCTAAGCAAGCCCTCCGGGTCTTGGGGAGATGGGGATATTTTCTGCTGTCCTGGTACCTCTCAACCCTACCCTCTGTCAAACTGGGCGCTCCTCTGCTGCTTGCGCTTCAGTTGGGAGGTTCTGTCCCTCCACCCAGTAAAGGGCTGTCGTGGAGGATGCTGGGGATGGTGGAGTGGGCTGCCACCTGAGAAGCTGATGGCTTCAAAGGGAGGGGCTTCTGCCAAGAGTGGCAAGGTCATGACAGCACCTCAGGAGCCAGTTTGTTCTAGATGGCGGTGCCCGCTGAGCGCCTAGGAGCTTCCCGGCTTCGGCTTCTGGCGCCCACCTTCCTCCTGCACCGGGCATCTCCAGGCCGCCTGGGCTCTGCTTTGCTGAGTCACAGCCAGGACCAAACCTGGGAGGAGTCCCCAGGGGAAGGGGCCGGCGAAAGATCTTTGATGTTGGAGTAGGGGGGCCGGTCTCTTGGGGTGCCTGGTGCATTAAGGGCAGTGAGGAAAGGGGGCGGCAATGAGGGGGCCCGGCGGCGACGAGCGGGCAGGGAGCCTGGGGCTCCGGGAGGGCGGCTCGCGAGCCCCGGCTGGGCGCTGAGGCCCCGCCCCCGGAAGGCGGCGGGGAGGGGCGCGGCTCCCCTCGTCCCTACAAAAGCCGCGCGCCTCCGCCCGCTGTTGCCCAGCTGTGCTCCAGCTCCTCGAGTGGCAGAGATGGCGTCGCTCACGGTGAAGGCCTACCTTCTGGGCAAGGAAGACGCAGCCCGCGAGATCCGCCGCTTCAGCTTCTGCTTTAGCCCGGAGCCCGAGGCCGAAGCCGAGGCCGCCCCTGGCGCCCGGCCCTGTGAGCGGCTGCTGAGCCGTGTGGCTGCGCTCTTTCCTGTGCTCCGGCCCGGCGGCTTTCAGGCGCACTACCGCGGTGAGCGGGCCCGGCGCCCTCGGCAGCGGTGCGGGGCCGTGACGCAGCCCTGCCCTGCCGGGCGGGTCAACGGCCCCTCGCCGCGGCCTCGGCGGCGCCCGCGGGAGTGTTCTCTGGCAGCTCTCCGGGTGGACGGCGGCCCGCGGGGGCCCCTAGCTCGGCCCCGGTGCCGCCCTGCTGACGAGGAGCGGTGGCCGCAGCCAGCCCTTGAGCGGGGCGTCTGGCGCCGCCAGGCCCTCCCGGCGAGTTCAGGCCTGGCGGCGCGAGAGTCCTCCTCCCCGCGGTGATAGTGCAGATTTTGGCGAGGGCGCGGGCGTCCTCGCCTGCTCCCCCAGCGCCTCTTGGGTTACACCGGCTCCTGGCTGCCGCAGTCCGGGTCTGCCGGCGCCAGGTGGGGGCTGCGGAGAGAACCCGGAAGAGCCGGGGCGGGCAGCCGCGGAAGGGCAGGCGGGGAGAGCGCTGACGCCGTTAAACGCCCCGGGAGGCGAGGCGCTCGGCGGTGCGCCTGGCTCGCGACTCGCGGGCGGCTGGCAGAGGTCGAGCAGCCTCACGAACACCCAGGGCTAGGCGGAATCCAGGCGTTATCCCACTGACAGTGATGAGAGGCACAAGAGAAGACGTTCTTAGAAGTAATGGTGTAGGGACAGAGTCCAGGAGGCAGCTCAGTTTAGCTGCGCGGGTGAGAAGCTGGCTGCTGGGTGTGGGGTTAGGGGGAGGTGGTTGTGCTGGGAGGGAGGCGGGCCCATGTACGTGGGGGGCAGTGCTAGGACCTTCTTCTGGACTGCTGCCAGCCCAACTTTTTTTCCACCTGTTTAAAAATTAGCGACTTTATTGAGCTACCACCCCATAGAATTCGTCCATTCAAAGTGTACAGTTTTTACCATATGCACGGATTTCTGCAGCCATTATCACAGTCATCTGGGAATCTTTCCATCACCTTCTGAAGAAACTGTCCTTCAGCGATCCTCCCATCCCATGCTTGCAGCCACAGATACCACTAACCTACTTTATGGATTCGTTTGTTCTGGGCAGTTCATGTAGAAATATGTAGTCTGTTGTAACTGGCTTCTTTTATTTGGCATAATGTTTTTAAGGTTCACATATGTTCAGCATGTATCAGTATTTCATTCCTTTTTGTGGCTGAATAACATTCAGTTTTATGGATACAGCACATTTTGTTGAGCTGTTCATTAGTTGATGGACATTTGAGTTGTTTCTGGCTTTTTGATACAGCCACTGTTTTTATGGTAGATGTTGCATCTGGTGACCCACAGACCTGATCTAGCCTGCAGATGTGTGGTGTGGTTTGTCTTGCATGGTGGTGTTTTAAACCATTTGCGCCAACATCTAAAAATTGGAGACTATATACATAGTTTTAACTTTGTTGGGGGCGGAAGCAGGCAGATGTATTCTGCTTTAGTCTTTTAAGCCACAAGCGGTCCAGGGGAGCAGGTCATAAATGGGGATCTCCACGATGACGTGGGGACTTGGTCTGGCGGGATGGGCACAGAGACAGCAGCCTTCTGATGGGGCAGCTGGTCCAGAGCCAGAGCATAGTGGGCAGGAGCTGTCACCGCCGTCCCTGCACACACCCTGCTGCTGGCGCGTGTCCACGGCCGGGCTGGAGTCCTTACCTTCCGGGCAGTGGAGTGAGCGGGTGGTTCGCCCTCAGCCCTGCTTTTCTCTGGGTCAGACAGGTGGGCTTTGGCCTATAGCCTTGCAATGGCCCTTCAGCACCAGCCTCAGCCCTTTTCAGCAGCTTGTGTCCAACTGAGACACTGGGTTCTCACATGCTGTCTTTAAACAATCTAGATGAGGATGGGGACTTGGTTGCCTTTTCCAGTGACGAGGAGCTGACGATGGCTATGTCATATGTGAAGGATGACATCTTCCGCATTTACATTAAAGGTAAGGGGCTGCGCTGGGGTGCTGCCTAAAGCCTAGTGCTCCCTGCTGAGTGCAGCTGGCTTGAGGTTATGCAGAAGTTCCTCCAAAGAAGGGGTGAGGAGACTAGGCCTCTTTAAGACAGGACCACAGTCATTACTCTGCTTGACCTGAGAAGGGGGTCTGTGTCCACCACAGGGGGTAAGGTTGGGAGGGTCTCTGGGTTCACTCTTTCCTTGAGGGAGGTTCCCTCTTGATTGCAGTCATGGGCCAGGGCAGCTTTGGGGTTTAGTTTAGTGCAGGTCAAGACCATAGCCATATGGACACAGCTCTCTGTTGCCCCTGCATGGGCCACATGTCCCCAGGTCACAGGTGCAGGGACTGGAGCCTCTCAGCAGGTTCTGAAGCTGCTTTGTTGCTCAGTTGAGCACCTGAATTCTGGGTGTCTGAAGGGTGGCACTGTGGGCCTTCTGACCGATGGCCCCGAGTGCGACTTTCGTGGCTCACCGAGAGTCTCGGCTCTCCATCCTGCCTGCAGAGAAGAAGGAGTGCCGGAGGGATCAGCGCCCCCCCGTGTGCTCAGGAGGTGCCCCGAAACATGGTGCACCCCAACGTGATCTGTGACGGTTGTAATGGGCCCGTGGTGGGGACCCGCTACAAGTGCAGCGTCTGTCCTGACTATGACCTGTGCTCCGCCTGCGAGGGCAAGGGCCTGCACCGGGAGCACGGCAAGCTGGCCTTCCCCAGCCCCTTTGGGCACTGCTCTGAGGTGAGTGGGGCCTCCCTGTGGGTGAGTGCCGGGTAGCAGGAGCCCCCTGACTGGCAACAACTTGCTCCTTTGCCTGCCCCTTCCTAGGGCTTCTCTCACAGCCGCTGGCTCCGGAAGCTGAAACATGGGCACTTTGGGTGGCCTGGCTGGGAAATGGGCCCACCGGGGAACTGGAGCCCACGTCCTCCTCAGGCAGGAGATGCCCAACCTGGCCCTGCCACAGAATCAGGTGAGGGTTGTATCTGCTGGCCTCTGAAGGATGAGATGTGGGCCAGCAGACCTGGAGGGCTTTCCCTAAAATCCTGCATGCCTGTGGCTGGCCTAGGCACTTTGTGGCCATTTGTGCATTTAATCCTCATAAAATCCTGCAAAGTGCAAGCATCATCTCCATTGTACATCTGGGAAAACTAGGTGCCTCGGTGCTCAAGGGCACTAATGCACCTGCCCTGGTGGCCCTCACATGCAGATGGGAGGCCCCTCCAGCACCTGTGTCTCCTGTCTGCCCTCTTCTTGTTCATGCTAGTTGTTAGGAAAGTCAGAGCCAGATTTGCTCACATCTTGTAAAACAGTTCCCAAGTTAAAAATTTACACATAGCTTGCATTCTGAACTTTTAGATTCTAGTTTTATTCTGATTTTATTAGTATTACTATGTCCTTTGATTCACCTTGTCCTTAGTGACAAAGATGAGAGTATTTGTTTGATTTGAGTAAATAATGCTTTTTTGGGGGAGGGGTAAATAATACATTATACTCTGTGTACAGAGTTTCTAGGCACCAGGAAGGTAGATGAAGGGGGAGTGGTATGAAAGACAAAGGGGCCCAGGAGGTGGCCTAGAGAGGGGGGAGAGAGGGAAGCAATAGGGTATAGGCTGCTGGGACCAGGCCCCAGGAGTAGGGCTTCTGGGACAGACAGGACTGTGACAGGTTTCAGTCATTGAGAGAGATGCTTTGAATTAAAAGTATCTTTGTTTTTGAAACCAAAGCCTCTGGTCCATCAGAAGATCCCAGTGTGAATTTCCTCAAGAATGTAGGGGAGAGTGTGGCAGCTGCCCTCAGCCCTCTGGGTAAGTGCCCCTCCTTTGACATCAGCAGAGCATTTGGTAACCAATGTGCAGGCGGCTATTCTGTGGCTTTCAGTTGGGATTACTGCAGAGGAGGGGGCAGCTGATGTGTCTTTGAGACCCGTAAGGATTCGCTGGCCTCATATCAATCAATCTTGACCGAGTGCTGCACCACAGGCCGCTTGAGGTTGAACTCCTTGACAAATTCTTCAGCTTTCCACACAGAGTGAAGTGGAATCAGCCAAGAATCAGCCAGCATTTGGTTGGGTATCCCACTAGGGAGGGTAACCAGGCTCAGTTTTAAGGCTGCCCTTCATCTTCTTCCTGCTTGTCCTTTGGAAGACCACTCTGTATTTCTCCTTCCTTGAGCCTTGGGGTTTCTTTAAGGACTTCAGTGAGTAGTTAGCTGAGATGCCATATTGCTTTTCTTCCCTTTTTGCAACCCCCAACCTTTCCTGGTGCTTCCTAAGAACTGGGCTTGTGCCAGTGTCAGAGAAAAAGGAGTAAGGGAGGAAGGTTCTCGTGTCTGCTGCTGGATTCCCAGTGTGTAGGCCCAGGGTAGGTGTCTGGGTGGGTGAGCTGTGCACCTTCATAGTGTGACCCAGCCCAAGGCTAAAATCTCCAAAACTTCGAAAAGCACTTGCTGTGTTGTGGCCATAACAATCAGCTGATGAAGGTGACTTATGATGGATCCATGATATCATCTTTGTGACTGCAGTGGCAGGAACTGTCTACCTGGTCTGTCCAAAAGTTGTGTCCAGTGTCTGAAAGAATGCTGTAGGAGGGTGCCCAAGCTCACCCACCACCCGCCGTGGCTCACAGAGCATGACTGCCATTGCTTCCAACCTGAGACCATTTCTGCTCACATTGAAGCAGCTTTGAAGTAGCAGTGACATCTTGGCATAACTGCTACATGAAATAGTTCAGATCTCACACACTTTCTGTATTGGAGTTAAAGACTCTTGAGCAAGTGAGGAAAAATAATTACTATATTTAATGCTTTCTAAGGAGGGTAACAGTGGAGTAGAGATGAAATAATTGGGAGATAGGTTATTCCTAAACTCTGCCACTCACTTAAGACATAATGAAGACATAGTAGGATTTTAAGTAATCCCAACTAATGGGTTATACTTAGAGGCCACAGAAAATTTTTCTTTGGAAGATAGTAAATGGACAGTGGTTCTCAAGTCCACTGAACGTCAGAATCACCAATGAAAGGTTGGTTTTTATTTATTATTATTTTTTGTGGAGGGTATATATTTTGGTATATGGAAACTATTAAAACTGATTATCCTGACGAAAAGTTTTCTTTTGAAAGAATGAACAAGATAACTTGGGAAGTCACAAAACCACATCTACATTCAGGCAGGAGACTTTAATTAAAACAGTGAGGAGTTCCAGGTCCCTTGATTCGTTAAGTGGGTTTTGGGTAGGGCATGAGGGGTCTGTGTGTTCTGAAGGCTTCCCAGGAGACTGTCACGCTTGCTTTCTATCCTGAGACCCATCTGAGCTTGTGAAGTGTTTTAGAACTGGACCTGGATTCTCCACTCAGGACACAAGGGAATAATTTTAGAAGTGCTCTGAGGTCTTTGGCAGTAAGAATTAAGGCCATCTTAGGTCTTTCAAAGTGGAGGGAGTGCTTTCTGCTATCTTGGGAGGAGTCTGGAACCCTACAAAACAAGTTTCAGTGGAATGTGTTTTTGAGTAGCTATTGAAGAGAGCCATTTGAGGAATGGATTAAACTCTGTCTTTGGAGTTACAGATATTTTCATTTCATTTGAGGAACAGGATAACTCAGTCTATCTACTAACTGCCTAGAAGGGAACATTAGTTCCAAGAGCAGGGGCCCAGGAGGGATGTAACCACCAATACCTCTCAGAGGTATTAGTACAGAGGGCAGTCTGTACAGTGAGTCAGCGACTAAGATCTTTTTTTGATAAGTGCTGTGAGAGCCAGCTGAGCAAGAGCATGAGCCCAGGGCTGTACCCAGCTGGAGGTCACAGCCACTGACACCTAGGATGTAAAACAGCAGGGCCGTGAGTCTTCCACAAACATCCCTACACAGAGGCTTTGGGGATAGCAGGGCAGAGACTGTGGTACAGTCTTTTAAGCCCTGAAGTCTCAGATTATCATCAAGTTGGAAAAGCTCTAGTTCAGCAATCTCAATAACTCATTACAGAAGAGTCGCATCATTCACCCATTTTAGAAAGTATGTGGGTATCCATTGTACTGTTCTTCTGTCTTTTCTGATTATTTGAATGTTTTCACAATGAAAACTGCAGGGGAAATGGAAGAAGAAAAACAATGTAAATATTGCAGATAGGGGTACCAGTTGCTAAACCTGCTTTTATTTTTCTCTGCTCGCTCCTCATACTCTACTAAAATAGTGAAGGGGTTAAACAAAATAAAGCAACATGGATTAAAAAAAAGGAAAAAATAATGGAGGACAAGATAAAACAATCTCATCAAACTTTGGAAGATGGAAAATGGATGGAGGAAAGTAACCAAGGTGGGATAATCTGAGGATTAATCCTGGAGGTCCAATAAAGGATGAAAGAATTCCAGAGAGAGAACAGTAAACTGAAGGGAGGAGATGAACAAATACAAGACAGTCTCTTGGCACTAGGACATTAACCTCTGGATTAAAAGGGCCCTAGATGCCTTGGAGAAGGACTGAAAAGACCCCACACCAGAGCTTAAAATTGTCCTGTCAGAACCCTTGGGACAAAGAGAGACTCCTGAAACTCTGAAGGCTGCTGTAAAAGCTTGGGAACTTAAGGAGCACATTAAGAGCTAGAAGACACTGACTTCAAAAGTCTCATCTAAAACGGATTTTCAGCCTCGAATTCTGTACCCAACTAAAATGATCAAGTGTGGGAGCAAAACAAAGTTGTCAGGAATGAAACTGACAAGGTCGTAATCATCTTACCTGGGCTTGAACCGTCTCTCTGGCCAAAATAAACAAGTCCAGAATGAAGAAAGAGGTACTTGAAAATGGTACCCAACAGATAAGTGACAGCGGTAGTTGCCAGGGTGGAAGGAAAGGCATAGGTGCTGTGCCTCTGGTTCAGAGAGCTGCCTGTCCAGGCTGGAGCTGGAAGCGCCATGCCTGCCTGGGATGGTCTCCAGGGGAAAAACCAGAATGGATGGGGTATCTGATACACTTAATCTGTATAGAAAATGCTATAGAGAAGCTGTGAGAGAATATGGGGAAAGTTACTAAGTGAAAAAGAAAGCATCGTTACTGCTACAAATACAGAAAACTGAGGAAATAAGCCCACTCCTTAGCCAGCAAAGAACACTATATATATAGTGGCCCTAACATAAACACTGAATATTGTTTTACCAAAACGTGAGTTTTTGAAAGGATAGGGGAAGTGTTGATCATCTAGCGTTAGAAATAGTGAACATAAGTAGTCAGGAAAGACAGAAAAAAGCACATTGTCAGTTAAAAGCTGTCTCTGGAGGGTGGGCCAGCTCTGTGGTGGGGCAGGGAATCTATATTGCTTTTTAAATTTTATTGAGGTATAGTTGATTTATAATGTAAATTACGTTGTATAGCAAAGTGATTCAGTAACACATAATATGTATTTTCCACTATGGTTTATCATAGGATATTGAATATGGTTCCCTGTGTTACACAGTAGGGCCTTGATGTTTATCCATCCCATAGTCTTAAAATTTTTTTAATTTCTGTGTGACTGCACTGAGTCTTGGTACGTGTAGGCTTTCTTCAGCTGGAGCAAGTGGGGGCTACTGTCTAGTTCTGCACAGGCTTCTCATTGCAGTGGCTTCCCTTGGGAAGCACAGGCCACAGAGTGTGCAGACTTCAGTAGCCGTGACACTGGGCTCAGTACTTGCAGCTCACACACTCCAGAGCACAGGCTCAGTAGTTGTGGCACACGGGTTTAGTTGCTCCAGGCCAGGGATCAAAACCATGGCCCCAGCATTGGCAGGATGATTCTTAACTACTGAACCACCACAGAAGGCCCTGTTCTTTTGAACTTCCTTCACTCTAAGATATGGGGCGTGTCCTTGGAGAAAGTAAAACAAATTATAACATAAACCCAGTGAGTGTGCCCTCCCTTCCCTTCAGTGAGCATGTGCCCAGAGTGTGAGAGATTGGAGGTGGACATGCCGTCTCACGGGTCTCACACAAAGCTTGCACGAGCTGTCTGCCTGCCTAAGCAGGGGTAGTGTGTTCAGCGTGCGTGTTTTTCACATCACTCGGCCCCTGCATGCAAGTAGGGTGCTTCAAGTGAGGACAAGAACGTCCTCCGCACTGCGGTGCGGCTGCTGTCCTGCTCAGTGAGGGGAAGACACAGTCTGTTTATGGACTTTGTGGCTCTGAAGCTGACCTGGGATGTTGCTATTAATCAAGTTTTCGTTTTCACTCCGGCTTCTAGGCATTGAAGTTGACATTGATGTGGAGCACGGAGGCAAGAGAAGCCGCCTGACCCCCCACCTCTGCAGGCAGCTCCAGCACAGAGGAGAAGTGCAGCTCTCAGCCAAGCAGCTGCTGCTCTGACCCCAGCAAGCCAGACAGGGACGTGGAGGGCACAGCACAGTCTCTGACGGAGCAAATGAATAAGATCGCCCTGGAGTCAGGGGGTCAGCCTGAGGCAAGTGCCCCCTAACACATCCAGAGCTTCTCCCAGCACCTGAGTCACAGCCCCTCCCTGGCACTCACACAGCCAGCAGAACCCACTTCCGTTGCAGAGTAGTTGGTGGCATTTAAGTTGTCCTGTGAACCCTCCACTAGAATTGTGTAAAGCAAAAGGACTCTTGCTAGTCCTGCGTGCCCTGACTCGCAGAGTTGAGGCTGTGGTCAGGTGGCCTGTTGTTCTCATTCTTGTGCTCACTGAGGGTCTGTTTCAGGAACAGATGGAGTCTGATAACTGTTCAGGAGGAGATGATGACTGGACTCATCTATCTTCAAAAGAGGTGGACCCATCTACAGGTGAACTCCAGTCTCTACAGATGCCTGAATCTGAAGGGCCAAGCTCTCTGGATCCTTCCCAGGAAGGACCCACAGGACTGAAGGAAGCTGCATTGTACCCACATCTGCCACCAGGCAAGGGATTTCAAATAGTTTTGTATTACTCCCCTTTTCCACTCCGAGCATCCTATCACTTGCTTCTAGCAATGCAGACAGGCATTACATTCTCTACTGCAGGGCTTGTCTATTGATGCAAGAGAAATCTAGGAGTTGGTTTTGTCCTCTGCGTCTATATGAGCCTTAGTAAGCTCAGCTAGTTTTAGTAATTTCTAAAACGTAACACAGACCTGGAATTATGAAGGCAGGTGTGATGTGGCAGCAGCACGGGCTTCGGGCACTGCCGTGCACTGCTGAAAGTGGACTCGGAGCCCATCTCCACTGTCAAGTGCTGCTCTTAGGCAGGGGGCCACAGTCACGCTTCTAGTAGCAGCCAGGCAGGGAACCACCATGTAAAGTGGGTGGTGTGGAAGGCAGTAGGGCCAGGTGGAGAGTGTGGCAGCCTGGGGAACACACACTGAATAAATGAGGCCACTAACACCCTGCTCTGGTTCATCACTCACATGGCAGACATTTAAACCATTATTCAGGTGGAAACCCATCTATGCACCAAATTCAGCCCTTGGGCTGCCAATATTTATCTTCTCTGCCTTGAAGCGGGGAGTGGCAAACTATGGCCTATGGGCCAATAATGTATCATTTTTATGATGGTTGGAAGAAAGTCAAGATGGGAAACTGAGATGAAATTCAAATCTGTAGTCATAAGTGGATGTTTCACTGGAATATAGCTATGCTAATTTTTTACATATTGTGTGGCCGCTTTTATACTTCACAGCTGAGTTGAGTATTTGTGACAGAGACCAAATAGCCTGCAAAACAGCTTAAAATATGTACTCTTGATTTTTACAGAAAAAGCTTGACAGTCCCTGCCTTGGAGGGTCCTTGTGAGGATTAAGACCTTGTAAAAGGGCCATGTACAGGTCACATTTGGGGCACAGTGCCTCTTCCTCATAGCTGTCGTTACTCTCTCTGGCAGAAGCTGATCCCCGGCTGATTGAGTCCCTCTCCCAGATGCTATCCATGGGGTTCTCTGATGAAGGCGGCTGGCTCACCAGGCTTCTGCAGACCAAGAATTATGACATCGGGGCTGCCCTGGACACCATCCAGTACTCAAAACACCCACCACCTTTGTGACGATGTTTGCTCACACATTCTGTGTCCCCTTTCTTGTCTCATAGTTGTGTTGAGTTAGTGTAGAACCCCAGTGCCTCTAAGTGCCAATTTCTCGTCATTCTTCTTTCAGAATCTGGGGGTGGGGATGCACAAAGCCATTTAGGGCAGTAGAACACGTGACACGGGGGAGTTGCAAGTGTGTGAGTGCTGCTTCTGAGAAACACTGATCAGTTTCCCATGGGTGTCTGGCTCCTTCCAGCCAGGGAGGTCCCCTTGGGGCAGAGCGAGTCTCATACTGCATCCTATCTGCACTCTCCCTGCAGGATTATACCAGCAGTCCAGAGTAGATCTTGCCAAATGGCTTCCTGCTTTTTCTAATGACTACACTGATATGTAATTGATTTTCTGCTAGAAGTTTGATATCCTCTGAATTTAGCTAAAGGATCACCAGCATTCAGCCGGGGTGGAAGAGGCTGTCCTGTAGTGATTACAGCTCAGGACTGTAGCTAACATCTGAGAATAAAGAAGGGCTGACAGAGGAACTGATGTTCAGAGTACTGCCTGTTTCATAACCACTGTAGTTACCATTTCCAAACATGTCAGCTGCTTTTAAAGTTAAGAGAATTGCTTTGTAGCCATTCTGTTATATTTGTAAACAATTTTAATTAAATACTTTAATCAAAGATGGTACAAGAAGTAATCTGTTTGGTCATATTTATCATCGCTTCTTGTCGTTCCCATATCCTTAGTCCTACTATTTGAAAGCAACTTGGGGAACCCTGTTTTCAGTGGCACAGAGGTCACTGAATTGAAGGGTTCTTGTAACAAATGTCTACATGAATAACATACTAGTTTCAACTCACAGATCGTCATCAAAGTCCTCTCCAGTTTTAAAAAGGTCATGTAGACGCATGAGTGAAGAATGTGCCTGCACCCCTTTGACCAAGGGTGCACCCTCTGCCCAAGGGCCTGTGCTCTGTGACTGCTCGGGGATCCTCCCACAGAGCCGCTTGGGCACAGGCACGGGAATGTGTGTGGTCTGAGGAGACTGGCGTGCACCGGGGAGCCTGCAGAGGCCTCCCTTCCCTTGGAGTCTGGGCCCTGGGGGGCCTGCTCAGCCTGTAATGCCTGGATTGGCCTGAGGCCTCTCTGCAGAGGGATAAGGGGGCTCTGTGTCCAAATGTGAGCTGTTTCCAAGACATTGTTCCCACTTAGACATGGTCCTGACCTGCTGGGCAGGACACGGTGGTTCCCCCGGGGAACAAGCTCCATGGTGTCTCGGTCCTCAGGACGGCTCTCTCTGCCCTTCCCTGTCAGGCCAGCATGGTCCTGCAGTGGAGACACGAGGCGATGGTATGTTCTCCCTTCAGAGGAACAAGTGTCTAGCAGACTCGAGGGACAGGGAGGAGCGGGTCCTGGGCATGCGCTACTCTTGGACGGTACCTCTGGGCACTGACAAATTTCTGCTCCATGTTGTCTACTATCCTGTAGGCTGGCAGGCTAGGGATATGCCCTGACTTTGAGATTAAGCAAAGCACAGCAAATAAATGCCCTCTCTCTCACTCCAAATTCCACGACCAGGCGTTCCAGAAGAGCAAGATGTTCCCAGGTGATCAGTGGATCTATCTCATGGGACCTTAGAATCAGATGAGGGAGTGCCAGGGGTGCGAGCAGGAAGGACCCTAAAACTGTCTGGAGACACCATGTGCTCATCGCCAGGCATGGGGAAAGGTCTCTCTAGCCATGTCGAGGGTTTTAAAGCTGCAGGTACGGAATGTGACAGTGCCGCTGGGGCCTGGCTTCTCCCCTCTCCCTCAGGAAACAAGGGTTCACTGAAAAATGAGCGTCACTGCCTACAAAGGAATGTGAAAGCAATGACAGGAGGGACCTGCAGCACCAGCCCCAGGCAGCATGGAGAGGCTCTGGGTAGTTGTTAGTGATCAGAGACTGCCAGCTCTGGGGCTGAGTTGCTGTGACCTCTTTGGACCTGTGCCAGCCTTGATTCCTCACCTTCAAAAACAAAACAAGCCAAACAGGCTTGTGGTGAGCATTAGACAATGCAGTTAAAATGTTTAGCCCAGGGACTGGTACATCCATTAACTATCACACTCATTAGTCTATAATTTGGAGATTCAGTGCTATATCCTTACCTGGGGGTCACATAGCTAGTTAGTACCAACACCGAGTTTCACCTCTGCCTCTTGGTTTTGAATGGGTGCTCTCCACTACTGTCTGAAGCTGGTCAGGTCAACCCTGGCCTATGTTGGTGCAGCAGTGACATATGCCTGGCAGAGTTCCTCTGTCTGGACGCCTGTGGCTCCCACGACAGCATAAAGCAAAACCCTCATTCTGTGGCCTGGAAGGTATGGTGGGGTCTGCTAGGTTTGAAGCATCAATAAAAAGAGCAGGTCCCAGGTGAAGAGAGTGCCCCAAATTCACAAGAACCCACCTGGGTAAATGAAGGTGACAGTTCCTCAGAAATCCAGGGCAGGTCCCAAGTTGAACAGTCTGGTGAAGACCTGGTGCTCCATGTAGAATGAAGAGAATGGTCCTGATGCAGAAAAGTCCTACTGGTCAACCTTGCTTGTCTCCAAGGCATCAAGTTGCCCTTTTGATCCAGTTAACATCAGTAACAGCAGGGAAACAGTGCAGGCCAGAGAAAGGAGTTGGCTTAAGACATAACAAGACACATGGGAAGTTGGACTTTGGGGACGAAGGGGGAGGGTATGTGTCTTTTAACAGTCTAAAAAAAAAAACAATAAAAAAATCCAGCATGTGCTGAATGGCCACTGGGACACTGACCTTCAAGGACTTCAAGGTGACCTCACAGTTTCTGGAGTCCTGGACGTGAGGGATGCATAGAGGCTGGACCGTGCTCTGGTTCCATTTCCTGGCAGAGAAAATGGTGTCAAGAATCTAGTCCTGGGACTACCCTGGTCCACTGGTAAAGATTTTGCATTCCAATGCAAGGGGTGCGGGGTTCAATCCCTGGTCAAGGAGATCACATATGCCTCCTGGCCAAAAAACTAAAACATAAAACAGAAGCAATACTGTAACAAACTCAACAAAGATTTTTAAAATCGTCCATATTAAAAAAAAAAAACCAATGTAAAAAAAAAGATCCAGCCCTCCTTGTAATAATCTATAATGGAAAAGAAATTCAAAAAGAATATATGTACACACATACGTATTATTACTACTATATATATATAAAACCAAATCACTTTGTAAACCTGAAACTAATGCAACATTATAAATCATCTATACTTCATACAACCGAGTCCTACCATTGAGCAGTGGTCTGATCTGACTTGGTGGTCACCTGCTCTGACACCTAGCACCTTGCCATCCCTTATAGCTTCCCGGATGGCTGCTCAGCTTCTGCCCTATTGCCAACAACAGGTTGCCCAATGACATCCAAGGCAGTCCATTTCTCTGCTCTATAGCTTGCAATTGCTAAAAGTTCTTATTTTGAACTGGAATCTACCTCCCCAAAGCATCTGCCCTGGAAGAGCCACCCTAAACCTACATGAGGTGGTCTCTCAGAAAACTCACTGAAATGCAGGTTGAGAGAGGAGACCTGTGATAATCAGGTCTTTCCTGCTCTCAGCTAAAATCTCCCAGGCCCATTAGCTTCTCTGGCTACACTTCACTTTGTCAACCTTGCCCCTGAGTTCCTCCCTGAGGTCAGCACAGTCTAGATGTTCTGAATTAAGTGAGACTCCTCAGAGGCGCCTCCACTGGCATCTTGCTCAGCCTCCACCTCTGCGCCTGGTGCCCAGCCCGGCCACGGGCCTGTGCTGACGGCGCCTCCTGGCTCACAACCCTCAGGCTCCCTGCCAACCATGGAAGCTGCCTGTCTGTCCCCAAACCACGGGGCAGTTAGGTGGGGGTGGGTGAGGCTAGATTGCTGATGGGCTTGGCACCTTTTCCTAGGCAGGCCTGTGCTGAACGGAGGGTCTGGCTTTTCTCTCTCGGATGAAGGCTGCCTGTTGAAACACAATCCTTCTTTCAGCCCCAGTTCTTCGGAGTCCCTTTCCAGATACTTCAGCCAGCGGCTCTTTGAGGGCTGGGGTTTTCCTACAGAATCGGGAAGTAAATTCATTCTCAAAAGTAGGCACCTTTACTGAGAATCCCCAGTGCAAGGGCCTCAGTACCCATGCCTACACCACCACCAGGAAAGGAATTTGACTGACAGGCAATGACGGAGAGATGTCTTGAGCAGAGCACACTGGCACACATCTGGGGAAAAGCTTCAAGGCACAACTTACCAAGACCTTTGCGAATGTCCACACTCCCTGGTCCAGTAGTTTCAAATGAAGATGAAGGCAGGAAGATGCTCATTAAAGTGTTACCAATAATAGCAAATATTTCTAACAGCAGAAGTTTGGTAAATGCCAATAAGAAGGGAATAAAAGTGAAGTCGCTCAGTCGTGTCCGACTCTTTGTGACCCCATGGACTGTAGCCTATCAAGCTCCTCTGTCTGTGGGGTTTTCCAGGCAATAGTTCTGGAGTGGGTTGCCATTTCCTTCTCTACAAGAAGAGAATAAATATTGGCAAATCCACTGTAGATACTTTTAAAAAATGAAAGTAGTTGAAAGCTATATAGCAACACAGAAGATACAAGTGAAAATTACAGGATGATGCAAACAAGTATTTCTTACAGAAGCGATGATGAAAGATTAAGTCTGTAAGTAAAGAAACTGAAAGGATAGACTCAAGCATGCACGAGCTGATGTGTTAAAGTGGTGTGCTGAAGAGCATCTCCTTATTTATAATAAAAACACAAACAGAACCTGGAGTGTAGACGCTGCCAGCATAATTCTGTGATCAAAGGTGGAGCTCTTCCAGGGAGCCTGTTAGACAGTTGTATCCCCTGTCCCTGGCAGGACAGTGATCTTGTACCCATGGCATCTTGGATGTACCAATGGTGTCATCTGCTCAGTCACTGGAGCTCTGACACACTGCCCACCCAACACTGAGCACCTACTTTGAGGCCTCGGGACAGAACAACAGAACGTGAGCTTGTTGTGTGGCTCCATCTAGAGAAAGGGTTCATACCAACCCAGGCACTACAACAGCATCCTTTCCCCGCCCAGGGTTCTTCGGAACAAGGGGAAGAGGACAAGGAGGTGAAATTCAAGTTAAGTTCAGAAGCATTTGCCAAGTAGTCAGAAGAAAAAGCCCTTTTCATAGTATTGCAAATATTTGTTTACATGGCTGTCTACACACTTATAAAAGGGAAAGGTTTATTCATTTTTGTATTCCCTGCAGCTCTAAGCCAAGTTTTCATCAGTCAGTGACATCAACATTTGTTTACAGAACAGATGATGAATGAATGAATAAATGGAACCTCTTCATGGTAGAGCTGGCTGAGGTAGCTGGGCTGAGATGGGGCTGCTGGCTTACCTGGGGACCTGCACGGGCAGCCTGCCAAGGACCCACATTTTCTTCCTCATTGGCACTTATGGATTCTCCCAGAGACCTTAGGGAAAGGTTGTACAATTGTTCTTTGTAAAATGACCAGGAAGATGAAGGGCAGTGAAGGCAGGAACAGTATGATGCACAGACTTAACAATGGCGATCAAAGCCTGCTCAGGGGAACTTATTGATTGAACTTATCTCTGTTGTTTCGATGTGAACTGCTGGACATCTTCCAGCAGTTCAGAAGGCAGAGGGACCATCTGTTCCCTGGAGCAACAGGAAAAGTAACATCGGGCAGAAGGGGCGCTCTTCGTGGCTTTGCCAAAGACTGGCTGTCATAGACTGTGTGACTCTGGGTACATCATTGTATCCCAGTCTCCTTATTTACGAATGGGGATAACAGTGCAAGGGGACTGTGAAGATGAATGAGACAACACGCGTGCACCTGCCCTGCTCAGGGCCTGAATAGAGACTAATTCAGCTGAACTCTGACGGTCCCTCCCATCAGCAGCGGCGAGGTCCCCACTGCAGAGGGCGACAGGAGTGTCTTTACAGTTGTGTGATATCTCAACCGCTACGAGATAAGGCCTTTTCCTCAGTCAGATGTGTCTTCACCCGGCCTCCCAGGGACAGCAGGGGTCTTTCATCACACAGAGAGCACAGTGAGGAGCCGGAGCCTCTGCAGCCTCGAGTGGAGCCGGATGGCTAATTAAAACACGCATTGTTAAAGGGCTTACGGCTGGCACCAAAGCGCAACCACCCATGTCCAACAGGGCTGCTACCTCACACGAGGAACTCTCTCTACTGACCTACAGTGGAAACCCAAGTCCACCAAATGTGGCACCTCTATGTCAGTTTCTTCATTTGTAAACCAAAGTGAATGATCCTCCTGGGGTGACGAGGAAGATGAAATGGGATCATGCATGTGAAATGCCTACTCTGCCACACGGTCGATACCCCAGTGTCTAGCTGAGCAGTGTCCTGCCTGCTACTGACCAGAACTCTGCTCACCATACTGTGATCTGGGAACTCAGCTCCATCAACTGCAGAACCTCTCTCTGCAATACGAAGGTACGGTCTGTCTTCTCACTTGTGATGTTACCCTGAGAACCGGGCGCCTATTATTTCTCAGTAGATGATTTCTCTTTTCTCCAGCTACATTTTAGTTCTTCCCTTTGTTTTCCATGTTCTGTAATTTCATTATGTTGTTGTGTCAAAGGGTGGATTTTATCTTTTAAAATTAACTTACTGAAGTATAAGTTATAATTAACCTACCCTAAAATGTACCAGGTTAAGTTTTGGTACATCAGATGAGTTTGGTAAATTATATTTTTGAAACTATTACTCCAATCAAGATATAGAAAATTTATTGAGATATAATTAGCAAGATTTAGAAAATTTTCATCACCCTAAAATTCCCTTATCTGCCCTTGTAGGTGAAAACCACTCATCCTTACAAGTATCTGGTCTTTTGTGTCTGACATCTTTCACTTAGCAATGTTTTTGAGGCTTGCCCATGTCATTTTTGTTGCTGAGTAGTATTCTACTGTATGAAAATACCACAGAATGTATATTCAGAATCAGACTGTCTTGATTGCTGTAGTCTACACTAAATCTTGAAATCAGGCTGTATAGGTCCTCCAGTTTTGTCATCAAAATCAATTTGGCAATTGCATTTCTATATAAATTTTAGGATCAGTTTGTCAATTTCATAAAAAAACAACAACTGCTGGAATTTTGACTGAGATTAAGATGACTCTATAGATCAATGTAGGATGAACTGACATCATGACAATACTGAATGTTCTAATCCATGAACATATTTCATCAATTAGATCTTTTAAAAATTTCTCTCAGCAAAGTTGTGTAATTTTTACTGAAAATACCTTGCACGATTTTGGGTTATATTTATCCCTAAGTATCCTATTTTTGGATGGTATCATAAATGGTATTTGATTTTTAAAATCGTTTTCCAACTATTCACTGCAGTTATATAAAAATAAAATTTAGTTTTGTATGTTGACCATGTATCCTTGTGATTTTGCTAAATATTAGTTCTAGTAGCTTTCACTTTTCACTTTCGTGCATTGGAGAAGGAAATGGCGGCCCACTCCAGTGTTCTTGCCTGGAGAGTCCTAGGGACGGGGGAGCCTGGTGGGCTGCCGTCTATGGGGCTGCACGGAGTCGGACACGACTGAGGCGACTCAGCAGCAGCAGCAGCAGCTTTTGGATAGGTTCATCAGGATCTGCTACAGACACAATGTTTTTATTCAGTTTGGAATCAGATGCATTTCCTGAATTTAAGAATGTAAGCCCTTTGATTCTGGAAAAAGTTATATTCATTTCTGCAAATATTGCCTTTTCCAATTCTTTTTATTATCTTTTGTTGGAACTCATCTCTGTGTATTTCATGTCTCTGAACTTTTATATTTTTCACCTTTCTGTCTTATTCACATTGCCAATGTGCATAATTTCTTCAGATTTATCTTCTATTTCACCAATTCTCTCTTTAGTGGCACTTAACCTGCTTACCAGTCCACTAAACTGTTTTAAAAAGATCTACTTATTTGCTCCTATTTGGCTGTGCTGGGCCTCTGTGGCTGCGCGTGGGCTTTCTCGGGGGGCTTCTCGCTGCGGCGGCTCCTCCTATTGCAGAGCACAGGCTCTAGAAACATGTGGGCCGCCTGGGCGGCCACCTGTGGGCTCCAGAGCACAGGCTCAGGGGTTGCGGTGCAGCGCCTGACTGCTCCATGACACGCAGGATCTCCCGGCACCAGGGACTGAACTAGGGTCCCTTGCACTGCAAGGTGAAGTCTTAACCACTAGACCAACAGGGAAGACACTGAACTTTTCATTTCAGTGACTAAACTTTTCATTTCTACAAACTTTTTGGTTGTTCTTTAAAAAACTGGTTATTTTTCAAGTCTCTTGCTCTTCTTTATATCAACTATCCTCATTTAATTTCATTAAATATATTAAACATACAATATTATGTATTCTGAACTCTTTTGGACCTGACTTCTCTGTCATTTCTGCTGTTTTTTCCTCATGGTGACATGCTTCCTTAAGTAAGTTAAATGATCTTTAACTTTGGGCATATGCCACTTGGAATTTTATATATCTTTGATGCCTGGGTTGAAGATGTATTGCTCCAAAAAGGAGCCACATTTATCTCTGCTTCCTGGGACAATTTAAAAATAAGTTTGAAGGGCTTCCCTGGTGGCTCAGTGGTAAAGAATCTGCCTGTCAATGCAGGAGACATGGGTTTGATTCCTGGTCTGGAAAGATACCCCGTGTCACGGAGTAACTAAGCCTGTCTGCCACAACTATTGAGTCTGTGTTTGGAGCTTGGGAACTACTGAAGCCCACGCACCCTAGATTCCATGCTCTGCCACAGGAGACTCAGCTGCGACAAGCAGCCCAAATGCTACCACGCCAGAGCGCAGCCCCCAGCTCGCTGCAGCAAGAGAAGAGCCTGTGCAGCAACTGGGACCCAGCAGTCAAGAAAATAAGTCCTCAGCTTGAGACTTTTCACACAGCATGTGTAAAGGTCACGTGACAGCGTCCTTGTGCTTACAAAATCCTGGAGCAGTGTTTCCCCTCTTTAGCCAGTGCCAAGGGCAAGATAGGCTGGGTCAATCTGCCTCAGAGGGGTGCCTATCTAGGTTATTTGTACATGAAGGGGGTAGTCCTTTGGGGACTCACTCTATGTGGTGGTCTCCAACTGACCTTCCCACACTGAACAGACTTTGTCTTCGTCTCCTGCCTCCCTCCCAGCTACTTGGAAGCTGCAGGGCAACAGGTTTCAAAGGCCCCAGCAGCCCAGCTTATTCTCTGGATTTGGGCTTTTGCTTCATTTTTGATCTCTGATGGCTACTTACCTTCTTGTCATCTCATCAGTGCCTTTAAAATATTGTGGCTGGCATTTTAAAAATAACTTCAGTGGGAACATTGTTCAATATCTAATCGCCATGTTGTTGGACATGGAAATCTATGGGATTTCTCCGTCATATACTCCCACCATCCACTCAAGATGAAAACAGGGCAAGATAACCAGGCCTCCCTCAAACTATCATACCTGAGTGACATCTCTGAAATCTGTCCCTGCAGCAGGTTTAATTTTTGGACATGGCGTCTACAGTCAGCACCAGAGCCCTCACCGTAAGCCTGAGAAACAAACACAGATATGAGTTTAAAAAGTATTGACAGAATGTTGAGAAATAGATCCATTCAAGACACAATTCAGGGAGGGTAAAAATGTACTATGCAAGGCCTGAAGCACCATATAGGAACTCAAACAGTGACTGCCATTTCTGCAGCGATTTACAAACTAAAAGTCTCAGGGACTAATTTCAGCCAATCTGGCTGCCCACCATCACCCTGAATTTTACACATCAAAGCCAAACTCAACCCAAACCCCACACAAATCGCTAATAAACATAAGGAATTCAGAAGAGAAGTAACGCCAATTGCCAAAGACATGATATGATCCTTAACCTCACTCACAATCAAAACAATATAAAACAGATGAGATACTTATTTTTCACTTAGTAGTCACTCATTTGTTCAATATATATTTATGACGTACCTATTATGTGCCAGGACCTGAACTAGGTAAGGACAATGCAAGAGTGCATAAACATCACTGTCATCACAGAGCTCTGCAGTGTAAGAGACAGATGATAAGACACCTATACGGCCATCGGATGTGAGAAGCGCCACACAGGGAAGCAGGGCAATGCAGTGGGGGTGGGCAGAGTGCAGACACAGTAGGTAATTTTATATGAGGTGTTCAAGAGGTCCACAAGTGGATCACTGAGAGGGTAACATCTGAACACAAAACAGGAAGATAAGTGGGAATGAATCATGTAGATAGCAGAAGCAATGGAACGGAAAGGAGTGCAAACCCCTTGAGCCTGGCATTTTTGAGAAACAGCGAAGAGGCCACGTGGCTGGAGCTGAATGGTCCAGGGCAGAGAGGGTAGGAGATGAGGTTAGAGTGCAGGCCCTGTTACAGGAAAAGTCAGCCTTATGGACACGAGATCGGCTCTGCTCTCTTTCTTGAAATTCTTAATCATCTCATCTTTGTGTTGTGTAAGTGAAGTCTGATGAGATGATGAAACATGTTCTAAGTTGTGGACAGCAAATGTGCCCACCGTCCCTTGGCACTGTTTGCACAGAGCACGCCGGATGCCCTGGCGGCAGAGCTGGTGGCAGAGCCCCGGTGAGCTCGCAGAGTGTGAGAGCCCAGTGAGGCTCCAGGCGTAGGCGGCGTGTGCTGCCTGTGCCTAAGTCCGGGAGGTGCGCCCGTGCCTGAGGGGCCAGGGCTCCCGGGGGACCAGAACCTGCTTCAGCTGCAGAAAGAAGGCAAGGGTATTTCACCAAAAGCATCAACAACCAATAAACCTATCATATCTCTTCTTATTCCTATTACCTCCCTGGAAGAGCCTGTGCTGAAAACGCCACAGAAAAAGGGAGAGAAGCACAATCCACAGTTCCTCTTCTTCTTGGTGTTTCCTTACTAATCAGTGAGTGGAAGGCTGAAAGTGTAGGTAGAACGTGTGTGTGTCAAGCAGTGAGGTAAAAATAGTTGAGTTAATTTTGTGCAACATCTCCACTCTTAAGAATAAAATATGCAGGCATACATGAGCTACAAAAGAAAAACTGTGCAATTTTGATCATTCACATGTGTACTAAATGTTCTTATATTATTCTGTATATGTTCCACATACATACTAATGTTCTTAGCATTTAAAACCAGTGTTGCAGTCTAAATGGTACTGCACCATTTAAATGTTAGCTTTTAACATGTTAAAATGTTGGTTAAAATTAACATTTAGTTAGTTTTTCTTTACACAGGAATAAATTATATAGTAAATTTAAAAAATAGTAAATAGGGACTTTCCTAGTGGTCCAGTGGCTAAGGCCTGAGTTCTGTCGTTGGTGGGGGAACTGGATCCCACACGCTTCAACTGAGAGACCCTGCACGTTGCAACTAAGACCTGGAGCAGTCAAATAAATTAATAAATAGAAATAAATATTTAAACCATTAGTAAATAAAAAACCTTAGGAAAAGTCAGGAGATCATGAAAGAAGAGCTTAATATTTAGAATCCTTAATAGCAGTTTTTTTCTGCTTTTGCAAAGGGGCCCCACATTTCCATTTTACATTGTCTCCTGCTCCGTCTGAAGGCACATATATATTACTCCAGCCTGGAAGGTCTGATGTGACCCTGCGCATGCAGGACCCTGTGGCTGTGGTGCTGAGACTGTATGGCTGCAACAGGCGACCAGTCAGGAGGGGGCTGCACATTCTGTGGCAACTCAGTGCACTGTGATAACAAGCGGGCACCATGTGGGTACGCTGTGACTAAATTTGCTGATGGGTCACATGGAGAGTATAAAAGAAAAAGAAGAGTCAAGGTTTGTAGCCCAAACAACTAGAAAGAGACTGGGCAGTTGAGATGGGGATGGCTGTGGGAAAGTAGGTAGGTGAAAGGAAGGGGAGGGCTTCCATTTGGAGTGTAGGTTTGGGATGCTTGTTAGATATCCAGCAGAGAGGCAGTGGCTAGAGGCATATACAAGTTCACTGGCAGGCCTCGGGTCTGACACAGACGCTCACTGCAGACCACTAAAGGGAATGGCTGTGGCTGGAGAAGAGGTGAGAAACAAAACAAAAGCTGAGTTCCAGAGCACTCCAGAGTTTAGAAGATGAGGAGACGGGAAGAACTAGCAAAGAGGATTGAAACACAAGCCGGGAAGATAGGAGGAGGGCCAGGAGCAGGGTGGCTGGAGTCCCGGCAGAGACTTCGAGGAAGAAGCGGCTAACTGACAAGTTCCACCAGTGAGCCACGTCACTTGAGGACTGAGATCCAACCATTATTTCCAGCAACACAGAGACCACTGCCGACTTGGACGTGAGCAATTTTAGAAGACTGGTGGGGAGTGAAATCCCATTTGGGGCAAGTTCAAGTGAGAATGGGAGATGAACTGGAGAGAGTAAAGGCAACATCTAAAAAGACTGAAAACTGACTTATGACTGCCAAGAGGGAGTAGGGTGGGGGAAGGGATGGCCTGGGAGTTTAGGGTTAGCAAGTGTCAACTATTATATATAGAATGGATCAACAATAGTGCTCTACTGTACAGCACAGGGAACTATATTCAATATCCTATGATAAACCATTATGAAAAATATGAAAAAGGATGTGAGTGTGTGTGTGTGTACACACACATACAATTTCTGCAAATAACTGCATCACTTGGCTGTACAGCAGAAATGAACCCAATATTGTAATTCAACTATACTTCAATGAAATAAATTGAAAAATTAAATAAATTCCCAAGAGACTGACAACTGCTGTGTGGCATAACTGGGAGGGTGCGTGCTCTCCTGCATGGCAGCAACTGCTCTCTGAACACTCAAATGCATTCTCTCCTCTGAGAGCAGACTAGACTACACTTCCCAGTCTTTCTGGCAGTCAGGTGTGGCCATGAAACTGGGTTCTTCCCCGCTGGAACGTGAACCACTTCCAGATGCTTCCTGGGTAGTGTCTTCCTGATCTTGCACCTTTAGCGGCTTGTGGCATCAGGAGACAAGCCTCAGGGAACAGCAGAACCTCAAGATGACAGGTGCCAGGGTCCCGAATGATCACACCAAGTACAGCTGCAATGCTGATCTCAAACTCTCCCAGGACTGTTCAAAACAGCAAGAGAAACAGCTTCTACTGTGTTAAGCCACAATCGTGGTGTCTGTTTGTTAATGTGGCCTAGTCAGTCCTAAGCCACACACCACTGCATAAGCATGGGAGGTGCTGAGAGGAAGGCAAACCTTCTTCAAGAATTCAGAAATACAGGCTGGTATCTAAAACATGTACAGTCATCAGCCAGTCTCCTGACTTCTGAGACCCCATCTCAAGGTAGGCCTCAGGTGCTATACTTAGCGACAGATGACCTAACTGTCCCCACTCCTACCCGTCCCAACTGACAGGACCAGAGGTGGACATCTGAGTCAACCACATCAATCAGATTATTTCTCCCAGGAGTTTATAACTGGGACTCAGCTCTTTCAGCTGGTTTGAAATGAGATTCTGTGGTCTGTGAGAGGAGTTAAGTTACTGTGAGCTGGAAAGAGAGAGAAAGGAAAGGAAAGCTGGAAAGGGTGAAGAAGAGGAAGGTATAGTGAGAAACTTGGTTAAGGGAGGAGGAGGGAGGGAAAGGAGGATGCTTGTGTGGCTGGCAGCTCTTCAGGTCTTGCGGTTGGTTCTTCAAAGGTCAAGGGCAGTTCTTCCCCTGGATCCCCACAAGATATCCCATTACCTTGCCAGTGCATTTTAAATTTTGCTGAAGTGTTTTTTCCTATAATCTGCAACTGAGAGAACTTTGGTCGAAAGAATTCCTCTAACTTGTAAATTTGTCCTAAGGAAATAATTGGTCCAGTAAAGAAAGAGGTTTTTTGTAAGAAGCTTTACTACAGAGTTCGCTGGTGGCTTAGTAAAAATCTGCCTGCAATGCAGGAGACCAGGGTTCAATCCCTGGATCGGGAAGATCCCCTGGAGAAGGGAATGGCAATCCACTCCAGTATTCTTGCCTGGAGAATTTTATGGACAAAGGAGCGTGATGGGCTACAGTCCATGGGGTCACAAAGAGTCGGACATGACTGAACGACTACACTTTCTTTCTTCCTTTTACTACAGAGTTGTTCATAATAATGAAAACTAAAATCAACCTAAGTGACCATCAATGTGGGGCTGGTCACTTATTCATTCGACAGACAGTCCTCGAGCAAGCACTATCTCACAGGCACTGTGCTAGGTACCAAAAGTATACAGTAAAATGTAGAAAAAGGGTATATGTGTGTCCATCAACAGATGAATGGATACAGAAGATGTGAAGTGTGTGTGTGTATGTCTGTATATATAAATCTAATGGAATATTAGTCATAAAAAAGAATGAAATATTGCCATCTGCATCAACATGGATAGACCCAGAACGTATTCTATTGAGTGAAGCAAGTCAAAGACAAATATTATAGGATATGACTTATATGTGGAATCTAAAAATAATACAAACGAACTTATTTACAAAACAGAAACAGACTCACAGACACAGAAAACAAACTAACGGTCACCAAAAGGGAAAGAGGGGGAGAGGAATGAATTAAGAACATGGGATTAACAGATATACACCACTACATATAAACAAGGATTTATTATATAGCATAGAGAACTACATTCAATTTCTTGTAATAATTTGTAATGGAAAAGAACAGGAAAAAATATGTATAACTAAATCACTTTGCTATATACCTAAAACTAACATAATATTGCAAATCAACTACACCTCAATTTTTAAAAAAGTGTATATATATATAAAAGAGGCAAAGCATTTACTCTCAAGGACTTACAGTCTGAGATGGACAATACTCACATAAACACACTTGAATATATTTCTGACAGGGAAGTGAGATTAACTAGGGGATGCCCCAACAACAAGCACACAGAGGGAAGCAGGTCTGGATTGTTTCAAGGTCAGAAGGAAAAGCCCCTGCAGCTGAAGGACGAGAATGACGTGATGAGGCTGCAGAGGTAGAATCAAGGGTTGGAACAGGTGAACAAAGGGCTCAGTGAGGAGACTTTGTGGGTGGGTCAGCAAGTACAGACCTGGAAAGAAACTATAATCTGGGTGAAAAAATTGGATTAATAAGAGCATTTACAAGCTGCTCCCTTCAGTCCAAGCGCTCTTTCACCTCCTGACTACCTTCACACCCTGCCCACCCCTTCCACACCCTTGGATCTCTAACAGCTGTCTGTCCATCCCCGGTTAGGTCTGATTACTCTTACAGACTCTGCACTCTCCTCTCACTGTGCTCAGTTTAATTTTAAATTGCATGTGTGGTTTTAGTTTCTCTTCCCCTTTCACAAGGGCAGATCTGTACAGGCAATAAGGATACCTTCTTACCTTTCACTGTTTCCCATGTCTACACATAGAAGGTACTCAGTAAATACTGACTGACTGAATAAACAAAGGAAGGCCACTTTCCAGGCACCGCTCCATCCACTTCACTTCCTGAAGGAAGATGATCTTAGGGAGCAGGAACTCTGTATCTAATGAACCTGAGTCAATAATGGAACAGTGGGTTCCATGAGAAACACACTTCTGCATGGCTGGGTGCTACCTGCTTTCTGGTGTGCGTATTAGATACCCTGCTTCTTGGGACTCACCTGCAAAAATGATTGCTTCTTTCCACAAGCTTTGCATGTCCACTTGAGACTCTTTTTCACCTATAATGACATTTCAGAAATATAGCTACGATAATTATTTGAAACAGTTGGAACTGGATCCGAAATAGTAATTTAAAGAGATTAGTGGAAAAGAACAGAGTCTAGAAACAAACCGACACATGTATGAAAACTTAGTATATTATAAAGGTGAAGAAAGAAGAGCCTATTTACTAAGTGGTTCTGGGAAACTGGGTATCAATAAACAAAAGCAAATTAGATCTCTACTATCTGTTATTCTCAAAAAATTCCATAACATTTCAAGTCTTGATAAATCTGACTAGATGGGGTGTCTCAACATAATAAAATGGCTTGTTTCCAGCTCTAAAGATGCAGAATCACCATGAGTATTCCCATGAAAGTCAAGAACAAGTCAAAGATTTGCACTATTATTCACTTTTTTTGGATGTGCTAGCCAATTGAATTGGAAAAGAGAAAGTAATTAGATATGAAAATGGAGGGAAAAAACTAACCTTATTTATGAATATTATGATTTATTTCTTTAAAACCCAAGATAATCTAATGAAAAACTATCAAAGCCAGTAAGACAATATACTGACATAGGCACTAGGTAGAAAATTAATGTATCTTAAAAATTAATATTGTTTATAAGCAAACATATAGTTAGAAGAGATAATGAAAGAAAAGTCCATTTATAATGGCAACAAAGAAAATGCTACCAAGAGGCACCAAAGCTGCTTTAACAGGTGGAATAAGGACTTCCCTGGTGGTCCAGCAGTTAATCCGCCTGCTGCTGCAGGGGGAGACCAGTCTGAAGCCTGGTCTGGGACAACTCCACAGGCCTCAGAGCAACTAGGCCCCTGCACAACTAGACCTGTGCTCTGCAACTCCTGAAGCCCGCCCGCTACAGCCTGCACTCTGCAACCAGAAGCCAAGGCAATGAAGACCCAGCGCAGCCAAAACCAAATCAATACTAACAATAAAAACTCTTTAGAAGAGATGGTATGAGATAGCATGCTTAACATCATGAAGATGTCTAAGCTGATTCATAAAAATAAACACAATTGAAAGAAAAATCATCGGGTCTTTTGGAGAAGTACCTAAAAGGATTCTAGGGAGGACAAACAACATCTATCACAAATTTAAGTGGGTATATCCTAAAATTCTACTTCTCAGCATCTACTTTCCAAACACCATATTGTGTACTTTCTATAGCTAATATAGCTACATATGCAAGTAAGAAATGCAATAAAAAATAAAAGTTCTGGAAGGACAAGCAGTAACTGACTAGCTCCAAGGGGCTAGAAAGAGCGAGCGAGAGAGAATATGGTATAAAAGTATCTTTGCAATTGGACAGGCCTAGCAGAGGAGCTTGGAGAAGAAAATGGCAACCCACTCCAGTGTTCTTGCCTGGAGAATCCCAGGGGACGGCGGAGCCTGGTGGGCTGCCGTCTATGGGGTCGCACAGAGTTGGACACGACTGAAGCGACTTAGCAGCAGCAGCAACAGCAGAGGAGGAGGAGCTTGGCCGGCTACAGTCCTCGGGGTCGCAAAGAGTCGGAAGCGAATGAGCACGCCTGTCCTGGGTCTTCTAGTTTCACCTAGCGGGAGCTACTCTCTAGTTGTGGTGCCACGGTTTTTCATGGCGGTAGCTTCTCTTGTTGCAGAGCATCAGCTCTAGGGCTCCTGGACTCACAGCTGTAGCTCCCGGGGCCCAGGAGTTTTGGCACATGGGCTTAAGTGCTTGGAGGCATGTGGAATCTTCCCCAACCAGGAATCAAACCCCTGTCCCCTGCATTGGCAGGCAGATTCTGACCCACTGTACCACCAGGGAAGTCCTGGTTTCTACAAATCTTATAACCAAAAAGCAAAATGCCCCCAAAGGCCACAACAACGGGTATGGAGAAGTGACATCAATAAAACTTAGTTCTCACAACTGATACCGTCACTTGTCCGGGCCTCGAGCACACTCCGCAACCCCACGAGACTGAGCCCACGTCTGCGGGCAGGGGGTGGGGAAGAGCTCTAGCCTCTCAAGGCTCCACCTCGTCCTGCCCGCCATCCCCGCGCTCGGGGGAGGGAGGCCCCACCTGGTGAGCCTGGAAAAGGCTGCAAGAGCAGCACCGAAGGACCCTCGCCTGCTGAGGAGGCGCCGTCGCGGCCCCTCGCCCCCGCGCTTTCGCCGGCTTCCGGGTCCGCCGCGGCCCCGCCCCTTCACGCGCTCCGAGCGCTCCCGCCGCGGCCCCGCCCCCTACGCGCGTGCGCCTTGGGCTGCGGCCGCTGGCGCTGCGGCCCGCCTGCGCACCTGGGCAGGTGGGATGTCCAGCGTTTGTCAGCGGTCAGCTGAGATCCTGGGCGCCCTCTGGAGTCGGGTATCTATGCTACAAGTTGGGCACTGTTTGGGGTTTTCGTCAGTCAGGTCACTGGTTCTCTGTCTGAGCCTGGATTGCCTGGGATGGTTCAAGTTGGTGGGGCGGAACCCTCAGCCGGCTCTTGGGGTCTGGCCTTTCCTGGTCCCATTTCTTCTGCTTCTTCAGGTCGGGGAAGAGCGAGCCGGAGATCTCCTCCCTGCTCCGGCCGATTCCCTGGGCCCACGGTTGGATTTTGCAGGACCTCTGATCAGAGGTGGTGAGTTAACGTTTGAGCGGGAGTACCGAGAATTCTGCGGAAATAGGCAGTTCACCAGCCCTACGCTTCTCCGAGAGGGAAACTGAAACGCCCGCCGGTTGAAAACGAAATCAGTCCTTCCTGCAGTCCCCGGAAAGCTCTGCTCTGAAAGATGAAGACCAAGTCCTGTTCAGAGCAGAAGGGAAAGATTGCATCCCTCATGTCCCAACCTCACCGGGACCCTAACGCCATCCCGCCAAGACATTACCACCTGCCTGACAATGTAAATCTTGTTAAAATTTAAAATGCCCAGTCGTGACAAGGCTGTGGTTAGAGAGAAACCTTTCTTATAGGATGCTGGTAAAGGGGAAAACAATCTGGCGTTTATCTCGATCCAAAAATAATCTGAATCACCCAAGTGTATTATTTATGCACGAATGTTAACCAAAGTATAACAGGAAAAAAGTGGAAATAAGTATTCTAAAGAGTGGACCATCATGCAGGTCCATCAGAGTTTGAAGTGAAAACGCGAGCATGTGTATTGTTGGGAAGCAAGGCAGTTACCAAGTACACACAATAGCAGTTAGGTAAAACCAAGCATTATTTGTTTACATACAATGTGCATGGGTAAGGGTTATAAATGACTTTTTATAAGTGATTTAAAATTTTTAATATTTTCCAAATTTAATATACAATAGCGTATATTAGAAAAAGTTTAACTTAAAAAATTATGTTTGAGACTGACTATACAGTGATCAGAGCCACCTATGGACCACCTGTGCGTCAACCGGACCCCCCTTCCACCCCCAGCCAAACCACAACTTCCACAGCAGTCAGGACTTGGTCAGTAACTACCAGTTGCCCACAGTTTTAGACTTCTCCACCAACCAAGAGAAAGCCGATTATACTCCCCAAACCAAACACATAAGGCATCCTGCTTCCCCACCAGTTGCCTCTGATCAGAGGACACCTGAAGCCCTCCCTTGCTTTCACATAAGGCCTTCCCACTCTTCTGACTACTTTTTAGTCTCTGCCAAACACAGGTAATGGTGGCTGACTTCTCTTCTATAGCAAGCTCTTGATAAATGGTTCCTGTTCTCATCTGGGTGGTTTTGTTTATCTCCAAGTCTCATCATTGTGGATGAGAGTTTCTGGCAGCTACAAAGAATGTTTTGTGCTTAATGAAAAGGGCAGAATAAAGATTTCATAAATGATGTGAGTTCAACTTTGAAAAGATAAATACAGGGGGAAAAAACACCAAAATGAATAGTAGTCTTAAATACTAGGAAAAATTGTTTTTCTACTGTTCTGTATTTTTCCTTTTTTTGCAACAAACATGTAATCCTTTAAAATTCATATGCATACTTTTTTCTTGGAAATTATTAGAATGACTCAAATAGTTTGGTACAACAGATCACTTGGTAAGGAGTTTTGAAATGTACACTGTTTATTTACAGAATCCAAATATATTTAAAACTTTATTTTTATTATCCACATATTGTTTAGTGTTACTGTTCTTGTTATTGGGCCTCCCTAACAGCTGGTAAAGAACCCACCATTAATGCAGGAAATGTTCTTGTTATTAAACATTTTAACTATCATGCCAGGTTAAATGATTAACAGATGAAAGTATATTGTTTATTTTTATACACTTATCACATAAAAAGGCTAATGTCCTCTTTTATATTGCTTACTTTCTTCGGTATATTCTTAGATTTATACTTCTACCTGGTATATACATTTATTTACATTCCAAATTATTTAAATCTAATTGATTATAATCAATTTGATTTTAAACTGCCAATTTCATGGAATTCTTATGTATATCCTTAGTTTCATTATGGCCAAGAACTATAATTTCATTACAGTCTTTCTGGCAGTAAATCCTTTGAAATTAATTTATGACAAAGCATGCAGTCAGCTTGTGTAAATACTAGAAAGGAAATTACATTACTGACTGAAGAAAGAAATTACTGAAGAAAGAAAAGTTGTTACGTTTCCTTGATGTTGTTTTGCTGTTTGTCGTTTTCAATAGAAAAGTGACTCAGCAGTTGTGCACAAGGTAAAATCATGGAGGCTTTTATTTTAAAAAACATCGATAAAATCTAAAGAGCTATAAAATAGATCAGAACCTGGAGCTGCGGAGGAGGGGTGATACTGTTGTTGGCAGCACATGGCCAGGAGGGGTCTTTCTGGGGTGATGGAAATATTCTAAGGTTGTGGCCATGGCTGCACAGCTCTCAGTTTACTAACAATCACTGAATTGTAGCTTAAAACAGCTGAATTTTATGGTATGTAAGTTTTGTCTCAATAAGGCTATTCAATTAAAAAACCAAACAAGAGCCACACAGATGTTATCTTTTAGTACAAATGAGGGGGTGACTGTGTTGAGGGCAGATGCTGGACATGATAATCAGCTCCTGCTGCAAAGCTAGGGGTCTTTATGGCTCAGCCTCTTGCACATATCCCTACACTCTGCTTCCTGAACCCAAAGGCTGACTGCAGCCAGGCCTGAGCACACAGCTCCTAGCCCTAGACCCAGGCTGCTGACCCCCGCAGAGCAGGGGGTGCAGCTCTGGACACGGCCTGCCCAGTCTGCGCTAGCAGCTTCCGTGTCCCCCTCCTGCCTGGGGTCTTGAAACCTCACTTCCTGTGAGTGACTTAAGTGTTGGGAACTTCTGGAGTACGGCCTCGGCCCCATACCTGCCTGGGGGAGGAGCCACGAGACTGAAGCAGTGATTGAGGGTCACATTAATTCTCTATACACAGTGTGGTTTTTCATTCTTTCAGGGATTTATTAAGGCATTGAGCATAGTGTGATTCTTTTTAGCCAACTGAAATGAATACAAGGAAACATATCAGGACCCGAGGGATATGTTTTTAAGGTTAATGGTGAGGATGACGAGCTCAGAGAGAACTGAGAGGAACATCTGTGCTGGAGGTAACCCACCCTGATGCAGTAGATGCTTTCTGCCCGTGTCCTCAACCAGAAGCAGGCTTGGGGCTCCTCGAAGGCATCTCAAAGCTCTCACCACGTTGGTGCCCAACAGGCACACTACCTCCCTACCTGGTGCCCAGTGGGAGGAAAGCCCCCAGAGCGCGCAGCTGCAGGGGAGGAGGAGGAGGACAGGGTGTGGCCTGGCCACAGTGCAGGGTGAGCAAGGGCAGATCACAGAGCCCCCGACACTGCAGGGGCCAGGAGGCCCAAGGCAGAATGAGGGACTGGGCACCCCCTGCCTTGGCCCCACCTGTGACTGCTCAGCCTTCTTTCCATTTACAACTCAATTTTGGGGAGAACTGGAGGGATGTGTCCTTAAGGGGAAAACAAAGGGAAGGAGGGAAGAGAGGCCAGTCCGCAGGCCTTGGAGCCCTCAGCCCAAAACCACAGACTGCTCATGGTCACTGGAGGTGCTGAACTGTCTCTCTACCTTCCTGTGGTCCTTGATCTTGAGTCCAATGTCTACCCTCTTCTCAAAGAAGTTCACCAGCACAGACTCTGTCAGGATGGAGGCCAGGATCTGCTCGAATGAGATGCACCAGTCTGTGTCAACGGTACCCCCACCGTGCGTGGTGGCCGCAGGGCTGCGAGCCTCCTCGCCCACCAGCACTGTGTCGTCAGCCAGGTCTTCGCACTGCAGGGAGCCAGTGCTGACCACGGAGTAGGAGGACATGGACATGTCGTCTTTGGTTTCATCATCGGACAGAGGCTGGGAGGGAGAGCCCCGGCCCTCCCCCGCCGCCCCCTTCACCCACCGCCTGGCTCTCCTGTGGTGTTTTCCCAAGCTGGGTGTCTCCACCTGCTTTGGCTTGGGGGTCCCCCTGCAGCGGGTGGCTGCAGTTCCCAGGCGGGGTCTTGAGGGGGTCTGGGGCTGGTGGCTCCTCCTCATAGGGGGCACCGTCCCTGGACTTCCTGCCAGGCCATGCAGAAAACCTCTTCCCCACCTCCCGATGCGGAGGAGCAGGCTGGCCACCGTGGCGATGGCGTGGTACAAGTCCTGCTCCATGGGGTCTTCACTGAACATGTTGTAAAGTGTCTTGCACAGCTCAATGAATTGCTCCTTTCGAGGGGAAAAACAGAAAAGGGACAGGGAGATGAGAAAAGGTGGGTCAGACTACCTCCAATCAGACTCACAATGCTGACTGGTGTGAGGGTGTTGTCTTGTTAGTTATCTTTGTATACCTGTGCTTTGACATAATCCATTTCACAGATTAGGACACTGAGGTGCAGAGGGAAAGGCTTTCTTTCCCAGCTGTCTGTCTTTCTCAGCACATATAGAGACATTTGGAGTCTCTCTATGCCTGTTCTGATAGCAGAGACAGACCTATGTCTATCATAACTTTTCAAACCCAGTGACTACAAGGACTTCACTGTGTTTTAGAATCAGTTTAAGCGTTTTAGATCTTTAATTAGAAGCCACTTCAACTCTCCTTAACAAAGCTCTTTAGAGAGTGATGACAAGGTAAGGCAGCCTGGGTTAGTTGCAAGGGATGAAGAGGTCAAGTTCAGATCCTGAAACCACATTTAGGCCTCTTGGCCTGAGAATGAGATGAAACCTCCCTCCACAGGGCATCCCATTCTTCAGGCCTGTGGGTGAAAGAGCACCCAGATGGCAAGGGCCCCCTCTGGGCAGAGCAGGCTGTGATCAGGCTACAGCTCAGCGGTGGCCTTTGGTTAGACGTCTGTGGTCCTGGCTATTAAGTCCCTGGAGGCCGCAGTCCTGACCTGGGGACCCGGATGTGACTATCGGGCAGGGGGGGCAAGTGGGCCTGTATGCGCGGCTCGGAGCCAGGCTGGAGAGACAAGTGCCGTGATGCCAGCTCATGAATGGCAGTGTGAGTTTCTGCCTATTGAGGCTGACCTTCCCCAGCGCTTCTCCGGTTCACAGATGCCAATCAAAGCAAGTCAGCACCAAGGGAGTGTTCTGGACAAGGCCCTGGAACAACCAGCCCCCTGTCCTCCTAGGCGGACCCTGACTGCCGCTGACTGGTGGGTCTAAAGATAGGCAGGAGAATCCCTCCATTGCAGGGGTGCGGGGGAGGGTAGGAGGGCCCAGACTTGGTTGGAATTTTCCAGAAACATCTCTTGGGTGTTCTGATTGGGCCTACCTGGTTCATCTTGGGAAGATCCTTAATCGTCTCCTTTTGAACCTCTTTCTCCTTGGCCCACATTCGAAGGTAGTGTCGATAGTCAGGAGGGCTAGTTCCCTTCTCCTCTGTGAGTTGGAAGAAAAAGATTAATCTCCATCTGTCAAATGAGAGAAAGAGGGCTGGGGGCTGGTAGCAGGGGATAAGGGAGTTTAAGGATTATCTGGCATGAAGTTACCTGGGCCCTATTACAAAGCACCCTGGTGTTTGGGGAGGTAGTGATGGGAAAAACACACAGCAGCCCGCAACCTTTTTGGCACCAGGGCCCAGGTTCATGGAAAACAGGTTTTCTAGAGACTCGGGGTGTGGGGGTGGGATGGTTTCAGGATGACTCAAATGCATTACATTCACACCCTAGGACCTCTACCAGCATCAGCAGACACACACACACACACATACCTCTTCTTTTATCTTGGATGTCATTTTCAGCTTCCTCTCGCTCCTCCTGCTGTAATACTTCTGGACAACAAAAAGAACAAGAACATTCTTCTGTTATGACTCCAAATCACTAAGGTCTAGTCTGTGCTTTCCTGTGGAAGTGAACCTGGTCCTGGGCCCTGGCCCAGCAGGTCCTGCAGGCTGCTGCTTCTCTGCCCCACCTGGTTACATTAAACCAGAGAGCCACTGAACTTTCACATCTTCTCTTTCCAAAGAATACAAGTCATACCCCACAGTTCTTAAACCAACGATGATGCATGTTACAGGCAAAAATTCTGAGACCAACAAATTTCTATACTTTCTGCCGATAAAGGTCAAACTCAGGGGAGTCTCTGTTACCAATTCAACCTGTAACTGCCACGCCAGCTGATGAAGAATTCTATGTCCCTGCATCCTGTGCTCAGCATTGCATCTCTTAAAGTGACACATATGTGTACTGGGGACAGCAGGCTGCCCAGCGCCCTGACCTGCCCCCTGAGGGGGTGTGGCTGGGGGAACATCACGTGGGGAGACAGGTGCCAGCTCCAAACGACCCTCGGCAGCTCTGCGGTGGCAGGGAAGGGTGCAGCCCTCTGGGCTCAGGGTTTTCATCAGGGAATGGACCGCTGCCTGGAGGTTACGTGAGCTCCAAGGACAGGGCCCGGTACCCTCCACCCATGGCCTCTCCTCAGGTGCCTAGGACAAGCCTATTTGCTTAGGTTCCAAGTATGACAGAAGATACATCTGTTTTTTTAGTTTGTATAATTGAAATCAAGGTCCCCAGGCTTCACAGTCAAGTAAGCCTTTGACACTGTCAGTAGGATTACTTTGGGTATCTTGATACTATCTTTCAGTTTCCCTTTTGAGTGTGTATTATCCTTGATGTGTTATTACATATCCCCCGTGAGCAATAATAGTGTGGTGCTTTGGTTGGTTTTCTGGGTGCATTACACACTGCCAGCTTGACCGCCAAACCCCAGCCCAGAATACCCCACCGCCCTGGGCTCAGTGCTCCCTGCGGGCTTTAAATGCAGCACAGGGCTGACTTCTAACAGGCACTCAACATACACATCTTTCCTCAACTAAAAAGTTGTATGGAACATAAAACTGTTTCCAAGGAAAGCCTCCACCACTCTTTTCTGCTTCCACTCATCTGAGTCATCACAATGACAGTTTCGCAACAATAGTATTTTGTGTTTTTCCTATGACCACGATGACAGAATAGTTCTTCCACGTGGCCAGGAGGTGATACGCTGGTACCTGTGCAACACCACGGTGCCGTGTGTCACCACTTTCTGCCCCTGCGACAAGAACGGCAGCTGCCGCTCTCCACCCAGGTCTGCAGCTGGCTATTGAGAACTTAGCCACACAGGAGGCATCTCGGGGACCAAGAGCTTCCAGGCCTCTTGACCATGCAGGGGAGTGTTCAGAAGACGAAGCCCAAGGCCCTGGGAAGCCAAGTGCAAAGGGGGCATCCTTGCCCCCAGGCACTGACCTTGAACCTTCCAGGGCAGGAAAAGATCCAGATCGGAGGCCAGAGGAGACGCTGGAAGGGACAGCGAGGAGGAGCAGAGGCAGAGGGAAGGAGGAGCCAGGGTCCAGGAAGGCAGAGACAAGAGAAACAGGAGTGAGAATACTCCTGGGGCTCGCCCCTTGTTCTGCAGCTCCCCGTGCAGCACACCCCTACGCCCGGGGAGGGCTGCAGGCCACCCGCACGGCCCTCAGCAACTCTGCTTGGCACAGGGCCTGAGGCCAGTGGTAGAGTGCTCACCTTCTGAGGGGCTGTCCTCGGTGAAATAATGGGCTGCTTCCAGGGCTGACTCAGCCTCCTCGGGGCTCAGGGCTGTGTTCGCAGAGAGAGGAGAGTGAGGGCAGGAGGGAACAACCTGACTCTCACCAGAGGAAACCTCCCCGAGTCCTGGACAAAGTCCCTCCCCTCCCCTACTGAGTGTGCCCACCAACACGGTGTGTAGTCACAGCGGTTAACAGCTGGTGACTGCTTCCGGTTAACTTGTACACTGTGCTTGAAACTGCAATACACATCCAGTCAGAGAAGTTGGATGAACGGCCATCCTTTCCCCACTCTGTGATGCTGTGGCCCAGAGGCTCCTTTCAGGATGTGCGCAGGGGCCAAGCAGGCACAGACAACCTGTTCTCACGTCATACCCTCGGGCACTGTCCCACACCAGTACGTACTGGCTTGTCTCACTCTGCGACAGTCTCTGTTCCTGGCTCAGTTCTCCCCACTCTGTGGAGGGGAGGGAGTGAGGAAGGTTTAATGGTGCATGGCCCGTGGGGGAGGTGCTAGGCCCCAGGTGAAGCAAGGTGGGCAGAGGCGGTTTGGGAGTGGCAGGGCTGGCCCCACGTGCCCTCATCCATAGGCTCTTGGCCCAGTGGGGTCTGCCCAGCTCAAGCCTCTCTCAGCAGAATGAGAAATACCTGTGCCAGTCTTCCCAAGGAGGTGTACCCAAGACCACTGTTGCCTGTTGCAACAGGGAAGACCAGCCACAGGTCAGAATCCCTGTGCTACGTGTGCCAGGAGCAGGAATCCCCAGCTCTGGATGCAGAGAGCCCTGTAGAGAGCTTTAGAACTACAATCTGGGCCCTGCACCCGGTCAGTCGGGTCTCTGGGATGCTAAATTACTCTGGCCAACTCTGAGGCAGCTCCTGACTCCCTGGCGAGGCAGGGTCATGGACAAAAGCAGGAACCCAGGACAGCTCTACCCCAGAGCAGAAACCCTGGGGCTAGAACTTTCGCCTGCTCCAGTCTCAGCTCCCTCTGTGAAAATACGGAAGCCCACCCCCGGCCCTTGCAGAATTCTGAGTGGCCACGTCCGCTGAGCCAGGTGAGCTAGGCTGAAACAGGCTACCCACTGTCCATGTCCCAGCAGGCCCCGCACTGCAAGAGAAGGCAGGGGAGAGAGCCACACAGGCTCCTCAGCCTCCCCTTGGGCCTAGGCGGTACCCCCAGGCTGCCCCTCCGGTGACAGACAGGGGTCCTTGACAGATTTAAGGATAAGCGAATGAACTGAGAAGACTCAAACCCGAGTCTCCACTCCTGTGGCCACCCCTCAGGGGTCCATGGCGGGGCCTGGTGCTGCGTCTGGGCCTCTGCCCCTGCGTGGAGCCCCGAGACACCTGCACATCCCCCCAGGCCACACAGGGCCTGGCCCTATTCTCAGATGGAAACTGACCCGGCCTCAGCCCCATCCGCTGGCTGATCTGCACTCTGTCAGGATGAGGGAGCCTCCACTGTGCTAGGAGCCCAGCTGCCACGATGCCCAGCAACGCACAGAGGCCTGTGCCTCGGAAGGCCGCAGCTCCGGCTCTGCACTCTGGAGAGCCCTTGCTGGGGAGTGGGAGAGGCGGCGCTCACCTGGAGGCAAGTGCAGCTTGTAGAGAACCTTGAGCTTCTCCGTCAGGTCCCCATGGTACATCCCACCTGTGGGGAAAGGCCAGCAGGAAGGCAGGCTGGCAGGAGGGCACAAGAGCCCATGGCCAGGCCATATCCGAGTCCTCTTCCTCCAGGGGGTGCTCCTCGCCACCCAACTCTCTCCCTGGAGAGGCCCCAGGGGTGAGCACCAGGCCTCAGGCCTGCTCCTTCTCGGGGGCCTTAGCAGCAAACGAGGGAGGGAGGGGACGGGGAGGGAAGGCTCCCAACACCTATCTCTGTGGGAAAACTGCCCTCCTTTATCAAGGGTTAAGGGCTCTAGGCTGCCCTGGGCTCGCTATGGTGGGCAGACTAGCTGGGACTGGTACCTGCAAGTTTCCTGAGAAAGGGCAAGGGTAGGGACGAGTCCCTGCAGGCCCTAGAGCCACTCACTCATCCCCGTCACAAACTCCTTGAAGTTGATCAGCGAGTCCTTATTTTCATCCAGGAGCCGAAACATCCGCCCTGCCAGCACAGGTGTGTGGGTGCCACAGGCCCAAGGCGTCAGGCTCGCAAAGAGCTCCCGGAACTGGTGGGCATCAATGCGGTACTGCTCCAGGTAGGGCAGGCTGGGGTCCCGACGCACAGCTGCAGGGCGGCTGCTCCCCCAGTACTGGCTTGCTAGGTGCTTGGCCTGCAGGGGGCACAGCCTGGTGAGACGGCCTGGCCTCCTGGGCCCTGGGTGCTCAGGGTCACCAGGCCTGACTGGTGTGTTCGCCCGCCTCCTCCATCCAAGTCCACAGCCTCCTGCACACTGAGCACTGGGCTAGACACAGCATCTCAAAGAGCCTCTGGCGCGGGCACTGCCACCCCCTTGTTTAGCATGTGGGAGTCGAGACAGGGCTGAGGACCACCAGGCACAGCAGGCCACTGGCTGGACCACTCTGACCCGAAGGCCGTCCCAGGGCGGTTCCCTAGGGGGCTGAACCCGGGCAGCGGGAAGGGCAGATGGGACATGACAGGGAGAGCAGACGGTGGTGCAGACGTGGCTGTCTCTGCTTGTTCCTCATACCCTTTCCCGTTCCTCAGTTGCCAGCACCTGAACTTTTCCTGGAGAGCCCTTCCTGTCCCCAACCTAGGCCATGGAGTGTGTGTGTGGCCTAGCCTGGGGTCAACAGCAAACAGTGTCCTGTGGCCACAACACCCAACTTGAGTCACTCCAGCAATCAACTCTGGGCTTTTTGTTAAAACCACCTGGGAGGAAAAATCCTCTTTTCGTGGGGTTGCAGCAAGGATGACCCTGGAGGCAGCGGACGACAGTCCTGCCACTCTGTAGGAAGAGCAGTCCCCGTGACATCTGATGGCGGAGCTTGACAGGAGGTTGGAACACCTAGATCCGGCTATGCCTGAAGCTGCACATTCCTAGACTTTTCAGTTTCATGAGCCAGTGCATTCCCTCTTGTGTAAGCTGACTTCAGCAAATTTTCAGCCACTTAAAAGAGTATCTTACCTAAACTCTGGAAAGGATTAAATTCTACCATGTGAGCTTTGTAATAACTGCATCTGAGGATGTTTTTAAATGCTTTACATCTCTCCTGGCAGGAGGCTGCTGCACAGAGGATGAATTTAGGGGACTAGGATGGGATACTGGTCCTCCCTTGCTCTTGGCTATTACCTTAAAAACCATGTAAAGGTCCTCCAGTTCTTCAATTGAGAAACCAATGTCCCCAGGTATAGCTCGGACCTAGAAGGAAAGAGATGCAAGATGCATTAATGAATTCTCAAGGTCTTGCTCTTTGAGGAATCCCCATATGGCATCAACTACCCTTCTGGTGTTGCCAGCTGGGGGGCCTTTTTGTTCTGAACACTGAGTCTGGGACATGGGGTGAGGGGTGGTGATCTAGAAATTGCCACCTGGATTCCTAGAAAGGCCCTGGCAAAGCTCTTTGGAACATAACTTAGAACTTCCCAGTGATTTCTTCCTATAGAGATAAGAGGGCAAAAATCTGACAGCAAGGTCAGCGGGCTGAGTGGGCAGGGGCTGAGGGGCTGTCACTACCCAGGGGCAGGAGTTAAAGCCAGGCTGGCGGGCTCAGTCCAGAGTGGGCTCGTGCTCGGCCTTCAGGCATCAAGGCAAAAGAGAAGCTTCCCTGTGACCAATCCGCAACAGAAGACAGTGACCAGCCCTCTCTCCACATCCCCAAATCTGTCCCTCCACTTCCTGCGTCCCTAGTCCCACACAGGACAGTACCGGGAGGCCCTGCACCCCACTTCTCAGGGCAGTCTGGGGCAGCTCGGCATACGCAGTCCACCGAGTCCCCATCCCAACCCCAGCTCCAGCTCGCACCCTGGGGCCACGAGAGCCCAGGTCCATCCATACCACACTCCTCTTGGCTGTATCCTCCAAGGACTGGATCACTTTAAGCCTCTGTTTAAACCGCATCTGCTCAATGTCCTCCGCCCTCAGGCTGCTGAATTTCTACCAGTCAGAGGTGATTCAGTGAGATCAGGTGGGACCACAGAGCAGAGGCCAGCCACCCACCACGGCCAACTGCACCCACATAGCCCAATGGAGTGGTCTGGCCAAATAGCCCTGTTGAGTGCTGACCTCATATGACACCTTCAGGAGGTCAAAGATGTCCACCTCTTCAGGAGGGTCATCTCCACTGGTCAGCAGGGCATGGAGGTGTGGGATAGGAGGAGAGACACTCTGCTTATTGACCACATTATCCAGGTATCTGTAAGGATTGAAGGACAGAAGTCTAGATCCCCCGCAGGTGATAGGATGTCTCACCCACAGCTGAACGATGTGGAGACTTAATCTGCCTAGACTCTCAACATATGAGCATGCTAGGGCCGGGCATCCTCCAGGAGGGCGAAAGACGGGTCACTGCAGGGAAAGGCATGCCCTGGTGGGTGCCCTGACAAATCAGGGGTGCCCCCTGGAGGCAATGGGAGAAGGCCTCCCCCTAGAAGGCTTGAGCACTTAATTCTGAGAAAGCTAGGCTGGCCACCGGGGTCCCACGAGTGGGGACCCTTTATGACTCCAGACCCTACTACACAAGGAGAAAATTGTGTCCCAGTTGGAGGGGATGACACACTCCCTCTGTCTGGTGAGTCCCTGGGGATGTGAGGACTCCCTGCTCTGGCCAGGGAGAATCAGAGACCAAAGGAGTGCTCAGGAGGAGGAGCCCTGCCTAGGAGCACAGTCTCAGGACTGGGCCTGACTCCAGTGGGACCAGCCCAGCCAGGACCTCACACCCTTCCAGACGCTCTGGCTGGGCTTGACACTCAGGAGGGAGAAAGCAGTGGGTCCCCCCCACACCCAATGGCCCTGGCCCTGATCCTGCTCAGGCCCTGCTCTGGGGGAAGGGCCCCGTCTCTGTCTGGTGTGGGAGACGGGCATGGAAACCACTTCCCACTCTGCCCATAGGCTGCCTGTCTTCCGGGCTCAGGACAGAGAGCCAGCATGGCCCACAGCAGAGCAGCCAAAGCTCTGCCAGCCTGGGACCCTTGCAGGCTCCCAGTCAGAATCTGGGCCGGCTCAGCATGCGGTGACGGTGTCCCCGGCAGTCCTGGGGGGCTGGGGGTGCTTCAGGCTGAGCAGATACATGCTTATGGGCTGGCAGGACTGTACAGAGCTCAGGGCCTGGGCCGGAGGGAGGCTCCCAGAAGAGCACCTGCATATGAAGGGCTTGAAGGTCAGGCTGGGGACTCAGCTCCTTTGTCCAGAAAACCACCAGGGCCACAGGGGATCCCCACGTCTCCGGGGAGGAACAGTCAGATTCTGATTAGGAAGAGCCCTGTGGGATGCTGGTGAGTGAAACCGGTGCAGAGCCAACTGTTACGATGTGGGCACAGGGCCCCGGGCAAGGCTGTCAGGGGCTGGCCCGAGGCTTTGGGGACCGAGGAAAGGGGCTGGATCCCAGAGAGAGTCTGTGAGGATGGGGCGTGGGCACCTGAGGGAGGAGGCGGCAGCCAGGATGACCTGGGCCGCAGGTGTGCCTAGCTGGAGATCAGCCCATGCAGCTACAGCAGGCCCAGCACGGGCTCCCCGTCTAGCTGCCCTGGAGAAACTGATGCTCCTGAGCCAGGTAAGGCACACCGGGACGGCTCTGCGGGAGTCACAGACACCCAGCCTTTGCTGGAGATGGGAGGCTCGGCCTAGTCCCACCTGCCTCCCGCCCAGCAAGCCCTCCAGGGCAGTGTGCTCCCGGTCCGCCACTGTCTCACCTCTAACTACTGCTTCTCCCGAGGAATGACTGCTCCCAGAAAGGAGCCCCTCTCCTGCCTCTGGAGCATCCCTAGGTCGACCCCAAGCTGGGCAGGTGGTAGGTACAGTCCCAGGACGCTGACTGAGGAGCACCCAGGACTGGGGAGGGGCTGGTCCTGCGGTCCAGGGGCGCACTGGCCAGCTCCCCAACAAGAGGAGGCAGGCTGGTGCGGTTACCTGCCCAGGACGGTCATGGCCTCGCCTTCGTCGCCACAGCCCAGCAGCTGCTCCATGTTGGCATCCAGGATGGCCAAGGCCACCTGCAGGATCACCTTGATGCCCTCATAGAAGAAGCAGTCAACGATGACCACAGCGCTCTCAAAGGGCATGACACTGAGGAAGAGGGTCAGGAACCAGGAGAGAGATGCTGGAAATCACCCCCAGGTCCTGCATCTTTTGGAGAGCTGGGGCAGGAAGTCTCTGGTGAGCTCTTCAAAGATGCCTTGGTCCACCAGGGCCCCTAGGGAGAAGACAAAGGAGTCTGAATAGTGAGCTCACATTCCTGGCTCAGGCAGGCCCTCATGTGGGACCCTGGGGTCTGAGGTCCAAGAACCCTCCCTGGTCCCTGGCCAGCTCTGCTTACAACTGAGGGCTGGAAGGGGGCAGGTGGGGTGGAGAAAGGAAGAAAGGAAAAAATCCTATAAGTTTCCTTTCTACTGCTTCCAAACCATTGTGTGAAAAGAAAAGATTTCTTTCACTTTACTTGAATTTTCTTTTGGGAAATACTAATTTCTCTCTATGGTGTCAGAAGTAAACAGTGTCCTGAATAGCTTATGTGTCTCCTGACCTGAAGCTGGGGAACAGAGGCAATTCTGAAGGACCCGGAGAGTGGAAACCCAGCAAAACAGCATAGGAAGGACATTTTGGATAGCAGATTTAATTATATATGCAATTAAATCTATTTACTAAGTCAAAATTCTACCCTTCATAACAGTCAACATGGGGGTATATACTATATGCTCTAGTTATGATTTTGGAAATTTTCTACAATAAAAATGTTTAACGAGAGTTAGCTGGATATGAATGTAAACCCCAAGCTAACTTTTTTCTCTCACTTCCAGCAACCCCTAGGGAATCTGCATAAAGTCTGGGAGGGATGGTTGGGATCTGTGTTTGGCTTTCCACCTTCTACTGTGTGAAGATTGTGCAGCTTTCTAACCTATGGAGTGGGAGACATGACTGCCTGTGATGAGGCTATGAGGACTCCAGGAGCCCAGCTGCGGGCTGCGTGCTGAGAAGGCCTCCAGCAGCCTGGCTGTGGGCTGTGCGCTGAGAAGGCCTCCAGGAGCCCGGCTGTGGGCTGTGCGCTGAGAAGGCCTCCAGGAGCCCGGCTGTGGGCTGTGCGCTGAGAAGGCCTCCAGGAGCCCGGCTGTGGGCTGTGCGCTGAGAAGGCCTCCAGGAGCCCGGCTGTGGGCTGTGCGCTGAGAAGGCCTCCAGGAGCCCGGCTGTGGGCTGTGCGCTGAGAAGGCCTCCAGGAGCCCGGCTGTGGGCTGTGCGCTGAGAAGGCCTCCAGGAGCCCGGCTGTGGGCTGTGCGCTGAGAAGGCCTCCAGGAGCCCGGCTGTGGGCTGTGCGCTGAGAAGGCCTCCAGGAGCCCGGCTGTGGGCTGTGCGCTGAGAAGGCCTCCAGGAGCCCGGCTGTGGGCTGTGCGCTGAGAAGGCCTCCAGGAGCCCGGCTGTGGGCTGTGCTCTGAGGAAGGCCTGCCACCCCCACTGGGAGCTGCCAGCCGTGGGCACTCACCCACCACCCTGGTGTTGTAGTAGTCGGGCAGCATGCGCTCGCAGAGGGCCACCAGCAGCCAGAAGGCCTCCTCCTCGCTGCCATAGAGCAGGAGCACCGAGGTGACGATGTTCATGGCCTGTGGGCACAGGGGGCAGCTCACAGAGCTGTCCCTTCCCACCCAGCAAGCCTGGAAACGACAAACTGTCCCACCCAACTCTAGGCAATCTGCCAAAAGGCAATTTGCAGGAAATCAGTGTGACCAGGTGACAGCTGTGCAACGACATACCTAGTGCCACTGAGCTGTACACTTCAGATGATTACGATGGTAAGCTTTATGTTATGTGTATATAACACACACACACACACACACACACACACACACACACACACACACACACACACACACACACACACACACACACACACACACACACACACACACACACACACACACACACACACACACACACACACACACACACACACACACACACACACACACACACACACACACACACACACACACACACACACACACACACACACACACACACACACACACACACACACACACACACACGAAACGATCCAACACCTTCAGGACCCAGACCAGAAGCACACAGAAGATAGCTTAATAGACAGCATGAGGATGAAGGGAGAGACAAACACTGTTTCTAATTTCATCTTTTTCTGGGATCAGGGTCTTTCTGGGGGCCGAGGCACAGCTGCAAGTGTGCGAGGCCATCACTCAGGGCCAGGAGCACGCGCAGCTGCCCTGCTGAGCCCCGTACCTGGCAGTAGCCGATGGTGGGGTTTCGGAAGCGTGGCGGTCAGCACCCGGCGGAGGGCCGCGATCCCGAGCTCATTCTGGAAGGCAGGGTGCTCGGGCATCGAGCGGTGGAGGTCTCGCTCGATCTCCTCTGTGGCCAGGCTGTACTTCCCCGTGGATTTCTCCACCAGCTCGGCATAGTAGCCGGGGTGAGTCACCATCTCATTCCAGGCCCCCTGTGGAGACACAGCTGCGAGCTGGCGCCCTCCTCTGCCCCGCCTGGGACTCTGAGGGCAGGGACAGGGCAGGGTGGAGACGCCGACGCACTGCAGAAGGGCAGGGGCCCTTGGGTGCCAGGCAGAGCTTCCCTCATGACTGCTCCTGAGAAGAGCCACCCAACCACGTTTCAGATGGCTGGCCTGCCCTCCTGAAAGCATTCAAGTGGCCAAGGGTGTGAATGCTGTCAGAGCCTGCCAGTGGAGAGGAGGCGTCAAGAGGCCAGATCTCCTCCCACGGCCGGTGGGAAGGTGTGCCCCTCCTGGCACACATGCCTCATCACAGCCGGGAGCCCCATTCCTGCCATCTAAAGGTGACAGTCCCTGCCTGCCCACTCAAAGGCCGGCTCGGGTCAGCGGAGCTCCTGCGTGGAGGCAGGGCATGGGGCTGCGAGGCAGGCAGCTCACCAGAGAAGAGGAGCCAGAGCTCGCCCGGAGGCTCTCCGGGATGCCCTTCAGCACCAGCTCACGCGTTCGCGCCGTGCGGTACATGCACATCCCGCGCCCGAACTCGAAGAAGTGGATGTTCCACGACTCCTCTTTCATCTTCTCCTTGGCCTGGGGGAGCAGCAGACAGGGGGCCTGCCAGTGACCCAGCGCCACCTCCACCTCTCCTCCGAGGGCTGGGGTGGTGCTGCGCATGGCACCGCCCTCAGCGCCCCTGGGCCCCATGGGCGGTCGGAAGCCCACGGTCAGCACTGCGGCACCCGGTCAGGCAGGGCATCCCCGGCACTGTGCAGGGTCACCCGAGGGGCCACGGATGCCACCCCACCCCCGGCCGGGCCTGCACGGCGGTGGGGCCTCCTCGTCTGGGCTTACCCCCTTGGCGCCCAGGTCCTCCACGGGCGTGTTTCTCTGGAAGAGTCTGAGCAGGCCCTGGGAGGCAGTTGGCGCCTCCTGTGCACGGGCCCCTGGGAGGCCACAGAGGGGCGAGGTCGGGTGGGCAGGCTGTTCCGACAGCTCCTGGGGTGCGGGGGAAGGCTGGGAAACAGAGCAACAGGGCAGGCCCTGAGTGAGGCTGCAGCCCCACGGCCGGCGGGCGGCGCGCCGGGCCGGGTAGGAGGCCACGAGGTGGCCCAGCTGTGCCTCCTCTCTGCCCGAACACACACCTGACTGCCCTCCGGCACCTGGGCCAGGCTCTGGGGCCCGTCCGGGAGCTCTCAGACCCTCTCTCCGGGAGCTCAGGGCCAGGAGAGAAGCAGCCCCCAGGAGAGTTCTTCTGAACTCTGTCCCCTACAAGGGCCTGAGGGCCACACTCACGGGTACTCTCTGGGGAGCACCTGCTCCTGCTCCAGCCTCGGGGTGCAGACCCTGCCAACCCCTGGAGACATGGCTGTCCTTGAGCCCCAAGCCCCACGAGGCCCCTGGCCACAGTGACCAGCTCGGGGGAAGGGGCTAGGAGAGAGCCTCAGGGCCCCTCCAGGACACCGGGCTCTTCTTAGCAGTCTGCCACGCTTCTGACAAGGCTGCTGGAGCTCCAGGAGGTGGAGATGCAAGACACAGACCCAGAGCCAGGTGTGTGTGTGGGGAGTCCCCTGCCCGTGGGCCATCTCTAAACGGCAACAGGTCCCTGGTAGGGCTGTAGGCCCTTCCCCAGGGGGAATCCGGCTAAACAGCAAGAGAAATGGATCCTGGGGGTTCTGGGAATATCCTGGGGGGCATTTGGAGCTGGGAGAAAAAAGAGGGGCACTGGGGACAACGGTCTAGAAGAAAGCCCTGATATTCAGGGTTCTTCCCTGGCTTTCTGGAATTGTGGCCCCTAGTCCCCACCCAGCAGGGCTAGAGAGTAACTTAGGCCCCTTCAAGTACAGTGTAGCTGACAACAGACTTCTGTCCCCTGCTTGTGGTCTGGGTTCCAGCTGCAGCCCTCTGACTTCAAGGTGAGCGCATGGTCATAGGCGACGGTTTGTGTGGGGAGCTTGCTCCAGGGCCCAGGGTCAGGAAAGCCAGAGCCAGAGCCCCCGCTTTCTGCTCTCCCCCTCAGCTCCCTCCCTGGGTGCACACCGCTACTGGATGGACATCGGTCACTGGCTCCCCTGGATCCACTTCTGCTGCCGCAGGGGCTCCCCATTTTTGGGGGACACAGCACATCTCTCCCTACTCTTGGCCCCACACTTTGTGGAATCCCCTTGAAGCATGGGGTGGTGGCCACAAGCTAATTAGTATTTGCCACCCCTGGGCTCGGGGACTTGGGGGTACTATGTCGGTCACTTTGCAGGGAATGTCAGGACAAGTCAAGGAGGGTGCAGAGGGCAGCACCACCATCCTGGGGTCACACACAACTGGGGATGACAACCTCCTGGCTGAAAGCCATGTCTAGTAGAGAGCCCAGCTCTGCTGACAGGCAGCTGAGCGTGCGGCCAGGGAGCTCTGCATGCTTCGATCAGAGCTGGGTTTCAGCCCTTGTGCTCATCAGCTCTGACTCCCCCGGCCGTGGTCCATCCGGTATGCAGCAGGGATACGGATGCTCCCTACATAAGAACCATGGCTGTGACTGCTTTGCAGGGAACATATTCTAAACTCATCAAACTGTACTCTTTCAATACAGACATCAAGCTTACCTCAGTAGAACTGTTTTTAACAAAAAGGAAAAAGGAGAGAAAATTCTGCTAGGTTCACGTCCACGGGAGGATCCCCCGGGGCAGGGAAAGGCTGCCCACTCCAGTATTCTGGTCTAGAGAATCCCATGGACTGTGCCCACTGGGTCTCAAGGAGTCGGACACGACTGAGCGGCTTTCACTTTCTTCTTTCCCTCACATCCATGGTCTGTCCCTCTGCCCACAACTGGTGTTTTCAAAATGGACTTTAGATCAACTACAAACACATTTTCAAAACAAACTGTCTCAATCCAGGGGCAAGACTCTAGACTGAAAGCATCCTGATGCCGAGATTTCTGCTTCTGGCCCGAGGATCCCAGCAGAGACACGGATACAGATGGACTTTCAGGCCACAGAGCACTGCAGAGAATCAAAAACCTCAGTGCTGGAAAGGAGACTGACTTGAGGGCGTGACCTCAGCAATGACCATCCCTCATGACAGATAGGCTCCTGGGGTGACGGTGAGCCTGAGCCCATGCCGGGGAATCCTGTGTGATCCTAATCCAGTCTCTCTCTCCTTCCCCTCAGTAACTGTCTTACCCATTCTTCCAGCACCAACCTCGCAAACCACCTGCCTTCCTCACTTCTACAGCCAACTATTTATCTGAGCACGCAGAAGCATGAGCAATTTCCACGGCCATCCACAGTCACTCCCGCTGGCCCGCTCTCCTGCAAATGAGGCTGTGCACGCCAGGCCCAACTCTCCTTCCACTTGAGCCCGAGATCCTACCGCTCTGGCCTCTAGGAGCTTCTTCCGGCTTGCGTAGAAGAAAACCTCTCTCCACTGGATTCATTACCATCAGTACAGAAATCATGCTGGTGTCCCTACCAGCCCTCCCTGTTCTTCATCTGGATGGTGCTCACGTGTTGTGTCCACTTGGTGAAAGTGTGCCAAGCTGTGCCCTGAGGATCCATGTACTTTAGAGCATATACATCACACTCTGATTACAAAGTCAGTCCCTGAAGGCACCCCTGTGAGTCTCAGCTGGCCTTTCTACAAAGTTTCTGGAAAGAGTTGCCTAAATTGACTGTACCTTTCCCTCTTCCTCCACTTTTTCTTGAGAAAGTGTCAGAAAGTGTACATTTCTGTTCTAACAATTACCTTCATCCTAATGATGTCTTTATCTAACACCCTGGGTCCCCTCTTTTTAGACACTGGACTGCCCCCTAGGGACAATACTGAAATTGGCCAGCACCTCTGTTTTTCCCTGCCCCATTCTTTCCCCTGCCGCCATATAATTTAGTGATAGACTTTTGTTCTTACTTAAAAGGCAGTCAGTGAGCTTATTCTGCTCTCCACACTTCCTGCTGTCACGTCTGCATCACACTCTGTGCTGTCAGAGCACACAGAATCACACGTGTCTTGTCACCTGTTCCCCGTCTGTATCTATGCCGCATATACACTCTCAAGGCTCCCACCAGGCCGCCTGCCAAAGCCTCGCTGGTTGTCTCTTGGTTGTCTGAGGTTGTTCACTATCAGACTCATCAAAACCTGATGGCTTCCCTGATTTCCTGCGTGTTCCTGATGGCTTGTGGTCTTGATACCTAGATGTCAGTTTCCCAGAAAGAAAATCCAGGGACCACAGCATTTTTACTGTGTATTTTTAAAATCTTGCTCTATTTGTATTAAAATGTTGCTATGAAAATGTCTGATGCGTCTCTGATTTCCATTCCTTCATAAATGACTTGGTGTTTTTGACTGATTGTCCAGAAGAATTTTTTTAATTTTTAGAGTCCCACAGTTTTACTAGATTATATCTCAGTGTGTACATATTACATACTATTCCGTACTGATTTTCCAGATGTACAAGATGCTTTTCTACCAGGTGGGTTTAAGTTTTCTTTTATATTCAGAAAACTTTTCTTGGATCACAGTTTCTATCAGCTGTTATTTCGTGGCTCTCGTTTCCTTTTTGGGGAGCTATGTCACACAGAAATTGGATCTTCTTTGCTTCACTTGTTTCTCACATCTCTTGACTGCTGCTGCTGCTGCAAAGTTGTTTCAGTCGTGTCTGACTCTGTGGACTGCAGCCCACCAGGCTCCCCTGTCCCTGAGATTCTCCAGGCAAGAACACTGGAGTGGGTTAACATTTCCTTCTCCAATGCATGAAAGTGAAAAGTGAAAGTGAAGTCGCTCAGTCGTGACTCCTAGCGACCCCGTGGACTGCAGCCTACCAGGCGCCTCCGTCCACGGGATTTGCCAGGCAAGAGTACTGGAGTGCGGTGCCATTGCCTTCTCCGCGTCTCTTGACTATTTTCTCTCCTCTGGACTCTCCTTTTCTTTTCTGAATCTGCTGCCTCTGGAGTGCGGTTTCTGCTTAGAGCACATTCCAGTATGGGCTGGTTGCCGTTCAAGTGCTCAGCAGCCACCTGTGGCTACTGTACTGACAGCTGCACCTTGATTCCATTCTCAACACACGGCCAGAGCACTCTGCTACAACACAGACAGACCAGGTCCCTTCTCCAGCCCAGACTCTCCACCGGCTCCCACCTCACTCGGAGTCAAGGCTCAGTGCTTACAAAGGCCTGCGGGCTCCATATGCTCCGGCTTCCCACTCCCTCTCCCATCTCAGGCCTGAGCCCTGTCTGCACTCCTCTCGGCAGCCCTTTCCCCAGATACTTCCTGGCTGGCCCCTTGCTTCCTTCAGTGCCACTCCATCAGAGCCCTCCTGCCCCCTGGCAATCCTGATCGTTTTATTCTGTTTTACTTTTTCCATGGCCCTTACTGCCACCTGACACATTTAACGTTTATTTCCTCACTGACTTGTCTTTCTCACTAGAATATAAGCTCTAAATGGGCATGAATTTTGTCTATCAGTTCTATTTCTAGCGCCTAGAAGAGTATCTGACACCTATCAGGAACGCAATAAAATGTGTTGGGTGAAGAAGGGCAGGTGCTCAGAAGGGGCCATGGAGCCAAGCCATCTGTGGCACTGGGCCTTGAAAGGCAGTTCAACATTGCTGCTCACATCCCTTTTCACCAAACCAACCTCACTATTTCTTGAAATCACAGATCAAGCCCAACCTCCCTAAGAAGCTTTCTTAAAGTCTCCAGCATGCACTGATTGTGCCTGTTCCCTTTCCATCCATTCTCTGTCTACTTAATAGTTTACTGAGCATTGATTAATGGATAAAAATTTATGGCTCCAATGCTACCTGGTAGGAATGTAGGCCCTGCAATGCCAGAGCTCCTGATTTTCCTGGAGCAGCCAGACAGGTGGATTTTTTATATGGACTCTTGTAGTGTTTTCACAAATCTAGATTGATAATAGCACAAACATCTTGTTATACCAAGAAGGAAGGAAGTGATCAAACAAGGTCACGGTAATGTTAAAAGGACTCATGCCACCTGAATAATTGTCCTCTGGTCATAGACAGAATGAGGATAAAAACTGTCCTGAGCTGAAACAAATCAAGTTGCTTAAATTTGTTAGCTCATAATTATACTAAGAAGTAAACACAAAAGCTGAATTGGTCACATTTGGAGGATACTAGAAAACCAACGTGTCATTTTAACAACTGGTGAATGAAAAAAGGATTTATTCTGCCTTTTCTATATGAACTGTGCCTCAGGGTGACCAAATAGCTGATGAGGGTAAGTTTCTCTATACAGAAGTATTCCAGCTAATGAACAGAAGAAATGATAGAATTAAGAGTGCTCCCATTTGCAATCCTAATGAGTTACCTGAGGCATTACTTAGGCAATACTTGTCAGTGACGGGTAACAGGAAATAACCAGGTATTGCACACCTCTTGGTAGAAGTACGCAGCTCAATCCTGCCTGCAAGTGCCTGTTCCGCACCTCGCACCAACACAAACAAATCAAAAGTCGAGCTGGATCTTACCACTCAACCACCAACTTACAAGAAGTAGGGCACAAAAGAACCTATTAAATGTGTGCAGGGGAGGCAGTCAGCAAACACCAGGCTGTGAGAAACTACGGCATGAATAACCAGTTCCTTCAATAAAATACTGCAAGAAAAGAGTGCGAGGGAGAGGGAGAAAGAGACGGGGGCAGAAACCTATAAAGAGATTACAGCAATCAGCTGTTACAAATATATGATCTATGTGCAGCTCAATTCAAATCTGCTCAAACTGTAAAAAGTACATGCGCATCTGGGGAAATGTAAACACAAGTGTGAAAGTCGCTCGGTCGTGTCCAACTCTTTGTGACCCCATGGACTATACAGTCCATGGAATTCTCCAGGCCAGAATACTGGAGTGGGTAGTCTTTCCTTTCTCTAAGGGATCTTACAAACCCAGGTTCAAACCCACGTTTCCCATATTGTAGGTGGATTCTTTACCAGCTGAACCACCAGGGAAGCCCATAACACAAGCATTTGATGTTAAAGAATTATTAATACTGTTGGTATAGTAAGGAGACTGCAGTAAAAGGTAACCCTCTAAGAAAGACTGAAGGGAGAAATGCCAGGAAAATAAACCCGATCGGGCAGGCCTCAGCCGTGTGGCTCAGTGCAGGATTAGTTCATGAGGGACACAGATGAAGGGGGCTGGTCCAGGCAGAGACGGCTTCTCATGTGGAGTAAGGCTTGAGGCAGGCAAGCCGACTGAGGGAGTCTTGGGGTACAGAGAGGTCTGAGACCCTGGGCCCTGTGTGCATGGCCAGGACCCCTGAGACTGGGGTTGGGTGAGGTTTTCCAGCAGCGCCAGCGGGGGCCCTCTCCACCCAAGGGCTCTCCTCCTGCCCCTGCCCCCACCCCGCTGCTCTGGGGGTCCCGCTCACCTCTGGGGCTGCATCCACGATGCTGGCTTTCCTCTCTGCTCGGCTGCCACCTGACGGCTTGGATGGCATCTTTTGGAGGAAGTCAGAGATCCTCTCAACCAAGAACTCACGGTCTTTCAGGTTGGCGAATAGAAAGGTCATTTTGCTCTTAGTGCTGATAGACAGAGGGCTGGGCAGGACGCTGGAGCAGTCGGCTTTTTCCACAATGGTCACCTGAGAAGCCAAAAACGCCGTCTGGGGTCTGCATCCTGGGATATAAAGCGCGTGGTTTTGTGGGCTCAGGCTGCCTTCGGGGGCGGGGGAGGGAGGCAGGGCTCCGCAGGCCTGGGTGCTTCCTGCCGCTGCCACGCCCTGCTGTGCGCGCCCCGCGCACGTCTGAGCCCCGTTTTCTCCACTGCTGATGGGTGTGAGGGTGTCGGCCTCGGAAGACCGTCCTGAGGGGGATGAGGCGGGACGCAGAGCCTGAGCCCAGCTGCTCCCTGACCAGCTCCCTCAAGGCTGACAGTCCTGCCCCCGTCCTAAAGCGAGGCAAGAAGTCATTCCCCTCCTCAGCCCTCACTCCCTCAGCAGTTCCTGATGCGTGTCATGGGCCTAGTTCTTTTTTAAAAAATTACCTAAGCTCTGGCTGTGCTGGGTCTTTGCTGCTGCTCACAGACTCCCTCTAGCTGTGCCGAGCAGGGGCTACTCTCCCTGCAGAGCGCGGGCTTGTCACTGCGGTCGCTTCTCTCGTGCGCAGGCTCAGTAGTTTTGGCTCACCGGCCCTAGGTGGCGCTAGTGGTAAAGAACCCGCCCGCCACTGCGGGAGACTAAGAGATCCAGGTTCGATTCCTGGGTTGGGAAGACCCCCTGGAAGAGGGCATGGCAACCACCTCCAGAATTTCTGCCTGGAGAATGCCATGGACACAGGAGCCTGGGGGTCCCACAGATTTGGACGTGACTAAAGTGACTGAGCACAGTGGATGCCTGGGTGTGGCTGGCTCTGAGTGAGGAGCCCCTGGGAAGCCCCCTGGATGGGACGCTGAGGCCAGGGCTGGGTAGGGGCCTCCATCCTGACCAGTTGTGGCCACATTGCAAGAGCTGCCTGGGTTAGCCAGAGCTCTCTGATGTCAGGACCCCTCCAGGAGAAGTGGAGCTGGGCTTAAGATGCGTCTGTAGTCAGCCCCCAGACCTCAGGGTCAGGTCAGGACAGCAACCAGAACAAACCCACAGGCCTAGTGCCAAACGGAGTGTGGGGCCTGGGGCCATCCTTGGACCCCTCAGCCTGGAGCTGTGGCTCCTTTAAGTCTTTGCCTCTGACTTCCCTTGGGGAAACTGAGGCAGCACAGTCCCTCACACCTATTTGCGACTATACCCACAACTTCAGGGCTTTATACAAAGGCCAGGGAGGTCCCATTGCTCTGTTTTAAACAGAATCAGACTACTGTGATTTAGGTTCTAACTTAAGAACCTCACTGTGCTTCAGTAATTAAACAGCCAATATGCCTTGCTGGGATCTATCCTTGACCTCCGGGTCTGGGCCTTCTGTCTGGGTGGTGGTGGTGGGCTGCTCCCCCTCACTATCTACACCCTTCACTGCAGCACAGGACAAATGGACTTGTTTCCACTGGAGTCACTGTGGAAGCCCAAGAATCTAGAGAAAAAAAAATCCCTGGGACAGGTAACAGCTGACTTACAGGTGAGAGCTGACCCTCCTCCTGAAAGGTTAAGAGCTGACTTCTGATGACTGCCAGAGCCTGAGCCCCAGCCAAGGCGGGTGTCAGGACGGGTCAGTGAGGGGGCCTCTGAGAGTTACATGATGGAGGTGGGGCATGGTCAGTGTCCTCCAGGCCCAGCCAAAGCACAGATATGCCAAAGTCCAACTGGAAGACCCAAGAAGGCAGGACCAAGAGACACCTGCAGGAGGCCACTGGGCTCTGACCCAGCGGGTCCTTTTCAAGGTTTCCTTGTGTACCAGTGTGAGCTCTGCTGGCAGGCCAAAGCCTACTCTGTCTTCCCACCAGGTAAAGGGTGACCCTTGAGCGGGCACCCAGTGGGCCCTATACCCCATGGGGCCTGGTGGAGGACACGTGCTCAGGGAGGTGCTGAACTGTGTGCCCTCGCTGCTCATGCCACCAAACCCTGAGCGGCTTCCCAGGCTGGGGACCTGGCCGGGTGCCCTGGCAGGTCAGGGGAGAGCTGGCGAGGACATCAGGCTCACCTCCCGCAGCGGTATGATTAGGTGGCAAGCATCCTCCTCCTTGCTGGCGAAGCAGATGTAGTTGCTGGAGATAAACATCTGGCCGGGGATGTGCAGCTTGTTGAACGGGGTCCACAGGGTGCAGCTCGTGTGGCCGTCCAGGCGCTCGTCCCTGGGCAGCCGAAATGTGGCACGGTAGCACTCGTTCTTGGCTCGAGCGTCCAGGTCTCTGGTGGTGGGAAGGGGGCAGGAGTCAGGGCTGATAAACTCAAGAGCGGGCCTCATGTCCTCGGCTTCCACACTGGACTCAGGCTTGTGGGGGTCCTCCTGGGAGCAAGTGTGCCCAGGGATCTCAGAGTTCAATAGAACATGGACACTGAATGATCCAGGAGGTAAATGCACAAGTCCGTATGGTCAGCAGAGGCGCGGTCAACTAACAGCACATCTGGTGTGCCCAGAAGATGCCTGCACCCACCCTGCTGCTTCTTACTGGGAAGACCGGCCCCCACCGGGAAATCGGGACAGGGACTTCCGATAGGCAGGTGTGGAGTGAGGATGAAAACGCAGGGTGCTAGCGCTTCCCCAGCAGTGCAGTGGCTACGATTCCGAGCTTCCGCTGCAGGGGGTGGGGGTGGGGCGGGAGGTTCAATCCCTGGTTGCGGAACTAGGACCAAAAATCCTCAAAACACATAGAACGCAGGGTGCTGTTGCTTAAGAGAAACACACCCTCGCTGGCCTATGCCGGTGTGAGGCGGGCCCGGCGGGAGCCAATCCTGTGAACATCTGCCCGCCAGCCTCCGGGCAGCGGCCAGCAGCCTGAGCCGGGCCTGGCGGGCGCCCTCGACGGACAGTGCCGGAGCCTGCCCAGTCCCGCCCTGCTTGCTTTCTTCCCAGAGGTTCTGAGAGCCAGCCGGTCACTCGCGTGAGGCGAGAGCCGTCCCTGCACAGCGTTCTGCCAGACGGTGCGACCAGTAGACCAGGCGTCTGAGCCCAAGGGCGTGCCTCTCACTGCGGCCATCTCTGAGCTCCCCCGGCCTACGAGCATCCCTGACGCTGCCACGGAGCAGCGAGGACAGAGCCGCTCTGGAGGGGCCGGCCCGCGGCGCGCTCCGCGGTCTGCTGGTCCCCCACACAGAGCGGCAGGACGCTCGGCCGGCCTGAGCCGAGCCACCCGTCCGGGCGGGGAGGCGGCTGCGCTAGGAAGCGGGGGCCTCACTGGGGCCGCCCGGCTCCCGCGGTGGGCGGCGGTCCTGGGGCGAGTTACTCTGTCCCCCGGGCCGGCTCCCCGCCCGGCGCTGGAGTAGCCATACACGAGGCACTCCGCCGCCGCGTCCCCGGCAGCTTTGAGGATGACGCCTCTGTGAACGCCTTGCCGCCTGCACTGCCGCAACCACCCTTCAGCGGGGCCCCTCCCCGCAGGGTGCCCGTGCCGGGTCCCGCCCGGGCGGGCCGACGCACCGCTTCAGCGCCGAGATGTTCCTGTGTGGCCGCGGCGGCCTGGGCGGCGCTCTCTCCTCCTGGAAGCCCTCGCTGTCCAGCAGCTGCCGCACGGCCAGGTTGGCCAGCTGCTCCATGAGCTTGAAGGTCTCCCGATGTTGAGGAACATGGAGAAGAAGAGCTCCTGGTCCCGCGTGTCCACGCGGATGCTCTCAGGGAAGAGCAGTGTGGCATTCTTCTCCAGCCGCGTGACGTCCACCCACTGCACCACCAGGCTCACTGGACGCCGAGGGGACAGACACGACATGAGGGCAAGCCCTCTGCAGGGCCGGGCGGCCGGCTCCTGACTCCCCGCTTGTGCCCAGACCGAGCCCGGCTGTGAGGCTGACCCAGCTCCCAGTCCCAAGAACCTCCTGGGTTTGCCCACACAATGGCTGAAGGACGGCATGAATGAACAAGCAGAGGTGAGCGAGCTGAGCCCCGGGACCTGAAAAGCCCCAGCTAGGGGGAGCGTCCTGCTCTGGGGGCAAGTCACAACGTGGTGTGGGCAGCACAGAGAGGACACTGGCCCTGCCTCGTGAGCAGATGTGAAGGCGGGAGAGGCAGGTGAGGTTGGGACCAGCGTGTGCACGGCTGGGCCCGGGAAAGGGAACACAGAGAGCAGCTGAGGCCTTGGGGCTGCTTTCTGGGGGTGGCGTGGCAGCAGTGGGAGCGGGCTGGGCATCTGCTCTCTGTCCTGAGGCCAGGGCTTCCTGGGCGGAGGGCCCCGCAGCAGGTGCATGCAGAGGTGCACATCCAAGGCCCCATGGCACCTGCAGCCGCTTAGGGATGACAGGGGTGCTGGCATGTTCTGCATGAAAGAGGGGAGGCCCTGTGCAGAAAGCCACCATGTGAAGAGCTGTGCTGGCTGATGCAGACACGACAGAAGCCCCCAAGGGCCAGGTGAGGTTTGGCTCCAGTCTGGGTGTTCTGCTCACGGGTCACTGTCTTCTGGGGAGACTCTGGTGGTTGTGTGGGGACAGAACATCTGGGGGCCGAGGAGGCCGAGCCCTCAGGAAGTCTGGAAGTCTGGGGAGGAGGTGCGCTTTCTAGAGGCAAGGTGGAGGGTAAGTGCAGAGGAGGATGCCAGCACCAGCTGCAGGCTGGGGCAGGGAGGGTGGGGGTGACGCAGGGAGCCCCTGCTGCTTGCACTCACCCTCCTTGCCCAGCAGAAAGGAGTAGAAGCAGAGGTGGTTGACGGTCAGGTAGAGCCAGCCCTGCCGGGGCACACGGCCCTTCCAGTAGCTGCAGGAGTAGTAGTTGACCAGCTTCTCCCCCTCGGGCATCCCAAACTGCTTCCTCATTTTCAGCTCGGCCTCCTTGAACTTCCCAGGGTCCTCGTCTCCCTGGGGCTGCACATTCTTGTTCTCTTCTGCGATGATGCCCTGGAGGAGGACATGGGGAATCAGCAGTGGCACTCAGGGCTCTTGGACACTGAGCCAGGGCCACAAGCAAGGAGACCCGACAGCTGCTCTGGCCACACAGAGCAGGCAAGTTCCCTTAACTCCCGAGCTCTTTCTCTCTACTAGCTCAGAGCAGACTTTCAAATTTACATTTTAGTTATTTTAATGTAAATACCTAAAAAATATAATATATAAACATGGCAAAAAAAAGGCAAATAGTAGAAAAGGGAGTTCAATGAGACAGGAGTCTCCATCTCCTCTGCTGTCATAACCACTTTGCTGATTTCTTCACAAACAGGCTGGCACTGATGCACCTTTAAGCAAATACACACATCTGCTCTTTCCCTTCCTTCTTTGCCCAAATGGGACCTTGCTGTGGCACTATTCTATGAAGGGCATTCCTCATGCCAGTGTCCCAAAGGGTGTTCTGTATCTGACACTCCCCCCTCCCCATACCAGGGGGCTGCTGCCTCTGGCCCTTGCTCAAGGTCTTCGGGCCTGCTGCAGGGCCCACCCAGCTCAGGGGGTGTCAGTGCTGTGCCCTGCCAACATCTTTAGTGGGCTCACGGTGGCCAGAGATATCCCCTGGGCCACAGAGCCAAACCTCCTGGGGGTACAACAGGTTCTTAGTAAATCTGGCTCAAAATGTACACGTAAATCTTCCAGGGGGTATGACTACTCGATAAGCTAAAGGAATTCAAGGTAAGTAGTGTGGCCCAGACTGCCGCTTCCACGGAGCCTCCTGGCAGCCTCACGTGCCTGCCTCAGGAGTAGGAAAAACAGCCAGGCACTGGGGTGAGGACTCAGCACCTCCATTTCAGTACAGATGGCACCACTGTGCCTGCAGCCCCAGCATCTCTCTGAAGCTGCCTGTCTACCTCCCCAGAGCGCTGCTGCAGAAGCCAGCTCTGCATCTGAGCACCCTCCTCACTACCAAGGCCCCGCCTTTGCTTCTGCTGCCCTCCAGCGTGCCTACTGGGTGGCTGGAGAAGGGGCCCCACCAGCGGGATGGTGAGCGCCGCACAGCCTAGGGACCATCACTGGCGCCTTGGCCTTCAGGCCCCCCTTCCTGGGTCTCAGTGGGTGCCCCCACTCCTTCAGCTGCACCTGGGAGATCCCCAAGCAGGAAGCAAAGGGGCTGACAAGCTGCTTTGCATTTTCCTCTGCATTCCCACTGGTCTCTACTGGAGTACTGGTCTCCACCAAAGGAACAAACCGCCTGGCCCCCAGGACTCGGGTTTTGTTTGCTAGCTGACAGAAGCGCACTGTAACGATCACTGGGTAGATTTTGAACAACTGATTTAAGTTCTTTAACAGTTTTAGGCATATTCAAGTTTTCTATTTCTTTGCCTCAGTTTCAGTTCTATTATGTGGCAGATCAGATAACAGTCCCCGTAAGGATGTTCTGCTGGAGAAGAGAATGGCAACCCACTCCAGTATTCCTACCCGGAGAATCTCCATGGACAGAGGAGCCTGGTGAGCTACAGTCCATGCGGCTGCAGAATCGGACGTGACTGAGAGACTAACACACTAAAGATGTTACATCCCAATTCCCAGAAGAGTTGAGAGAGAGGTACTAATTTATTAAACAAGTCAGTCGAGACGCCAGTGCTGCTGGCATTGAAAAGAAAGGTAAGGACCAAGAGCTACGACACACATGGCTCCTGTTGTTGCTATTCAGTTGCTAAGTCAGACACAACTCTGCAACCCCTTGGACTGTAGCCTGCCAGGCTCCTCTGTCCATGGGATTTCCCAGGCAAGAACACTGGAGCGGTGCCGTTTGCATCTCCAGGGATCTTCCCGGCCCAGGAACCTGCCTCTCCTGTATTGGCAGGTGGATGCCTTACTGCTGAGTCAGTAAAGGGAAGCCCTACAAGGTTCCTAAGAGCTGGAAAAGGCAAGGAAGTGGATTCTCCCCTTGAAGCTTCCAAGAATCAGTCTTGCCAGTGCCTTGATTTTAGCCTATGAGACTTCATTTCGGACTTCTGACATGCAGAACTGTAAGATGAGAAACTTGTGCTTACTTAAGATTAGTGTTTTGAGCGTTTGGCTGTCCTGGGCCTCCTTGCTGTCGGGCTTTTCTCCAGCTGCAGTGAGCGGGAGCTACTCTCCGGCTGTGGTGCTCGAGCCCTGGCTGCAGCTGCCCATAGCAGCCCATCTTCCTGCAGAGCACGGGCTCCAGAGCGCACGGGCGTCAGGAGCTGTGGCTTCCTGGCTCGAGAGCACAGGCTCAGTAGTTGCGGCACATAGTCCCGGACCAGGGGTCGAACCCGGGGACCCTGCGTCAGCAGGCGGAGTCTTTACCACTGAGCCACCAGGGAGGCCCTAAGAGCTTCGGCTGGTTTAGATCACTGAGTTTATGGTAACTTGTTACAACAGCAACTGGAAACTAAAACATTATTTTAATAGTGTCCATCTTGTCTTAATTCTTATAATTTATGAGTGTAAAGCTGTTTATGGCATTTTCTTTTTTTTAAACTCTGCTTTTTAAAAATATTTCATTCCCAACATGGCTTGAGGTTTTTCTCTTTCGTCCTGTATCACTTTTGCCACAGGTTTGTTTATATTTTGGATCTGTTTTTTGATCTGTTGTTCTTCTGTATCATTTCTTTATTTTCCAAGAAATTAACTTCTCCCCTTTGTTACAGGCATACCCTGGAGATACTGCTGGTGTAGTGCTGAACCACAGCAGTAAAGACATATAGGCAAGTCATACAACTGTTTTGGTTTCACAGTGCATATGTTATGTCTACACTATACTGTAGTCTATTAAATATGTAATAGTATTATGTCTAAAAAAAACAAGGTATCTATCTTAATAAATACTTTACTGCTAAAAAAATGCCAACTATAATCTGGTGAATAATAGAGTCTTTGGTGAATAGTAAATCTTTCTGTGATCATTGTATTTCCGTCTTTAATTTCCTGGTTTCTCTGGAATTCTTTTAATTTATTGAATTGGACACTTGGCTCACTAATTCCTACCTTTCTTTTTTATCACATCATTATAAAACATAAAACTTAAGACTTTACATTTCCTTCTGTGTGCTGCTTTTACTACATCTCACAAGTTCTGATATACAGTAGTATTTCTATAACTGTCCAGTTCTTTTTTTTTGGCAGCACCATGCATCTTGCAGGATCTTAGTTCTCCAACCAGAGGTTAAACCAGGTTCCCAGCAGTAAAAGTGCTGAGTCCTAACCACTGGCTTGCCAGGGAATTCCCTCAATATTTTCTCTTTTGTAAAAAATAATTTTTAATTAACTTATTTATTTTTGGCTGCCCTGGGTTTTCGTTCTGTGCGGGAGCAACTCCTCAGTCGTGCTGTGAGGACTGCTCACTGCAGGGGCTCCTCTTGTTGGGGAGCTCAAGCCCTAGGGTGGCTGGGCTTCAGTAGCTGCAGCTCGGAGGCTCCCTTGGTGCACTTTCGGGGTCTGGAGCACAGACTTACGACTGCGGTGCACGGACTCAACTGCTCCGTGGCACGTGGGCTCCTCCGGCTCAGGGGTCAGGCCCGTGTCTCCTGCACCGGACCCTGCACCACTGAGTCACCAGGGAAGCCCCTCACCGCAACATTTCCTAATGTCCATTTTTAATTTGACTCATCAAGAGCTTTGGTCTATTTTGTCGATTAGTTTGCTTGGGCTTGGCATAAGGGAAGCACTCCATAATGTTGCTGTCATTATTATTAGCGGCCAGCTGCTCAGTAGGAGAGTGAAGACTTGCCTCTGCTCTCTCTGCCTAGTTTCCTGGAGCTAGAAAGGCAACACAAGTCCTATCCTAGCTAACCCCAACGCACACAGAGAACTGCTGAGGAGCTCTCGGTGCTATCTGCCCAGGTCTAGGAAGCTTTGGCATTATGAAGTCACAAGGGCTTGCCCAAAACAAGCTTGTATCATAAACTCTGAGCTAGTAAGGGCCCTCTGAGGAATCTACCCTAAGGCAATAAACCACCAGAAAGAAAAAAAAGGCAGATACCCACACAGACATTCTCAGATAAATGCTCATTATGCTAATTATGCCCTAAAGGGAAACAATCTAAACATTGCTGTGGTAAGTTTTTACACATTCATAATTATTTTGCTACCTGTAAAATATTCCACTAAGAATATCACATACGATTGATCAAGTCCCCTGAATATAAGGTGCTCAGTACAGTATTCATATAGAAAATAACAAGTACTATGTTAGCAAGTACGATCACTCTCGATTAGCAAAGGAAAGAACAGCTGCTTTCCCTCTTAACACGGGACTGGGAGGCACTGTTCCCTGACAGTGCTTCGGGGAACATCCTGATACATATGTCATTCTGCACATATGAATACACTCCAGGGTGACTTCCAAGGAATGCAATTGCTGGGTCAAAATATCTGTGCATTTTGAAGTACTGTTAGCTTTATGATAGAAATATACTTCATATTATCCTGTCATTTCCCCCTTCGTCCTCTGTTGGCCAAGGAGCTAGACACAGAGCTGTATACCTGCATATTTGCTCTAACACTCTCCAAGGGAACGGGAACTCCCAGCTATGCTTAGTCAGACTGTGGTGGCTGGCCAGAAGATGCGGCCTGCACACAATGAGTTCAACTGCCCCTTTCAACACCAAGAGAACAGGACTGCACACTTCATTCCGCCTCTGCTTCATGGAGGAAAGAACTATATCATGTTGTCTGAAGTTTACAGAGGATGACACAGGTGAATACTGCTAGCCCAAAGAAGGGAGTCAGAACCAGTATGGAGAGTGAGTCTTACGTGTATCTTGCCCTTGACGAAGGTGGTGATATCCTCCTCATTGTCAAAGATGGACAGCGTCTGGAGTAAGTTATTTTCCAGCCATTCCCAGTGCTTTGTGATCTCTTTTCGGGAAGAACCTAGGGGTGGTTTGGTGGAATAAAGAAAAGGAAAATCACAGAATCACCAGGCCTTAAACATAAACTCAGAGAGAGTTGAAAATGGGTGACCTAATTTGCTGTACAAAAAAGATTACTATCTTCCACCTGTCTACTCTTTTCATATATATATGTGTGTGTGTGTATAACAAAAGTCATAAATGGTCCTGATAAAAACACAAAATAAAAAAATTCAAATAGAATTAGAGAGTCACGAAAAAGTAAAGCTTCCATTGCCCTCTAACACCAAGAGCAAGAGTGACTGCTAGTTTCTTATGTCCCAGAAATAGTTTATACAAGTGCAGATTTGCTTACTTTTCTTTGAGACAAAAGGACTTAATGTGGTCTTCCACGTGTAGGTGATTAGCCAGACAGTTAGACTTGGTCTAAGTGACTGCAGCTCTCCCAAGAATGGAGGCCTCCACAGACGGCAGCGGGAGCTTCCTGCAGGACTCCAGGTCCCTGGCTGGCTGGTCTCCAGCCAGAGGCCCCCTCCCTCTCTCTGAGCCAGATGCCCCATCCAGGCCTCTGACTGTCCTTCCTCCTCCCCCGAGTTCACATCCCAGCTGGACCCTGTCTCTTCCAGGAACCCTTTGTTTCACCCCTGTTTGACTCTTTCAGTTGCTAGCTGGCCCCCAGGGTCTGCCTCACCTAGGAGGGTGGTCCCTATCCTCCTTAGGAAGAGGGCCCCTCGAGGGCACTGCAGGCCCCGTGGAGATGGAAAAACTCAGAGGCAGCCCAGTGCCATCCCAAAGACTGAGGCAGCTGCTTTCTCCGCCTCTATCAGGGAACTGGGAAAAGGGGCCTCGGGAGAAGTAAAAGGATGGGGCAAGTCTCTTCCCCATCCCTCTGGCACCCCCAGTTTTGGGGTTTTTCATCTGTCTGGCAGGGGTTTGCACTTAGGAACTCTTTTCTAGACGAATTCACACAAGAATAAGGAAAGGAGTGAAGGCTCTACTTCCTTTCCAGTGTTCTGGGACAGTCTGCCGACTGCAGGCACCCGAAGGCCCCCGCTGTCTCTGTGGCTGCAGGAAGGCCCACACACTCGGATGGAAGGGGCTGTAGCAGAGACACAAGGTCCGCGTGACTGTGGGCAACAGACCTGAGATCCCTGGCCACCCCATCCTTTCCTACCTGGCCACAACTCTTCCACCAGCGGAAGACCCCGTCCTGGCTCCTTTCCGGCCAGGCCGAGTTGGTCCCTGTCATCTCCTCCGGCCCAGCTACCTGCTCAAGCTCTATCTTCCAGAGTCAGAGTCCAGCCTGTCTTGGTTAGGGCTGATTTCTTTTGTTTCTTTACATTTACCCAAGCAGTTCACCACCCTAACAGGCAACTGCATGGAAAGACCCTTTCCCATGGGTCTGTGGGAGAATGTCCATGTGAAGACGATTAAACCCAGAACCATACACTAACAGTGATAATCATGACGATAAGCATAACAACAGATGATTACTGCAAGAGATAACCATAAATAGAAGTTCCTAAATCATCTATGAATTTTTTTTTCATTTTTCTTTGCATATCTATTATGGTCTCCTTTCCCTAGTGCATAGAGGCCAAGGCCTAGTTGTTAGGAGAAGGGAGTTCTTTCTTGCTTGCTTTTTTGGCTAAGAACCCATATTTGAATGTGAAGGTTGAATTTGCATGTGATGTAACTCTCACACACATGTTGCTGGCAACCTAAAACAAAGGAATCTTGTTCACTATACCTATGTAGATCTGCCTGCACTTCAATTATAAATATTTACATATATTCACATAAAATAATTATTAGTTAAAAGCAACTTGATCTTCATTTCAGGTCAGTTCAGTTGCTCAGTCATGAGTGCACATCAGGCTTCCCTCTCCATTGCCAACTTCTGAAATTTGCCCAAACTCATGTCCATTGAGTCAGTGATGCCATCCAACCGTCTCAACCTCTGTTGTCCCCTTCTCCTCCTGCCTTCAATCTTTCCCAGCATCAAGGTCTTTTCCAACGAGTCAGTTCTTGGCATCAGGTGGCCAAAGTGTTTCCAATGACTATTCAGGACTGATTTCCTTTAGGAAATCATTTAGTACCAAGTAAATACTGAAACTATCTCTATGCTGGGTACTGGTAATAAAAAATATATATATTTTTATTTTTTTAATACTTTATTCTACATTACAATACTGTATTTGTTTTGCCATACATTGACATGAATCAGCCACAGGTGTCCACGATCTCCCAGTGCCGAAGCCCCCTCCCACCTCCCACCCTAAAAAATATAATAGCTAATTAAATTGTAATTGCTATTTCTGTTTTCCCAGAACTTTTTCTGAATTATCTTATTTGATTCTTAGAGCACCTTGGGAACAGGCACAGTTATTTTCATTTTATAGGATGAAGCCGAAGCACAGTTAGGTTGAGCATGTTGCCCAGAGTCACCTCGCTGGCAAGGGACCAATCATAATGCTAATCCAGGCTGCCTGCATCCTCACGGAGTTGCTGGTCTGGTGGGAGAGCAGCAAGCCTTCAGTGCAAAAGTGCTGCTGGGGACGCGGCAGGTCCAAGGGAGGAAGAAGCGGCACGTGGCTCTGGGGAGTCTGGGGAAGCTTCTACCGAGTGTGACATCCAGGCAGGTGCTCAACAGCGCGGGGGGGGCTGCAATGTAGATGCGGGGGCGCTGTAGGCACCTCAGCCAGGGCAGCTGCAGCGAAGGACTTCAGGCCCTGCGAGTGTCTTGTCTGGCTGAAGGACAGGTGTGAGCTGGGGGAGGAAGAGAGAAATGCAGGCAAGCAGATCCTGAAAGTCCTTTGGTGGTGGTTTAGTTGCTAAGTTCTGTCCGACTCTTGCAACCCCATGGAGTGTAGCCTGCCAGGCTCCTCTGTCCATGGGATTCTACAGGCAAGAATACTGGGCTGGGTTGCCCTTCCTTCTCTAGGAGGTCTTTCTGACCCAGGAACCGAACCCGGGTCTCCTGCATTGTAGGCAGATTCTTTACCAACTGAGCCACGAGGGAAGCCCCCTGTAGCTCTCCCACCAGACCAGCAACTCCTTGAGGGCCTGAGCCGCCTGGAGTAGCATTACGGTTTGGTCACTTTCCAGTGAGGTGGCTCTGGGCTACATGCTCAGCCTAAGCTGAGGAATGCCTCAGCTTCATCCTATAAAATGAAAATAACTGTACCTGTCTCTGAGGTGCTCTAAGAATCAAAAAGATAACTCATAAAAAGTTCTGAAAAAACAGAAATAGTACTTAAACTTTAAAGGGGAAAAGTCCTTTAATGGCAAGCTGAGGAGTCAAGATTCAGTGGGAGGTGCCAGAGGGGTCTGTCTTTGGAGAGCTGCAGGGCCGTGTGGGCAAAAACAGAGCAGCACAGGCAGAAGAGCACTGGGGCCTGGCTGGGGCAGGAGCCCCCCGTGCAGCGCAGCCCTCCCCTGGGGGCTTCCCGCGGCGCCCAGAGCAACCGCACGCCTGCAGAGAGGCGGCTCCCACTGCCACTGGCCCCCTCCACGCACTCTGAGGAGGAGGACCCTGAGACACAGATGGGCACCTCGAGGACCCTTTCAGCACGAAGCAGCTCCTCTCGGCCCAGGCACGCATCAACTGCCCCGGCGCCCCCACACAGGCAGCCGCGGGCTCCTGCAAGCGCCTCACTCAGGGTGCCCTGTACCCAATCCCAGCCCCCATAGCTGCAGTCCAGCTGTGAACACTCTCATCCCCCCTTCTCAGGTCTCCAGGGAAAAACATCACCCTGAGGAGCAGTGATGCTGGCCGCTGGCACAGAGAGACGTTCAGCACAGTGGGCACCGGTGCTCCGGGTCTGATCCGGGGCTCTGTGGGACTTCGGGCAAGTTTATTAACCCCTCTGGGCACAGTTTCCCCATCTTTAAAATAAGGAAACCAACGTTCTCCCTTCTGGAGTTGGGAGGTTCACATACCTGGCAGGCAGGCAGGCAGTGCTGTCTGAGAGCCAGCTCTGACTGCTATTCTATCCCAGGGACCTCTGCCAGGCTGGTTCCACTGAAAGGGGACTTCCTCCTGGATTCTCAGGAGGGTGGCTGTTTCCTCTTAGGACAACTATAGCTGATTCTCGTTATTCACAGTGGTTATGTTCTACAAAGTTTCCCAGAACACTGAATTTGCCGATACTGCTCCCAGGAGAGCTACAGGGCTAAGTTCCTATGAGCTTCCGGTCACGACATTTTCATCAACTGATCCAAATACTACTTTGTCTTATGTCTTCCTGCTCAAAGCCATCTTATCTAATACATACTTTTAATACCCTAGCACTGAACTCATAGCCAGGAGCACTGTAACTCATGCCTGAAAGAAGCTCCTCTAACTCATATTTTCTCCGTAAGGCACATCGCAGCTTCTTGCCCTTAAAAGCACCACATGCCACGCGGCACTTTAGCATTATAGTTGGGGCCATTTTAAACAGCAGAGTCATCAACAGGTAACACAAAAACAGGAGCACAGAGCTTAGATTTCTAAAAGGAGATGCGTTCATGGTTTGACCACTGAAACAAGGCAGAGAGGCAGCTTGCTCCACCTCAGTGGGGAGCCTGTGTGTCTGGTGATTCAAATTCTTCACTGCTCTCTCTGCACACACACACTTCCACAGATGTCCAAAATCACCACAAGTATTGATTTTTGGGCTTACAGATAACTTTTAGTGAGTAGGTGAAATAAAAAATTATGTAGTACATGAGAAATGATCAGCAGTATCATCTTGTGAAAAGGTTAGCAGAACATGGATGCTGCCCGAGTCCAAGCCCTTGGAAAGGCACAGGGCGCAGGGCTTCGGGACACTCACCTCCACCTGCCCTGCACCCGTGCACAGCCACGGTGCCTTCCTAAGCTGGATGCTGGCCTGGCCTGTGCTGTCTGAATAAAGGGCAGCACCAGATTCTCAGCAGGCGGAGCCCCTCCCTCTCTGGGTCAGGCCCTGCCCAGCACCCCTGGTGATTCACGGCACCTACCGCACGCCACTGTCCAGTAGACCTGCGAGTCCTGGGTCTGGTGGAGGATGCGGTGAGGGCCACCCGGGCGCTGGAGTCCAGCACCACATCCAGGGTGCCCACAAGAAGACCTGGCAACAGGGCAGAGAGGGGAGGGTGAGGGAGGGCTGTGCTGGGAGCTGAGCACGGCTGGAGGCAGCCACGAGGGGCGCACTGCCCCACAGCCCCAGCCCAGAGCGTGAAACATCGTGCGTCATCCGAGTCCATCAGATTACTTCTTTTTCCTCAAAGGCCTTCAGCCAGTTTCTGATCCCTATCAAAAAATCCCCTCCTACTTATTCCCGTCTATCCTCCTGACTCAGGAACACCTGCAGGCAGGGGGTGATTCAAGTTTCACGGGGCTCAAAGCTCACATAATCCAGGAGGACCTCTTCAAGCAAAATGCAAGATCAGATTTGAAAGCTAGCATTTGTCAGAACAAGGAAGTACAACAAAACAACACAACACGGACTCCCTGGTGGCCCGGTGGCTGAGACTTTACGCTCCCAACACAGGGGTGCGGGTTCGGGGCCTGGCCAGGAAACCAGACTCCACATGCAGCAACCAAGACTCAGCACAACCAACCAAATAAATATTAAACAAAGCAATGCCACAAACATCACAAAATCCAGAAAAACAATGTGATTCTTAGCTGCCAGCTACATTTCTTATGACATGTGTCTCTGACATTTCTGGCTGTATATTGTGATGTTTTTTCATAAGACAATGATATTTAACATCATTTTCCACATCAACAACAGGAAGATAATGTCACCTCAAAAGTCATGATGGAAAATAACAGGCAAATTTTTAGTATTGTCCAAATTGTCCCATTTTTGTTTTCCTTCTATCTCTGAAGCATTTTAGGACATTTCAAGTTTTCCTTCTCATCACAATGTCATCAACACTTGTCAACATCACTACTTCCCCAATAAATCAGAGGAAATGTTTACATTTTGCAACTATTGGATTCTCTTCATTAACTGATTCAGCTAAATAAAAGCTTGTCCATTGTTCATATTTGAGGTTTACTTAGTTTATTTTTGGCTGCGCTGGTCTTCACCGCTCTGTGTGGGCTACTCTCAGGCTGCTTCTCAGTGTGGCGATTTCTCCCCATCGCAGAGCGTGGGCTCTAGAGTATGGACTCAGTTGCTCCACGGACTCTTCCTGGAATAGGCGAGGATAGAACATGTGTCCCCTGCATTTGCAGGCTGATTCTTTTTGTTGCTCATAAGGAATACTGGACCTATATTTTCCTTTTTTAAAAACTAACTTTGTTTCTTTGTGGCTGTGCTGGGCCTTTGCTGCTGGGGCTCTTCTCTGGCTGTGTGAGTGGGGGCTGCTCTCCAGCTGTGGTGCAATGGCGTCTTGCTGCGGTGGCTTCTCCTGTTACAGAGCACAGGCCCTAGGGCACATGGGCTTCAGCGGTTACGACACACAGGCTCAGCAGCTGCGACGACACACAGGCTCAGCAGCTGCGACCTGCAGGCTCCAGAGCACAGGCTCAACAGTGCATGTGGGATCTTCCCAGGTCAGGGGTTAAACCTGTGTCTCCTGCGCTGGCAGGCAGACTCTTTACCACTGAGTCACCAGGGAAACCCCAGCTGGTGGATTCTTAGCCTCTGAATTACCAAGGAAGTCCCTATTTTTTCCTTTTAATAAAATGCTGCTTTTGGTATGATCTGAAAATATTTTTGTTACCATTTTCCTATTGATACCAGAGTAATTACTATTGATTTTATTGCTTGACTTTCACACTTGTTTCATATTCCATTTTAATCTGCCTTTTACCCTCCAGTCTAACAAAACAATCAGTTACAAAAGAAGGTAACTTTCACATACATCCAAGTCAGGAGTCTGTAATGTTTATTTTACTGAAATGTTCTAAAATGCCTCTGTAAATTGCAGTTAAAGTGGCATATTCAAGGCTTTTCAGTGTTTGGAATAAACTTGTTTTAACTCTTTATGTTGAGGTTTCTCTTCTGGTCTCAGAGATTTTAATTCCTATATTGTTGGCATATCCATATTGCAAGACTTCAAAGCTTTTTAAAGGCAGACCATGTCATCACAGTCATCAACGAAGTGTCTAGGTTGGCATCTGTCTTTAAAAGACAGATCGAATAAATCCACATTGTGATGTGTTTCTCCTGCAAGAAGAGTGTGTTCAGGAAACCATAAGTCCATCATGGCACAGAGAAGGCCACAGGCAGAGGCCAGGCCAGAGCTGATTAAAGGTAGCTAGGGCAGAGCTCAAGGCCTGGTTCCCAGGGGAGAGCCGGAGAGCCTGCTCTGGGGGACATGGAGAGATGAGGGTGGTAGGAAGGCAGAGCACAGAGGGACCCAGCCCCACACGGAGATGACCTGTGGAAGAGCACAGAGCAAGCCCTGAGACTGAAATATGGGTATGCTGATATACCTGAAGGTACTGGGCCCCCGAGCATTTAATCTCTACACAGGCTTCGAGGCGGACCACCGGCCAGTCTCTCCAGAGGGGCTGCTGTCTAACCTCCACTGAACAGCCGAGTCCAGGATGCAGGTCCCGCACTGGCTCCTGCGATTCCAGAGGCCTCTGGGAGGGGGCTCAAGGCACCGAAGACAACAGTCTTCCTGGTAACCCCACACACTTCCACGCCAGGAGGTGGCCCAGGAGAGGCTGAAGGAAGCGCCCTCCCATGGAAAGCCTCTGTCTGCACCTGACAGGGCTATATAGCTGCTAATATTTAACATTAGGACATTCCACAGAAAATTCTCCTGATAGAAGACCCGGCAACACGGGGCCCGAGGTCCTCAGTGGCAACAATGGGCCGCCAGAGGAGCACGGGCACTGGTCTGGCCTAAGACTGATCCAGGTCTGCTGTGGCAGTGCCTGGACTGTGGACAGCACCTGGAGAAGGAGTGCCCAGGAGACCTCCCCGGGAACCCGAATGCCACGCACCCCAGGAGAGGCAGTCCTGTGTAGTGCCCAGACGGGCGAAGAGGCACCCTGCCTAGGTCATCGGAACACATATATCGGTGATCCAGCTAAGCCTCGTTCTGCAGGTCCAGTGCACCAAGAAGCGGGAAAGACTGATGAGGAGAAGCTGGAGAGATGGAAGCTGAGTCAGGCAGCAGCTGGGAGGAACTCTGATCTCTCTAAAAGGCAGTTCTTCGGTGAGCGGGGAAAGGAATGCTTGTGTCCCTCGGCCGCTCCTGGGAGGCCCTGGGGGAAGCAGAGGCCCAAGAGAGCCCGCGAACTCCCCGCCGTGAGATCCGTTCCAGGAAGCTGCAGAAGCCTCCGCTGAGCCCGGGAAGGTCCCGGGCACCGAATCCAGCAGGGGCCGCCGCCAGCCTTCTTCTGGCCTCCCCGCTCGGCCGCAGGCTTCCCGGCCGCCCCCTGACGCGAGCGCAGATGTCTTCCTCGAGGCCCCAGCCCCGTCCTTACCTAGCGCCGCTCCGGCCAGCCCGCCCCGCCCGCCCGCGGCCCGCTTTCCGGCCTCCCGCCCCGCTGCCGTCCCGGCCCCGCGCCTCCCGGCCCCGCCGCGCGCCGACGTGCGCGTCCGCAGCTACGCTCCGCGGCCCGGCCTGGCCGGCCCTCGCTTCCCGGCGCTCCTTCCTCGCCCGCCCCGCGGCGGCGCCCACAGGCCCGGCCACCGCGCGCCTCTCACCCGTGAGGCCGCCGCCCTTGCCGTGGCCGCGGCGCCGCTGCAGCACGAAGAAGGGGTTGGCGCGCTCCGTCACCCACAGCGCGTTGGCCACCAGCACCTCCTCCGGGCCCAGCCACATCGCGGCGCCGCGCTCACCCGGCCGACGCGGGCCGGGCGGAAGCGCCGCCGCCGTCGCCTCGCGGAGCCGAGCGGGCGGGGCGGGGCGCGCGGGCCGGCGGCGCCCCCTGGCGCCCGCCGGGACCGCGGGGCCTCGGGAGTCGCAGCGCGTTCCGCTCTCCCCGCCCGCCGGCCCGGCCTCCGCTCGCAGGGCGGATGAGCCCGGCCTTCTCCGCTTCCCTCTCTGGCTTTCTAGCCACAGGCCTTCGCGCGGCCGGCTCATCGAGGAGCGGTTCACTCCCGGGGCCAATGGCCTGTGGCCGGAATGGTTGAGTAGCATTCAGGTAGCAGGGCGCCTGGCATTTTGTAAAAACCTGTCCAGGGTTTGCAGGGAAAATGTAAAGGAATAGCCTTTGGAAATACGTTTTTAGCTGACTGTTCAGAGCAAACCAGTGCCTGTTAACATTTGGAAAGGGTGGCTGGAAAAGTGTTAGTCTGCTGTGGTAACTCATTTTGACGCTTGGGGCTGAGACGAAGGAGTCCAGCACGGGTTGTTGAGAGCCCGGAAGTCGGCGGGGTCCTCAGAAACCAGTGCAGTCCCCTCACTTGATGGATGGGGTCACTGAGGCTGGGTGGGCTTGGGGTCGGGGGCAGCACCCGGCCTGGAGCCCCGGAGGCTTGTGCACAAGCTTGGGTAAGCAGCAGAGAGAGGCTGGGCCTGTGGATCCCCGCTCTCCCAGTGCTTGCCTGTAGGGGTGGACTGCCTCACAGTCCAGATGACCCTTTTGAATGAAAGAGGGAAGTATTAATGTCACCTGGGGCAATAGGCATGAATCAAGATTTGTTGTTGGGTTGCTAAGTCACGTCAGACTCTTGCGATCCCACGGACAGTAGCCTTCCAGGCTCCTCTGTCCAAGGGATTTTCCAGGCAAGGATACTGGAAAGTGACAGTCGCTCAGTCCTGTCCAACTCTTTGTTACCCCGTGAGCTGTATATAGTCCATGGACTTCTCCAGGCCAGAATACTGTAGTGGGTCATTGCAGGTGCATTCTTTACTAGCTCAGCCACAGGGAAGCCCAAGACTACTGGGGTGGGTAGCCTATCCCTTCTCCAGCGGATCTTCTCGACCCAGGAATCTGGGTCCCTGTGGCTGAGCTAGTAAAGAATCCACCTGCAATGCGAGTAGACCTGGGTTCGATCCCTGGGTTGGAAAGATTCCCCTGGAGAAGGGAAAGAATACTGGAGTGCGTAGCAATTCCCTTCTCCAGGGGATCTTCCTGACCAGGGATCAAACCTGCCTTTCCTTCTTTGGCAGGGGGATCTTTATTGCTGAGCCACCAGGGCTAAACGGGATGTAGGCTCTGTCTGCTGGACTAGGCCACCAGAGTCCTGCAGGAAGCCAGGGAGAAGGGGGCACTTTAGAATCATTCACAGAGGCTTAAAGTGGTTTTGAATTCGGTTTCTATCACTGGCATTTAAGAATCTAATATTAATATGAATAGATATAGGTATGAATAGGCAGTTTTATGGTTAACAGCCAGAGTGATTAAGTCTTCTGAAATATTGCTTGAGAATCTGAACCAACTTCCAGAATGCAGAGGCCTGTTTTAAGACGTTGGAAGCTTAAACTGATCTGTGTTGTACTTTCTGGAAAGTAATCTACCCTTAAGAATTTGGTAGTACAGTTGACCTTTGAACAACTAGGGTTTGACCTGCACTGGTCCACTTATATTCTCATTTTTGAAAAAATATTTAAACACTACCAGTACTGCATGATTGGTGGTTGGATGAATCCTCAGATGCAAAACTGTAGATAGAGGGGAACCTTGGATTCAGAGAGCCATTAAGTTAGGCTCAGATTTTTCAACTTCTCAAAGGGTAAGTGCCCTTAACTTGTGTTGTTCCAGGGTCAACTGTACTTGTTAACCCCCTGAGGGGAGATAAAGGGTTATTTTGTGCCTTCATTCCTCACACATTACTGGTGGGAAGGTGAAATGGTGCAGCTGCTTGAGTGTGCGCCAGTATCACCTGGAGGGCTTATTAAAGCAGATTGCTGGGCACCCCTCAGAGTATTTGCATTTCTAATAAGCTCCTAGGTGATCCTGATGCTGCTAATCTGGAGACAACCTTTGGAGAACTATTCTTTATGAGAAGGAAAAAAATTATTGAGCACTTAGAATGTGCTAAGCCTACTTCATTTTCCTCCCTTAATTTCAAAGATGGAATTCACATTCCCATAAACCTCACTGCTGTAAAATTCACAAGACAGTGATTAGTATATTCCCAAAGTTATGTGACTGTAAACACTGTCTGTGAAGGAGGGAATCTGATGCCAGGAGGAGGCAAAGCCCTGATGGAAACAGGCAGAGAGCACAGCACGCTAGGCTGGGAAGTAGCAGCAGAATTCCAGGATATTTTCATCATTCCAAAAAGAAACCTCTTAGTTCTTCACAGTCATTCCGTATACCCCATCCCTTCCACCCCCACCCCCAGAAATCAGTCTATCTGTATCCTTATAATTTTGCTCATTCTGGACATTTCATATTTTGGAGAGGGTGGCTGACAACACGGCGTCAGCCAGGCTCTCCCTGCCCCACTCTGTCACAGCCTCATTCCTTATGTTCTGTAAACAGCGATAATGCTGACCTTGGTAGCACTGGGCCTGCACGCCTACTTGGCCATGGGCCGCTTTGCCCGTCGTAGTGTATCAGTAGTTTTTGAAGATTCCCGGCTGCGGCTGCCTGGAGAGAATGAACATGCCAGCAGTCCCCGCGACTCCTCGAGTCCTCTCCCAGCTTCCCCTGTTGTGCCTTATCTACCCCGGGTTCAGTGACCGGTGTGAGTGGCAGGACACATATAAAGGGAGTCATAAGCTTCATACAGCCTTTTGTGTTTTGCCTCTTTCACTTTCTGTGATGTAGTCAATGTTCATCTGTGTTTTAGCATTCTTTTTATGGCTGAATAATATTCCATTGCTTATATATACCACATTTTATCTAGCCATGTACCAGTTGATGGACATGGGGGTTATTTCTCCTTTTTGGCTGTTATGGATAACATTGTTATGAACATCTGTGTGCAAGTTTATGGGTGAACGTTTTCCGTTCTCTTGGGTAGACCCATAAGAGTAGAATTGTTGGACCGTATGATAAAGCTATGTGTTTGAGGAACTGTAAACTGTTCTCCAGAGCAGTTGCACCATTTCACATTCCCCCAGTAATGTGTGAGGGTTGCAGTTTCTCCACATCTACTCAACACTTGTTACTACGTTTTTTATTATAGCCACCAAGTAAATATAAAGTAGTATCTCATGTGGTTTGGGCTTGCATTTCCCTAGTGATTTTTTATATTAAGCATCTGTAGTACTGTTGCCTGGAAAATCCCATGGACGGAGGAGCTGGTAGGCTGCAGTCCATGGGGTTGCTAAGAGTCGGACACGACCGAGTGACTTCACTTTCACTTTTCACTTTCATGCATTGGAGAAGGAAACAGCAACCCACTCCAGTGTTCTTGCCTGGAGAATCCCAGGGACGGCGGAGGAGCCTGGTGGGCTGCCATCTCTGGGGTCGCACAGAGTCAGACACGACTGAAGCGACTTAGCAGCAGCAGCAGCAGGGAAAGAGCAAATTAGCCAAGATGGCTGTGGTCAGGTTCTCTCAGCCTGGCTCTCTCACTCTTGCCCCACGTTTCGTAATAATGATTATCATGTAACAGCTGAGATCATTTATGGCATTGTGCAGGCATGTCACAAGGTACTCGCTTGGCCGCAGGCTACTTTTGTTCTGTAAGCACGTATGAGCTCCAGCTGGAAAGCCCTTGCGGTTGTGTGTGGTCACGCCATGCCGTGTCTGCTGCTACGGCTGCTGGGCCAGCCAGGAGAGAATAAACAGACCTGTAGCTCCTACGGCTCCCCGCACTGTCTTTCAGCCTCTTAGTTTGTGCCTTGCCTACCGTGGGTTCAGCAACAGTGCACACAGTGAGATACGGTGAGAGAGCATCTTTTCATGTACTTGATGGTCATTTGTATATCTTCTTTAGAGAAATGTCTATTCAGAGTCTTTGCCCATTTTCATATAACGTTGTCATTTTAATTGTTGAGCTGTAACTGGATATATGATCTTAAGCCTACTCCTTTCATTATTTTAAATCCAATCCCCACTCATTTACCCTATAAGATAGGTATTTTGAGGTCAGTATTAAAGAGATAAAACTGAAATCCAGACAAGTGATTTGCCAATTTCATACTAATAAGTGCAGAAGTAGTATTAATGTCCACACCTTCCTGGTTCCAGCTCTTTTCTACATGTATTGGACATTTGCTGTTTTTGCCCCAACATCCATTTCTTCCTGTATAGCATCATGATTTTGCTGTAGCAACCACGTCTTTCAACTCTCAGCTCCTGTCTTTCAGGTGAAGCTGAATGCACTCGTGGCTGCAAAAGAAGAGCCAGTTCTGGCCTTGGCTAACGGCACATTTTACCTCTGTGACCACACTGGCTAGTTCGGTGATGGCCACGTGCTTCCAACCAAGCCAGTCAGGGTCCAGGAGATACCGTTCTGGTCTCCTGGGGAGGCAGCCCAGCTCTTGTGCTAATGAGGCTATGACTAGCAGATGTGTCCTGGTGTCAGTATTTGAGCGCCAAAACATTCCATAAGTGATATGTGCATACTCATGGCATTTTAGCTTTTGGGAAACACCACACTATTTTTTTACTTATGCCAGTTTGGGTTGGGGTTTCAGTCATTTGCAACCAAGAGAGTCCTCACTGATACAGGTATCCACCAACAGTATTCCATGGGGCCAATGCATCTTTTTCAATAAGTTTTTATTGAAATGGTTATATTAGCAAATCCTGCACATACAGGTATACACTATTGGCATATAGGTATATACCATACAATTTCACTACTTAATTATACTTACATCAACTATACGGACCTAGAAGTTGTGCTGCCCGAAACATTTTAAAGGTTGCCAAGAAATTAGCTCACATTGTATTGGTAGGTATCTGTGTTCTAGTTAGTGACCCTTCCTCATAGTGAGTCCCCGGATTAAGCTAATGATCAATTTTACTTCTTGGATATTTGATATGTGTTTTTTTCTGGTACAAGAGATCCAATGGCAAAGTAAACTCAGGTATACAGTCTCTCTTTCATCCCTCAAGGTGGGAAAATAAGTTGTTGGCTACATGTAGGTATATCCCAAGCCACCCCCCACCCCAAACTACCTGTGCTATAGTTAGAAAAATAGTTTTGTATGCCACCCTCTGAGATGTTGTGCATAGTTTGCAGAAACTCGGAGGAAGAGGTGCTGAGCTCTTTGAATGGCCAAAATATGAAAGCGCTAACTTTAACGTGAGTATAAAAGCTACTGAAGGTTAAAAAAAAAAAATTGTGACGTATGTGGCCTAGGACTTGGACCAACATCTTCTCTTGTTTAGGAACAGGATTGTTCTATTAGATGATGGGGTTCCCCATATTCCAAATAGCATTTCCTAGCTTGGAGTCTTTTCCTGTTTTTATAATCACTGGGTCAAGTTTCCTTAGCTAGAGTCACTGCCACTCAGAAGTGGACCCTGCTTTCCATTCTCAGCCTAAGACTCCAGCTTCTGGCCCTCAGATTGGGCCAAGGGTGCCCCCTCCTCCAACTAGGTCAGCAAGACAGGCCTGGGCTGCCAGGGAACGAATGGACACGATACCCTCTCACTTCTCTCTAGGATGGCATGTGTCATCTCAGGCTGGGTACCTAGCAGAGGAGTCGGGACTCTGGCACTGGTCACACCCACTGACCTGGTCCTGTGGCATGCTGGTAGGCAGTAGGCAGTGAGTCTTTCTGCTTAGGAACAGCTTGCTCAGCTGGGAAAGAAATGGCCTGAGATGTGATGGTTTCCCTCTTCTGTTTCCACAAACATCGTGGCTCAGTACTGCCCAGTCACTAGAAAACCTCTTTAACATCACATAGTGTAAATGTGTGTCTGTGTGTGCATGCTCAGTCATGGCCAGCTCTTTGCTCCCTCATGGGCTGTAGCCTGCCAAGCTCCTCTGTTCACTGAATTCTCCAGGCAAGAATACTAGAATGGGTTGCCATTTTCTTCTCCAAGTGTAAATATACTTGGACATAATTATGGATGAAGGATAATTCCTCCAGCAAATTAGAATTCACTTTGTGTTGGGTTAAATTTGTAAAAATAGCTCAGAACAATCATCTGTAACTCTCCACAGATGCTGATAGCTCTAAGTTGCTGAGAGCTAGACAGAGTGATTATCACGAGGGGTAAGGAGCTGATGAAAGCTAGTCAGACTTCCCAGATGACCAGCACGCCTCTTGCCTGCACACAGTCCTGCCCAAGTGGACTTATAGCAGACTGGTGAGAAGTGAGCCATTTCGGGCCAGCGTTAAAGGAGTGGGTGACCCTAGGAGCTGTGTCCCAGCGGATCAAGACCCCACCGCGGCTGATAAAGGGTGCTGATGACACCCTCCAGCTCTTGGCTCGTCCACAGAAGAAGGGGTGTGGTCTGTCAAGGTGCTTCCGGCTGAGCTGGACGCCACCCTCGGCCTGAGCAGGCGGGCTCTGGCTGCCGCCTCTGAGCCGCCGGCAGTGCTTTCCCAGGCCTGCCGTTTCTGAGAAAGCTACTCCTTTCAGGCTGCTGAGCCGGGTCTGTGTCACCTCAGACCTCTGTCTGTTTGTGGACATGCGTGTGGGTGATCCTGTGGGAGGAGCTAGGAGACCTGGGACAGAGGCCTGAGTGATTCCAGCAGCTTAGAATCCTTGTGAAACATTGATACTCAAGTCTGCAAGAAGTTCAGAGTTTCTTTGTTTTCTGTTTGTCACAAAGTATCTTTCTCTCCGGGAAGTCAAAGTGAAGAAAAAAAATGGCTTAAGCTACTGTGAACTGCAAGAGGCAAAACCCCACTTAAGTCCCAAGTTGTTAGCCTCCCAAGGCCTTCTGGGACCATGAGAGTCGAGTCTTAGGCAAATATATTGTTCTTTTAGCACTCGAGACCAATGGCATCGCCTCTCCTCCATGATCACTGAAGGCTGATGGGAGGCAGCTCTGGAGAATTCAGGTGACTGCTTTTAACCCATGTCCACTGAAAACCCACTGGACTCTTCTTCAGGGTTCAGCCCTTGGGGATCTTTCAGGGCACCCCTAAGAAAGAGGGCAAACCTCCTGACTTGACCCTCAGAGGAGTGATAGGGGCTGGCCAACTGGGGACACGGTCTCTCGTGGGAGAAACCCTTCTATTCTGGGTGTGGGAACTGGCATGCTTTGTTTTTCCTGCTGCTTTGTAGGACAGTAAAAAAACAAAAACAAAAAACAAACACAATTTCATGAAGGAAACACAGGCACCTTACCTCTGTAGCCTTTTCCCCTGAATTTTCTCTGTAACAAAACTTAAAATCTTTAAGGCGTGCTCCAGAGCTGCTGAAGGAATCTTAACCACACCCATGGATGTTCCATGAACATGATATGCATTTCATCCTTTTCCAAATGGACTTTGGAGTGATTTACCAACAATGCCAAAAGAAAAGGCAAAAGTCAACACATTTCACTTTTAACAACTGCCTTTAACGGAAGACACTTATTTTAAGCTGTGGATGGATGTCATAGCAGTTGCCCCATATATCGAGTTGGGAGTGAATTCTGAGTTTGATAACCCCAAACCCCATCTCTGGGCATTAGTGAGGCTTTTCCTGGCACAGCAGTGAAGTGAATGCCACTTTTCTTGAATAGGAAAGTTCTGCTCAGTTGTTTTCTCTAAGTTAGTTGCTGTCTGTAGCCCCTTCTGTCCTCAAATGTCATTGTCCTGGTTCTCAAATCAGTGGGCAATTTTCACCCTGTTCTGGCATCCATCATCATCTGAGCTTAGCTTAGGACCCCCAGGCCTGTCTATACCCACTTTAGGAGACTCGAGCCCCAGTGAGTGTGTGTGGGAAGGAGGGGAGGGAGAGATTTGGGGCACCCGAGGACTGGATGATATGGTGCCTACTTTGGTAGCTCTAGGTAATATGTCCATTTAACACAGCTTCCCAGTATTCTGATGCCCAGTGGAGCCACACACTGACCACTCTCGCCTTCCCACACCTCTGCCTGAGGTCCAGGGCTGTATCTCTGTGCCTTCCCTAGAGGTCCTGCCAGCCCTCAGCTCTAAGCTGTCCCCATGTCTCTCTCCCTCTGTGTCCCACCAACCCCCTGGGTCACTGAGACCAGCGCTAGGCTTCTGATTCAATCTGATGACTCCCTCCTCCTCCACTCTCAGCCAGACGCCAGCACCCAGGCACTGCAGGCCTACCCGGCTCACCCCCTCCAGCTCCTCCTCTTTGCAAAGCTGAGATGTGGGCCCTCCCCACAGCAAAGCTCTCCCTTCCCAGGAGGTGAACCCAAGGCCTTGCTGGTCTCAGTCCCTTGGCCTGCATGGCATCTTCAGCAACCACAGGTCCTGCTGGTGGGGTTCCTGAGCTGCACCACACCCTTCCATCTACGCCCTGAAACCTCTTCATCACCCCCCACCATTTCATCTGGGCTCACATCTCAGCTGGCTGATAATGTGCCAGTTTTAGTAACAGCCTGACAGTCACTGGATTCACTAGAACTCCCTATATATGTGTTTGGCACTAGTGAGAATTTCCTTCCTTTTCCCTCTCAATGCTGCTTTCTGGAAATGGTGCTTTTGTTTCATGAAGTTTATGAGCACCAACCATTGTCACAGGTGACCAGATATTAACACCATCTCCTTGTTTTCCTGCAGAATTACCACTCAGATGATAAAGGCGGAACAGCAAGCAAGATAACATTTCGATTGTTTTCCATTAAAACCAGTTTCATATAACACATAAGAAAAGAACTGGATGTGAGGGGTATTAAAATATAAGAAGAGCCTATAAAGCCCACACAGTAAATATCAAGTTACTCAAATTTAGTTATTCTATTTTGCTCAAACTCTTTGTAGCCCCACCTTTCAGAAGCTGGGCTGTCAGCTTCAGATTGGTGCATCAGTCTACGTCAGGGTGTTCAGAGAAGGATGTCATGACACTTCTCTGGGCCAGGCCTTTCTTCAAAAGTGGGACTCACCAGACTTTGTCAAGACAAGCTCATGGGGGTAAAGCCTGTCTCCCCCGAGAGGACAGAGGCGGGCAGCCCTGGATAGATGCGCTACCTACGCACACTGCCAAGCCTTCCTCACAGATCAGCTAACTGATGTGGCTGCTCCAGGCCCAGCTCCATGCTTGTCCTGTGGTGCCTGCTGGCTCTTCACCCAGCTCGGCCTGGAGACAGGGTGGAGGCCATGCCCGTCTTTACCGAGGGAGCACGGGGAGCCAGGCTCCACTCAGAGCAGCCTCCTGAAGGGTCAGGGGTTTGTGGTGTAAGAAGCTCACTCCTCTATCGCTCCCACTCTTCAAATAATACTCTCTGCCCCCTTCCCTTCAAAGCCCCCCCAAAACAATCAGAGATTATCATATCATCCCTGGCTAATAACCACTGCAGCTGTAAGACTGGCAAAAACTGAGATACAGGGCAGACGCACCTCTCTACACCCCAACCTTCCAAGACACTCTGCTCCCCGAACCTCAAGCTTCTCACAGGCAGGACTGCCTACAGTGAGAAGTGCATTCTCTGCAAGCAGCCTGGGGTCCCGCCCTCTGCCAGGATCCCTGGGGGTGGGGTGGGGGGCTGGGCAGAGGATTTCCCCTTGGCACAGCTTCCAGCAAAGAGACAACGTGTTGTTTGGGACAAAAAATGCTACCCTCCCTATTCCTGGAAGATATGACCTTCCAGAAGTTACCGTCTATCTCTCTGGACAAAGGCGGGACATTCTGTAGCTGAGTAGGAAAGTGGCCCCAAGTTTTAGGAAAGAGTTGGGATCTGAAGCACTATTCTGAGAGAATTTCCTCATAAGAAATGCCTCTTTGGTTATTTGACAGTGAATGTGTGCCCTAGATTTACCAGAAATTCAAATATTATATGAATAGGCAGACTTTTAGGGTCTAAACTTTTAGTTTCTTCTCAAGTAATTTCATTTCTCTTCAGTAAAGGAATGTCTGGAGTGAAAGTTAACATATATGCTTTCACAATGCACAAATCAGAAGACACAGCACTGGGACCTAAGTTCTGGTTCAGGAAAACACGGTCATGGTAGTGACAGCATGGTCAGAGCTGAGCCGCCTTCTCTGGAAGATGGCCAAACCAAACAGTAACGCGGTGCGTGCCTGGAACCTCTGATAGACCAAGCTCTGCTCTCCTTGATAAATTCTCTCACTGTAAAGCCAGGGGGCAGACCCGTCTTTCTAAACAGTACTCTCTTGGAACTGTTTATCAAAAATATTTTTATAGTACAAAGACTAGAGTACAAAGGAAAACCAAATAAAAGCCCTTGGTTAAAGCTAAAAAGAAAAAGCTGTTAACTCTGCGCTGCTCCAGCCTCAAATGATAGATAGCATGCTGCTGGCCACTCGGAGGCGGCATCCCACCCTGATTCTCTGAGGCGTTTCGTTCCAGGCACCACTGTGTCTGAGGCATCTGAGCAACACATCACAGCAGGAGAAGCCAGCCTCACAGGAGAAATGGCAAGTGTTCCCCTCAAACTCTGTCCCACAGAGTCAATACGAATAGCAGGGCAAGGCTGCGTGGCTTGCTGCCAGATCAAATTCCAGGCACATGGAGCTGAGGTCACCAGTCTCACACCAGGAGCTGAGGGCTTACATGTACATCTCTATGTAGCTCACATCCATAGGAGAAATGGGCGGAACTATAGTGTGTCCTTGAGCAAAAAGGATGCGTAGTCAGTTTTATCAGTTAGCTCACTGTGGTTCTGTGTTGGGAGCACTCTGGAGATACACGTTTCTTGAGATGGCAACTTGAACGTGGGAAGAACACGCGTGTCTCTGATGTCCACAATGCCTTGAGCTCCTGGGCCTGCTTCATGCTTCAGCTGAGGCTGACAGAGAGGACTGGGCAGGGTGGGTAGACTTAAGAGGGCTGCTTATGTGGTATCTCACAGCAAGGAGGTGGTTGATTTTTCTCAAGAAAGCACTCCGAGCTTTTTGATTCTGACAACCACTGGCCATCACCCAGGGGTCACCATGCACCCCCCTCCCCATACCCCTCAGCAGTTGCCAAGAAGACAGGTCCACCGGCCTCGGGGACGGGACCTTCCGTGTCTCAGTGGTCTCAGAGCACCGCTCGCCTTGTGCCACACTCTACCAGGGGGCTAGCAACAACACGAAGAGCTGCCCATCCTGCAGCTCCACTGCGGCGCCCGGGGTCAGCCTCAGAGGAAGAACAAAAGACGAGGCTTTCTAGCCGAGGAAACTTCAGACGGAGGCCCTTTAACAGGAAGTAAAGTAAGAGACAGGAAAATACAGAGCAGTGCACTCCAGCAACGTGTGCCCTGCACCAGTAAGAAGCAGCGCCTATAGGCTTTAGTATGCTTTATGAGCAGGGAGCACAAAGGTTATCTAAAAACCCCAGCATCACCCCAACACAGAAGCGCATGTGATTATTCAGAGCCCACTGGCAAACCAATCCTACCCCCTGGGCCCCGCCTCTTCTCTGGAAACAGCCAGGCTCCTTGGGGCCCATGTTCAGTGGCCTGCTTTGGGGAGGTTTTCCGTGCCGTGAGGCCGCCTGGGCAATAAAGCTGCCCTCAAAGCCTCACCTTGGGGGACTTTGTAACCCTGAGCCCCAACCTGTGCCTGGAAAGCACTGCCGTTCTCCCAAAATGGACACTGACAGAAGAATACAAAACAAGAAAGGTGATCATAAATCAAAAGGAAGGGACAGTCCACTTAAAAAATCAGGTTTTGTTCTCATCATACATGTCCAAAGATGGTTCGATTGTGGAGAATTCACTTTCATACACCAGGCTTCGAGGGGACAGAGAGTTCCGATGAAAGAAGTGACCACCTGGAAAAGGAGCAAGAACAATGGACTTAATAGGTCGTCAGGTCTATACTCCCACCCTGGCTTGAAGGAAAAAAAAATGTGGATTATCTTCAAAGCATCACATTTTCTCAAACATGTACATTTTGGGCTCTTATGAAAAGAATGCAGGCATCCCTCAGTGTAAGCACACTTTAAATATATAAATGTCAGTGCTTGGATCCTCGAGAGATTAACTACTGGAGCTCTTCCAGCAAAAGCTGCCTGGTGCTCTTAAAAAGATTCCACTTATACATGTGAAGGCTTCTGTTCCGAGCTAAGCAGGGTGGTAGAGGTAAGAGAGGGCACAGGGTCATCAGTTGGGCAGAATGACAGGCCAGAATGCATGAAAAAGTTTCTATCTATATCAAAGTTCCTTTACATGATTAACTCTACACATGTTAAGACCAGTAATTTCCAGTACTTTCTCAGACAGCTACTGTGAGCTGATCCATGTCTCTAGATAATATTTATACATATGGCTGATTCATAATATTGTACAGCAGAAACTAATGCAACACTGTAAAGCAATTATATTCCAATTTTTTTTTTAAAGGTGAAAAAAAAAGAAAATCCATCAATCAATTGGTGTGGTCTTTCTCTGGGCAGTTGATTTGTCTGTTTGGTTGTGGCAGGTCTCAGCGGTGGTGCGTGGGGGTTTGCTGTGGTGTGCAGGTGCTCTCACTGTGCCACGCAGGCTTTCTCCATTTGCTGCATGTGGCTCCACAGCTCCTGAGCTCAGCATTGGGGCATGTGGGCTCTCTAGCTGTGGCATGCAGACTTAGTTGCCCTGCAGCCTGTGGGATCTTAGTTCCCCGAGGAGGGATTGAACCCATGTCCCCTGCATTGGAAGGGACATTGGAAAGTCCTCATTTGTCTATCTTCACACTAACACAAGACTGTCCTGATTACTACAGCTTTTTGAGTCTTGAAATAAGGTATTATAATTGCTGTAACTTTGTTCTTATTTTTTAAATGATATGATGGACAGGGAGGAGAGGAAAGATATTATATAGAGTATAGTTTTATTTTATTTATTTTTTTAATTTTATTTTTTTAAATTAATTTATTTTAATTACAATACTGTATTTGTTTTGCCATACATTGACACGAATCAGCCAATGAAACCATTTCATGGTTACTTCTTGTTTAACTTTCCTTATTAAAAACTTCTGCATTTAAAAACTGGGATGAATTAAAAGATGTTTGCCATCTGTATAAGCAGACCTCTTAAGACAAGTCCCAAGTAAGAGATGGGATGTTTGACCTCTGAGTGCTGAGTCTCAGCACTCAGAAGACTCTGCACAGTCCAACGGGGCTTAAAGCTTAAAGATTTAAAAAACAAAACAAAAGCAGCTGATAAAAGAGGAAGTTTTCTGCTCTGCAGGAAGAACTAAAACCTCCAGAAGTGGAAATGACCTAAGTTTTTTGTGCTAGTGTGTTGATCAGCTGACACCAAATCTTTGGTAATAAACCAGGGGTCAGAATTTACTTAGTAATCTACCCAGCTATTACCCAGTTTGCTTGAGAAAAATAAAATATCAAGAGAGGAACACACCAGCAGCTGAATTTTAGAGAAAAGCATGATGCTGGCTTTGCCAGAAAGTATGGTAAATTTTTCAACACCTGGAAACACCCTGTTTACTGATTAACTGATTCTTATTATTGGCGACATAATGTCACTAAGTAAACTGTTAATGGAGGTATAACCTGTATACACATGTGCACAATGTATAAGTTTACAGCTAGGTGAGTTTTTACAGAGGAGATACCCGTGAAATCACTGGGTCAAGAACAAGAACCCTACAAGCACTCTGCAAGGACCTCTATTGATCCCGGTCACTAGGCCTTCTCTTTTCCTCCGAGGAAACCACAGTTCAGACCTTTCAGACCATGGTTCAGTTTTGCCAGTTTTTAATTTCACATGAGTAGAGACAGAGTCTATATTCCTTTATGCCTGGATTTTTTCAGACAATACTATGTTGTGACATTCACCTATGTCACTGAATACAGCGGCAGCTTGTTCACTTTCATTGCTGTGTAATACTCCATGGTATGACTGCCCCACAATTTATTTATCTAATCTTCTATTAAAAAAATAAAAATAGAAGATTTTTATTCTTTAGTCTGCACTGTGTCTGAATTGTGGCAGGTGGGGTTTTAGTTGTGACAGGAGACCTTTTATTTGTGACATGCGGGATCCAGTTCTCTGATCAGGGACTGAACCTGGGCCCCTGCGTTGGTGGCTTGGAGTCTCAACCATTAGATCACCAGGGCAGTCCCCCAATCTTCTATTAATGGACATTCGCATTGTTTCCATTGGGAGCTATTATGAATATTGCTGTTAGGAATATTTTTGAGTGGGGGCTTCCCAGGTGACACTAGCAGTAAAGAACCTGCCTGCCAGTGCAGGAGACGTAAAAGACTTTCATGGGTTGGGAAGCTCCCTGGAGAAGGGCATGACAACCCACTCCAGTATTCTTGCCTGGAGAGTCCTACGGACAGAGGAGCCTGACGGGCTGCAGTCCCTACGGTTGCAAAGAGCTGAACACGACTGAGGTGACCTGCACACACACACACACACACACACACACACACACACACACACACACATTTTTATGTCTCTCTTGCACACATGTGCATCCAGTTCTCTCCAGTTTAATCTAGGGGTGAAATTGCTGGGTCTTAGGTAGATGTATATACTGGCAGTTTTCCAAAGTGGCTGCACCAATTTTACCCCCAGCAGTGGCTAAGAATTCCAGTTGCTCTATATCTACACTAATTTTTTATATTTTTCTGACTTAAAAATTTTTGCAGTTCTGGTAGCTATATAGTGGTATTTCATTGTGTTTTTAATTTATATCCCCTGATGACTAAAAAGGATGAGCACTTTTTTATATGTTTTTAGGCTATTGTATATCTTGCTCATCCTGAAATGTTTCCTTTGCTCATTTTGTTATCAAGTTGTCAGTCTTTTCCTTTATTCTGAGTGTGAGTCCTTTGTCATGATTTTATGTAAGTAATATATAAGTACTACTTATCACTTTGCTATAAATGTTATAGGTTTTCTTCTAACAGAGTGTATTATGGCAGACAGAATTTCTTAATTTTAGTGTGGATCAATTTATCTATCTGTTATTTTATGTTAGTGCTCTTTTGATTCCTATGTGAGAAACTGCCTATCCCAAGGTTTTGAAGATATTGTTTTATCTTTCAGAAGCTTCATTGTTTTACTTTCCACATTTAGATCTATGTCCCACTTCACATTCATTTTTGAGTATGGTGTAAAGTAGGAATTGAGATTCACTTTCTTGTTATAGGGCTTCCCTGGTAGCTCAGCTGGTAAAGAATCCTCCTGCAGTGTAGGAGACCCCGGTTCAATTCCTGGGTTGGGAAGATCTACTGGAGAAGGGATAGGCCACCCACTCCAGTATTCCTGGGCTTCCCTGGTGGCTCAGCTGGTCAAGAATCTGCCTGCAATGTGGGAGACCTGGGTTGGGAAGGTCCCCGGAGAAGGGAAAGGCTACCCCCTCCAGTATTCTGGCCTGGAGAATTCCATGGATTGTATAGTCCATGGGGTCTCAAAGAGTCAGACATGACTGAGCGGCTTCTGCTTTTCTTTACAGATATTCAGCTGATGCACAACCACGGACTGAAAGACCATTCTCATGCTCGCTACTATACAGTGCTACCTTCCCATGGTCAAGTGTCCATAAGTGCATGGTTGTCTTGGGACCATATTCTGTACCATTAACCTCTGTGTCCATCCTGGTACCAATACCTCACAATCTTAATTACCGTTCCTTTATAAAAGTCTTACCATCTAGTTTTGTATCAGTGAAGAATACTCTATTAGATAAGATGATTGGATAAGAAAGCTGTGGTACATATACACAATGGAATACTACTCAGCCCTTAAAAAGAATAAATTTGACTCAGTTCTAATGAGATGGATGAAATTGGAACCGATTATACAGAGTGAAGTAAGCCAGAAAGAAAAACACCAATACAGTATACTGACACATATGTATGGAATATAGAAGACAGTAATGATGACCCTATATGTGAGACAACAAAGAGACACAGAGGTATAGAGTGGACTTGTGGACTCTGAGGGAGAGGGAAAGGGTGGGATGGTTTGGGAGAATGGCAATGAAACATATATATTTTCTTGTAAGAAACGAAGTGCCAATCTATGTTCAATGTAGGATGCAGGATGCATGGGGCTGATGCACAGGATGATTCAAGTAGAGGATGTGGGGTGGGAGGTGGGAGGGGGCTTCGGCATTGGGAGATTGTGTTCACCTATGGCTGATTCGTGTCAATGTATGGCAAAACAAATACAGTATTGTAATTAAAAAAATAAATAAATTTAATAATAAAAAAATAGATAAGGAAGGATGGGTGTCGAATTTTAGCAAATGCCTTTTCTGTATTTATTAAGACAAAAATATGACTTTTCACTTTCATTCTGTTAATGTGTTGAATCCCACTGATTTTCAGCCTTGCATTTTTAAACTAATTTAACTTGGCCATAATTTTTCCTACTTATATATTGTCAATTCATTTAGCTAATATTTTATTTGGAATATTTGTATCTATAGTAATAAAATAAACTAACTTGTAATTTTCCTTTTTGTAATGTCTTTGTCATGATTTGGTGTTAATGTTATGCTGGTCTCATTGCAGGACTTGAGCCCTGCAATGAGGGACTTAGTTTGTTCCTATTTTTCTATTCTCTGGACAAATTTGTGTAGGATTGTTTTATTTCTTCCTGAGATATTATAAATAATTCACCAGTGAAACTATCTAGGTCTAGAGTTCAAATTTAAAAAAATAAAAAAATTAAAGTATAGTCTGATATTATAACATTCATAATATAATATATATAATATTATATTAGTTTTAGGTATACCACATGGTGATTCAATATTTTTGTTGATTATACTCCATTTAAAGTTATTATAAAATGCTAGCTATATTCCTTGTGTTCCATACTCTATATCCTTGTATCTTATTTTATACATAGTAGTTTGTACCTCTTAATCTCTTACCCCTGGAGTGTTTCTCTGAGGGAAGAGTTTAAACGATGACTTTATTACTTAGGTTTAGTAATAAATTCTGGAGAAGGAAATGGCAACCCACTCCAGTATTCTTGCCTGCAGAATCCCAGGGAGAGAGGAGCCGGGTGGGCAGCCATCTATGGGGTCACACAGAGTTGGACACGACTGAAGTGACTTAGCAGCAGCAGCAGTAATGAATTCAGAGAATTAAGATTTCCTGTTTCAGATTTCCTGTTTCTTCTGTGTCAGTTTTGGTACTTAGTATTTTTCAAGGAACTTGTTCATTTCCTTTACATTTTAGACATTATTACCACAAAGTTGCCATGATACTCTTTTAGTATTAATTTTTTATTATAGTAAAAACATAGCATAAAATTTGCCATCTTGGCCATTTTTAAGGGAATTGTGCTTGTGCTAAGTCGCTTTAGTTGTGTCCAACTCTTTCTGACCCCGTGGACTGTAGCCCAGTAGGCTCCTCTGTCCATGGGATTTTCCCAGCAAGAATGCTGGAGTGGGTTGCCATGTCCTCCTCCAGGGAATCTTCCCAACTCAGGGATGAAACCCACTTTCGTGTCTCCTGCCTCGGCAAGAGGATTCTTCACCAGTGAGCCACCTTATCTATGCTGCATTTAGTTGCTCAGTGGTGTCCGACTCTTTGCGACCCCATGGACTGTAGCCCACTAGGCTCCTCTGTGCATGGGGATTCTCCAGGCAAGAATACTAAAGTGGGTTGCTATGCCCTCCTTCAGGGGATCTTCCCAACCCAGGGATCAAACCGTTGTCTCTCACATCTACCTGCACTGGCAGGCAGATTTTTTTACCAATAATGCCACCAGGTAAGCCCTTTCTTTTAAAGTGTATAGTTGAGTACTGTTAATTATATTCATTGTTGAGAAGCATCTGCAGAACTTTTTCATATTGCAAATCTGAAATATATACCCAATCTGAGTGAACTCCGGGAGATGGTGATGAACAGGGAGGTCTGGTGTGCTGCGATTCATGGGGTTGCAAAGAGTCGGACACGACTGAGCGACTGAACTGAACTGAACTGAAACAACAACTTCCCTTCCCCCTCCTTCTAACCCCTAATAACCCTCATTTTACTTCCTGTTTTTATGAAATTTATTATTTTTATTTTTAATGTATTAATACGTAAGCTCTGTAGTGATGTCCTCTTTTTGCCCCTCTTATTATGGGTCATTTGGGTCCTTTTCTTGATTATCAAATGTTGTCAGTTTCATTAGTCTTTTCAAAGAAACAACTTTTACTTGGTTGATTTTTTTCCTCTTGATATTTGTTTTCTATTAATTTATGATCTTTATTATTTCCTTTATTTGATTGTTTTTATTCTTTGAGAGGAATGTTTACAACACTGATTTCTAGCCTTTCTTCTGTTTCAATATTTGCCTCTAAAATAGCTTTAGCTGCATTACACAAGTTTTGGTATGTTATGTTTTATTCAATATTTTATAATTATGACTTTGCATTTTTAAAGCAGTTCAGTTCAGTTCAGTGGCTCAGTCGTGTCCGATTCTTTGCGACCCCATGAAATGCAGTATGCCAAGCCTCCCTATCCATCACCAACTCCTGGAGTCTACCCAAACTCATGTCCATCGAGTCAGTGATGCCATCCAACCATCTCATCCTCTGTCATCCCCTTCTCCTCCTGTCCTCAATCTTTCCCAGCATCAAGGTCTTTTCAAATAAGTCAATTCTTCACATAAGGTAGCCAAAGCATTGGAGTTTCAGCTTCAGCATCAGTCCTTCCAATGAATATTCAGGACTGATTTCCTATCTGGAGAAGGAAATGGCAACCCACCCCAGTACTCTTGCCTGGAAAATCACGTGGACGGAGGAGCCTGGTAGGCTATAGTCCATTGGGTCACAAAGAGTCAGACACAACTGAGTGACTAAACTTTCTTTTCCTTCAGGATGGACTGGTTGGATCTCCTTGCAGTCCAAGGGAAGCTCAAGAGTCTTCTCTATACAGTAGCTCAAAAGCATCAATTCTTTGGCACTCAGCTTTCTTTATAGTCCAACTCTCATATGATATACATAGGTTAACTCAAAATGGATGAAGATCTAAATAGAAGAGCTAAAGCTATAAAACTGTTGGAAGTTTTGTGACTTTGAATTAGGCAATGGTCTCTTAGATATGACATATAAAAACACAATGAAAGAAAAATAAAAGACAAATTGGACTCCATCAAAATAAAAAACTAGTGCTTGAAAGACTGAAAAAAAGTCTTGATGTAGAGAATGGACTTTGGACACAGTGGGAGGAAGGAGAGGGTGGAACGAATGGAAAGAGTGGCATTGACAGGGACACACCGCTGCTGCTGCTGCTGCTGAGTCGCTCAGTCGTGTCCGGCTCGGTGCAACCCCGTAGACGGCAGCCCACCAGGCTCCGCCGTCCCTGGGATTCCCCAGGCAAGAACACTGGAGTGGGGTGCCATTTCCTTCTCCAATGCATGAAAGTGAAAAGTGAAAGTGAAGTTGCTCAGTCGTGTCCGACTCCTAGCAACCCCGTGGACTGCAGCCCACCAGGCTCCTCTGTCCATGCGATTTACACACTTCCATGTGTGAAACAGAGAACTAGTGAGAAGCTGCTTGGAGCTCAGGGTGCTCAGCTTAATGCTGTGTGATGGCCTAGAGGGATGAGACGGGGGCAGTGAGAGGGAGGCTCAAGATGGAGGGGATATATGCATACTGAGAGTTGATTTAGGTTGCTGTATAGCAGAAGCCAAGGCTACATTGAAATTATCCTCCAGTTAAAAAAAGGGTAAAAAAAAAGAAAATATATCTGATAAGGGTGTGGTATCTGGAAAGATATAAAGAACTCTAACAACTCAACAAAAAGACAATCCAATTAAGAAAATGGGCAAAGGACTCAGAGACATTTCTCTAAAAATCATATACAAGTGGCCAGCAAGCACATGCTTGCTGATTGGGCTAGATGCTCAATGTCATCAGTCACTGCTGCTGCTGCTGCTGCTGCGGCTAAGTCGCTTCAGTCGTGTCCGACTCTGTAGACACGGAGCATAGACATCCCATAGACAGCAGCCCACCAGGCTCCCCCGTCCCTAGGATTCTCCAGGCAAGAACACTGGAGTGGGTTCCCATTTCCTTCTCCAATGCAGGAACTGAAAAGTGAAAGTGAAGTTGTTCAGTCGTGTCTGACTCTTAACAACCCCATGGACGGCAGCCCACCAGGCTCCTCTGTCCATGGCATTTTCCAGGCAAGAGTACTGGAGTAGGGTGCCATTGCCTTCTCCATCATTAGTCACTAAGGAAATACAAATCAAAACCACAATCAGGTGCTACTTCACACAACACCAGAACTGGCTATAAATTTTTAAAAAGGAAAATAACAAGTCTTGAACAAGGTGTGGAGTAACTGGTGGGAATATAAAATGCTTCAGCCACTGTAGAAAACAGTTTGGAGTTTCCTCAAAAGTTATGGCAACCCACTCATCGATTCCACTTCTAGATATAAACCTAAAATAATTAAAAGGACGGGTGCAGCGCTCCCCTGGTGGCTCAGTGGTAAAGAATCCATCTGCCAATGCAGGGTCCAATCCCTGATCCGGAAGATCCCACAGGCCTCGGAGCAACTACGTCTGTATGCCACAGCTATTGAGCCTGTGCTGAAGAGCTGGGGAGTAGCACCTACTGAGCCCGCGTGCCGCAGCTACCGAGCCCGAGTGCCCTAGGGCCTGCGCTCCGCAGCGAGAGGAGCCAGTGCAGTGAGAAGCTGGGGCACAGCAATGAGAGAGCAGCCCTTGCCTTCTCCAACTAGAGGAAAGCCCCTGCAACAACAGACTCAGCACAGCCAAAATAAATACAATTTTAAAAGTATACTAAAAAGAGGGCTGCAAACAGGTTCCTTTTTCTTTATTTTATTTTTTTTTGGCTGTGCTGGGTCTTCGTTACCTCGCTTGAGCTTTCTCTAGTTGCAGCGAGTGGGGTTGCTCTTCCGTGAAATGCAATGGCTTCTCACTGTGGTGACTTCTCTCACTGCAGAGCAAGCAGGTTCTGCACGCAGGCTCAGGGGCATGCGCTTCAGTAGCTGCGGCACGCAGGCTCCGTATCGCGGCCTGCGAGCTCTAGGGTGTGCGGGCTTCAGTCCTTGCGGCTCGCAGGCTCCGTGTCGCGGCACGCAGGCTTCGCATCGCGGCACGCAGGCTCTGTGTCACGGCCTGCGAGCTCGAGCGTGAGCGGGCTTCAGGCCTTGCGGCACGCCTGCTTGGGAGTGGCAGCATGCAGGCTTCGCATCGCGGCATGCAGGCTCCGTGATCGTGGCACGCAGGCTCCGTGTTGCGGCCTGCGAGCTCGAGGGTGAGCGGGGCTTCAGGCCTTGCGGCAGGCAGGCCCGGGAGTTGCAGCATGCAGGCTCTAGAGCATGGGCTCAGTGGCAGATGGGCTTAGGTGCTTCGTGGCGTGTGGAGTCTTACAGGACTAGGGATTGAAACCGTGTCCCCTGCATTGGCAGGCAGATTCTTATCCACTGTGAAGCCAGGGAGTCTGCAAACAGATCCTTGTATACCAATTCATAGCAGTATTATTTACAACAGCCAAAAGGTAGAAGTAGTCCAAATGCTCAACAACAGACGAATGGATGAACAAATTGTGACATATATATATATACACACATACAACAGACTATTATACTATTATTCAACCATAAAAAGGCCTGAAGCACTGATACATGCATACTATGGTGTGGGTGATCCTTGAAACACATTAAGTAAAAGAAGCTGGACACAAAAAGTCACATATTCCATATGATTCAACTTATATGAATGTCTAGGATACCCATGGAGAAAGAACACAGATGAGGTAGTTACCAGGGGCTGAAGGGAGAGTGGAATACAGAATAAGAACTTAATGGGTAGGGGGTTGCCTTTTGGGATGTTTAAAGCTTTTAAAAACTAGATAGAAATGGTGGTCACACACCACCATGAATATGCTAATGCCACGGTCCACTTTAAAATTGTTAATTTTATGTTATGTGAATTTCTTCTCAATAAGGAAGTATTGATAACTTTTATTCCTCTAACTGCTTAAAATTTTTTTGTCTTTTCCTCTCACTTTTACTGTTGGTGTGGTTTTCTTGAATTAGTGGTCTGGTGTCTTTGGTTAGTTTTGGAAAATTCCCAGCCATTATCTCCCCAAATATTGCTCTGCCTCTATCTAGATCCTTTCCTTCTATGACTTGAATTACATGTAAATTAGACTTTTTAATCATGATCTAAGCTCTTTTATGCCTTTTTCTGTATTTTTCTTTTCCCTTTTTGTGTTTCAGGTTAGCAGCAGCCTGAAATATTTTCTCCTGGCCTGTATTTCAGTTCATAAATCCTTTCTTCAGTGATGTCTAAGTTTATCAAGATGCTGTGATCACTCACCTAGAGCCAGACATCCTGGAATGTGAAGTCAAGTGGGCCTTAGAAAGCATCACTATGAACAAAGCTAGTGGAGGTGATGGAATTTCAGTTGAGCTATTTCAAATCCTGGAAGATGATGCTGTGAAAGTGCTGCACTCAATATGCCAGCAAATTTGGAAAACTCAGCAGTGGCCACATGACTGGAAAAAGTCATTTTTCATTCCAATCCCAAAGAAAGGCAATGCCAAAGAAAGATCAAACTCCCTCACAATTGCACTCATTTCACACGCTAGTAAAGTAATGCTCAAAATTCTCCAAACCAGGCTTCAGCAACACGTGAACCATCAACTTCCAGATGTTCAAGCTGGATTTACAGAAGGCAGAGGAACCAGAGATCAAATTGCCAATGTCCGCTGGATCATCAAAAAAGCAAGAGAGTTCCAGAAAAACATTTATTCCTGCTTTATTGACTATGCCACAGCTTTTGACTGTGTGGATCACAACAAACTGTGGAAAATTCTGAAAGAGATGGGAATACCAGACCACCTGACCTGCCTCTTGAGAAATCTGTTTGCAGGTTAGGAAGCAACAGTTAGAACTGGACATGGAACAACAGACTCTTCTAAACAGGGAAAGGAGTACGTCAAGGCTGTATATTGTCACCCTGCTTATTTAACGTATATGCAGAGTACATCATGAGAAATGCTGGACTGGATGAAGCACAAGCTGGAATCAAGATTGCTGGGAGAAATATCAATAACCTCAGCTATGCAGATGACACCACTCTTATAAGCAGAGAACTAAAGAGCCTCTTGATGAAAGTGAAAGAGGAGAGTGAAAAAGTTGGCTTAAAGCTCAACATTCAGAAAACTAAGATGGCATCCAGTCCCATCACTTCATGGGAAATAGATGGGGAAACAGTGGAAACAGTGAGAGGCTTTATTTTTTGAGGCTCCAAAAATCACTGCAGATGGTGATTGCAGCCGTGAAATTAAAAGACGCTTACTCATTGAAAGAAAAGTTATGACCAACCTAGACAGCATATTAAAAGCAGAGACGTTACTTTGCCAACAAAGATTCATATAGTCAAATCTATAGTTTTTCCAGTGGTCATGTATGTATGTGAGAGTTGGACCATAAACAAAGCTGAGTGCCGAAGAATTGATGCTTTTGAACTGTGGTGTTGCAGAAGACTCTTGAGAGTCCCTTGGACTGCAAGGAGATCCAACCAGTCCATCTTAAAGGAAATCAGTCCTGAATATTCATTGGAAGGACTGATGCTGAAACTGAAACTCCAATATTTTGGCCACCTCATGAAAAGAACTGACTCATTTGAAAAGACCTTGATACTGGGAAAGATTGAAGGTGGGAGGAGAAGGGGATGACAGAGGATGAGAAGGTTGGATGGCATCACCGACTGGACATGAGTTTGAGTAAACTCCAGGAGTTGGTGATGGGACAGGGAAGCCTGGCCTGCTGCAGTCTGTAGGGTTGCAGAGTTGGGCACGACTGAGTGAATGAACTGAAGTTCAATTAAACCTTCTATTGAGTTGTTTCTTTCAACTACTATAGTCTTCAATCTTCACATTCCATGGAATGCTATGTTGTTTCAATTTAGTTGCTGAAATTATCCATTTTGTCATTGCTTTCTTTTTTTTCATTGCTTTCCTAAAAATACTTAAAAGTTATTTTAAAATCTATGTATTATATTTCCAATAATTGTATATCTTATGGATCTATTTCTTTGTTTTGTTTTTCTCTTTTTGGTCATTTGGTCTTCTGGAATACCTGCTATTTCTGATGGATTGCTAGAGATCATATATGAAAAGTATTGTGATACTCTGAGGCTGTTGCTGATAGTACCTTGACCCAGAGTATTTCCTATTGTCTTGGAAGGGGGGCCATCACTTTTAGGGTAAGGGTATATCACTTCAATCCAAATAGAAAGTAAGCAAATTCAGATCTGGACTCCATTTTTTGAGAAGGCTAAGAGTGAAAAAGTTGGCTCAAAGTTCAGCATTCAGAAAATGAAGATCATGTCATCTGGTCCCATCACTTCGTGGGAAATAGATGGAGAAACAGTGGAAACAGTGTCAGACTTTATTTTTGGGGGCTCCAAAATCACTGAAGATGGTGACTGCAGCCGTGAAATTAAAAGACGCTTACTCCTTGGAAGAAAAGTTATGACCAGGTTGCTCATAGTATAGTAGTATATTCAAGACAGTATAGTAGTATATTCAAGATAGTATATTCAAAAGCAGAGACATTACTTTGCCAACTAAAGTCTGTCTAGTCAAGGCTATGGTTTTTCCTGTGGTCATGTATGGATGTGAGAGTTGGACTGTGAAGAAGGCTGAGCGCCGAAGAATTGATGGTTTTGAACTGTGGTATTGGAGAAGACTCTTGAGAATCCCTTGGACTGCAAGGAGATCCAACCAGTCCATTCTGAAGGAGATCAGCCCTGGGATTTCTTTGGAAGGAATGATGCTAAAGCTGAAACTCCAGTACTTTGGCCACCTCATGCGAAGAGCTGACTCATTGGAAAAGACTTTGATGCTGGGAGGGATTGGGGGCAGGAGGAGAAGGGGACGACCGAGGATGAGATGGCTGGATGGCATAACTGACTCGATGGACGTGAGTCTGAGTGAACTCCGGGAGTTGGTGATGGACAGGGACGCCTGGCGTGCTGCGATTTATGGGGTCGCAAAGAGTCGGACACGACTGAGCGACTGAACTGGACTGAACTGAGTGAAGTTGTGGGTCATCCTCTAGTTGTACAGTGTAGCCCTTTAGGGATTCTAATGGAAAGCCAAGGGTGTTTCCCATGGCTCATTCTCCTTGGTGGGTCTTGAACTCCAAGTTTTGTCTACAAACTCAATAGGACTGCCTAAGTTCTCCTCATCTCAGTCTATCAGCTACCACATTTTGGCCAGTTCACAGCTATTGCTTATGAATTAGCAAATGCCTCAAATGCCCAGTACTGAACCTTCCTTTTCTCTGGGCTTGTGGCTCCCAAAGTCCTCACTGCACTGGTACCTCTTCAATGTCTTAAAATGCAATGTTTTAAAAATGCTTTTTCCATATTTTCTGGTTGTGCTTGGTTTGATGGTTGGACTGCAAAAGCTAGTATGACATTACCAGAAGTGGAAACCTGATCAATTTATTATCAATGGTTTAAAGTTCTCTTAGTGTGGATTAAAGTCCCTTCTAGATCTTTGAGTCCTGAAACTGATGAATGCAATTTAAAACAAGAGAAGGGTTTACAGTTCTCTGTAAAATGTAAGCACTTGATTGTGCATGTTGTCCTACTTGCTTTTTTTTTTTTTATCTTTCTTCCCCAATTAGACCATAAAACTCCTTATGGATAGAAATTAGATATATCGTATTTCAGTCTCTTCAAACTGTGTCACTAAATACTCTATAAAGTTGAGTTGATTGGGATGTATACCATTCCAATGAGCAACCACTAATTGTTGTTTTTCAGTTGCTCAGTCATATCCCACTGTTTACAACTCCATGGACTGCAGCAGGCCAGGCTTCCCTGTCTATCGCCATCTCCCAGAGCTTGCTCAAACTCATGTCCATTGGGTCAGTGATGCCATCCAACCATCTCATCCTCTGTCGTACCCTTCTCCTCCAGCCTTCAATCTTTCCCAGTATCAAGGTCTTTTCTAATGGGTCGGCTATTCCCATCAGGTGGCCTGAGTATTGGAGCTTCAGCCTCAGCATCAATCCTTCCAATAAATATTCAGGACTGATTTCCTTTAAGGTGGACTGGCTGGATCTCCTTGCAGGCCAAGGGACTCTCAAGAATCTTCTCCAACACCACAGTTCAAAAGCATCAAGTCTTTGGCGCTCAGCTTTGTTTATGGTCCAACTCTCACATGCATACATGACTACTGGAAAAACCATAGCTTTGACTATATGGACCTTTGTTGGCAAAGTAATGTCTCTGCTTTTTAATAAACTGTCTAGGTTTGTCATAGCTTTTTCCAAGGAGCAAGTGTCTTTTAACTTCATGGCTGCAGTCACCATCTGCAGTGGTTTTGCAGCCCAAGAAAATAAAGTCTGTCACTGTTTCCATTGTTTCCCCATCTCTGCCATGAAGTGATGGACTGGATGCCATGATCTTAGTTTTTTCAATGTTGAGTTTTAAGCCAGCTTTTTCACTATCCTCTTTCACTCTCATCTAGAGGCTGTTTAGTTCCTCTTTGCTTTCTGCCATAGGGTGGTGTAATCTGCATATCTGTGGTTATTGATATTTTTCCTGGCAATCTTGATCCCAGCTTGTGCTTCATCCAGCCTGGCATTTCTCATGCCAGGCCATTAAATAAGCAGGGTGACAATATACAGCCTTTACGTACTGTTTCCCAATTTAGAACCAGTCCATTGTTTCATGTCTGGTTCTAATTGTTGCTTCTTGACCTGCATACAGATTGCTCATTGTACTCTAGCTGTAGATGAGAATATTCATACACACAGAAGTATTGATGAACAAAGGCTATTTTGTTTGCAAATTATCCTTAAACGGCTCAGAAGGATAATATGTGTGTGTGTGTCTGTGGGTATGGAGAGAGACCAGACAGATAAATGTAGTAAAACAATAGAAACCTGGGTTAAGGCTATATTGAAATTCTTTATATTCTTCTTTGCAAGCTTTAAGTATAAAATTATGTTAAAAAGTTTTGGGGCAAAATGCAACCCCAATCTGACATAAAAGCAACTTAATTCCAAGCGGATTAAAGATGTCAGTGTTGAAGTTATCAAACTTTGACAATAAGGAAGGTAGGAGAATGGGCCTCCCTGGGGCTGAGTGGTAAAGAATCCTCCAGCTGATGCAGGAGACATGGGTTCGATCCCTGGGTTGGGAAGATCCCCTGGAGAAAGAAATAGCAACCCACTCCAGTCCTCTTGCCTGGAAAATCCCATGGATAGGGGAGCCTGGCGGGCTCCAGTCCATGGAGACACAAAGGGTCGGTCACGACCGAGTGACTAAGGAGCCTGAGGGTGGCACTAGGACCCCTGCTGGGGCTCACCAGAGACACGCTGCCTCTCTGTGGCCACTGCAGCTCCTGTGGCCCGGGAACCTGCGGAGTCTCGTGGCCAAGCAGCATCGGCTTGCCCTGCCGCAAAGGCCTTTCCTTCCTCTGGCCCTGTTCACAGCTGACAGCCTTCTGTGTCACCTGGCGTGTGTGTCTGTGCAGGGTCCCCGGGTATGGAATATGCCACCTGCAAACCCAAGTTTCCTCTTCCTTTCATCATGCATCATGATAGGAGGTGCAAAGTGAAATAGCCCGTATTTAGCTCCAAGGGGTGTCTGAGATGCCATTGCCTGGTGACCTCGCCCAGGGGACAAGCCCCCGACCCTCCAGAGTACCTGCGTCTTACCAAAGCCTTGATGCTTTGTTAACACTTCCCTGCTCACCAGGTCAACACTTCCTGCTCACCAGGTCAATTCACACCATGTCATCAATATAAGGACCCGTGACTCAAGCTGCCAAGACTCCCTTGTGAGTGGAGACACACAGGATTCGCTTAATTTTCCCAGCGATGATGACAAACACATGTGGAAAGCTGCCACCTGGGGAAACTCATAAGCGACTCAGCTCCAAGGATTTTGTTGGCAGCAGGTCACGCCGGTGCCCTCTGCTGGCATGCACTAAGATTCCAGGCTCCAAAAAAGAAAGCAGGTGTTCAACATAAACCCAAATAATTTTGACATAGTGAGCCATTTTTTATTAGTTAGTGGTGGGAACCCTCCCCAAATCCAAGTTTGCAGATGCCAGCCAAGGGCCAGCTTTGGAAGCAGGTTGCAAGGACACCTGTCTCAGGACTGTTAGCTGTTTCTCATACACTACCAACCACCTTATGTTACCATGCTGATGAAGCATACAGGAGCCAGGGGATTGACTCAGGGGTCTTGGACCCAGTGGTTCATGTGAAAAAGACCTGGGCTGGGACTCTATTTGGAAGCCAGAGAATGCGTGGATTGCCACCTGACTCCTAGGTTGCCCCCCCACGCTCCAAGAAGGAAGTCGGTGATGGTGCTTTGGGTCCCTGGATGTCAGTGTTAGATCAGCTCTGTGTCCCACTCTCCTCAAAGACCCAAGAGTATGTATCCCTCTTTCCTTAGAGCACGCCATTTACCAAGGCAACCGTGGATGCACTAGGGAGGGGGCATAAGCGTTGCTCAAAAGCCCATAGTGGCCGTCTTATGCAGTCTGCAGTGGGGGACAGGAAGTGACATTATAGAACTGGGTGGTAGCTCAGACGGTAAAGAGTCTGCCTTGCCTGCAGTGATGGAGAACCATGTTTGATCCCTGGGTTGAGAAGATCCCCTGGAGAAGGAATGGCAATCCACTCCAGTATTCTTGTCTGAAAATCCCATGGATGGAGGAACCTGACAGGCTACAGTTCATGGGGTCGCAGAGTCAGACAAGATTGAGTGACTTCACTTTACTTCATGGGAAAGAAGGAAATAGTAAGAGTCAGAAATAACAGAAGTTAGAAATTCAGAAATTTTAAAATAAATGCTTAATAGAAATAAAAGAAATGAAAGAGGTTAGATGGCAGCACAGAACTGTCAGAAACCGAGTGTCACTGATGACCGTGATGGTCAGCAAGATCAGGATGCTGGGATCTGGAGGGGCAGCTCCCAGAACAATGTTCCTGGTGGTGGGAGGGATGGACTGCTGGACAGCTGCAGCCAAGAAAGATGGACAAGCAGAAAGCCAGGTTAGCTGCCCCAGGAAAATTCATAATCCCTTATCCCATTTCCAGACCTTAATTAGTTCTCAGACCCAGAACCTACTGACTGAAGTCAAGGCCAGGCCCCTTGTGAAAAATGCAATATCTGGTCAGTGTTTCCTCCATCCTTCCCATAAATGAAAGTCACTCAGTTGTGTCTGACTGTTTGCAACCCCATGGACTATACAGTCCATGAAATTTTCCAGGCCAAATACTGGAGTGGGTAGCCTTTCCCTTCTCCAGGGGATCTTCCCAACCCAGGAATCAAACTGGGGTCTCCCGCATTGCAGGCATATTCTCTACCAACTGAGCTATGAGGGAAGCCCAAAAGGTAACTGCCCATTTTTCCAAGGTAAATGTTCTTGCTATCAAGATAGGAAAGTTTTTTTTTTCTTCTAAATATATTGACTCAAAATATTATATTAGTGTCTAACATAGTGATTCAGTATCTTTAAACATTACATGCGATCCCACGAGAATTCTTTATATATTCTGGTTACAGGTCCTTCATCAAACATACGTTTGCAAATATTTTCCCTGAGTCTATGGATTGCCTTTTAATTCTAGGAGTATGTTTGAGCGAAAATTTTAAATTTTGATTAAGTTTAATTCATTCTTTTCCCCTTGTGGATCACTGGTGTTTGTTCTAAGAAACTTTTGCCTAAGCCAAGGTCTCAAATGCTTTCTCCTGTGTTTTCTTCAAGAAACTGTTATTGCTTTAGGCTTCACAATTCAGAATATGAACCATTGTGATCTAGTTCTCAGATATGTGTGAGATAAGAATGCAAGTCTGTCTATGCACCTCTGTATGTCCTGTGTCCCAGCAGCATTTGTTGAAAAGGCTAGTCATCTGACACATCTGATAAAGGACTATTACCCAAAGTAAACCAAGAACTTAAAATGCAACAATAAGAAAACAACTCAATTTTTAGAAAAGGTCAAAGGACCTTGACACACACCTCATCAGAGGGCACACAGATGGCGAGTAAGCACATGAAGAGGTGTTCCGCATCACATGTCACCAGGGAACGCAAACCAAAATGACGAGACACCGCTGCAGATCCTCTGGAATGGTCAAAATCCAGAATGCTGACGCCACTGAATACCGGCCAAGATGTGGAGCAACAGGAGCTCTCGCTCATTGCTGGTGGGGTGCAGCGCGCTTTGAGAACAGCCGGCTGGTTTCTGACTAAACTAAACAGACTCTTACATACGATCCCGCAGTCAGTCTTTGGTATTTACCAAAATGAGCTGAGTGAAAGTGCTGCACTCAATATGCCAGCAAATTTGGAAAACTCAGCAGTGGCCACAGGACTGGAAAAGGTCAGTTTTCATTCTAATTCCAAAGAAAGGCAATGCCAAAGAATGCTCAAATGACTGTACAATTGCACTCATCTCACACGCTAGTAAAGTAATGCTCAAAATTCTCCAAGCCAGGCTTGGAACATGAACCGTGAACTCCTGATGTTCAAGCTGGTTTTAGAAAAGGCAGAGGAACCAGAGATCAAATTGCCAACATCTGCTGGATGATCGAAAAAGCAAGAGAGTTCCAGAAAAATATATATTTCTGCTTTATTGACTATGCCAAAGCCTTTGACTGTGTGGATCACAATAAACTGTGGAAAATTCTGAAAGAGATGGGAATACCAGACCACCTGACCTGCCTCTTGAGAAATCTGTGTGCAGGTCAGGAAGCAACAGTTAGAACTGGTCATGGAACAACAGACTGGTTGTTGTTCCAGGAGTACGTCAAGGCTGTATATTGTCACCCCGCTTATTTAACTTATATGTAGAGTACATCATGAGAAACGCTGGACTGGAAGAAACACAAGTTGGAATCAAGATTCCCGGGAGAAATATCAATAACCTGAGATATGCAGATGACACCACACTTATGGCAGAAAGTGAAGAGGAGCTAACGGGCCTCTTAATGAAGGTTAAAGAGGAGAGTGAAAAAGTTGGCTTAAAGCTCAACATTCAGAAAACGAAGATCATGGCACCTGGTCCCATCACTTCATGGGAAATAGATGGGGAAACAGTGGAAACAGTGTCAGACTTTATTTTTGGGGGCTCCAAAATCACTGCAGATGGCAACTGGAGCCATGAAATTAGAAGACGCTTACTCCTTGGAAGAAAAGTTATGACCAACCTAGATAGTATATTCAAAAGCAGAGACATTACTTTGCCGACTAAGGTCCATCTAGTCAAGCTATGGTTTTTCCTGTGGTCATGTATGGATGTGAGAGTTGGACTGTGAAGAAGGCTGAGCACTGAAGAATTGATGATTTTGAACTGTGGTGTTGGGAAGACTCTTGAGAGTCCCTTGGACTGCAAGGAGATCCAACCGGTCCATTCTGAAGGAGATCAGCCCTGGGATTTCTTTGGAAGAAATGATGCTAAAGCTGAAACTCCAGTACTTTGGCCACCTGATGCAAAGAGTTGACTCATTGGAAAAGCCTCTGATGCTGGGAGGGATTGGGGGCAGGAGGAGAAGGGGACGACAGAGGATGAGATGGCTGGATGGCATCACGGACTCAATGGACGTGAGTCTGAGTGAACTCCAAGAGATGGTGATGAACAAGCAGGCCTGACGTGCTGCAATTCATGGGGTCGCAAAGAGTCGGACATGACTGAGTGACTGAACTGAACTGAACTGAACTGAAAATGAGCTGAGAACTTACATCCATGCAAAGACCTGCACACAGAACAGATGTCTACAGCACCTTTATTCATAACTGCTGAAACCTGAAAACAACCAAGATGTCCTTCAGTAGTGAATGGATAAACTGTGGTACACCCAGATAATGGAATATAATTCAGCACTGAAAATAAGTGAGCTTTTAAGTCATCGAAAGACATGGAGGAGCTTTAAATGCACACTACTAAGTGAGAGAAGCCCATCTGAAAAGGCTACTGTGATTCCAACCACATGGCATGGAAAAGATAAACGTGTAGAGAGGTGGAAAGTTCCATGGTTTCCAGAGGGAGAACAGAAAGGCAGCCAGGCCACCTGGGTAGCCACTCACTTGCTCGTTCATGGTTAGTCATGTTTCTCTGAGCATCTGCATCACATGGGCAGGGCTTGGGGACCAGGCGGAGGACAGTCATCTCCTCCCAGGTACTCCTGGAAGGGTAGGGAGACGGAAATCCAACAAGGAACACAGAGAGGAACAGGGTTGCCAGGAAGGGAGCTCAGAGATCCTGGGGGTGTGTAAGGGACCCCAGGTACAGAAACAGAATCACGCTGAGAAGGGCCAAGTTCAGAGCCATGAACTGTGAGCCATGAATCCCAGTGTAGAGCACGAGCTGGGAATAAGTGGGCTAAGTCAAGAGCAAGACGTGATGTCATCCTGAATGTTATTTCTTTGTGCGTAAAGCTTTTTGTGGTAAGAACTGTGGACACATATCACTTCTGTGGCATTGTTGCCCAAATGAATAACCTCAGTCTAATCAGGTAAAGACGTCAGAAAATCCAAACTGAGGGTCATCTACAAAAGAACTCACATTCCACAGCAGTGCTGACATGGTAAAAGATGAAGACACACTGAGGACCCATCCCGATGGCTCAGACTGGAGGACACGTGATCCTGGTCCAGAGAAAGGATGCTATGGAACAACATGCTGAAATGCGGATAAGGTCTGCAGATTAATTAACAGTCTTAGATCAATGTTAGTCTCTTGGATTTAATCACAGTACCATTGTTATGAAATGTGCTACCTTTTGAAGAAGCTAGGGGAAAGGTTTACAAGCATCCTTTGTTCTACTTTTGTTTAATGCTTGGGCCAAGCTGCACACCGTGTGGGGTATTCGTTCCCTCACCAGGGGTGGAAGCTGCACCCCCTGTGGCGGGAAGTGTGGCCCACCTGGGAAGCTCCTCTCTTTGTACTGGTTTTTAAAAGCAATTTGAGTGAGGTATAATTTACATACCATAACATTCACCTGTCTTAAGTGTGAAATTCAATGCTTTTTGGTAAATTTTCTGACTTGTCCAAACTTCACCACAGTTCAGTTTTAGAACATTTCCATCATCTGTGTGGATCACAACAAACTGTGGGAAACTCTTAAAGATATGAGAATACCAGACCACCTTACCTGTCTCCTGTATGTGGGTCAAGAAGCAGCTGTTAGAACCTTACATGGAACAACTGACTGGTTCAGAAGTGGGAAAGGAGTATGACACAGGTGTATATTGTTATCTTGCTTATTTAACTTTTGTCCAGACTACATTGAGCAAAATGCTGGATTGGGTGGAATCAAGATTGCTAGGAAAAATATCAACAGCTTCATATATGCAGGTGATACCACTCTAATGGCAGAAAGCAAAGAGGAACTCAAGACCTCTTGATGAGGGTAAAGAGGAGAGAGAAAAAGCTGGCTTAAGCTCAACATTCAAAAAAAAAAAAAAAAAAACACAACAACAACAACAACAAAAAACCCAACCACCCAAAAAACAAAAAACTAACTTCATGGAAATTAGAAAGGAAAAAATAGACACAGTGACAGATTTTCTTTTGTGGGTCCAAAATCACTGTAGATGGTGACTGCAGCCATGAAGTTAAAAGATGCTTGCTCCAAAGAGCTATGACAAACCTAGACAGTGCATTCAAAAGCAGAGGCATCACTTTGCTGACAAAGGTCTGTCTAGTCAAAGCTATGGTTTTGCCAGCGGTCATGTATGGACGTGAGTGTTGAACCATAAAGAAGGCTGAGTGCTGAACAATTGATGCTTTTGAACTGTGGTGCTGGAAAAGACTCTTGAGAGTCGCTTGGACTGCAAGGAAATCAAACCAGTCTATCCTAAAGGAAATCAACCTTGAATATTCATTGGAAGGACTGATGCTGAAGCTCCAATACTTTGGCCACCTGCAGCAGAGAAGAGCTAACTCACTGGCAAAGACCCTGATCCTGGGAAAGACTGAGGACAGAAGTTGAAGAGGGCGGCAGAGGATGATATGGTTAGCCAGCATCACTGACTCGATGGACTATCCAGGAGATAGTGAAGGACAGGGAAGCCTGAGGTGCTGCAGCCCATGGGGTTGCCAAGAGTCGGAGAGGACTTAGGGACTGAACAGCACCACCATCCCAGTGCTGCTCCCAGCCCTGGGCCACCAGGGGTCTGTTTTCTGTTTCCATGGATTCCCCTTTTTCTGGACATTTTATATAAAGATAATTGAATGATGTGTGTTTTGAGTCTGCCACAATTTTTGCATAATGTTTTAGAGGTCTTTGTACTATTAATATTTTAGTGGGACACTGGGTGAAAGTTGAATAAGATTTGTAAATGGCTGATAGTATTGTATCAACGTTTATTTCTGAGTTTACATAATTGAATTATAATTATATAAGATTTTAACATTAGAGGAAGCTGGGTGATAGGAAATGTGTGCTATTTTTGCAACTTTTTTGGTAAGTAAAATAATTTCAAAATAAATCTCTTTTTTTAACTTAAGCTTGGGGTCTGAATCGTGCACTGCTTATGCTTGTCTATGGTACTGAAACTGTGGTTTCTTTTCAACATAATGGTTTGGCTGGCCTTTCCATTCCCAGAGGTCCTTGGTGAGCTCAGTTTCCAGGATGTTCTTCAGGGAAAAGTAGGGGCTAGTACAGGGGCATAGGCCTGAGTCACTGAGGCGTGGCTTGCAGGGGTTTCAGTTCAGTTAAGTCACTCAGTCGTGTCTGATTCTTTGCAACCGCACAGACTGCAGCACACCAGGCTTCCCTGTCCATCACCAACTCCTGGAGCTTGCTCAAACTCATGTCCATTGAGTCGGTGATGCCATCCAACCATTTTATCCTCTGTTGTCCCCTTCTCTTCCGCCTTCAATCTTTCCCAGCATCAGGGTCTTTTCTAATGAGTCAGTTCTCTGCATCAGGTGGCCAGAGTTACTGGAGTTTCAGCTTCAGCATCAGTCCTTCCAATGAATACCCAGGACTGATTTCCTTTAGGATGGACTGGTTGGATCTCTTTGCAGTCCAAGGGACTCTCAAGAGTCTTCTGCAATACCACAGTTCAAAAGCATCAATTCTTCGACTCTCAGCTTTCTTTATGGTCCAAGTCTCACATACATACAAGACTACTGGAAAAACCATAGCTTTGACTATATGAACTTTGGTGGCAAAGTATTGTCTCTGCTTTTTAATACATTGCAAAGGTTTGTCATAGCTTTTCTTCCAATGCTGCTGCTACTGCTGCTGCTAATAGCTTCAGTCGTGTCCGACTCTGTGCAATTCTATAGATGGCAGCCCACCAGGCTCCCCCGTCCCTGGGATTCTCCAGGCAAGAACACTGGAGTGGGTTGCCATTTCCTTCTCCAATGCATGAAAGTGAAAAGTGAAAGTGAAGTCGCTCAGTCGTGCCTGACTCTTAGTGACCCCATGGACTGCAGCCTACCAGGCTCCTCCGTCCATGGGATTTTTCAGGCAAGAGTACTGGAGTGGGGTGCCATTGCCTTCTCCGTTTCTTCCAATGAGCAAGTGTCTTTTAATTTCATGGCTGCAGTCACATCTGCAGTGATTTTGGAGCCCAAGAAAATAAAGTCTCTCACTGTTTCCATTGTTTCCCCTTCTCTTTGCCATGAAGTGATGGACTGGATGCCATGATCTTAGTTTTTCAATGTTGAGTTTGAAGTGAGCTTTTTCATTTTCCTCTTTCACCCTCATCAAGAGGCTCTTTAGTTTTTCTTTGCTTTCTGCTATTAGAGTGGTGTCATCTGCATATCTGAGGTTATTGATATCTCTCCTGGCAGTCTTGATTCCAACTTGTGTTTCCTCCAGTCCAGCATTTCTCACGAGGTACTCTGCTATAAGTTAAATAAGCAGGGTAACAATATATAGCCTTGGCATACTCCTTTCCTTGTTTGCTACCAGTCCGTTGTTCCATGTCCATTTCTAACTGTTGTTTCCTGATCTGCATACAGATTTCTCAGGAGGCAGGTCAGGTGGTCTGGTATTCCCATTTCTTTCAGAATTTTCCACACTTTGTTGTGATCCACACAGTCAAAGGCTTTAGCACAGTCAATGAAGCAGAAGTAGATATTTTTCTCGAATTCTCTTGCTTTTTCAATGATCCAATGGATGTTGGCAATTTGACCTCTGGTTCCTCTGCCTTTCTAAATCCAGCTTGAACATCTGGAAGTCCTCCATTCATGTACTGTCACACCAAGCATCATTTGGGGAATTTTGAGCATTACTTTGCTAGCATGTGAGATGAATGCAATTGTGCGGTAGTTTGAACATCCTTTGGCATTGCCTTTGGGATTGGAATGAAAACGGACCTTTTCCTGTGGCCACTGCTGAGTTTTCCAAATTTGCTGGCATATTGAGTTCAGCACTTAAACAGCATTATCTTTTAGGATCTGAAATAGCTCAGCTGGAATTCCATCACCTCCACTAGCTTTATTTTTAGGATGCTTCCTAGATACACTTGACTTCGCATTCCAGGATGTCTGGCTCTAGGTGAGTCACACCATCATGGTTATCTGGGTCATTAAGATCTCTTTGTACAGCTCTTCTGTGTATTCTTGCCGCCTCTTAGTATCTTCTTCTTCTCAGGTGCATATTCTTTCTGTCCTTTATTGTGCCCATCTGTGAATGAAATGTTCCCTTGATATCTCTAGTTTTCTTGAAGAGATCTCTAGTCTTCCTATTGTTTTCCTCTATAGCTTTGCACTGATCACTTAGGACGGTTGTCTTATCTCTCTTTGTTCTCCTTTGGAATTCTGCATTCAGATGGGTGTATCTTTTATTTTCTCCTTTGTCATCAGCTTTTCTTTTTTTTTCTCAGTTATTTGTAAGGCCTTCTCAGACAACCATTTTGCCTTTTTGCATTTCTTTTTCTTGGGGGTGCTTTTGATCATTGCCTCCTGTATGTCATGAACCTCCATCCACAGTTCTTTTGGCAGTCTATCAGATTTAATCCCTTGAATCTATTTGTCACTTCCACTGTATAATCTTAAGAGATTTGATTTAGGTCATGGCTGAAGGGCCCAGTGGTTTCCCTACTTTATTCAATTTAAATCTTATTTTTGCAATAAGGAGTTCATAATCTGAGCCACAACCAGCTCCTTGTCTAGTTTTTACCAACTGTATAGAGCTTCTCCATCTTTGGCTGCAAAGAATATAATCCATCTGATTTCATTATTGACCATCTGGAGATGTCCATATGTAGAGTCTTCTCTTGTGTTGTTGGAAGACGGTGTTTGCTATGACCAATGAGTTCTCTTGACAAAAGTCTGTTAGCCTTTTTCCCTGCTTCATTTTGTACTTCAAGGCCAAACTTGCCTGTTACTCCAGTTATCTCCTTACTTCCTACTTTTGCATTCCAGTCCTATATTATAAAAAGGATATCTTTTATTATTATTATTGTTTTTAGGACATAGTTTTTCAGTGTTAGTTCTAGAAGGTCTTGTAGGTCTTCATAGAATTGTTCAGCTTCTTCGGCATTAGTGGCTGGGGCATAGATTTGGATTACTGTGACACTGAATGGTTTGCCTTGGAAATGAACAGAGATCATTCTGTCATTTTTGAGACTGTGCTTGAGACTAGTGTTTAAATAATTTTAACTTGGAACTATTTCAGCATGAAATAAAGAGGGCCTTCACACTAATAAATAATGAAAAAGCCAGAAATTAAACCAGTTGCTATTTCTGTTTATCATTAATTTTTGGCAGTTACATGACATTCATAAAGATTATGGAGATTTTAAGTAACTGAAATGTTCATCAATTGAGAAGTGATTCATTACACAATGTACTTTTTCATATTAAAGAAAATAAAGCAGTCAGACCTATATGTACTGATGTGGGATAATCCCCAAGTATTGGGGGAGAAGAATATTATGGTCTGCGTATCTTTTCTGGATAATCTATTGTTTCCTATATTCTTGGACTCAAATTTTAAGTATGTGATTTCTGATTCAGTTCTAGCAAACAGCCTTGACATTGCAAGCTTTTGTAAAAAGGAATTTGGATAGTTAAGGAATAGTTGATGCAGATGCAAAAATGAAACAGTATCTTGTGGAGTCATTTAGAGGACACTATAAGTGTTAAAATGAAGACAGGAAACATTCACAAAAGTGTAAGTCCTAACTGCTTACAAATGAAATTATGACAGCGTCTTTTGAAAGTATTGGTGAGTCCCTTTCTGAGATTTCTGGACTTCAAAGGTATAAGTTTTCTTTGGGGAATGTTAACATTTAATTTTTGAAACATCCTATGCTAATTTGTCATGTAACTCTCTTTTGTGGATATAAGATAGGAATTCTTTTGTTTGACAGAAAGCCCTAGAAATATACTTTTTTTTTCCCTTTAGGGCTAAAGGTGGGAAGCTCCCCTGGGGAGGGCATGGCAACCCACTCCAGTATTCTTGCCTGGAGAATCTGTGAACAAAGGAGCTACAGTCTGTAGGGGCACAGAGTTGGACATGACTGAGAAACCTAGCACAGGGCTGAAGGTAAATTAACAGAGTGGTGACCGATAGATAATGTATTTAAAACTACGTGTAGGAGAGATTTTTGGGGGGGGACAGACAATGCATATATGATGCTAATAACTGTCTTAAAAAGGTACATGTGAAGGAATATGCTTCCACCTGCATGAAGTCTCTCTGGAACTGTACATGTAGGCAACAGAAACCTCTGGATGAGGCCCGGGGCACAGGGTCAAGGTGGCAGGGAGATGCACTTTTACCTTAAACCCTCCTGTACTATTTCGACTTTTTAAAAGCCAAGTACATATTTACTTAGAAAAATAATTCAAGATGATTTCTAAGTACAAGAGAAAGGGGATAAAAGGAAAAACAACATTTATATACAATTTCATAACAAGCTAACAAGATAGATAAGTTATTCTTATTTCATAGAGAGGGAAACTAAGGCGCAGAGAGATTAAGAAACTTGCTCAGAATCATACAGCTAGAAGTTGACTACAGGTAAATCTGAATCCAAAATGAAGTTTCTTTCAGCTTTGTACTCTTAAAACATAACTTAGAATATAATTATGATCAAACTGCAAAAAATATTTAAAAGAAATTTAAAGGTCCCTAGTTGCAGCACCATCAACTGATTTGTTTCTTATGCTGCATAAGAAATGGCAATAGAAAATGAGAAGGTATAGTTTTTCTGAGGCTATAAAATTTTTGAAATTAAACTTCAAAAACTTCCCAAGGCCTTTACAAAGGTCCTGGTAACAACTTGGATTTAAAAAGTACAATATTCCTACTTCTTCTCTTTCAAGAAATTAAAAAAAAGAACACAGTGAAGGCACAAGTTTTCAGCACTCAGTGCTGTAATAGTCAGACTACAAAGTAACTAACAGACCTGGCAAGCTTGAAGAATCCCTTTCACTGTGGAAACTTTGTGTTCCTATAATGTAACAATTCCTATAATGTAACAATGTAAGCTACAAACTTTATCTTGTGTCTTCTTAAAGAAGACACAAGGAGGCATCACACTTCACTGGGAGTGAGCCTAACTGCTCATCTTACCGGGAGGCGTCAGACTTCACTGGGAGTGAGGCTAGCGGCTCACGGAGCCCGGCTCTGCAGATGAGGGCTACTACAATCGCCTTCTCTCCTATTCTATCTCTATCATTTCTAGCCTCACAGTGGGCCCCGTTTCTAGATCAGATGCAAACATTTGCTCATAAGCCGCAAAGCTCCAGGCTTAATGGTGGCTGTACCTCTTGAAAAATGACAAATGATCAGAATTTTCACATAAAGCTTTCCTTGTGTAAAACAGGGACCACTGCTGGAAGTGAGGCAGCTTTTCCCTGAGACCTTTCTGAGAGCCGCATGAGTTCCTACCTGGACCTGGGACCCCTGTTTTTTTGATGAAGACGACCATGGGTGGACACGAGGGAGAGGCAGTGGCACCCGATGGACCCAAGCATGGAAGAGAAGACCAGTTCTAAAACCTCGGGAGTGTGGGGCCTTTCCTGGTATGAAGGATGCTTGAGCAATGCTTTCCTGTCATCAATACTAGGAAGGACTTTTATGGATCAGTCCATCTTTCCATACAAGGAAGGAAGAAACATACATTATTGGGTGACACTATATGCCAGGCACCGTCACAAATTTATTTCTCACAGCCCTGTGTGGCTACTGTAACTTCCCTTCCCCTGATGAGAAACTGAGGCTGTGAGAGGCTAAGTGACTGACCCAGGGAGAAAGGGGCTGGCCTGGAATTCACCCCTCAGTTGCCTGACTACGTGTTTGAATGTGCAGATCCATCAGTTCACCGCACCGAGGAGGTGCGCTTTGGGTGTTTAGTTAACTTAGCTGGTTGTGAAGGTTAAGTACTCAGAAGGTCAATAAAATTCAAACTGTTTCAAACAAAGCTTATCACTGTTCTTGGACAGGAACCTAAATACTATTTTCTGCTGCAGTGACCTTTTCAGTCTGTCCTAGAATGCACATGAATACTTCTGTTGAAGAGGATTCCAGCCCGGTTTAGAGAGTGGGAGCCTGAGTTTCAACTTGCATTTATACTCACTTAACAAAAAATGCCAGAAGAGAAAGGGGGAAGAGGAGGGGAGAAGAGAGAGCAGTTAAATAGTGGGGATGAGTCAACCTGTCACCCGACACCAGGAGTGTCTGCCTGCTGGGAGAGTGACAGAGTCTAGGACCCTGATGCTTCTTCAGTAAGCTTCAATCTTCTGTATCCCTTGTCAGCATATCACTGGGATTTGAAAGATTTTCCAAATGTAATTTGAGTGACTTTTTTGCCTTTATAAACTACCCCTACCCTCTAAGACACAACTTCCCTATATTATAGTTATGATATGTGTGTGACCAGAAGCAAAATCCTGGAAAACTCTCTTTTCTGGGACATAAGAAAAATGAAATCATTTGTAAATCCACAAACAATAAATGCTGGAGACGGTGTCGAAAGAAGGGAATCCGCCTACATTGTTGGTGGGAATGTAAATTGGTACAGTCTCAATGGAGAACAGCATAGAGGTTCCTTAAAAACCAAAAATAGGGCTACCATATGACCCTCCTGGGCATCCATCCAGAGAAAAACGGGACCCAAAAAGATACAGGCATCCCAGTGTTCACTGCAGCACTGTTTAAAGCAGCCAAGACATGAAAGCAACCAAACATCCATCAACAGAGGAATGGATAAAGATGTGGTCCATACATACAATGGAACACCACTCAGGCATTAAGAAGAATAATGCCATTTGCAGCGACAGGGATGGACCAAGAGTGTCACACTGAGCGAAGTAAGTCAGAGGAGAAATATCCTATCTGTTTTACGTGGAATCTAATAAGACGTGATACCAATGAACTGACTTACAAAACAGACTCACGGACTTTGAGGAGTTTATGGTTGCTGGGGGAAGGATGGGGGAAGGGATAGATATGGAGTTTCGGATGGGAATGTACACACTGCGATATTTGAAATGGATAACCAGAAAGGACCTACTGTACAGCACAATGTTACCTGCCAGCCTGGATGGGGAGGGGAGTTTGGGGGAATGGATGCAGGTATATATATATGGCCGAGTCCCTTTGCTGTTCACCTGAAACCATCACAACACAGTTTGTTAACTGGCTATACCTCAATAAAAAATGAAAGGTTAAAAAAATGAAATCACCTGCACCCTGATTTCTGAATAATTCTTCATTGTCCGTGTGTGCAAGTTGTCCCTGTTTCAGTCGTGTGTGGCAGTGTGCTTGTGTGGAGGTCATGAGAGAAGCCTTCTGGAGGAAGGGTCACGGTGGGACCCCCTGGGGCCAGGCCCCCCCAACTCCCTGAAGGTTGGCAGCAGCCTGAAGGGGCAGGCGCCCCCTGGAGGCAGAGGGCGGTGGTGCCTCAGCTTCCCCACTCAGGATGAGAAAGACCACCCGACAACTTGCTCAAAAGGAACTTTCATGAAAAACTTCTAAGTATTACTTAAAAAAAATGAAAACAAGAGTAAAGGAGTTGAATAATTTTAACAGATTTACTAGATTTCTTCTATTTCCTGAAGCCTCATTAAAGAATGGCCAACCTGTTGCCACCAATATAGCAGCCTCATGCTGGGCATCTTTTCCTCACGTGGGTTTGCCATTACCCTATCTATACTCAGGCCAAACTCAGGTTCAACTGTAGCCGGCCAGGCTTCCTTGTCCATGGAATTATCCAGGCAAGAATACTGGAGTGGGTTGCCATTCCTTTCTCCAGAGGATCTTCCTGACCGAGGGATCGAACCCTGGTCTCCTGCATTGCAGGCAGATTCTTTACTGTTTGCGCTACAGGAAATCCTACTTGCTTTTAGACTCCTCAGTAAAGAAAGTATTTCCCCAAGACAATTTCAAAACTTCTCTTTGAGCAGTACTGTTGAGGGGGCATAAACACACTGATAAAGCTCTGCTTACTGACTGAATTCTTCCTAGAGGTCTCCTTACTTACGGGGCTTCTAGAATCTTCCCCACATCACTGACTCAACTGTTTTCATCCCATTTCTTATCGGCTAGCTGTTTCTAAGCTGGTAATGTTCTAATTCTGCAACTTTAGCTTCTTTCTTTAGTGCCCTCATTACTTTAACTTCAGGAGCTAGGCTGCATATAATTCACAGCTTCTAAAATGCACAGACCTTCTCATACTCTTCCCATTTAGAAGCCCGCACTCCATGCAGAGCATCACCATCTAGCTTGAGGAAGCCTCTCTCACCAATTCTGCTTGTGTCTCAAATCCAAGCCCATCACACTTCCAGCCTTTCCTACTTTGCACACATGGGTCCAGTGGTCAGCATGCCCTGTAGTCTGCCTTCCACTTGGCAAGCTTCTCTAAGCGACAAACACAGAAGAGGGGTTACCACACAGATGCCGGAGCCAGACTGTCTGCACTGGTCTAGCTGCAACTGCATACTAACATTTTAACCTTGGCAAGCTACTGGATTTCTCTAAGCTTGTTTCCTCACCTGTAAAATGGGGTTAATAATAGGATTGTTGCAAGGATTAAATAAGTTAACATATGCAAAATATTTAAGACAGTGCCTGTCACATAGTAAGCACTATAGCTATTGTTATTGTGTTGTTATGGATTAAGGTGGGGAGGAGGTCAGCAGCTAGGAACAATGACCCGGGGTTGCCAGGGTCTCATTTCTGACTTTGCCACTTAATGGGTGAGCGATCTTGGCCACTTGACCTCTATGCTGCAGTTTCTTAAAGAGAAAAATCTTTAAGAGAAACAAAAGCTATACTTTCTTTCATTGGGATGCTGCCAAGATGAAAATTATAATGCATCTAAACCATTCAGCGTGGTATTCTGCACGTCCTGTGATCTGAACTGCTAGCTATTGTTAAGTCTTCTGTCCGGATTCACAGCAGAGATCTAGAATGACAGTTTCTGTTTCAACTGGATTCTCTGTATAATTTGTTGCCATTAAGTTCTATTCTTAAACTGTCTTGATAAGGAATTTAGAATAAGCAAATAAGTTGGTAGATAAAAAGTCAAGGAACCCTTAGGACTTTTTTTTTTCCAACTACTAAAAAGTTTGAAGTTACAACCCAGCTGGCCAAAGAGAAATCAGATTTAATTTCTTCAGGACTGAAGTTGTTGGGTAGGATCAAATGAGCTACAGTCCTGTTGGAGGCTCTTTGGACTAAATTCTTACCAGCTTTTGGTCTACTGTAAACACTGAGGCTTCCTTGAAATAAAATACTCCTGAAAAATACTATGTGTGTGTGTATAAAAAACAAACATAGGTGTATGCTTCACACATTACAAAAGTTTGTCCAAGAACAGTTTAAAAGTCTGAAATGCCACATTGATTCCAGACTATCAGAAGCAGAAAATATTAAGAGGTGGCAAGAATACACAGAAGAACTGTACAAAAAGATCTTCACGACCCAGATAATCACGGTGGTGTGATCACTCACCTAGAGACAGATATCGTGGAATGTGAAGTCAACTGGGCCTTAAGAAGCATCACTATGAACAAAGCTAGTGCAGGTGATGGAATTCCAGTTGAGCTCTTTCAAATCCTGAAAGATGATGCTGTGGAAGTGCAGCACTCAACATGCCAGCAAATTTGGAAAACTCAGCAGTGGCCACAGGACTGGAAAAGGTCAGTTTTCATTCCAATCCCAAAGAAAGGCAATGCCAAAGAATGCTCAAACTACCGCACAATTGAACTCATCTCACACACTAGTAAAATAATGCTCAAAATTCTCCAAGCCAGGCTTCAGCAATACATGAACTGTGAACTTCCAGATGTTCAAGCTGGATTTACAAAAGGCAGAGGAACCAGAGATCAAATTGCCAACATCCGCTGGATCATCGAAAAAGCAAGAGAGTTCCAGAAAAATATCTATTTCAGCTTTACTGACTATGCCAAAGCCTTTCACTATGTGGATCACAACAAACTGTGGAAAATTCTGAAAGAGATGGGAATACCAGACCACCTGACCTGCCTCTTGAGAAACCTATATGTAGGTCAGGAAGCAACAGTTAGAACTGGACATGGAACAACAGACTGGTTCCAAATAGGAAATGGAGTATGTCAAGGCTGTATATTATCACCCTGCTTATTTAACTTCTATGCAGAGTACGTCATGAGAAACACTGGGCTGGATGAAGCACAAGCTGGAATCAAGATTTCTGGGAGAAATATCAATAACCTCAGATATGCAGATGACACCACCCTTACGGCAGAAAGTGAAGAGGAGCTAAAAAGCCTCTTGATGAAAGTGAAAGAGGAGAGTGGAAAAGTTGGCTTAAAGCTCAACATTCAGAAAACGAAGATCATGGTATCTGGTCCCATCATTCCATGGGAAATAGATGGGGAAACAGTGGAAACAGTGGCTGACTTTATTTTTGGGTCTCCAAAATCACTGCAGATGGTGATTGCAGCCATGAAATTAAAAGAAGGTTACTTCTTGGAAGGAAAGCTATGACCAACCTAGACAGTATATTAAGAAGCAGAGACATTACTTTGCCAACAAAGGTCCGTCTAGTCAAGGATATGGTTTTTCCAGTGGTCATGTATGGATGTGAGAGTTGGACTGTGAAGAAAGCTGAGCCCTGAAGAATTGATGCTTTTGAACTGTGGTGTTGGAGAAGAGTGTTCTGCAAGCAGAAGACCTCTCAGACTGCAAGCAGATCCAATCAGTCCATTCTAAAGGAGATTCTCGGTGTTCATTGGAAGGTCTGATGCTAAAGCTGAAACTCAAATACTTTGGCCACCTCATGCGAAGAGCTGACTCATTGGAAAAGACCCTGATGTTGGAAGAGATTGGGCGCAGGAGGAGAAGGGGACGACAGAGAATGAGATGGCTGGATGGCATCACGGACTCAATGGACGTGAGTCTGAGTGAACTCCGGGAGTTGGTGATGGACAGGGAGGCCTGGCATGCTGTGATTCATGGGGTCGCAAAGAGTCAGACACAACTGAGCAACTGAACTGAACTAAATCTCCAATCACTCAGTAATTTTTAAAACAATAAACAAGAAATTATTCAATTTCATACACTGTTCTAATTCATAAAGTTGATTTCTTAGTTGATAGCACCATGCCCATGAAGAAGAAGCAATTGCATTTTGATGCTAATTCTAACTCTTGTTCTAAGGAGTAGATTCCACGCCTTAAAAAAAAAGCACTGAGACCACAAATAATTGAGACATAAAAACTTGATGATGTCAGTTAAATCTCAGAGCCACAATACAGCAGGTTTAAATTTCAATGGATGATGACAAATCTTCTCTAAGATTAATGGAAAGCCATATCCTAGTAATTCACTCATTTTATTTCTTAGCTTTTGTAAAAATTTTATATTAGGCTGAAATAACACTACTTTTTTTTAGTCCTACTCTCTGCTAGAACTTGAAATAATGTGAAAAGGGTGAAAGTACAGTAATAAAACAGTAACACTGGCATTAAACAGTCCTACACCTTCTGCTGATGAAGGAAAGTAATTCACCATAAATGGGAAACTGAGGAGAGGGAACAATTCATTTGATGTCCACAGGATAAAGGCAGGTGGGGAGAAACTATACTATTGATTTACAAAAATACTACTAAGTGAAAACCATTTTGAGGGTATTGAGGAAAATGTCAAGGCAATAGAGCCCACTCTGGAGGGTAAGGTGAAACACACTCAACAAACACGCTCTAGTATTTAGAGTTAGCTAGAAATATCAGGAGGACCACTGAACCAGTGAATCTCAATGAACAAAAGCGATGAAAGAATAATCCGTGCAGCTTCTAAAAATCTTAACATCAGAGCCCTGAAACACCTGAAGCAAAACCAGACACAAGCAAAGGGAGAAATAAACAGTTCAGCAGTAACCACTGGAGATTTCAATACCTTACTTTCAATAACTGACAGAACAACTAGACAGGAGATGGAGCAGGAAACAGGAGATTTGCATAAAACTATTTTCCAACTAGACCTAGAGCACTGCACTCAGGAACAACAAAATATACATTCTTCTCAAGTGTATACGGAACATTCTCCAGGACAGACCATATGTTAGGTTAGAAAACAAGCCTCAATACACTTCAAATGATTGAAATCATATAAAATACGTTCTCCAACCAAAATGGAAAGAAGTTGGAACTCTACAACAGAAGGAAATTTGGGAAATTACTAAATATGTGGGATTTAAACAACACAGTCCTAAATAGCCAATGGGTCAAAAGAAAAATCATAATGGAAACTAGAAAATATTCTTAAGATGAATGATATACAAACCAAAACATACCAAAACTTATGGATGGGTGAAACTCTGCTTCAGAGAAATTTATAGCTAAAATGTATACATTAAAAAGAAAGATCTGAAATCAATAACATAATCTTCACTTTAAGAGAAGAAAAATTAAACACAAAGGATGCAGAAAGGAGAAAATAATAAAGATATGAGTGAAAATTAATAAAATAGAGTAGAAAAATAGACAAAGCAATAAAACCAAAAGTTGGTTCCTTGAAAAGATCAAAATTTACAAACTTTTATCTAGGCCTAACTAGCTAAACCATGCATAAATGTTCAGTGCATATGCTTTTGACCAGGCGAAAAAGAACTCGAGCTACTAAAATCAGAAATGAAAGAGGAGACATTACTATCAACATTGAGGAAATAAAAGGATTGTAAGGGAATCTTATGGACACCTTTATGCCAGTAATCAGATAACCGAGATGAAATGGACAAATTCCTAGAGAGACACAAATTACTGAAACCGACTTACCGAGAACAGAACACCTGAATAGGCCTGGAAGAAGAGAGTGTATCAGTAACCAGAAAACTTCCCACAAAGGAAAGACCACGACCAGATGGCTTTACCAGTGAATTCTACCAGCTAAGAATTAACACCAACTCTTTTCAGATGCTTTCAAAAGACGAGAGAGAAGGAAACACTTAGTAATTAAGGCTAGCATCACACTGATAACAAGTCAGAGAAAGACATCACAAGAAAATTACAGACCAATGTCCCTCATTGAATGTAGACACAAAAACGGTCAGCAAAATACTAACAACTTGAATCCTGAAATTTATAAAAACATAATCCCATTATGACCAGCTGGGATTTATCTCAGGAATGTAAGGTTGGTTCAACATATGAAAATCAATTAATATTCCATATTAATAGAATAAAAGACAAGAACCACACAATCATCTTAATAAGCATAGAAAAAAGTAAACGAGTTATGTTATGATAAAATGTTAATGTTTATCAATGTTATGATAAAAACATCTAACAAGCTAGAAGCAACAGGGAACTCTTCAACCTGATAAAAGGACATCAACAAAAATCCCACAGCTAACATCATACTCCATGGTGACAGGGTGAACACTTTTCCGTTAAGATCAGGAACAAGACACGGATGTCTGCTTGTACCACTTCTACTGAACATTTCACTAATGAAGGCTCTAGCCAGGAGCAATTAAACAAGAAAATGAAATAACAGGCAGCCTGACTGGAAATGAAGAAGTAAAATGAGCTCTCTTTGCAGATGCAATCTTGTACACAGAAAATTCTAAGGCATCCACTGAAAAACTATTAGCCCTAGTAAATGAGTTTAGCAAGGTTGCAAGGATAAAGGTTACTAAGATGAGTTTACCACCTGAAAATGACTTGCAAATTCAAGGTAATCCCTATCAACATCCCAGGTAGGCTTTTTTTTTTTTCCCCAGATATTAAAAACTGTTGTAAATTCATATGAAAATGCAAGGAAATGCAATGTTCTGAACAGCCAAGACAATCTTGGGAGAAAAAAGAAAACCAAGTTGGAGGACTCACACTTTTCAATTTCTAACTTACTGCAAAGTAACAATAATCAATACCATGTGGTCCTGGCACAAGGACAGGCATAGGGATCAATAAAATAGAACTGAGTCCAGAAATAAATTTATGTATTATGCTTAACTGACTTTTGACAAGAGTGCCTAGACCATTCATCTGGGAAAAAGAATCATCTCTTCAATAAATGGTACTAGGGCAATAAATATCCGACATGCAAAAAAAAAAAAAAAGTTGGACCTCTCCCTCACACCATATACATACATTAACTCAAAAAGGATGAGAACTAAATATAAGAGCTAAAACTATAACACTCTTGGAAGTCTCTGTGACCTTGAATTAGGCAATGGTTTCTTAGCTATGACTCCCAAAAATACAAACCAAACAAAAAATAGACTGATTGGAGTGCCCTCCAGGAACCCCCAAAACAAAAACACTTGTACTTCAAAAGATACTATCAAGAAAGTGGATAGAGAACTTACAGGAGAAAAATATCTTCAAATCACATATTTGATAGGGGCCTGTGCTTCGTCACTCAGTCGTGTCTGACTCTTTGCAACCCCATGGACTGAAGCCCACCAGGCTCCTCTGTCCATGGGATTCTCCAGGCAAGAATACTGGAGTGGGTTGCCATGCCCTCCTCCAGGGGATCTTCCCAATCCAGGGATTGAACCCAGGTCTCCCACATGGCAGGTGGATTCTTTACCATCTGAGCCACCAGGGAAGCCTGATAAAGGCCTTGGATCTGGATTTTATAAAGAACTCTTAGAACACAATAATAAAAAGACAAATAATTCAATTAAAAATGGGCAAAGGGCTTGAATAGACATTTCTCCAAACAAGATATTCCAGTAGCCAACAGGCACATGAGCGACGTTCAATGTCCTTAGAATTTTTTGTGCATCATGCTCAGTTGCTTCAGCTGTCTCCGACTCTTTGAGACCCTACGGACTGCAGCCCGCTAGGCTCCTCTGTCCATGGGACTCTCCAGTATTCTTGCCAGGGAGAAAAATGCAAATCAAAGTCACAGTGAGGTGCCACTTCAAACCCACTAGATATGGCAACATTTTTTAGAAAAACAAAAATATGCACTGGTGAGGAGGCAGAGAAACAGGAGCACCTGTACATTGCTGGCAGGAAAGTGAGATTGTACAGCTGCCTGGAGGTCTGGTTGTTTTTCAACAAGTTAAACCTAGAGTTAACATATACTCCAGCAATTCTACTCCTAGGGATATATCCAAGAAAATTAAAGATACATTCACACGAAAATCTGAGTACACATATTGCTAGAACCATTCATAAAAGACAAAATGTGGCAACAACCCACAACATCCATCAATGGATGGATGAACAAAATGCAGTACCTACCTACTTATCTATCTATCCACACAATGAAATGGGGCTTTTCTGGTGGCTCGATGGTAAAGAATCTGCTTGCAGTGCAGGAGAGCCAGGTTCCATCCCTGTGTTGGAAAGATCCCCTGGAGAAGGAAATGGCAACCCACTCCACTATTCTTGCTTGGAGAATTCCATGGACAGAGGAGCCTGGTGGGCTATAGTCCATAGGGTCACAAAGAGTTGGACATGACCGAGCGACTAACACGTTCACACAACGGGATATTCAGTTACAAAAAGGAACAAAGTATTGATAGATGCTGCAAATGGATGAACTCTGAAATATTACAGGAAGTGAAAGAACCCAAATACTGAATCCACAGAGTGAATGATTCTATTTATACAAGATGCCTAGAACAGGCAAATCCTTAGGGACAGAGTAGATTAGTGGCTTCTGGGCTGGCAGGGGTGAAAGGGTATGAGGCTTCTTTCTGGGATGAGAAAAATGTTTTAGAATAAAGACAGTTGTGATGGTTGTACAACTTTGTGAATATGCTAAAAACCACGGAAATAGCTTACCTTTAAAAGGGTACATTTCTTGGTATGTGAATTACATCTATCTTCAGCCCCCTACTGATGTAAGTATGACTGTGCTCTAGTGTGTCTTACTAATGGGAATACTCTCAACTGAGGTATGCTGAGGTGGAAGGCTGGGAACTGACTGCTCAAAACAGCTACACATCCTGACAATCCCTTCAAGTTTAGCATATTGATTCATATAACAAAATATTTCAACAGCTTCCTTACAAATGATGCAAAAAAATTAACTTACACATGTAAAATTATTCTCATCCAACTTTAGAATTTACTGTTTTAAAAGAACACAGGACTTCCCCAGTGGTCCAATGGTTAAGAATTTGCCAGCCAAAACAGGGGACACAAGTTTGACCCCTGATGCAGGAAGATTCCACGTGCTGCACAGCACCCAAGCCGTGGCCCACAACTACTGAGCCTGAGACCTAGAGCCTGGGCTCTGCATCAGGAGAAAGCAAGCAGTGAGAAGCCCGTGTACTGCAACGACGAGTGCCCGCTCACAACAACCAGAGCGCACCACTGTGCAGAGACGCAGCATGGCATGCCCGCCTGCACAGAACACTGCGCAAACCAGGTGAGAAATCTCGGACAGATACCATTTACTACTAACAGCATGGATTTTGGAAAACTTTTTGTACACTCATCCTTTCATCTCACCAAGTATTTATTGAGCACTTACTATGTGCAAAGCACATTACTAGGTACCAGGGATACAGTGGGAAGAGACACAGTTGAATGTCCCTGTGGCTGTGGAGCTGACATGCTGGAGGAGGCAGATCAGCCATAAACAAACAAGCAAGTATCAGAGAGTAAATGGCGGTCTTGAAGAAAATAAAATGGAGTAACTCATTTCAAGGCCCGAGGGGGCATCGCTACACAGGGCATCCCCACACCTGGGTCCTATCTGGAAACTGCAGGAGCCAACATAAAAATATCAAAAGAAACAGCACTGCTGCTCCTCCCCTGCAGAGTAGGAGCACCTTCTGTCTCTGAGACATACACAAATGAGATGGGTATGTGATCTCCCAATCAGCCTTCCAAACACAAGTGGTTGAATAATACTTGACAACACGGCTTTTTAATTTCATTATTTATTTATTTTAATACAAAGCTTTGGCATTAGCAATTTTATGAAAAAATAAAATGTACTAAAAATAAATGCTTGTGTGGCATGATTGGTAAATGATGCACAAAAATAGGTTCTTTTTTCCTTCAAGGCAATCAGTCAGAAAGCAGTGTTTTCTTTCTTCAAAACCATTCTACCCTATGGAATAAAAAGGAGAAAAAGAGAGGTCAAGAATTAGTTAAAGGGTATTTGTCAAATTTTTAAAATAGAAAGTAATTCTAACTGAATGGTGGGCTGGGTTGTCCCCAAGTATTTCCCAGAGCAGTTTGGTCAAGCCAGCCAAGCCAGTAAGCTCCCGAACTCAGCAGCTTCAGATCTGCGGTTAAGTGGCTCAGTCACTTAAAAGTGTGTTAGTACTTCAAAAGGAAGGTAGGGGAAAGTACAGGTTAATAGCATTTTGTTTAAAAAATGTGGGGGCCATTATACAATTTACAACTTGTCCTGGTTTGAACGCATGTTCTAAATGCCGAAGGCCCTGAGATCTGTAGCTGCTGTCTTTAAAATATGCTCTCCCTTTATACCTCAAACAAACATGCCTTTATTTATTTTGAAATAAGATTTGAGGAGTATGGACTCCCAGGGGCATAAGGCTTTCTTAGGAACTCACGGCTTTCCTGTGCGTGTATTTTGTGTGTTTGTGTGCATGTCTCCCCCTAAACCAGGTGCCTGAAGGTGCCTGGCGCCTGAAGCTGCCTTTATTACCCTTAGGCTGCAGACTGCCGGTGTGGGCCTGGGCCTGCTCTAGCTTGCTCAGCCCTCCTAGAGTCTGGTTCATTGCTCTGGTTTCTACACAACATACCTTCAGTTCTGCTCTTTTCTGCCTGCTGAGCTCCAGATCCACACTCTGGATCCAAATCACTTACTCTTTGGTTATCAAACAGCTCTCCAGCATTTCCTGTCTTCTCTCCTCCCCGTCCTCCTGACTCTCTCCTTCAGCTCCGTATTTTTACCTAACCTACCTTCTTGCTTTCGGTCTCTACCATGCCAAAGCAATTTCTCAGTCATTAGCAATTTTCTTTTACTGAAAAGCCTTAGATATCACCTGCTGGTTACCAAAAAAAAACCCCAAAAACAAAAAACAAAAAACACCACAGTCCAAATTCCATAGTCTGCCTACTTCCACCATCACCTACAGTAGACACATCACACCACACAGCTCCTTGAACCTGCTTTGCTTTTTCTTCACCTTTGTTTTAATGATGCCTGGCCTGGTTTCTAAGTCACTTCCTCCAGGAAGCCTTTTGCCTCCCTCGGGAGGAGCGGGAGCTCCTCTGCGTCTGTGTGGTACTCATGCCACACTGCCCTGGCATAGGTACAGCACTGGGTACAGAGAGTGCTGCAGCCTGTCACCCTAGGGCTCCTGCAGGGCAGGCCTGGTGCCTCAAGCTGGGGAGATGGTGCCTCACGAATGGAAGGCTTAGGGTTAGGGTCATTCACAGAAACTGTGAATGAGGCCCTACACTTGCTTATTTCAGTTCATATTTAATACGACACATTGTTTTTATAATATTTCCTCAGTAGGCAGAGGGACTTTTAATGAGTGAGTCAAGATTTTTAAACGTACTTTTTTGCTGCCTTTCCAAGTAACTATGGGGCTTCCCTGGTGGTTCAGACAGTAAGGAATCTACCTGCAATGCAGGAGACCCAGGTTCAATCCTGGGTTGGGAAGATACCCTGGAGAAGGGAATGGCAACTCACTCCAGTATGCTTGTCTGGAGAATTCCATGGACAGAGGAGCCAGGTTGGCTACAGTCCATACAGTCGCAAAGAGTTGGACATGACCGAATGACTAACACATGTAAGTATTTAAAAAAAAAAACCTGATGAAGCCAAACATTAAAGGCACTTTTGAAAAATAAAAAGACCGACAAAGACAGAAGCCCAATCAAAGGTTCTGCTGCTTTAATCTTTTTGTCACCAAGTTTTTAGAAAATCAAATTTCTCTTTTTCAATGATATTATTTGGAACCCTAAAATGGCCCTCTGGAGTAGTCAAAGAAAAGCAGTGTAAAGACTTGGAACCAGAAGTACTGGGCTGGAATCCCAGGCCCTTCCTCCCATGGCATTTCTTGGAGGTCACTCAGCCCCTCTGGGCCTCAGGTTACTCCTTTGTGTATGTATCTCGGCCTCAATGTGGAGAACTAAATGCTAAAAGAAAGAAGGGTATTCATGGTGAGGCTGGGGACAAGTATTTGCTCACATTCTTACAAAAAAGCTGTCTCAGGAAAATAAACAATCAGATATGTGTGCCAGTGTGAGCAAGTTATTAGGCTGAGGACGTCCCAGATGGCCCAGTGGTTAAGAATCTGCCTGCTCAGAATGTAAAGTGAATCCACAAATCTGGCATCAAAGGAATGTGGTGCTGTTGTTTAGTCACTAAGCCGTGTCCAACTCCTTGCAACCCCATGGGCTGCAGCACACCAGGCTTCCCTGTCCTTCACTATCTCCCAGAGCTTGCTCAAACTCATGTCCGCTGAGTTGGTGATGCCATCTAACCATCTCATCCTTTGTTGTCCCCTTCTCCTCCTGCCCTCCATCTTTCCCAGCAACAGGGTCTTTTTCAATGTGAAAAACGGAGATCTCAGGTGATGCTGGGAAGAGCAAAATAAAAAGAATTAAAAAAGAAAAAAGAATCTGCCTGCCAATGCAGGGGACACGGGTTTGATCCCCAGGCTGGGAAGATTCCACGCGTAACTAAGTCCACGCACCTCAACTACTGAGCCTGTGCTCTAGAGCCTGGGAGCCACCACTACTGAAGCCTGGCCCCCAAAGCCTATGCTCTGCAATAAGAAAAGCCACTGCAAGCAGCAGCCTGTGTACCACAGTCAGAGAGGTGCCCCTGCTTGCTGCAACTAGAGAAAGCCTGCACACCGTAAGCAAGACCTAGCACAGCCAAAAAAAAAAGTTATTAGCTTGAGAAGTAAAAATTCAGAATTCTTCAGCTCAGTGTTTCTCAAATTGCAGGCTGCAACCTATTAATGGATCATAAAATCAGTGCAGGAGTTCGTGACCCATATTAACAAGAAACCACAGAGAAGAAAAGATCTGTTATGTAGTAAGGAAAACTGCTGAACTTCTGTTTCAGTCATACATGTGGGAGCACTGGGTCACAACAGAAAATGTATTTCTTACAGGAGATGATTTTAAAAAGTTTTAAAAACACTGCTTGACCCTGAAGATTCCATAAGGGGTAAGCCAGCTGAGACCCAGACCCCTCTCGTTGGGTTTTGATCTCTCCTAGGAAGGGATCATTTAGGACAGACAATTCAAGAGGAACTCTGAGAACTAGAAGGAGTCTTAGCACTTCTGTCTGACTCAAGCTGCAGGTGCTGCTAAGTCACTTCAGTCGTGTCCGACCCTGTGCGACCCCAGAGACGGCAGCCCATCAGGCTGCCCTGTCCCTGGGATTCTCCAGGCAGGAACACCGGAGTGGGTTGCCATTTCCTTCTCCAATGCATGAAAGTGAAAAGTGAAAGTGAAGTCTCTCAGTCGTGCCTAACTCTTCGTGACCCCATGGACTGCAGCCTACCAGGCTCCTCTGTCCATGGGATTTTCCGGGCAAGAGTACTGAAGTGGGGCGCCATTGCCTTCTCCAATATGATTTAAGATCTGCCTCCAAACAGCTTCTGCCTTGTGGTTTTCGTCTGAATAAGCAACTCCTGGCAAGCTCATTAGCTTTTAAGACAGCTCTTTTTCGTGGAGGGACAGTTCTTACTGGCAGGAAGTTCTTCCTTACATTAAATGGAAACCTACCTCCCTGTAGATGTCTCTAGAGCTGCATAGGAAGTGTTCCCCTCTGCAGGCACTGGCTAGTCACCATGAGACTATTACAAGTATTGACTGGGGGCAACGTGGGTAATAACAGAGTCCCCCAAAGGAGTAAGGTCTTGGTAGGCACACAATAAATAGTAGCTGTTCTCACCTTTGAAAGTCCCCCAGATACTTGATAACACCTCTTACATCACCTCAACTCTCCTCTTTTCTAAGATTCAGTTCAGCTCATCCGCACAGTCGTGTCTGACTCTTTGTGACCCCATGAATCGCAGCATGCAAGGCCTCCCTGTCCATCACCAACTCCCAGAGTTCACTCAGACTCACGTCTATCGAGTCCGTGATGCCATCCAGCCATCTCATCCTCTGTCGTCCCCTTCTCCTCCTGCCCCCAATCCCTCCCAGCATCAGAGTCTTTTCCAATGAGTCAACTCTTCTCATGAGGTGGCCAGAGTACTGGAGTTTTGGCTTTTAGCATCATTCCTTCCAAAGAAATCCCAGGGCTGATCTCCCTCAGAATGGACTGGTTGGATCTCCTTGCAGTCCAAGGGACTCTCAAGAGTCTTCTCTCAACACCACAGTTCAAAAGCGTCAATTCTTCGGCCCTCAGCTTTCTTCACAGACCAACTCTCACATCCATACATGACCACAGGAAAAACCATAGCCTTGACTAGACGGACCTTAGTTGGCAAAGTAATGTCTCTGCTTTTGAATGTGCTGTCTAGGTTGGTCATAACTTTTCTTCCAAGGAGTAAGCGTCTTTCAATTTCATGGCTGCAGTCAAAGGTAAATATCCCCAAAGTTTGAAATGATTTACTTTTATATTGAAATATGTCAATGTTCCTCTTAAAAAGCTTGAGCAAAACAATTCATAAATACTGAAATACTCTTAGTAGAGAGTAAAACAGAAACATCGATTCCTTTGACTTGGCCTATATATTTCCACCACTACAACTCAGAGGAGGACGGCTCAAAAGAACACTGAAGCCCAGTGGACTTGCTGCAGAGCTAGGACTTCTTGGTTTTCAATTATGCTACAGGATTTCAGATTGGCTCCAATTCTTTCAAGTCAAGCACATCAGATTCATTTCCTCCTGCCAAGACTGTCTGAATCTTAAATGCTAGTCTACACCCCTATGCAAATTTCAGAACATGATTTCTATGCATCAGAATCCAGGAACTAAAAAGGGCTATAGAGAAAACCTAGTTGAACCGCCCAGTCAACTCAAAATCTCTCCTACATCATCCATATCTTATAACTTATTCTTCAAATAAAAACATTTCAAATGACTATTTACTTTTCTTATGTTGAGGGAAAAAGAGATTTATGTAAACGTAAGCTGGTAAACGTTGAGATTTAACAAGGTTTACTTAAATAACAAAGCATAGCAGAAAACATACTTTGGGAATTGAAGTTCAGTATAACTTGTTCAGTTGCTCACTTGTGTCTGACTTTTGCGACCCATGGACTGCAGCACGGCAGGCTCCCCTATCCTTCACTATCTCCCGAAGCTTGCTCAAACCCGTCCACTGAGCTGATGATGCCATCTAACCATCTCATCCTGCTCCCTCCTCCTCCTTCTGTCCTCAGTCTTTCCAGCATCAAAATCTTTTCCAGTGAATTTGCTCTTTGTATCAGGTGACCAAAGTATTTGAGCTTTAGCTTCAGCATTAGTCCTTCCAATAAATATTCAGGGTTGATTTCCTTTAGGATTGACTGGCTGGATCTCCTTGCAGTCCAAGGGATTCTCAAGAGTCTTCTCCAGCATCACAGTTTGACAGCATCAATTCTTTGGTGCTCAGCCTTCATGGTCCAACTCTCACATCTGTACATAACTACTGGAAAAACCATAGCTTTGACTATATGGGACCTTTGTTGGCAAAGTGATGTATGCTTTTTAATATGCTGTCTAGGTTTGTCATAGCTTTCCTTCCAAGTAGCAAGCATTTTTAAATTTCATGACTGCAGTCACTGTCTCCAGTGATTTTGGAGCCAAAGAAAATGAAATCTGTCACTGTTTCCAATTTTTCCCTATCTATTTGCCATGAAGCGATGGGACCAGACACCATAGTCTTAGTTTTTTGAACGCTGAGTTTTAAGCTAGTTTTTTCACTCTCCTCTTTCACCTTCATCAAAAGGCTCTTTAGTTCCTCTTTGCTTTCTGCCATTAGAGTGGATATCATCTGCATACCTCAGGCTGTTGACACTTCTCCCAGAAATCTTGATTCCAGCTTGTGATTCATCCAGCCCAGCATTTCCCAGATGTACTCTGCATAGAAGTCAAATAAGCAAGGTGACAATAGACAGCCTTCATGTACTCCTTTCCCAATTTGAACCAGTTCATCGTTTCATGTCTGGTTCTAACTGTTGCTTCTTGACCCACATACAGGTTTCTCAGGAGGCAGGTAAGGTGGTCTGTTATTCCCATCTCTTTAAGAATTTTCCACTGTTTGCTGTAATCTACACAGTCCAAAGGCTTTAGTGTCGTCAATGAAGCATAAGTTTTTCTGAAATTCCCTTGCTTTCTTTATGATCCAATGGATGTTGGCAATTTGATCTCTAGTTCCTTTGCCTTTTCTAAATCCAACTTGTACATCTGCAAGTTCTTGGTTCATATACTGGTGAAGTCTATCTTGAAGGATTTTGAGCTTGCTAGCATGTGAAATGAGTGCAAATGTCCAGTAGTCTGAACATTTTTGGCATTGCCTTTCTTTGGGATTGGAATGAAAACTGACCCTTTCCAGTCCTGCGGCCACAGCTGAGTTTTCCAAATTTTTCCAAATTTGCTAGCATCTTGAGTGTAGCACTTTAATAGCACCATCTTTTAGGATTTGAAGTAGCTCAGCTGGAATTCCAACACCTCCAACTAGCTTTGTTTTTAGTGATGCTTCCTAAGGCCCACTCGACCTCATACTCCACGATGTCTGGCTCTAGGTGAGTGGTCACACCACCATGGTTATCTGGGTCATGAAGATCTTTTTTGTACAGTTCTTCTATGTATTCCTGCCACTTTGCCTTAGTATCTTCTGTTCTGTTAGGTTTATATCATTTCTGTTCTCAACTGTGTCCATCTCTGCATGAAATATTCCTTTGGCATCTCTAATTTTCTTGAAGAGATCTCTAGTCTTTCCCATTCTATTGCTTTCCTCTATTTCTTTGCATTGTTCACTTAAGATAGCTTTTTTTTTCTCTTCCTGCTCTTCTTTGGAACTATGCATTCAAATGGGTATATCTTTCCTTTTCTCCCTTGCCTTTCACTCCTCTTCTTTTCTCAGCTATTTGTAAGGCCTCCTCAGAGCCTTACTCAGGCACAACAAATGTTTGGGAAGCTAATATATAAAAATACATTTACCATGCATTTATTTGCTTCTTTGACTACTATCCTGTTTATATTTGTCAAGTTTCAAAATTCACTAGATCTGTTTATAGTATTAAAAAGTAAAGCACTATTAGTCATGATTGAGTACTTATATAGTATTTCATCACAACAGAAGGTGGTGCTCCCAGATACATGGACTTTTGATTAACTTGAGTTAAGTCACTATTGTCACGCCCTGGGTGAACTTGCAGAGTGTGGTGAGGGAGGCAGAGTGCTTTCAACCCCTGGTGAGCAGCAATCCATGACCCATGGAGGCCTGGGCCAGGCCTGGGTTCCACAGCCCTGCTTTTATATCTGGCCACAGATCTTGTTCACTGCTTGATCTTGCTCACAGGGTCTCACCAGTGGCTAGACTGGGTCAGTCTTACTGACATCACAGTACACAAGTTCAGTGTAACACTGTCAGAAAAGTAAACTGTAATAGTAGGTAGATGGTATAAGGTGGAATTTACTAGTAATATCCAGACAAATCATTAACATGTGAAAAGACAGAATCTACTCATATAGAAGGCCATCTTAGAAACGGAGGAGGGTACCCAGAAAACTGAAACAGAGCAATTCAATTGAAAAGGCAATCTCATTTTGACTGCAATTTTTTGGTTAAAGTGAAACGGGAAATAGGACAGATTTCAAAGAGTTAATGAAGAATAATTATAACTTTATTTGCTAAAATAAACTTTCAGAATTAAAATCACATAGGAATTTTTCATCAATATTCTTGAGAAGGAGACATTGAATAAGAGTGGGTATTTATTTATTTTTAGCTGCTCTGAATGGCTTGTAGGATCTTAGTTTCCAGACAAGGGATCAAACCCAGGCCCCCAACAGTGGAAGTGTGGAGTCCTAACCACTGGACTTCTGGGGAATTCTCAACCATTATCTTTTTTCAATCCCTAGAATTAAAATGGACTTAAAAAAATTAAGTACTGTTACAAAAAGTTCACACATAAAAGCATATAGGAGAGAAAAACATCATCCAAAATTTTACTAAATTAAGAAAATCACCATCAATAATTTGGTCACCATCCTTTTATCCATCCATATGTGTACACACACACACACACACACACACACACACACTCTCTCTCTCTCTCTCTCTCTCTCTCTCTCAACTTCTCTAAATGGAATTATGGAAACTGTCATTCAGAGTGGTTTTGACTAAGACATAGAAATAATAGTCAAATGAATAACTGTACTAACAACCCTCTACAAAGGCTAATGGGAGAAGGGATGGACTGAGACATGGATCTAAGATCTGTGACTCAGATTCTGAGTCGCGCATGCATTTATGAATGGAACACTAACTTACAACTGGCAACATGTCTATTGAGCATTCTCTAAGATATCTGAAACATGAACTGAGCACCTGGCCAATTCTGAGTGGCAGCAAGGTGACTATTAAATTCCTTAACAATCCCCTAAAAGTGCCCAGTGTGCAGCTACTTGCTGTGATTGGTTTTTGCTCATTTGAGAAATTTTAAGAAGTGGGCTTACATTATCCTCTTGTCTGATGGGTTGGTATGGGAATAAGCAAAAGAGGTGACTTCAGGAGAAATAAATATTTCCCTCCAAACTGAGGGTTGATTACAGGCACTCGAGAGCTCTTATGATTCTGTATTCTATTTCATGGAGGAAAATTAAATTCATTTGCCAAGTGATAAAGACAGATGGCCATCTTATTTATAAAACTTTGAAAGAATTTCAGAGGAACTGTTTTGGCTAACATTTATTGAGCACTTATTATGTACGAGGCACTGTGCTAAGCACTTTACATGCTAATTCTTACAACAATCCTATGATGTACTCCTACCATTATTCTTGTTTTATGGATGACTAAAATGAACTTCAGAAAAATATTATCTAGGTCTCACAAGAAAAATATGGAGGAGCAGGTAGTCATATTCAAGTATGTGTGACTCTAGAGTCTGAGCTATTAACACCGTGCTATGTTGAGATAAAAGTGCATCAGGTGGGCCCGACAGAAGCAGCCAGCTGGTGACCTACTGGATGAGGCTGAGACTACTCATCTGAAGACTGAAGACTGCCAAGTGGCCATGACATCCTCTCAATATGTAATATGTCAAGAATGTCAACCAGCACTTCTTGTAAGTATCTAGCCAAAAGATGAGGTTAGAAGTAATAAAATCACGTCACTGGAAACGGAAGTTTCTTGCCCATTGTTTCTACAGTTGGACTATGAGCATTTAATTAAATCAATTACATGAGCGTGGCTGGTTGTTACTAATCAACTAAAGTGCCAGGACATAACAGAATACAGAGAGCACAGGAACTCCACCAATTCAAGTTCAAATTTCAGCAGTGTTCCAGGGATGCTTTCATCTTGAATTAGTTTTCATGGATATTGCTTAAAAGAAAGGACGGAATAATATCCTAAAGTAAATGCCCCAAGTTTAATGCAAAACAAATAAAGCTGCCCCCATGGAAATAAGCTACCCCCATGGAAAGCTACTTTTGGAAAACCACTGGATCAAACTGGACCTCAACTGTTATTCAGCCCAAATTTTCCATCCGACAGCTCTGACAAGTAAAATGCAGTTTCTGCCTGCATTCCTGGTCCCGGGCACTCCCTACCCCGACAGCAAACCATCTCACTGGAAAGTAGCCTGCTGATAGATGTTCTTCCTCTCACCAAGGTGAAATTTTGCCTGTCTGTAATCTGGTCTTCATTTTGTCCTATGAAAAGACAGTCTATGCTTATTATTTTTTTCCTGATCGTCTTTCTAATATTTAGAAGTCAAAGATATTTTTGATTGCTTCTTTCTTGCAGGTTAAATATCTATGTTCCTGTGACCATAGGCCAGGGTGCCAGTTCTCCAATGAAAGCCAAGTATATAAAACTCCAGGTAAAGTTTGACGAGCACGTGGGGCTCGTCCCCAGGGGCTAATCCCATCAATGATCAGGATGTGGGGATTCTCTACATACTACAACTGTACTGCTTTTCTTGGCCTTTGTTCCATCGCTGATTTATTCTAACCTTGTAGCTAATGAAAGCCCCGAGATCTTTTCTAAAGTGAACAAAGTGAACTCCCAATCAGTGTTACTGTGAAATAAACTGTTTTGTTAGGTATGATCCCATCAGGATCAGTATGAAATTGGTGGAAGCCAATTCTCATGATCTTTACGAAAATGACATATTTTCTTGGGATCATTTGGCACATGCAATCCAAAAAACAATTTGTTACTTACTCATTAGCATTCAAGCTAGCTGTGGCTCTGATGATCATGTAGCAGAGTGTGAGGGCACTGAGGAGGCCAAAACTGGCAATAATAAACCATTCTTCTGTTGACAAAGGAAAGGGAGGAAATCACTCTGGGGAGAAGACTTAAGTCAAATCGATGTCAACATTTCCCTCAAATGCAACGAAGCAGACGTCAACGAAGGTGTAAGCCAAGACTGGCACAAGGAAGTGAAGCAGGAGGAGGTTTGCCAGAGCTACTAAGTGGAGAAGGTTAGTGGAAGTAGTGGTGAAAGCTGCAAGGGAGAAAGGAAAGCACGGCCCAAACATTTCTTCCAGTTAAGGTCCTGAGGTCTGTGAGAGGTGTGGCCACCAAAAGCGTGCAGCAAAAAGATGTCTATAAAATGGCACATGGACACAGGTTTTTAAACTTGTTAATTTGAATGACAGTAAAGTGGACTCGCCATACTTATAACCTTTTCTTCTTCACCTGTCACTTCTGCATGCTTGTGCCACTCATTCCTAAAGAAAAGCTTAGAAAGATGGGGCAGCGGTCCCCAAAGGTCTCGTGGGTACTCCAAGCAGTTCGCAGGCTGGCCTCCGTGGCATTCTCATCTATATTCTTTTTGTCTATGAGTGGGTTTACTTAAGAGTCTGTTTTAAAAAGGACATCTTATTGGTGTCTCCTGCAAAGAAGAGGACTACCCTTCACAACTCCACCACTAAGAAGCAGCACTGGCTGTGAAGGCTTTATTAAGCAGAAGTAGAAAGGGAAGGTTGTTCACAAGAGACTTGGCCCATCAAAGAGATGAAAACCTCTGGTACACAGAACTCTGAAGGTTTTTTTATCTAGTCTCTTTCTAGATTTAGGAAAGCAGTTAATATTTTCCCTTGACTTTTCAAACTCTGTATCATCAAGGTAATATTTCAAAAACAGTATTTACTGAGAACCATACAAACAACCTGAGAATCAATCTGACTTCCTAAAAGGTTTTAACTATAAAATATTTCCTAAAGTATACACAAACTAGGACTGGTTTAACAAAGTTTTACACAGTAAAATTCCATATATATTCGCAATAATGCAGAGAGAAGAAATTTATACTTGGAATGCCAAATGTTTATATGTGAAAGCTGCATGTAACATGGGTGTTTCTAATCTGCCTTCCATGGATCCTACAGCTATGCAACACTGTGTGTACCCATCAATTCTAGAAAAAGGTTATTATACTTTCATTGTATTTTAAAGGTGGTGCTCTTCAAAAGGTTAAGAAGAATTGTTCTTCAGGATTCCAGGATGCTGAGTCATTCTATAAGCATTTCTCTGCCCATCTTGGTTTACATTATTAAAATGCACAGCAAGCTCTTTCTTTTTAGATAACACTGCAGCCACTGCTTCTTGGAATGCAAATTCTTCATCAACAGAGTGAATTTATAAGGTTTTCTTTAAGCCAAAATAATAAACATTCAAGAACCCATGCAAAATCCACCATTTTAACCCCATATATTTTAAATTAAAAAAAAAATACTGGCATTAAAAAAAGATTAAGAGGTGCTGGTCATCAATTTCAAGAAGCTTAATATAGCATTCTTTATCTTTTTCTTCTTAAGACTTTTTTATACATGATAAGCAGACTAACTTCAATTACATCTATGTTTCCAATTTTGAATATAGCATCCAGACATGCATGGTATTTCAGTTATAAAAATTAGTAACCAAAAAGAAGTAAACACCGTCACAATAATACTCGATGGGCCCAGAGGTATTTTGGCACTGATCCACTGCGTCAGGGTCTCGGTCACCTCTGTCCTCCCCAGTGTGCATTTAGCACAGTGCCTTGCAAACAGTGGATGCTGGCTGAATGCACTGCAGTTACTATGGCAGTACGGAGCTCTGAGCTTAAAGGAGAAGTAGCTCTGGTCTAATTTAACCAGATGAATTTCATCATGAATTTCATTTTAACATGTACACATCTGGTACAGGTGATTAATTTGACACATGCAGTAATATTTTTATCATCAAAATGTAAGATTTTGAAAGGATATTTCTATATAAAATATAATGCAGTAATTACTTAATATAGTAGTAGGTGCTCAATAAATGTTGATCAATGAAAGACCTACCAATAACTCATTAATAAACAGGCAACCTTTGTCTCCTTTATTATTACATCATTTAAAAAAATCTAGCCCATAAAACCTAAATGTCAAAACAGGAAAACATGAAATGCTGTTAAAAAAACCACCGGGAAATGGTAAGAAATTAGCCAAAATGTACCAAAGAATAGTTTTACTAATTCTATAACTTAACAAACTCTCCTTGAGTTTAAACAAATGAGAATAAAACCTGCAAAATCATTTTCTAACAATTTTTGGCTGGCTAAAAACATGTATAAATCAATTGAACAGACCACCCAAGTCTTACTTCTTAAGGGAAAAGTCTTTTTGTAATAGTTTTATCCGTTTTACTGACTCCCAGAAGTTGAGAGGAGTCCCATTAGGGTTAGGGCTTGAAGCTATATGCAAGCACAGCATATACAGAAAAAGGGAGCAACAGAGTGGTGATGAAGAAGATGGGGTGAAAGGTTGTTAGAAGAGAATAACACAAAGAATGGATTGAAAACAGCTGGCTTGTTAAAGGGTGAATGTCCACTCACACGCCTGCCAGCCCACTCACACTTTGGTAAGGCCATCAAAGCACTCATTTTTTTTTTCTTGTCAACATTTCAACAATCATGACATTCATAACTAGCCCAGAACATTTTTAAAAAGTAGATTATCTTATGGCTTTTCTCACACCTCTTGTACAATTATACCAAGATGCCGAATTTCATAAAAGTGTAAAATACAGTGAGCAGCAACCGGCTATCTCAACTGTTCTTAAAGTCGTGAGTTTTAGGTTCAAATTCTGGATGAGTGTTTTACTGTTTCCTGCAGCACAGGAGCTGGAGACACTGGGGCTCACAGTTACAGACACCCGTGGCGCTGGGGCATCCCGCCTCATCCCTGCAGGCACCACCACCACTTCAAAACAGGCTGATGAGCAGCTACTAAGACAGACCTCCGATCAACTGCTCATCAAATGGCAACTATAATCATTAGTTACATACAAATACACACGTTTCTTATTAGAAAGAAAGTTTCATGATTACAAATATCTGTTTTAACAAAACCACCCATGACTTTCTCAGTTACAGACTTAAGTCACTGGCCCCGGTGGCCGATCGCTTCAACTCTTCACCACACGTCAAATATCAGCGGCAAGCCAGTCCCACGCCCGGGCACAGGGCCCACTTACTTGTTACTGCGATGTTGATCTCTCCAGTTCGAGGAGTGAGCTCGCCATCCTGAGGAAGAGGCGAGATCCCCGAAGTGCGAAGTGGCTCGAGGCCAAGGGAGTTGTCGCTGGCGAGCTCACCTAGGGCCGATCTTCGGTTAACTGCTTGGGTTCTGGTGAGCCTTTCCATATCAAATGCTACATTATCAGTACACGGTAAATTTGGCTGCAAAATATTTCCAGGTTAAAAGTGCTTGTAAGATTAACAGATCCTTTTTCAAATTCTAAATGCTTGACATCCTGTTGAAAAGATTTTATCAGTTTTTTCCATGTGACTTCCTCTCATTTCTCCCCCTCCACACATTTACAAAAGAAACAGGTGATTTATTCCCCAAAATGATACAAAGGAAAACCAAAACCCACTGTAGAGCTGAGAAAATTGGATACTTCATCTTTATAAAGGACAACTCTTTGTGAACATGGCTCACAGGCAAAGAGATTCATTATTATTATTATTATAAAGTTGACAGTGCAGTGTATCACTTTGGTGCATGTGTTAACACAGATAACATACAATATCCTTTTCACTCTATTAACTGTTCTTGAACACCTCATCTATTTGCTAGTCAGGTTTTAAATATATTTCACCTTTAAAACATAAAGAAAGCATACAACCAAGAGTAGATCAACATTGAAAAGTCTTCTGACTCTAAAAAAACCTGTTTCAAAATTTAAGCGTCTAATGCTAAGGGGGAGAAGGCAATGGCACCCCACTCCAGTACTCTTGCCTGGAAAACCCCATGGACGGAGGAGCCTGGTGGGCTGCAGTCCATGGGGACGCTAGGAGTCAGACACGACTGAGCGACTTCACTTTCACTTTTCACTTTCATGCATTGGAGAAGGAAATGGCAACCCACTCCAGTGTTCTTGCCTGGAGAATCCCAGGGACGGGGGAGGCTGGTGGGCTTCCGTCTATGGGGTCGCACAGAGTTGGACATGACTAGAGCGACTTAGCAGCAGCAGCAGCAGCAATGCTAAGGGAGAGGAACAGAGTGCTGTGGGGATAAAGGCTACTATCATCCACTAGGTAGTGGATACAGAAGGCCAGGGACACTGCCAGACAGTCTCAAGGACGGCCCTCACCAGAAGGGATTATCTAGGCCAGTGACAAGTTAAGAGGTGAAGAAACTACAAATCACTGACATGATCTTTGAAGATGGGAAGATAAATGAGGCACTACTACCTAACTGGATTGCTTCTAAAATGTCATTTGATAGCATATTTTAAATAAGATTATTCAGATCTGCAAAGCTAAAATGAGGAATTCATCTGTTGGGTCAACATAAAACTTTCTTCTCTATATGGAGATTATTCAATCACTCTTGAAAGAACTCCAAGGTCCTCAGGCAGTCAACGCTGGCTCACCTGGCTATGGCTGAAGTGCTCTATGTGGCTGGCACCCAACTGAAGCCCCTACCCAGCTGTCAGAGACCAGCTCAGGGCTGGCACTGCCTACCCTCACTGACTGCAATCACCAACATCTAGGAGAGCAGAGCCAAATTCCAGAGGAAGAGACATAAGTAATGACATGGTTTTATACTATGTACCAAGTGGACCTTAGAAAGCATCATTATGAACAAAGCTAGTGGAGGTGATGGAATTCCAGTTGAGCTATTTCAAATCCTGAAAGATGATGCTGAGAAAGTGCTGCACTCAATAAGCCAGCAAATTTGGAAAACTCAGCAGTGGCTACAGGACTTGAAAAGGTCAGTCTGCTTTCCAATCCCAAAGAAAGGCAACGCCAAAGAATGCTCAAACTACTGCACAATTGCACTCATCTCACATGCCAGTAAAGTAATGCTCAAAATTTTCCAAAACAGTCTTCAGCAATATGTGAACCGTGAACTTCCTGATGTTCAAGCTGGTTTTAGAAAAGGCAGAGGAACCAGAGATCAAGTTGCCAACATCCGCTGGATCATGGAAAAAGCAAGAGAGTTCCAGAAAAACATTTATTTCTGCTTTATTGACTATGCCAAAGCCTTTGACTGTGTGGATCACAATAAACTGCGGAAAATTCTGAAAGAGATGGGAATACCAGATCACCTGACCTGCCTCCTGAGAAATCTGTATGCAGGCCAGGAAGCAACAGTTAGAACTGGACATGGAACAACAGACTGGTTCCAAATAGGAAAAGGAATATGTCAAGGCTGTATATTGTCACCCTGCTTATTTAACTTATATGTAGAGTACATCACGAGAAACGCTGGACTGGAAGAAACACAAGCTGGAATCAAGATTGCTGGGAGAAATATCAATAACCTCAGATATGCAGATGACACCACCCTTATGGCAGAAAGTGAAGAGGAACTAAAAGCCTCTTGATGAAAGTGAAAGAGGAGAGTGAAAAAGTTGGCTTAAAGCTCAACATTCAGAAAAGAAAGATCATGGCATCCGGTCCCATTACTTCATGGGAAATAGATGGGGAAACAGTGGAAAGTGTCAGACTTTATTTTGGGGGTCTCTAAAATCACTGCAGATGGTGACTGCAGCCATGAAATTAAAAGACGCTTACTCCTTGGAAGAAAAGTTATGACCAACCTAGATAGTATATTCAAAAGCAGAGACATTACTTTGCCAACAAAGGTCCTTCCAGTCAAGGCTATGGTTTTTCCTGTGGTCATGTATGGATGTGAGAGTTGGACTGTGAAGAAGGCTGAGCGCTGAAGAATTGATGCTTTTGAACTGTGGTGTTGGAGAAGACTCTTGAGAGTCCCTTGGACTGCAAGGAGATCCAACCAGTCCATTCTGGAAGGAGATCAGCCCTGGGATTTCTTTGGAAGGAATGATGTTAAAGCTGAAACTCAAGTACTTTGGCCACCTCAACCGAAGAGTTGACTCATTGGAAAAGACTCTGATGCTTGGAGGGATTGGGAGCAGGAGGAGAAGGGGACGACCGAGGATGAGATGGCTGGATGGTATCATGGACTCAATGGACGTGAGTCTGAGTGAACTCTGGGAGTTGGTGATGGAAAGAGGGGCCTGGTGTGCTGCGATTCATGGGGTCGCAAAGAGTCAGACACAACTGTGCAACCAAACTGAATGCGGAAAAAATTACTACTGGACTACAGTTAAAAATCCACATTCTACTCCTTAAAAAAAAAAAAATTGGAATATAAGAAAATCACATCCTTCTTTCTACCTTAGTTCTTCATCACACACCTGCCACCCAACAGAAGCATGCTTTAAAGTAGACTGGCACAGTTCTTCAGCTGCTCTTCCATGAGTTCTCTGATGAGGGCTGGACTTTGATGTGGGAAAAATGTAGTATTGGACCAGCAAGACTATCTGGCAGAGAAAGCCTATGTTATGTTATGCTTAGAGGTAAAACGACACAGAAGTATTAACAGAATAGGAAACATACCACAATGCCCAGGGCCTTCAAAATATTAAGTTTGCACATAGGACAGGTACAATGTTCACTAAGCCAGGGATCCACGCAGGATTTGTGGAAAACATGCCTATAAAAAAAAAACAAAACAACGGAGAATTATATCACAAATTATATCCTGAAAAATTCTTAGGCCAAAATGTAAAGAAATGAAATTTTTAGTTAGGCTGTTTGGTCCCAAGAGACAAATACTGGGGATGTACTAAAATAGAGCTGGCAGAAAATCTCCTAAACCCAATCTTATATGCTAATAGCACTGTATAATGAGAACTGATAAGTAGTATTTGGCTGTTTGGTTTTATTCCACCAAATTGCAAATAAAGATTTGAGGAAAAGTAGGAAATTTACTAAGAATGAAGATAATTATATCTTATAAATCAGTTGTTTTCAATATCTAAAGCAGAAAAAATAGAATTTCAAAAAATACTAACCAGGAGTTAAATATTAACCAGAAGTTTAAATTCTATATAATTAGTTTCATGGACTTCTGTTTAAATGTTGTTTAAAACATTATTTAAAGAGTTCTTGTAAAACAGATAGACAGGGAGCCCGGCCTGGCACTCTGTGAGTACCTAGATGGGTGGGGAGGGAGGGGAGGGATGCTCAAGAGGGGGTGATGTATGTCTGATTATGGCTGATTTATGCTGAAGAATTGATGCTTTTGAACTGTGGTGTTGGAGAAGACTCTTGAGAATCCCTTGGACTGCAAGGAGATCCAACTAGTCCATTCTGAAGGAGATCAACCCTGGGATTTCTTTGGAAGGAATGATGCTGAAGCTGAAACTTCAGTACTTTGGCCACCTCAAGCGAAGAGTTGACTCATTGGAAAAGACTGATGCTGGGAGGGATTGGGGGGCAGGAGAAGGGGACGACAGAGGATGAGATGGCTGGATGGCATCACGGACTCGATGGACCTGAGTCTGAGTGAACTCCAAGAGATGGTAATGAACAGGGAGGCCTGGTGTGCTGCGATTCATGGGATCACAAAGAGTCGGACACGACTGAGCCGACTGAACTGAACTGAACTGATGTTGTATAGCAGAAACCAACACAACACTGTAAAAGCAATTTTCCTCCAATTAAAAAAAAATTAACCAAAGGTAAAAGCAAAAAAATAAGTAAATATAAAAAAAAAGACTGCTAAGCAACCCAAGTTAAATGCTTGTAAAGTTACAGGGTAGTTGGGACTATTTTTAGGGATGAGCTGTACTTAGGAATCAGATAACATTTAACCAGCAGTTTTTAGCTGAAATGTTGTAGGGAGAGAGGATGGGTGATTTTTATTCCAGAGAGTGGACTGTCACATCCTTGTGACTGGAAATAAGTGATGGAGGGTTCTGCATTCTTGAAGAAGGTGCCTGTGCCCTATGGAAAGGAGAAAAGACAGTGAGGGAGCTGTTGAAATCATTTCTCAAGCTCCTGTACCTCCCTGTGGTAGCTCTGAGAACCTGAAATGAGGCCACAAGGAAGCCCCAGAGTCTGGGTCAATGGGGCAGGGGGAGGGGCAGGGGCAGAGACAGGGGCCAGGACAGGCGTTCCAGGCACCATTATCTAATCACAGTCTCAGGATAAGACAAAAGAAATTTTGAGGAAGATACCAAATTGAACCATCATATGCTTTTTAAATGTTGTTAATTTGTAATTTATATATTAGCTTATAAGTAGTTATGTATACCTTTTCAAAATATATATATCTGTTTTAAAACTCAGCTTTGATTTTAAAAAGTACGAGATTTAGAAAACTTACTGTTTTAATTGGGATTTGGAAGAAACATTCACACTTACAGTTTCAACCCAAATAACCGATCATCCCTCGGTAGCCTTGTGCCCACTTTTTGGGGGAAGAATCAAGATGTGCGTGCGTGCTCAGTCATGTCTGACTCTGCCCACATCTCCTGCATGACAGGTGGATTCTCTACCCACCTGAGAAGCCCGAGAATGAAGATATTGGCAACTAAATGGTGGTGCTAGCAGTAAAGGACCCGCCTGCCAGTGTGGGAGACATAAGAGACGAGAGTTTCATCCCTGGGTTGCGAATGTCCCCTGGGGGAGGGCTTGGCAACCCACTCCAGTACTCTTGCCTGAAGAATCCCATGGACAGAGGAGCCTGGTGGGCTACAGTCCATGGGGTCGCAGTCAGACATGACTGAAGTGATTTAGTACACACAGTCTGAAACTTAGATAACACAATGAATCAGAACCTCATCATCCCTGAAGGTTTTCACTTAAGGGGTGAAAGTCATCAAACCATAGGCAAGACCTAAACTCGTTTGGTATACATAACACATTGTCACGTCTGTTTGCTGTTCCTTGCATCTAGAGTGTACTCTGAAAGGGAGATAAAGTCTTGCCCCAGAATTCCAGAGGGTATTCTCAGAGGTGGAGATTATTCCCCAGCAGCTGTGAATGGTATTGGCTGTGGCCTAAGAAAGATAAGAACAAGGCCTCCAGTCTTTTTTTCAGATACAGACCCCTTTAGGTCTCACATGAATGACAGCTCCTCCTCACTGCAAGGGTGCATCAGCCTTTATTTGGCAATGTTTCTGGGAGGTCTACGAACCAGTGAGGATTTTGTCAGCGTTGGCAGAGATGAGGGGCTGGGAGGGTGCTCTCAGCCAGTTCGATGCAGTGTGGACAGTGGGCTTGGGCCATTGGCAGGTGACAGAGAGAAGGTTGTGTGGCCTCTGGTGCAGCCGCTGTGGCGCTGGGGAGCTGACCTGAACCAGCTGTCTGTGGAAATCCTGGTTTAAGCCAGCACTGCTGGTTTTTACCTTCCCTTCTTACCAGTGTTTCTGCTTTCCTCTTTTCTTATTACCTAGCTTTTCTTTTCTATTACCGGTTATTTGGAATGAACAAAATGGTTTAATCCCATAGTTTTTAAAGCTGTGCAAGTTGAGTGTTCTCTGTCCCTTTAACCTTAGTTAAATGGATTTCTCTTATGTCAGGGTCCTTAAGTGTTCCCTTGTAGGTTTGCTGATCTCAAAGAAAGTGTCTGGTTCCCTGTGGAGCACTGTAATGAAGGGAAACAAAGACCAACTGTTCTCTAGGGACAAGCTGGGAAAGAAAGCCTCTCTTCCTTAGCTAACTCAAAATTAGAAAGTTTTTGTTTTTTTTCTCCATAAAAGCCTTTTTCCTTTAGGCTATCTGCCCACCCTATGGCTTTCCCACCCTCAGTCCCCACCCCAGCCAGCAAGCTGCCCCTTCCTCCCTCCCTCCCAAACTTCTTCCTCCAGCCATGCTCTTTCCAGGATTTCAACAGTCTAGCTCCTGCACCTGGCCCAGAAAACATCAGTCTAATTCCCACAGCACACCCCTCTCTTCACCTGCGGGCCCTTCTGACACCAGCCCATCACTCTCCCTCGGGCCACTGACAGCTCTGCGGTGAAGGGCTGCCCTGTATTTGCCGATCTCTTCTTCGTCACCTGTTTTCTTAACCTCTTGCTTCTGTCTCCTTGCGTCTGCTGTTTACCAAACTCCACATGGCCTTCCCCTCCTCCTGGGCAAAGTTCTGCTCCTATGACAGCCTGAGCCATGACAAACAGCACTTTCTGACTACCAGCTGTCTCATCTGAACACTGCAGGGGAGAAGCACAGTGGGGAAGGCTGCCTGCCATCTAACTCGTGAGGCTGTTTGGAGCAATAAGTGAAAAACTTAGAAAAGGCACCATGGATATGCAAATAAAAGGTCTTATTAAACATACAACCAGGCAAAGTAGTGCCAGTATTTCACACAACTCCTGCTACACGGTCAGAACACTTCAGTTTGCCTCAGGTCTCTGCACGCCCGCGCCAGAGTGACCTCTTACAGGCTTGGAGATGTATGAAAGGCATCCACAGACACCTCAGAGGGGCACGTGGGGCCAGTCAGATCCGGAAAGAACCCCCTTCCCACTGTTCTAAAAAGACCCGAATAATAAAAACGCACATAAACACAGAAAAGGGCCCAACACACTTAGGGCTGAGTGGTGTATACGGACGGAAAGCGGGTGATGCATTGAGGAACAGTGAAACGTGTAAAGGACAAGTGTATCAGAGCTTCAGAAAAGTCCTTTATTCCTATTAGAGATACTTTGGGATACAGAAATACTTTGGGATATGTGGAAGTATAGAACAGAAAAGGGAACAAAACTAGTAACATTAAAACACAATGCCTTCCCCCTCTCCTACTTCCCAACACACTGTAAGCTAGAGTGATCAGAACAATGGCTGGGGGTGGGGTGAGGCGTCTACATTGAAGGCGAGTTGTTTTCACAGCTCTGCAGCCTCTTGGTGTCGTGCAAGAACCTGGCAAATATAAAAGGATCCAGGATTACTCAAGGTCAGAGACAAGAACTCCTCTTTTCCCGAACTAGGACTGGCAGGAGACACTGTTAAATAGGCTTTCCCTCTGAGGAGGGGGCATCACAACAGTGCTTCTGCCAGCCGCCAGGTGACTGACCCACGTTAGCTTCCGAGGTGGCATCTTAGACATACAATGAGCCGAGCTGCAGCACTCTACTTCTGAAAAGTGTTTTTAACCACTGAAAATTTTGTGGCTGACCTTTAAATAGAAGAGGTACAAAACAGGGTGTCAGTATTCCAGTTTCTAAGACGTGTTGGCTAACATCCAGAGGATGGCTGACTGATTAGCTGACACGAGGAGGAGGTCCCAGTGCGGTGCTGACTGCCATCTGTCCTCAGGAAATCAACGTCACAAAGGTAAAGGCCACGCAGCAAGAAGCCAGCAATCCACGAGAGGTTTGCTCTCCTTAGAAAGCTTTAGTTCAGTCTTGGGGTAGGTATGTTAAAAGGAAGGACAAACAGACATAAAGGCACCTGTACTTTCTTCCTGCCTTACTCGGGAAGAAGAGACAGTAAGTGCAGATGATTTTCAGAATCTGGCTGTAAAGAGAAGCTGTAGGGTGGCACAGCTTCGGAGTTGGGTTTGAAAGAGAGTTATACAAGCTGGAGAGGAAATGCTTGAGCGTGATGAAATGCTGGTGGGCAGAGACAGAAAGAACAAGAACTGGAGGGAGCAGAGTCAATAGAGCCAGGTCTCAAGGATGGGAAGGTGTTGGCACACAGAGGCCGAGGTTGAAAAAGCACATGAGAACCAAGGAGGCGGTCCTCTGTCCAGACGGGAGGCAAGGTTGCAAGGGTGGGTGTGGAGGCAGGTACGCGTGAAGGCTTAGGATCAGTAAGCCAGGAGAATTTCAACTAACAGCCATTGGTTTCTGTGAAGATAATGGTGAAGCTATCTGATGAGAGTGAGGAATAAAGGGATGAGTGAAGATGTTTAAGGAGAATAGATACCCCTGGATGTGCTGCTTGAGGAGAAGGGAGAAATGACCAGGGAAAAAGAGGGGCTCTGGGCAGTGTTCCAGGCCCAGCTAGCCTTCTAGGTACCAGAGCTGTCCGGCAACCAGAGCTAAAGGAAGACACAGTCGAGTCACACATCAGACCAGTTTTAATGGCCCACAGACGACAGAGGGGAGGCAGAGTATCTGAGGGAGAGGGAACAGAGCAAGCAGTGCACAAGAGCTGTTAATTCAAAGGAGCTTGAGAGGGATCCATGGGAAACATGCTTGCAGAAGACGTGGAGTAAAGATAAGCATTTGTGTGGAGCCATTCTCTAGGTTGGAGAAGGCAATGGTGCCCCACTCCAGTACTCTTGCCTGGAAAACCCCATGGACGGAGGAGCCTGGTGGGCTGCAGTCCATGGGGTCGCTAGGAGTAGGACACGACTGAGCGGCTTCGCTTTCACTTTCATGCATTGGAGAAGGAAATGGCAACCCACTCCAGTGTTCTTGCCTGGAGAATCCCAGGCATGGGGAAGCCTGGTGGGCTGCCGTCTATGGGGTCGCACAGAGTTGGACACGACTGAAGTGATTTAGCAGCAGCAGCAACACTGTCTAGGTTAGGCGTGCTCAACTGGAGGCATATGTGGTTGTCAATGGCCGTGTGTGAGGGGTGTTACTGGCACCTACTAAGTGGAGCCAAAGATACTGCTGAGTAACTCGCAATGCAGGGGGAGCCCCTCCAGCCTGCCCAACAAAGAAATGTCTGGTCCTGAATGTCTACACTGCCCAGGTGGAAAGACCTTGCTCTAGGTAAAAAACTGTCAACTTGGGTCATACAAAAGGTTGACTGATCGCAAAGTTAGGTTTTACTACACCTCAGAATCATCCTGTTGTCACCATTTCAGTTAGATGAAATGTTTTGCTGAGCAGGCTGTGCAACACAGAGAAAGCGACAACTAGCTTCAAAGTAAAAGGGGAAGTGTCATCTAGACAAGGATCTAGGAATAAAAGACAACCCTGTGAGCAGTGTCTTAATCACAGGTGCCAAAAAACGCTAAGTTTGTCAAATTCTAATACTCGAAAGCAGACAACAAATACGAAAGCTGAGATCCCCTCCTTTGGTGGTAGGTCAAATTCTAAGAAATTTCTAAGACCAAGCACAGCTCCACATTTCAATAGATGGCGTGGCCTTGCAGCAGAGTCACCCCTGGTACTTAACAAAAACAAACAAGCCTGGGGGCTCCCCCTCAGTATATATTTCTGAAAGCTCCCCATTGATTCTTGACCTTTGGAAGGAAAAAAAGAGAACTAGGAATGAAACTCTAGAAAAGCCAGTTTTTGAAGGACAGAAAGAATACGGACCAAATTTCCCAGCACAATCTAGTTTCAGCTGAGGCTCCTCTGAGGAAAACACTGTCACCTTACTAATTACCATTAACAGCTCTGGAAGCCTTCATTCTTAGGTCCCAGACAGTCCTAGGGGCCCCTGGACTGAGACAGGAAGACAAAGAATCTGCAGACTTGACCTCTTCCTGGCTATTCCAGTTTCAAAAGATATCTGTGCAGGTAAAAACAGTTTTTAAAACCAAGTAAGAGCTGATTATGCTTTATAAAGTATCCCACTACTGTTTCCCCTGATTTGAATGTGGAGGGGCAGTGGTTAGGGGTGCTGACACCCACTGAAGTTGAAAATCTACATATAACCTTACAGTCAGCCCTCTGTATTCGTGGGCTTCCCCGCTGGCTCAGATGGTAAAGAATATGTCTGCAATGCGGGAAATTCGATCCCTGGGTTGGGAAGATCCCTGGACAAGGGAATGGCTGCCCACTCCTGCGAAATCCCACCAAGAGAGGAGCCTGGCGGGCTACAGCCCAAGGGGGCTGCAGAGTCGTACACGACTAAGTGACTAGCACTTCCACTTTCTTTCTTTCTGTATTCATGGTTCTGCACATTCAACCATCAGCTGATCACCTATTACTACAGTATTTACTACGGAAATTAGTCAACTGGTGCAATCCAAACCTGCATTGTACAGGGGTCAACTGTGTTTGTGTATTTCCTTTAGCTTCATGGTTTTAGATCTGAAAAACTGTAATTAGATGATTTGATTTTCTACAGGACAGCTGACATTTAGTTTTATAGGGTTTCCTTAATATGTAAACTAAATGACGTGACTTCCAGAATCCTGGTTTTTCCATTTCCATATATGAAATTATTCATAAGTTATGATTTAAAGAAACCCAGATCTCTCTGGATTCCAAATGTATAGCTTTGTGAGTAAGTAAATTAACGCCAGTAGCCTCACAGAGACAACTGCTACTGATTATTTTATTCATTCACGTGTTCCATATTATCAGAAGGTAAGAGATATGTGAATGAGTTTTCAATGAGAAGAGAAGGCTTTTGATTTTAGGCTTCTCGATAGGTGACTTCGTATTTTTTCCAATCAATGCTCAGACTGTGTACCTTAATGTCTCATACTCCGGAGCTTGGCATAGCACCATGGTAGAAGTCCAAACGCTCTTTGGGGGCACCAGAGTGCAGGCAAACATCCTCCTTTTGAGGGAGGCATGTGGCCCTATGTAAAGAGTAGAAATAATGCAGAAGGCCGTTTTTATACCCATGCTGCCATTTCTGAGTCGCGTGGCCCTGACCCCGGAAGGTCCACTACTGGCTTCCCCACACCTCCCTGGACAGCAAGGAGAGCGCAGATGCAAACTGCACAGAGCAGAGTGCCTGACCTGGGGCTGGCTCACAGCACGTAGCAGCCCCCCCCGCTGCACGCAGCCAAGGCCAGTCAAAGGCTTAACCCAAGCCCCAGAGTTCTGGTTGTTGCTCAGCTGCCCACTCACGTCTGACTGTGACCCCATGAACTGCAGCATGCCAGGCCTCCCTGTCTCCTTCACCATCTCCTGAAGTTTTCCCAAGTTCATGTTCACTGCATCAGTGATGCCATCCAACCATTCACCGTTAGGATCAGTCTTTCCAGTGAATATTCAGGCCTTAAGGTTGACTGGTTTGATTTCCTCAAAGGAACTGTCCAAGGAACTTCCAGGAGTCTTCTCCAGCACCACACTTCGAAGGCATAAATTTTTGGCATTCTGCCTTCTTTACGGTCCAGCTTTCACAACCATACCTTTCCACTGGGAAGACCATAACCTTGACTATATGGACTCCTGTCAGCAGAGTAATATCCCTGCTTTTCAACACACTGTCTCAGTTTGTCGTTGCTTTCCTGCCAAGAAGCAACAGTCTTCTGATTTCAGTCACCATCTGCAGTGATTTTGGAGCCCAAGAAGAGGAAATCTGTCACTACTTTCATCTTTTCCTTTTCTATTTGCCATACAGTAATGGAGCCGGATGCCATAATCTTAATTTAATATTTAGTCTTAAGGTGGCTCTTTCACTTTCCTCCTTAACCGTTATCAAGAGGTTCTTTAGTTCCTCTTCACTTTCTGCCATGTGGCCTAGTGGTAAAGAAGCCACCTGCCAATGCAGAGTTCGGGTACCCAGTACCAAGTGGACACTGCTGAGGCTTTATTGGAGGGACTAGTGATGAACCCTTGATCTGAGAAGGAGAGGGTCAGTGGCTAGATCTGAAACCCACAGAAATCAAGGACATAAACAGTCTTGACCTCACTGCTTTCAGGCTGCTGACGCACCCTACCCGTTTCTCTCTTAGCTCGAGAAGGTCTGCAGTCAGTTCCCGCTGACGCCTGCAGCAGAGCTGCCAGGGCCACAAGACTCAGAAACGGCAGGGCCAGCGTGAAGATGTCCTTCTGTATTATTTCCGTTTACCACTACGTTCAGTGTGCAGCCAGGCCTCTTCCTACCAGAAAAACTGTGGGTAAGAATGGCTCTCAAGAGCAAATGGATACCCACTCCAAAAGGAGATACACAAATCACATTAGTACCATTCTATTTTGAACAAAGAAAGCCGACATACTTGCAGGGCAGAATCCGGACAACATCGTTCTGTTTATAGCTTTCTATGCAGACTGCACAATGATCGAAGTCTGGGTCTGTTTCCTGAAACGCAAAGCATGGGAACAAAAGTTACACTCTATTCCTAAAAGTACCTAAACGGAGGACATACAATCCAGCTAAAATTTCTCCCGTGGCAACTATGGTAAACAGGTGATTATAGAATGAAAGGTTATAAAAATGTAATATGTTTCCAACTGTTTAACTGTGTCAACCCAAACTGTATGCAGGCCAAACTACAGTATAACAATTATTACTAATTCTGTTTGTGAAATATCTTAGAAATATCTTAGAAATCACCTGTGGCTGATTCATGTCAATGTATGGCAAAACAAATACAGTATTGTAATAAAGAATAAAGTATTAAAAAAAAATAAATTAATTAAAAAAAAAGAAATCAGAATAATAATGTTTTTCAACATTCAAATCAGCCATCACCTTGGATCATCTTCTCCCCACTATGGCTGCGTCAGTATTCTGAGTATGTTTTCCTCATCTCACCACAGAGTTAAGCACCGGCAGGAAAGATGGTGAGCCACCACAAGACCTGCCCCAAGGATGGGAGATCTGAGACAGAGAACAGCCGTTGATTCGACTCTACACTAGGTCTTGATCAGGGTCCAGGAAGAGTCTGCCAGGTGCTTGGTCAGCAAGGGTAACTGATCTCTGCCTCCTCTGGACTGGGGAAGGGTTCCCCTGCCTGTCATTAGCAGAGCACTACCAGGAAAGGCAACACTGCTCGCTGCGTCACTGGTCCTTGGACTGAAACTCAGCAGGACAACTGTTGACAGGTCTAGGAGACACAAACTAAGAAAAAGTGTTGGCTTTAATAAGGAAAGATGGCTAGCATGGGGGACAAAGTAGGATGGATAAGGTGAATGAGCTCCAGAGAAATTCAAATTAATGTGGCAGCTGAAGGCTATCAGATCAAAAAGCATTTATATGGGTGATCACTCCTCTGGCATGAAGTGTAGTTGTTGAGATGCTGCATATATTTTCTGCAAGTATTTTTAGTTTTTTCTTTCATGTACCATGAAGTTCACTGAAAATATTTCTACCTTTTGGAGCTGTGACAAGGGAAACTAGATGTGGGGTGCCAAAGAAGTGGGAATAAAAATGAGTAAAGTCAAGAAAGTGGTAAAACTTAAGAGGATCTGTAATTATCCTTAAGAGGATCTGTAATTATCCTTCCAGAGTTCTTTGATAAAAAATTAGTTGGTTTTTAGCAGAAGACAGGTTTGGTTTTTACGCCTTCAGGGACACAATTTTTAAATTCTAGATAGCCTTGAATATACTGAATATAGGATCTCACATTAAGTTGCTATTTTGTCCACAGAAAGCAGAAGCAGGACTCTACCAAGTTTTGCGATCTGACTGAAGAACTGAGGTGAGCAATCCCAGCCACAGATAGCTTCTATCACTGCCCTGTAAGCCTCCAGGACCAACTCCAGCAAACCGTGCCCTTCTTTCAAACTGCTTAGCCAACTGTAGAGGAAGTGCCATGTTAACCACCCCCCGAATGTGGGTCTCTAGTTCTCCACGAACTGTGAAGAATCAAAACATAAAAGAGAGATGCAAAGTCTTAGAAAGCACAGGAAGAGAATGCACATTCCTGGCTCTTTACAGAAGAACTCCAAACTACGCTAGGTTTTAGCAGAAGAAAAGTGTTGAAGAGCACAGCTAGGGAAATTATAAGTAGTCCAGTGAAGCTAATGATGATAAGAACATTAAAAGTCCAGGAAAACTGGGAGGATCTCCAGATGACAGGCATATTAAGAATAAGATTTCCAAGAGAAGTTAGTTTACAATAAAGCATTAGATAGTATGCTTGAAGTAAAAGGAAAACTTAACGGAGGAGACACAAATGGTCAGTATGTATTGTCACCTACCAAATAAAAAGCAAAATACTTTACTGGTTTCACAGTGCTAAAGTGATTTCATTACTGTTACCTTATCACCCTTTTTCACTGTCCTGGTTGTCAACTTGCTGATGGCTTTCTTCGCTGCATCTCCAAGACGACGCTATGAAAACAGCAAAGAAAAACAGATGTTAAGTGCAAAATCTCTGGATTTTTCTTATTTCAGCAAACTTTATTATAATTTTTACTGAGTTGTAATAGATATACACATTATATTAATTTCAGGTATGCAACATAACGATTCAATACTTGTATATGTTTTGAAATGGTCACAGTAACTCAATATCCATCACAGACAGACCTTTTTCCTTCTTGTGATAACTTTTAAGATATACTCTAGATGATATTCTTTACTTTAAAATACATACATAAAGTCCTATTATCCTAAATTACTTTCCAAGTCATATTATATGAAAGGATTCCAAGAAAGCAATTAAAAAGTTAGAAAAACTGGCAGTTTCCCCACAGATTTAGCATTCTGATAAAAGTGTATATAGTAAAAAAAAAAAAAAAAAAAAGGCCAGGTGTCATAATCACCAATGCATTTTGTATCTAACAAACATTTCAAACATTATCATTATCTAGTTCTTATACACGTCAGAGCTACTGCCACTGTTCCAATAGCTTTCTTATTCTGCTCCACGGGTGACACACTAATTATTAGACATACAAGCTCTGTCTTTGTGAAAGGATATCTCTAAAACTCCTTAAAACTGCTTATCAATATCAGTGTGTGGGGGAAGGGATGCAGTCATGAGCTCTGCTTCTGACTGCCACTGCTATGCTTCACGATCTTAGGAAGGTACATTCACCTTTCTGAGCTTGAGTTTTTCTCACTTATTTAAGAGAGTTAAATCAGGCAAATCTCTAAGGCTTGGAAAAGAGTAGGAAGGAGTTAGATAAGGAAAGCACTGGGACAGGAAGGGGGATTCTGGACCAAGGACTAGTCCAGTAAAGACAAATAGGTAAGAGGCACAGATATGTGAGGGAAATTACAGATTGATATAACTGTAACTATGGTGAGCATATATTTTATTACTCAAATTATAATGTTCTGAGAGTGAGAGGATCCGGCGACAATAGGTGCAAACCAGGACTGCAGGCACACTGGGACAGATGGTCACCGTGCATATAACCAGATCCTAACTGTGATAGGAGGCAGATGATGGGGCTGCAGTAGTATGATAAGAGGCTAACACAAGGGAGACCTTGGATTTTATCCTGAGGATGAAACAAAAACAACAGGAAATTTTAGGAGGAACTTCAGAGTACACAAAAGAAAAAAAGGATTTAATGAACCTTTAAAGTACTCATCATTGAGTTTCGATTATCAATATTTCACTATATTTTTCACCTATTCCCCTCTCATTATTGTCCTAGAGGATTTCAAAGGCTCATCACAAGCACTGTGTGCTTTCGCCCATAAACTCATACCAAGTGAACTATGTCTAACGGGCTTTTGTTTGGTGCTACTGTCTTACCTAACAAAATCACCAATAATTAATCAACATAATCTAACACTCAAACTATTTCCTCAGGTGTCTCCAGTATGTCTTACTATAGCTGGCTTGCTTGAGTCAGGACACAGCAAAGTCTAAACATGCCATCTGGTTGCTGTGTCTCTCAAGTCTCCTTTAATCTACGAGTCCCCTCAATCACACACATGCATTCATACATATACATGCATGAGGTGAGGTGAGGTGAAGTCGCTCAGTCGTGTCCGACTCTTTGCGACACCGTGGACTGTAACCTACTAGGCTTCTCTGTCCATGGGATTCTCCAGGCAAGAATACTGGAGTGGACTGCCTTATGGAAATATAACTGACTTAAACTGCATAAAGTGTACAATTTGAAGTTTTAAGTTGACCCATGAAAGCATTACAATAATCAATACAGTCTATCATCCTTCCCAAATTTCCTTGTCTCTTCCTAATTCCTTCTTCCTGCCATCCTTTCATGTCATCCCCTATGACTTACTTTCTGCTACTAAGATTTATATTTTTGAGTTTTATATGAACGGAATGATAGTATATACTGTTTTCTGTATGCTTTCGCTCACTCAGCATAATTATCCTGAGATTAACCCATGTTGCTGCATGCATCAATAGTTCACTTCTTTCTTATGCTATGTAGTATCCTTCTGTACTACAAACTTATTTACGCTTTTCCCTGTTGATGAGGCAGTTTTGGCAGTAATAAATAAAGCTAAAAACAAACAATATACTTTACATTTCAAATAGTACACAGGTCTTTGTAAGGATCTGTGCTTCCTTTCTGCTGGGTCAAACAGCTATGAAGCAGGAAGACTGGCTAATATGGCAGGCATGTCCGACTTTTAAAAAATTAATTTATTTTCTTATTGAAGGATAATTGCTTTATAGAATTTTGTTGTTTTCTGTCAAACCTCAACATTAATCAGCCATAGGTATACATATATTCCCCTCTCTTTTGAACCTCTCTCCCTATCCCACCCTTCTAGGTTGATACAGAGCCCCTGTTTGAGTTTCCTGAGCCATATAGCAAATTCCCATTGGCTACCTATTTTACATATGGTAATGTAAGTCTCCATGTTATTCTTTCCATACACCTCACCTGCTCCTCCCCTCTCCCCATGTCTATAAGTCTGTTCTCTATGTCTGTTTCTCCATTGCTGCCCTGTAAGTAACTCTTCAGTTATAATTTTTCTAGATTCCATATACATGCATTAGAACATGATATTAATCTTTCTCTTTCTGACTTACTTCCCTCTGTATAATAGGTTCTAGGTTCATCCACCTCATTAGAACTGACTCAAAGGCGTTCCTTTTTATGGCTGAGTAATATTCCATTGGGTATATGTACCACAACTTCTTTATCCATTCATCTGTCAATGGAAATCTAGGTTGCTTCCATGTTCTAGCTATTGTAAACAGTGCTGCAATCAACAATAGGATAAATGTGTCTTTTTCAATTTTGGTTTCCTCAGGGTATATGCCTAGGAGTGGGATTGCTGGGTCATATGGTGATTTTATTCCTAGTTTTTAAAGGAATCGCCATACCGTCTTCCATAGTGGCTGTATCAATTTACATTCCCATCAACAGTGCAAGAGGGCTCCCTTTTCTCCACACCCTCACCAGCATTTATTGTTTATAGACTTTTTGATGTTGGCCATTCTGACCAGCGTGAGGTGATATCTCATTGTAGTTTTGATTTGCATTTCTCTAATAATGAGTGATGTTAAGCATCTTTTCATGTGTTTGCTAGCCATCTGTATATCTTCTTTGCAGAAATGTCTGTTTAGGTCTTTTTCCCACTTTTTCATTGGGTTGTTTGTTTTTTTGGTATTGAGTTGTGTGAGCTGCTTGTATATTTTGGAAATGAATCCTTTGTCAGCTGTTTCACTTGCTATTATTTTCTCCCATTCTGAGGGTTATCTTTTTATCTTGCTTATAGTTTCCTTTGCTGTGCAAAAGTGGTTAAGTTTAACCAGGTCCACTTGTTTACCTTTGTTTTTATTTCTGTTACTCTAGGAGGTGAGTCATAGAGGGTCCTGCTTTGAATTATGTCATCAAGTGTTCTACATTTTCCTCTAAGAGTTTATAGTTTCTGGTCTTACATTTAGGTCTTTAGTCCATTTTGAGTCTGTCTTTGTATACGGCATTAGGAACTGTTCTAATTTCATTCTTCTACATGGAGCTATCCAGTGTTCCCAGCACCATTTATTAAGGGGCTGTCTTTGCTCCATAATATATTCTTGCTTCCTTTGTCAAAGATAAGGTACCCATAGGTGCATGGGTTTATTTCTGGGCTATCTTGTTTCATTGATCTATATTTCTGTTTTTGTGCCAGTACCATACTGTCCTGATGACTGTAACTTTGTGGTATAATCTGAAGTCAGGAAGGTTGATTCCTTCAGCTTCACTTTTCTTTCTCAAGACTGCTTTGCCTATTCGGGGTCTCTTGTGTTTCCATGTAAACTGTGAAATTCTTTGTTCTAGTTCTATGGAAAATGTCATTGGTAGTTTGATAGAGATTGCACTGAATCTGTAGATGCATTTGGTAAAATACTCATTTTCTGTGGAGGAGCTGGAAGGCTTTAAGCAAATACTGAAAATGTATTTGCTCCACTCATGACGAAGGTTGGAAGCTGGAACGAGCATAACAAAGGGTTATGAGCATTCACCGAGTGCCCAAGGCTGGGAACGGATGACGAAGGGTCAATACGCCCAGCCTTGAGGCGTTCAAGGCTTCCTTCTGACCACCTGTTTCTGAGAGCAAGGACTACTGTTTCATGATAAGACTCCTTTAGAGTTTCGCCAAAGCTATGTTATGTCTTAGGCGATGGGAACTGTATTTTATACTTGAATGCTTTAATGTTTATCTGGAATGGCTACGTGCAAGTCTGCCTTATGCTCTATTCCCTGAGAATTATAAAACTGCACAGTTAGATAATAAACTTTGTCAGTCCACTAGAGGCTGTCCCTGAGTGTCCTTTTCAGAGTGCGGTTCTCCGAGCCTTACAATGTTCACAATATTGATTCTTTCTACAGCAACATGGAATATCTGTCCATCTGTTTCTGTCATCTTTGATTTCTTTCATTAGTGTCTTAAAATTTTATGTTTACAGTTCTTTTTGTCTCCTTAGGTAAGTTTATTCCTAGATATTTAATTCTTTTGTTGCAATGGTGAATGGGATTGATTCCTTAATTTCTCTGATTTTTCACTGTTAGTATATAGAAATGCAAGGGATTTCTACATATTGATTCTGTACCCTGCAACATTGCTAAATTCACTGATTAGCTCCAGTAACTTTTTGATACTCTTTAGGGTTTTCTATGAATATTCATGTCATATTCAAACAGTGAGAGCTTGACTACTTCTTTTCTGATTTGGATTCCTTTTATTTATTTTTCTTCTCTGATTGCTGTAGCTAGGACTTCCAGAACTATGCTGAATAATAGTGGTGAAAGTGGACACCCTTGTCTTGTTCCTGATCTTAGGGGGAATGCTTTCAGTTTTTCACCATTGAGAATAATGTTTGCTGTAGGCTTATCATATATGGCCTTCGCTATGTTGAGGTAGATTTTAGGTTCCCATTTTTTTTGATGAGTTTTAAACAATAGAATGGGAAAGACCAGAGATCTCTTCAAGGAAATTAGAGGTACCAAGAGAACATTTCATGCAAAGATGAGCACAATAAAGGACAGAAATGGTATGGACCTAAGAGAAGCAGAAGATATTAAGAAGAGGTGGCGAGAATACACAGAAGAACTATAAAAAAAAGATCTTCAAGACCCAGATAATCATGATGGGATGATCACTCACCTAGGGCCAGAAATCTTAGAATAAGTCAAGCAGGCCTTAGGAAGTATCACTACAAACAAAGCTAGTGGAGGTGATGGAATTCCAGTTGAGCTATTTCAAATCCTGAAAGATGATGCTGTGAAAGTGCTGCACTCAATATGCCAGCAAATTTGGAAAACTCAGCAGTGGCCACAGGACTGGAAAAGGTCAGTTTTCATTCCAATCCCAAAGAAAGGCAATGCCAAAGAATGCTCAAACTACTGCACAATTGCACTCATCTCACATGCTAGTAAAGTAATGCTCAAAATTCTCCAAGCCAGGCTTCAGCAATATGTGAACCGTTAACTTTCAGATATTCAAGCTGGATTCAGAGAAGGTAGAGGAACCAGAGGTCAAATTGCCAACATCCGTTGGATCATCGAAATAGCAAGAGAGTTTCAGAAAAACATCTATTTCTGCTTTATTGACTATGCCAAAGCCTTTGACTGTGTGGATCACAATAAACTGTGGAAAATTCTGAAAGAGATGGGAATACCAGACCATCTGACCTGCCTCCTGAGAAATCTGTATGCAGGTCAGGAAGCAACAGTTATAACTGGACATGGAACAACAACTGGTTGCAAACAGGGAAAGGAGTACATCAAGGCTGTATATTGTCACCCTGCCTATTTAACTTATATGCAGAGAACATCATGAGAAATGCTGGACTAGATGAAGCACAAGCTGGAATCCAGATTGCCAGGAGAAACACCAATAACCTCAGATATGCAGATAACTCCACTCTAACAGCAGAAAGCAAAGAAGAACTAAAGAGTCTCTTGATGAAAGTGAAAGAGGAGAGTAAAAAAGTTGGCTTAAAACTCAACATTCAGAAAACTAAGATCATGGCATCTGGTCCCATCACTTCATGGGAAATAGATGGGGAAACAGTGGAAACAGTGCCTGACTTTATTTTTTGGGGCTCCAATCACTGCAGATGGTGACTGCAGACATGAAATTAAAAGACTCTTGCTCCTTGGAAGAAAAGTTATGACCAACCTAGACAGCATATTAAAAAGCAGAGACATTACTTTGCCAACAAAGGTCTATCTAGTCAAAGCCATTTTTCCAGTAGTTATGTATGGATGTGAGAGCTGGACCATAAAGAAAGCTGAGCACTGAAGAACTGAAGCTTTTGAACTGTGGTATTGGAGAAGACTCTTGAGAGTCCCTTGGACTACAAGGAGATCCAACCAGTCCATCCTAAAGGAAATCAGTCCTGAATATTCATTGGAAGGACTGATGCTGAAGCTGAAACTCCAATACTTTGGCCACCTGATGAGAAGAACTGATTCATTTGAAAAGACCTTGATGCTAGAAAAGACTGAAGGCGAGAGAAGGGGACGACAGAAGATGAGATGGTTGGATGGCATCACCGACTCTATGGACATGAGTTTGAGTAAACTCCAGGTGATGGATAGGGAAGCCTGGCGTGCCACAGTCCATGGGGTCCTAAAGAATACGACACGACTCAGCGACTGACTGAACTGAATCATAAATGGGTGTTGAACTTTGTCAAAGGCTTTTTCTTTATCTATTGAGATTATCATATGGTTTTTATCTTTCAGTTTAATACGGTATCACATTGATTAATTTGCATATATTGAAGAATCCTTGCATCCCTGGAATAAACCCAACTTGATCATGGTGTCTTAGCTTTTTGATTTGCTGCTGAATTCTGTTTGCTAATATTCTGTTGAGCATTTTCGCATCTATGGTCATCAGTGACATTGGCCTGTAGCCTTCTTTTTTGCGTTGTCTTTGACTGGTGTTGGTAACAGGGTGATGGTGGCCTTGTAGAATGAGTATGGAAGTGTTCTTTCCTCTGCACTTTTTCGGAAGAGTCTTAGACAGAGAGGCCTTAGCTCTTCTCTAATTGTGGGACAGAATTCTCTCCTGTGAAGCCATCTGATATTTTGGGAGATTTTTGATCACAGCTTCAATTTCAGTGCTTGTAACTGAGTCGTTCATAATTTCTATTTCTTTGTGGTTCAGTCTTGGAAGATAGAACTTTTCTAAGAATCTGTCCATTTCTTCCAGGTTATCCATTTTACTGCCATATAGTTGTTCATAATGGTCTCTTATAATCCTCTGTATTTTTGCATTGCCTGTTGTAACCTCGTTTTCATTTCTAATTTTGTTGATTTGATTCTTCTCTATTTTTTTCTTAATGATCCTGGCTAAAGGTTTGTCAATTTTGTTTATCTGCTCAAAGAACCAGCTTTTAGCTTTATTAATCTTTACTATTGTTTCTTTCATTTCTTTCTGCTCGAACATTTATGATTTCTTTCCTTCTACTGATTTTTTTTTTTGCTCTTTTTCCAGTTGTTTTAGGTGTAAAGTTAGGTTGTCTGTTCGATGTTTTTCTTGTGTCTTGAGGTAGGATTGTGTTGCTGTAAACTTCCCCCTTAGGACTGCTTTTGCTGCATCCATAGGTTTTGAGTTGTTGTTTTCATTGTCATTTAAGTCGAGAAATTTTGTGATTTCCCTTTTGATTTCTTTAGTAACTTGTGGGTTATTTAGAGATGTATTATTTAATCTCCATGTATTTGTGTTTCTTACAGTTTTTTTTCTTGTAATTGATACCTAGTCTCATAGCACTGTGGTCGGAGAGGATGCTTGATACGAATTCAATTTTCTTAAACTCACTGGGGTTTGATTTGTGACTCAAGATGTGGTCTATCCTGGAGAATGTTCCATGTGCACTTGAGAAAAAAGTATATTCTTCTGCATTTGGGTGAAATGTCCTGAAAATATCAATGAGATCCATCTTATCTAATATATCATTTAAGACCCGTGTTTCCTTATTAATATTCTGTTTTGATGATCTGTCCATTGGCATGAGTGGGGGTGTTAAAATCTCCTACAATTTTTGTGTTACTGTCAATTTCTCCTTTTATGTCTGTTAGTGCTTGTCTTATGTATTGAGGTGCTCCCATGTTGGCTGCATAGATATGTACAACTGCTATGTCTTCCTCTTGGATTGATCTCTTGATTATTTTGTAGTGCCCTTCCTTATCTCTTGTAATCTTTAAGGTCTATTTGTCTGTTATGAGGATTCCTACTCCAGCTTTCTTTTGCTTCCCATGTGCATGGAATATATTTTTTCATCCTCTCATTTTCAGTTTGTATGTGTTTTGAGGTCTGAAGTGGGTTTCTTGTAGACAGCATATATATGGATCTTGTTTTTGTACCTGTTCAGTCAATCTGTGTCTTTTGGTTGGGGAATTTAATCCATTTACATGTAAAGAAATTATTGATATATATGTTCCTATTGCCATTTTCTTAATTGTTTGGGGTTGATTTTGTAGATCTTTTTCCTTCTTATTTCTTGACTATGTAAGTCCCTTTAACATTTGTTGTAAAGCTGGTTTGGTAGCACTGAATTCTCTTAACTTTCACTTGTCTGAAAAGCTTTTTATTTCTCCATCAATTTTGAATGAGATCCTTGCTGGGTACAGTAATCTTGGTTGTAGATTTTCCCCTTTCAGTACTTTAAATATATCCAGCCATTCCCTTCTGGCCTGCAGAGTTTCTGCTGAAAGATCAGCCATTAGGTGTATGGGGTTTCCCTTGTACGTTACTTGTTGTTTTTCCTTTGCTGCTTTTAATACTCTTTCTTTGAGTTTGATTAGTATGTGTCTTGGTGTGTTTCTTCTTGGGCTTATCCTGTATGGACTCTTTGTGCCTCTTGGAGTTGACTATTTTCTTTTCCATGTTGGGGAAATTTTCAACTATAATCTCTTCAAAAATTTTCTCATTCCCTTTCTTTTTCTCTTCCTTTTCTAGGACCCCTGTTAATTCAAATGTTGGTGTGTTTGACATTGTCCCAGAGGTCTCTGAGACTATCCTCAGTTCTTTTCATTCTTTTTATTTTATTCTGCTCTTCAGAAGTTATTTCCACCATTCTATCTTCCAGCTCAGTGATTCTTTCTTCTGCTTCAGATATTCTACTGATTCCTTCCAGAGTATTTTAAATTTCAGTAATTGTGTTGTTTGTCTCTATATGTTTATTCTTTAAGTCTTCTAGGTCTTTGCTAATTGACTCTTGCATTTTTCCCATTTTGTTTTCAAGGTTTTTGATCATCTTTACTATCATTATTCTGAATTCTTTTTCATGTAGTTTGCCTATTTCTTCATTTATTTGGACTTCTATGTTTTTAATTTGCTTCTTCATTTGTGTAGTATTTCTCTGCCTTTTCATCATCATCATTATTATTTTAACTTACTGTGTTTGAGGTCTTTTCCCAGGCTTCAATGTTGAAGTCTTTCTTCCTGCTGGTTTCTGCCCTCCTAAGGTTGGTCCACTGATTTGTGTTGAGCCGCTATCTTTTAATAGTACATTCAGATGCTTCCAGTTACTCCAGCGATGATTAGTTGGTGGATATTCCATGGCCTCTCCATACCTACTGCTGTACTTTTGGCCTGTCCCTCACTCTATTAGTACTGAACATACATAATGAAAAAATTCAAGAAAAATATATGCAGTGGATCCTCTGTTTAATTTCCAAGTATATCAAGACTGGCCAAGGAGACTCCTAGGGTGGACACCAGAAACACCACTGAGAAGGGAAGACATCAACACTGATGCCTCCAGGTTCCTGATTACCTATTCAGCCCACTGGGGGCTCGAGCCCCTCTCTAGCACAAGGCAGGCAGTGAGCCCTGCTCACCAAGGTCTCTGGTGGTGGCAGTCCAGGGCATGAGGAACAGCAGTGAGTCTTGCTGGGCCACAGGGTGTCTCCTGGAGTCTCAGTGGCAGTTCCAGAAGTTCTGGATGTCTCAGGCTTTGGCTGCACGGAGAGCCAGTCTCACATGTCTGACTTTTAAGAGACTGCCAAAATGTTTTCCAAAGTGAGTGTACCATTTCACATTTCCATCATCAGTGTATGAAAATCCCGATTTCTCCTCCTCCTCACCAACACTTGGTGTGGCCAGTCTTTTTCATTTGATTCTAACAGGTGAGCAGTGGTATCTCACTGAGGTTATAATTTGCATTTCCGTAATGACTAATTAAGTTGAGCATCCTTTCATGTAGTCATTCGCCACCAGCATATTTTCTCTGGGGAAGTGTCTGCTAGAATCTTTGGTTAACTTTTCTGTTGTTCAATTGCTAAGTGGTGTCTGACTCTTTGTGACCCCATGGACTGCAGCATGCCAAGCTCCTCTGTCCTCCACTATCTCCTAGAGTTTTCTCAAATTCATGTCCATTGAGTCAGTGATGCTATTTAATCCTCTGCTGCCCAATTCTCCTTTTGTCTTTAGTCTTTCCCAGTATTATTGTCTTTCCCAATAACTCATCTCTTCACATCAGGTGGCCAAAGTACTGGAGTTTCAGCTTCAGAATCAGTCCTACCAATGAATATTCAGGATTGATTTCTTTCAGATTGACTCGTTGGCTCTCCTTGCTGTCCAAAGGCTCTCAAGAGTCTAACACCACAGTTCAAAAAGCATCAATTTTTTTGGCACTCTGCCTTCTTTATGGTCCAACTCTCATCTGTACATGACTACTGGAAAAACCATAGCTTTGACTATATGGACCTTTGTTGGGAAAGTGCTGTCTCTGTTTTTAATATGCTGTCTAGGTTTGTTATAGTTTTCCTTCCAAGGAGCAAGTGTCTTTTAGTTTCATGGTTGCAGTCAACATGTGCAGTGATTTTGGAGCCCAAGAAAATAAAGTCTGTCATAATCTCCACTGCTTCCCCATCTATTTGCCATGAAGTGATAGGACTGGATGCCATGATCTTAGTTTTCTGAATGTGGAGCTTTAAGCCAGCTTTTTCACTCTCCTCTTTCACCCTCATCAAGAGGCTTAGTTCTTCTTTGCTTTCTGCACATTACAACTATATCATCTGCATATCTGAGACTGTTGGTATTTTTTCTGATAATCTTGATTCCAGTTTGAGCTTCATCTAGCCCGGCATTTAGCATGATGTACTCTGCCTAGAAGTTAAATAAAAGGGTGACAATATACACCTTTGTCATACTCCTTTCCCAATTTTGTACCTGTCAGTTGTTCCATGTCCAGTTTTAACTGTTGCTTCCTGACCCACATACAGGTTTCTCAGGAGGCAGGTAAGGTGGTCTGGTACTATTTCTTTAAGAACTTTTCACAGTTTGTTGTGATCCACTGTATAATCATTTAAGAGATTTGATTTAGGTCTTACCTGAATGGCCTAGTGGTTTCCTCTACTTTCTTCAATTTAAGCCTGAATTTTGCAATAAGGAGCTCATGATCTGAGTCACATTCAGCTCCAGGTCTTGTTTTTGCTGAGTGTATACAGCTTCTCCATCTTTGACTGCAAAGAACATAATCAACCTGACTTTGATACTGACCAACTGGTGATGTCCATGTGCAGAGTCACCTCTTGGGTTGTTCGAAAAGGGTGTTTGCTATCTCCAGCATGTTCTCTTGACAAAATTCTGTTAGCCTTTGTCCTGTTTCATCTTGTACTCCAAGGTCAAACCTGCCTGTTATTCTGGATATCTCTTAACTTTCTACTTTTGCATTCCAATCCCCTATGATGAAGAGAACATCTTTTTTTGGTGTTAGTTCTGGAAGATGTTGTAGGTAAGAACCAGTCAAATTTAGCTTCTTTGGCATTAGTGGTTGGGGCATAGACTTGGATTACTGTGATACTGAATGATCTGCCTTGGAAACAAATGGAGATCATTCTGTTTTTTGAGGTTGCACCCACTTAGTGTATTTTGGACTCTTTTGTTGACTATGAGCGTTAATTACTCCATGGCTTCTAAAGTATTCTTGCCCACAGTAGTAGATACAATGGTCATCTGAATTGAATTTGCCCATTTCCATCCATTTTAGTTCATTGATTCCACTCTTGCCATCTCCTGCTTGACCACATCCAATTTACCTTGACTCATGGACCTATGCAATATTGTTTTTTACAGCACTGTACTTTCCTTTCACCACCAGACACATCCAAGCTGAGCGTCATTTCCTCTTTGGCCCAGGTGCTTCATTCTTTCTGGAGCTATTAGTAATTGTCCTCCACGCTTCTCAAGTGCTTATATTGGACATCTTTCTGCCTGGGGGGCTCATCTTCTGGTGTCTGGTCGTTTTGCTTTTTATCCTGTTCAGGGGGTCCTTGTGGCAAGAATACTGGAGTGGGTTGCCCTTTCCTCCTCCAGTGGACCACATTTTGTCAGTACTCTTCACTATGACTTATTTGTCTTGGGTGGCCCTGCATGGTATGGCTCATAGCTTTGTTGAATTACACAAGCCCCTTCGCCATGACAAGGCTGTGATCCATGAAGGGGCCCATTTGTCTGGAGTTTATTGTTTATTACTGGCTTGAGAGTATTTTACATATGCTAAAAGTTCAATGTGCTGTCCACTGCACTACAAAGCTATCTAGAGATTACTTTACATACTCTAAATAGAATTCGTTTTCCATGTATTTTCTCTAACTTTGGTGAAAGTGTTAGTCGTTCACTCGCGTCAGACTCTTTGTGACCCCATGGACTATAGCTCACCATGGCTACAGTCTGTAGCCCACCATGGCTTCTCTGTCCATGGAGTTCTCCCAAGAAAGAATTACTGGAGTGAGTTACCATTTCCTTCTCCAGGGTATCTTCCCGACCCAGGGACTGAACCCGGGTCTCTTGCATTGTAGGCAGATTCTTTATCATCTGAGCCACCAGGGAAACTTTTAATTTTGATGATATCAGTTCATCAATGTTTCATTTGTCAATTGTATTCTGGTGTCATATCTAAGCAATCTTTGCCTATCCCAATGTTACAAGAGTTTCCTCTATTTTCTTTCTAGAAGTTTATATGTAGGCCTTTAATATGAAGCTCTCTGATTCATTTTACTTTTATATGGTTCAAGGTATGGATTAAAGTTTTTTTGCTTTTTTTATATGACATATAATTGTTCTAGCCCCACCTGTCCTTCCTCCACTGAACTGCTTTTTACATTTGGCAAAAGTCAGTTGACCATATATGTGTGGGTCTATATCTGAATACTATTTTGTACCATGTATCTATTTGTCTATCAATAAGCAAATACCACAGGGTTATGATTTCTGTAGCACTGTAACAAATCTGAAGTCAACTCCAACTTTTTTCTTCTTTTCCTATATCTTTTAGTTGTTCTTGATCTTTTGCTTTCCCGTATTATTTTAGGTTCACCTTGTCAGTTTCTATTAAAAACAAAGGCCTTCTGGGATCCACACTGAGATTGCTCTGAATGTATAGATCAACTGGGAGAGAAATGACATCTTAATACTGAGTCTTCCCCCAAAACTGTATATCTCTCCATCTATTTAACTTTTATTTATTTCTCTCAGCAATATTCTACAGTTTTCACTGTATAGGCTTGCATATCTTTTGTGAGCTCTCTAAGAATTCTGTTTATGCTAATAAAATGGTATTTAAAAATTCAATTCCCATTCATTGCTTGTACAGAAAATTCATTAATGTATAATGATCTGATACCTTGCAACCTTGTTAAACCCGTCTGTTAGTTCCAGTATCTTTTTAATGAGTGCCATCAAATTTTCTTCACAGATAATAATGTCATCTGCAAATGAATAGTTTTACTTCATTTCTAATACAGGTATCTTTATTTATTTTCTCATTCCTTACTGAACTGGCTAGAACCTCCAGTATAGTGTGGAAACAGTCATCAGAGCACACATCAATCTCTTGTTCCTAATTTAAGGAAAAACCATTTATTTTTTTCTCCTGTAAATATGATCGTGCATGTGTGCTAAGTCACTTCAGTCGTGTTCAACTCTGCAACTATGGACCGTAGCCTGCCAGGCTCCTCCATCCATGGGATTCTCCAAGCAAGAATACTGGAGTGGGTTGCCATGCCCTCCTCCAGAGGATCGTACAAACCCAGGAATAGAATCTGTGTCTCTTATGTCTCCTGCACTGGCAGGTGGTTCTTTACCATTAGTGCTACCTGGGTCAGTTTTTCATAGATGTTCCTCATCAGTTTAAGGAAGTTACCTTTTACGTTTACTTTGCTAAGAGATTTAAAAAATGTCACTTAACTTTTACTGTTAAAAAAAAATTAAATAAAAATAAAAACAATGGTAATAGTGTATAAGATGATCATAAAAACATATCCATAACTTCTAAGTACTGGAAACAAGTGGTAAAGACAGCAGGATGGTTCTTTTGTAGCTTTTGACCCTCAAGGAGGCACAGGGTCCATGATGAAGAATGATGATGAAATTTGCTCAGTTGAGTCTGACTCTTTGTGACCTCATGGGGATGCAAAGAGTCAGACACGACTGAGGGACTAAGCATGCACTGAGATAATAGGTTTCCCCTTTTTTGGTCTGTAAATATGATAAATTATATTAATTTTGAATGTTAAATCAACCTGAATTCTTGGGATAAATGCCACTTACTTGGTCATGATGAATTATCCTTTTATGTATTGTTGGATATGATTTGCTAAAATTTGTTTAGAACTTTTGAATCTATGCTTCAAGAGGGATTCTGGTCTGTACTTTTCTGTTTTGTAATGATTTTAGTCTGGTTTTGCTATTAGGATGATTCTGGTTTCATAGAATGAAATGGGAAGTATACTCATCTTTTCAATTTTCTGGAGTTTGTATTGAATTATTATCATCTCTTCCTTAAATTTTTGCTAGAACTCATCAGAAACCATCTGTCCTTGGAGTTTTCTTTTTAGATACTTTTAAATGCAATTTTGTTAATAAAAATAGGGCTATTTATCAAATTATCTGGAATTTGTCCATTTCATAGAAGTTATCAAATTTACTGGCATAAACCTGTTTGTTTTAGTTGCTAAGTTGTGTCCGACTCTTTGCGACACCCTGGACCATAGCCCACCAGGCTCCTCTGTCCATGGGATTTCCCAGGTAAGAACACTGGAGTGGGTTGCCATTTCCTTCTCCATAAAACTTGTTCATAAGATTTCCTTATTGTCTCCATAATCTGTAGTGATGTCATCTCTCTCATTTTTAATACTGTTAATCTGTGCCTTCTCTTTTCTCCTGATCAGTTTGGCCAGAGGCTTGGCAATTCTAGTTCTTTGAGTAATTTTCTCTACTGTTTTTCTGTTTGGTAGTTTGCCAACTGCTGCTCTGATCTTTCTTATTACCTTTCTTCTGCCTACTTTTGGTTAAATTTGCTCTTGTTTCTCCGATTAAAGTGTAAGCTGAGAGTACTGATTTTAGACATTCTTCTCTAATACAGAAATTGCTTTAGTGGCATCTTTAAAATTTTGTAAAAAATAAATAAAGAAGCTTCAGCTTTGATTAAAAAAATAATAAAATTTTGATATACTGTATTTTCACTCAGTTCAAATGATATTCTAGTTTACCTTTTGCTTTCTTTATCTCATTTAGACTTTAGGGGGTTTTCCAGAGATTTTTGTTATTAACTTCTAATTTAACTCCAAGAGGTCAGAGAATGTATTTTGTATGGCTTGAATTCTTTCAAAATTTATTGAGACTTGTTTTACAGTGCTTCAAAAGAATCTATGTTCTGCTTTTGTTGAATGCAGTGTTTCATTAACATCAATCAGGTAAAGTTAGTTGACTTAAGTCTTTTATATATGCAATGATTTTCTACTTATTCTTTTAATTATTGAGAGAGAGGTAATAAAATCTCTGACAATAATTTCAGGTTTGTTTACTTCTCACTGCAGGTTTACACTTCATATTTTTTTTTAGCTTTGATATTGTGTTAGACACTCAGTCGTGTCCAACTCTGCGACCCCATGGACTGTAATTTGCCAGGCTCCTCTGTCCATGGAATTCTCCAGGGAAGAGTACTGGAGTGGGTGCCATTCCCTTCTCCAGGGGATGTGCATGAATGTTTAAATGTAATGTTACTAACTGAAAATAATAAATTGACCATTTATTATTAAGAAGTGACTTATCCCTAGCAATAGGTTTGCTCTGCAATCCTCTGATATTAATTAGCCACTTCAATTTTATTTTGATTTGTGTTGGTACTGTATAGCTTTCTTCATCCTTTCACCCAGGTTTCTTGTAAAGAGCATATGGTTGGGTCTTGCTTTTCTTTTTTTTTTTTTGGTCCAATCTGTTAAGGTCTGCTTTTAATTCAGTGTTTAGATTGTACACTTTAATGTGATCATTGATACAATTATGTTCGTCTATTACTTTGGTTTTTGTTTCCTATTTGTCTCATCCACTCTTTATTCCCTTTTCCTGATTTTTCTGTTTTCTTTAGGATTTTTAAAATAACTCTATCTATTTCCTTTGTTCAATTTAGCTATAACTCTTTGTAGTAGTTACTTTAGGGTTTAAGTATAGATATGTAACTAGTCTAGTTTCAGGTATATATTGCTTTATATATAGTGTAAGAGCCTTACAATAGTATTCTTTCATTTCATCCCTCTCAGCTTTTGTGCTATTGTTGTCATCCACTTATCCTATATAACTCCATAATATGTTATCATATTTAACATATAAATATCTTACAGAGTAAACAATTTTCAAATTGTGATAAAAACATGTAACATAAAATTTACCATCCTAACCATCTCTGAGTGTACTTTATTAGTGTTAAGTACATTCACGTTTTTATGCATCAAATCTCCAAAACACAGTCACCTCACAAAACTGAAACTCCGTATCCATTAAACATTCCCTCCTTCCCCCTACTCCTCCGCGGGTCCCTGGCAACCACTATTTTACTTTCTATCTTTGAATCTGATTACTCTACATATCTCATGTAAGAGGAATCATACAGTAGTTGTCTTTTTATGACTAGTTTGTTTCGCTTGCCATAATGTCCTCAAGGTTCATCCACAATGTAGCATGTGTCAGAATTTTCCTCTTTTTAAAGCTGAATAAGGCTTAATAATATTTAAAGCTGAATAATATTATATGTATACATATTTTCCTTATACATTCATCTATTGATGGACACCCAAGCTGCTTCCACTTTTGGTTATTGTGAATAATGCTGCTATTGAACATGGGTACAAAATAATCTCACTGAGATCCTGTTTTCAATTCTTTTGGTAAAACCCAAAAATGACATTGCCAGGTCACGTGGTATTTAGAAGTTTTGAGGAATTGCTATACTGTCTTAAAAGTGGCTGTACCATTTTGCAATGTATAAAGGTTCTAATTTCCCCTCATCCAAGAAATATTTAGTTTCCTGAAATATTAGCTCTAATGATTGTAACACAATATCTCAATTGTGGTTTCGATTTGCATTTCCCTAATGATTAGCATGTTGAACATCTTTTCATGTGCTTATTGGCTGTCTGTATCTTTCTATTTGAGAAATGTCTTTTTAAATTCTTTGCCCATTTAAAAAATCAGGGTTTTTTTTTTGTTGCTGATGCTGAGTTGTAGAAGTTCTTTATATATTTTGGATAGGGACTGCACAGACTTTTGATGCACAGACATTCTAAATTTTGATATATTCCAATTTATTTATAATTTTTATTACTTGTACTTTTAACATCATATCCAACAAATCACTGTCAAACTCTGTTTTATAGTTTTACTCATATGCTAAGGTCTCTGATCTATGTCAAGTTAATTTTTGTACACAGTGTAAGGTAACAGTCCAAATTCATTTTTTGTATGAGGATATCCAGTTTTCCCACATCATTTGCTGAAAAGACTGTCCGTTCCTCATTAATGGTCTTGGCACCATGTCATAAATCATTTGAACATATATGTTAGGGTTTATCTCTGGGCTTTCAATTCTACTCCACTGGTCTGTCTTTATGCCAGCTCTATACTGTTTGATTACTGTAGCTTTGTAATAAGTTCTTTATATATATGTATGTATGTATGTATTTGGCTGCATCTTAGTTGCAGCATGTGGGATCTAGTTCTCTCACCACAGACTGAACCTGGGGGCCCTGCATTGGAAGCGTGAAGTCCCTGCAACAAGTTCTTAAATTAAGAAGTTTGAGACCTTCATTTTATTCTTCTTTTTCAAGGTTGTTTTGGCTATTTGGATCTCTTGAGATTCCATATGAATTTTAAAATAGATTTTTCTGTCTCTGCAAAAAAGTAATGGGAATTTTGATAGGGAGTGCACTGACTTTGTACATCACTTTAGGTGCTATTATCATTGAACAATATTAAGTCTTCTAATCCACGAATACAGTATGACTTTCCATTTATTTGTATCTTTAATTTCTTTCAGCATTTGGTAGTTTTCAGTGTAATATAAGTCTTTTATCTTCTTGGTTAGGTTTATTCTTTTCTTTTTAGTATTTATTTTTAATTTATTTATTTGGCTGCACTGGGTCTTAGCTGTGGCATGTCGGATCTAGTTCCCCTGCCAGGGATCAAACCCAGGCCCCCTGCACTGAAAGCTCAGAGTCTTAGCCACTGGACCACCAGGAAGTCCTGGTTCAGTTTATTCTTGAGTATTTTACTCTCTCATTTCACTGCTATTGTAAATGGAATTGTTTCCTTAATTTCCTTTTTGGATTGTTCAGTGTTAGTATATAGGACATAATTTGAAGGCAGACCTGAGATAACAGATAGATTAACTGTGGAATATTGGAGAAAGAAATGGGTCAAAGATGATCCTGAGGAACTTTGAGAATATAATCACCATTGAATGACATAAAGAAGATACAGGAAAAGAAGATTTGGAAGGAGACATCAAGAGTTCAGTATTGGGTGTATGAAGTCTGAGGTCAAGTATCATGAGACGTGACTACTAGAGATGGGAAGCACAGGTCACGGTGTCCTCGACAATAATCGTCAGTGGATGAATAGGAAGAAAAGCCTAATGGAGCGGCCTTCAACTGGGACAAGGTGGTGATGCTACGGCAGCTTTTTAAATCTTACCAAATTTCCTCATAAAATGGAGAGAAAGAATATAAGTAAAAGCCTGCAAACATCTTTGGCAAAGCCAGGTAGAAGAATATCTCATAAACTCCAGACTACAAGTAGGTGGGGTCAGATTACCAACTGCAACATTATTCTATGGATACACAATCAGCAGTTGTGTTAAGGGAGTGGAGGAAGACGTTCTGACGGTCCTAACAGCTTTATCCATCCACTACAAAACTCCTATCAGTCTTTCACCTGATTTTTAGCACTCAGACATGATCAGTATAATCTACCATTTCACTGAGGGTTATGAAATGGTGATTCTCTTAATTTGTAATTCATTTATTAGTTGGAGTTCTTCCATAAAGAAGTTTCCCTTGTCACCTAGCTGGTTACTATGCAATACAATTTGTACAGAAAAAAATTTTTTTTAAAGTCAGTTTTTAAAATTGATTTCCAGAATAACTACCTTCTATTTGGTTCTAACTACTTTCAATTACAATCAACTGCAATATTTATTCCCTGAATGCTCAGTCTTGTCTTTGATGAATATGGTCTTATCTATGACCAAATTGATACCCAGGTCCTTGTGGTATTGCCATAATAGAATTCAGTAGCTTCCTTGCTATCTTAAACAATACTCATCTTATACACTTGCTGTCCTAAACCTAAAGTATACCTTTTCTCTAAGGATCCCTAAGCTTTTCTGACTGGGAAATGATATTTGAAAATAATCCTAAGCAGTCTGAGGGTGGAATGGGCTGGGAACAGAGATTCATTATTCTCAGTTCAGTTCAGTCACTCAATCGTGTCTGGCTCTGTGACCCCATAAACTGCAGCATGACAGGCCTCTCTGTCCATCAACAACTCACGGAGCCTACCCAAACTCATGTCCACTGAGTCGGTGATTCCACCCAACCATCTCATCCTCTGTCATCCCCTTCTCCTCCTGCCCTCAATCTTCCCAACATCAGGGTCTTTTCCAGTGAGTCAGCTCTTCACATCAGGTGGCCAAAGCACTGGGGTTTCAACTTCAACATCAGTCCTACCAATGAACACCCAGGACTGATCTCCTTTAGGATGGAGTGGTTGGATCTCCTTGCAGTCCAAGGGCCTCTCAAGAGTCTTCTCCAACACCACAGTTCAAAAGCATCAATTCTTTGGCACTCAGCTTTCTTTGTAAGTCCAACTCTCACATCCATACATGACCACTGGAAAAATCACAGCCTTGACTAGTCGGACCTTTGTTGGCAAAGTAATATCTCTGCTTTCTAATGTGCTATCTAGGTTGGTCATAACCTTCCTTCCAAGGAGCAATCATCTTTTAATTTCATGGCTACAGTCACCATCTGCAGTGATTTTGGAGCCCCAAAAAATAGTCAGCCACTGTTTCCACATCTATTTCCCAAGAAGTGATGGGCCCAGATGTAATAATCTTAGTTTTCTGAATGTTGAGCTTTAAGCCAACTTTTCCACTCTCCTCTTTCACTTTCACCAAGAGGCTTTTTAGTTCCTCTTTACTTTCTGCCATAAGAGTAGTGTCATCTGCATATCTGAGGTTATTAATATTTCTCCCGACAATCCTGATTCCAGCTTTTGCTTCTTCCAGCCCAGCGTTTCTCATGATGAACTTTGCATAGAAGTTAAATAAGCAGGGTGACAATATACAGCCTTGACGTACTCCTTTTCCTATTTGGAACCAGTCTGTTGTTCCATGTCCAGTTCTAACTGTTGCTTCCTAACCTGCATATAGGTTTCTCAAGAGGCAGGTCAGGTGGTCTGGTATTCCCATCTCTTTCAGAATTTTCCACACTTTGTTGTGATCCACACAGTCAAAGGCTTTGGCATAGTCAATAAAGCAGAAATAGATGTTTTTCTGGAACTCTCTTGCTTTTTTGATGATCCAGCAGATGTTGGCAATTTGACTCTGGTTCCTCTACCTTCTCTAAATCCAGCTTGAACATCTAGAATTTCACGGTTCACATATTGCTGAAGCCTGGCTTGGAGAATTTTGAGCGTTACTTTACTAGTGTGTGAGATGAGTGCAATTGTGCGGTAGTTTGAGCATTCTTTGGCATTGCCTTTCTTTGAGAATGGAATGAAAACAGAACTTTTCTAGTCCTGTGGCCACTGCTGAGTTTTCCAAATTTGCTGGCATATTGAGTGCAGCACTTTCACAGCATCATCTTTCAGGATTTGAAATAGCTCAACTGGAATTCCATCACCTCCACTAGCTTTGTTTGTAGTGATACTTCCTAAGGCCCACTTGATTTCATATTCCAGGATGCCTGGCCCTAGGTGAGTGATCATACCATCGTGACTATCTGGGTCATGAAGATCTTTTTATACAGTTCTTCTGTGTAATCTTGCCACCTCTTCTTTGTATCTTCTGCTTCTGTTAGGTCCATACCATTTCTGCCCTTTATTGTGCCCATCTTTGCATGAAATGTTCCCTTGGTATCTCTAATTTTCTTGAAGAGATCTCTAGTCTTTTCCATTCTGTTGTTTTCCTCTATTTCTTTGCACTGATCGCTGAGAAAGGCTTTCTTATCTCTCCTTGCTATTCTTTGGAACTCTGCATTCAAATGGGTATAGCTTTCCTTTTCTCCTTTGCTTTTCGCTTCTCTTCTTTTCACAGCTATTTGTAAGGCCTTCTCAGACAGTCATTTTGCTTTTTTGCATTTCTTTTTCTTGGGGATGATCTTGATTTCTGTCTCTCATACAATGTCATGAACCTCTGTCCATAGTTCATCAGGCTCTCTGTCTATCGGATATAGTCCTTTAAATCTATTTCTTACTTCCACTGTATAATCATAAGAGATTTGATTTATGTCATACCTGAATGGTTTAGTGTTTTTCCCCACTTTCTTCAATTTAAGTCTGAATTTGCCAATAAGGAGTTCATGATCTGAGCCACAGCCTGCTCTCGGTCTTGTTTTTGCTGACTGTATAGAGCTTCTCCATATTTGGCTGCATAGAATATAATCAATCTGATTTCAGTGGTGACCATCTGGTGATGTCCATGTGTAGAGTCTTCTCTTGTGTTGTTGGAAGAGGGTGTTTGCTATGACCAGTACATTTTCTTGGCAAAACTCTATTAGTTTTTGCCCTGCTTCATTCCGCATTCCAAGGCCAAATTTGCCTGTTACTCCAGGTGTTTCTTGACTTCCTACTTTTGCATTCCAGTTCCCTATAATGAAAAGGACATCTTTTTTGGGTGTTAGTTCTAAAAGGTCTTGTAGGTCTTCATAGAACCGTTCAACTTCAGCTTCTTTAGTGTTACTGGCTGGGGCACAGACTTGGATTACTGTGATACTGAATGGCTTGCCCTGGAAATGAACAGAAATCATTCTGTCGCTTTTGAGACTGCATCCAAGTACTGCATTTTGGACTCTTGTTGACTATGATGGCTACTCCATTTCTTCTAAGGGATTCATGCCCACAGTAGTAGGTATAATGGTCAACTGAGTTAAATTCACCCAGTCCAGTCCATTTTAGTTTGCTGATTCCTAGAATGTTGACGTTCACTCCTGCCATCCCCTGTTTGACCATTCAAGTTTGCCTTGATTCATGGACTTGACATTCCAGGTTCCTGTGCAATATTGCTCTTTACAGCATCGGATCTTGCTTCTATCACCAGTCACATCCACAAGTGGTGTTGTTTTTGCTTTGGCTCCATCCCTTCATTCTTTCTGAAGTTATTTCTTCACTGATCTCCAGTAGCATATTGGGCACCTACCGACCTGGGGAATTCATCTTTCAGTTTCTATATTATTTTATAAAGGATGTAAAATAATTTTCTAATCCTGTCATTTGTTTTGTATTTATCAGTTGGAATTCTTCTATTAACAGAGGTATTCATTGTTACTGAGCTGTCATTGTCACAGACAAAGGAGCTCTGTATATTTTAGAAAAAGGAAAATAAACCAAGAGTCCATATGACATTTTCAACTCAATAATAAGATTAAAGGATTATTATTTAATTCTTTTAATTCAAATATCTATTCTCTTATTCTGATTCTTGGCTTCTAGTACCATTAACACAATTATTTGTTTGCTTTATCTTACAATCTACATATAACAGTTTCAAAAGAACAATCAATACTACCAACAATAAGACTAGTAAATGTAGTTCAGACTTTTTTATCCTTAAGAATGTGACCCAATAGAAACGTGCTGTCAAAAAAAAACCTCGTAAAACATGGCTAGAAGTGGCTAATGCCATTTCTCTACGTGCTTATGTCATCATCTTGAAACATACTTAGGTTCTATTTGTTTTCAAGTTTGATGATTTCTTTTCTTTTTAAAAATATTATCTAAAACTCTTCAATGGTTCCAAAGTCAAAACTATAAAACCAGCGCAGGGAAGTCTCTATCCATATCTGTCTCCTGCACCCTGTCTCCTTTCCCCCACATAACTTTATATTAATGCTTGCTTTATCCTGACATTGTTTTCTTTTGAAAACTAAAGCACATATATGTGCATGTAGATATGTTACATGTATACCCATATATTAATGTTGTCATGGTCCTGCCCTTCTTACAATAAATTGGTATGGTGAAACTATTCTACATTAAGAGGTCACCCCACAGCAGCATGCAGAGAGCTTTAGAAACCATTCTCTTTTCCAGCTATTAAAATATGCTGCTGCTACTCCACTGCATTTAGAGTGTTTCACGTGTAGAGTACTAGTTTATTCAAGCAAACTCCTATTGAGAGACATCTGAGAGCTTCACGTCTTTTATTTTTATAAGTAATATCACAATGAACTGTATAACAAGTATGTCATGTTTTATACTTAAGTTTATCATCAGGCTAACTGCCTACCAGTGAGATTACTAAGACAAAAGATAAGTACATACGTATTTTGCAAGACATTACAAATTCCCACTTTCTCACCACAGAAACTGTACTACTCTGTATTCCCATCATCAATGTATAAGAATGCTTGTTTTCCCTACAGCCTTATCAGGAAAGTACACTGTCAAAACTTAGAAATCCCCCTCCCCACACACTGATCAATAAGAAATGATATCTCAGTTTGGTTTTAAGTCATACTCAACTTAGGAATGTGGCTGAACATCTTTTAACATTTTAAAAACCATCTGCATTTCTTTTTAGTCAACCATTTGGTTTTGCCCATTTTCTTCTATCAGGTTTTCTGGGTTTTTTTGGGGGGGTGGGGAAAAGAGTAGGTCTTCTTTATATAATCAGTACCATTACTCCTTTGTCTGTAATATAAGTTGGAAATATCTTTTCAGTTTGTCACTCACTTTTTGATTGTTCTCCCATTTTTTTCTTTAAAAAATTTATCATTCTTATCACTTTACTGGATTTTGAGCCATAATTCAAAGTTTTCCAAATTCTCCATCAAAAAGGAAAAGCAGCCCACATTTTCTTGTAATAATTGTAGTTTCATCTTTGACTCATTTGAAATTTATCCTCATGTACAACTGAGGAATGGATCTAATTTTATCTTTTTCCAGTTGTCCCAAATAATTTATTAAAAAGTTCATCTTTCTCCACTGATTTGAGATATTTTATATTAAATTTCCATATTCAGCTGTGTCTATTTTTAGATTTTGCATTTTGTTCTACTGCTGTTTATTCATGGATTAACTCTTAACACTCTTTGAAATAAGAGGTTTTGGTAATCTTGAGAAAGACCAGTGGAGTTGGAGGAATCAAGTTCCCGGACTTCAGACTATCCTACAAAGTTACAACCATCAAAACAATATGGTACTAGCACAAAAACAGAAATACAGGATAGAAAACCCAGAAATAAACTCATGCACCTATGGTCAATTAATCTATAACAAAGGAGGCAAGACTACAATGCTGGGAAGATAGTATCTTCAAGAAATAGTGCTGGGAACACTGGACAGTTACATGCAAAAAAATGAAATCATTCTTTAACATCATACACAAAAATAAGTTCCAAATTGATTAAAGACCTAAATGTGAGACTGGACACTATAAAACTCCTAGAGGAAAACAGGTAGAACCCTTTCTGACATAAATCACAACAATATCCTTTCGATCTATCTCCCAGAATAATGGAAATAAAAACAAACATACAGAAATGGGACCTACTTAAACTCAAAAGCTTTGGCACAGCAAATGAAACAATAAGCAAAATGAAAAGATAACTTACAGACTGCAAGAAAATATTTGCTATTAGTGTGACGAACAATGGATTAGTCTCCAAAATTTACAAAAAGCTTATGACACTCCACAGCATCAAAACAAACAAACTCATCAACAAGTGGACAGAAAACCTAAACAGACATTCCTTCAGAGAAGACAAACATGCCAAGAGGCACATGAAAAGATGCTCAACATCACTAATTATTAGAGAAATATAAATCAAAACTATAGTGAGATATCATCTCAGACCAGCCAGAATGGTCATCATCAAAAGATCCACAAACTATTAATAAATGCTGGAGAGGGTGTGGAGAGAAGGGAGCCCACCTACACTGCTGGTGGGAATGTAAATCGATAGACAGTCACTATGGAGAGGAGCATGGAGGTTTCTAAAAAACTTACAGTAGAGCTACCGTATGACCCTGCAGACCCACTCTTGGCCATCTATCTGGAGAAAAACATGACTCAAAAGGACACATGCACCCCAACGTTCAATGCAGCACTGTTTACAATAGCCAAGACTTGGAAACAACGTAAATGTCCATCCACAGAGGAATGGAGAAAGAAGATGTGGTATATGTATACACTAGAATATTACTCAGCCATTAAGAAGAATGAAATAATGCCATTTCCAGCAACGTGGATGGACCTAGACACTGTCATGCTGAGTGAAGTAGGTCAGAGAAGGATAAATATCATATGATATCTGTTTTATGAGGAATCTAAAGAAATGATACAAGCGAATGTACTTACAAAACAGAGACTTACAGACTTGAAGAACAGTCTTATGGTTGCTGGGGTAAAGGATGGGCACAAGGGATAGTTAGGGAGTTGGGATGGACATGTACACACTGCTCTATTTAAAATGGATAACCAATGGGGACCTAATATATAGCACATAGAATTTTGCTCAGTGTTATGTGGCAGCCTGGATGGGAGGGGAGTTTGGGGGAATGGATACATGTGTATTTATGGCTGAGTCCCTCTGCTGTTCACCTGAAACTATCACATTATTTGTTAACTGGCTATACCTCAATACAAAATAAACAGTTAACACAGGGGATATAGCCAATATTTTATCCTAACTATAATGGAATACAACCTTTAAAAATTGTAATGACTATAATGTACATCTGTAATTTATATAAGTAATATTGTACAGCAACTGTACTTGAATTAAAATAAATAATTTTTTAAAGGGCTTTTCTATTATCAATAAACAAAATATTATTTAAAAAAAAATAAATAAGGGGCTTTGGAACTTCCCTGGTGGTCCAGGGAAGATTGGACCCTTGTGCTATCCCCTGTGCTCATCCTTTACCCCAGCAAGATTGTTCTTGCTAAGACTTCACACTCCCCATGCAAGGGCCTAAGTCTGATCCCAAGTCAGGGAACTAGATCCCTCATGGTACTACTGAAGATCCTGCATGCTGCAACTAAGAGTTTCCATGCCACAATGAAGACTGAGGATTCTGTGTGCTGCAACTAAGACTTGGTGCAGTCAAGATAAATGCTTTTGAAATAAGAGGGTTTATCATGTATTATAAAACTTAGTGTGGCTAACCACATTTTCATTGCTCCTCTTTTCCAAGCTTTTTCTTAATTCTTCTAAATAAATTTTATAACTACCTTATCTAACCCCAGAAAAATATCTGAAGATAAACTTATGAATAAACTCAGGAAGAAATGATGTATTTACTGTACTGAATATTTATATTCAATAGGAAGTGAAGTGAAGTGAAGTCGTTCAGTTGTGTCTGACTCTTTGCAACCCCATGGACTGTAGCCTGCCAGAATCCTCTGTCCATTGCATTTTCCAGGCAAGAGTACTCGAGTGGGTTGCCATTTCCTTCTCCAATATTCAATAATAAGAAGGTGCCCTTTCCATTTGCTTAAGTATACACTTAAGTCTTTCAGGAGTGTTTTGTGATTTTTCTCATATAGGTTTTATATAGTTTTAAAGTTCATACCAGTCCATCCTAAAGGAAACTGGTCCTGAATATTCACTGGAAGGGCTGATGCTGAAGCTGAAACTCCAATCCTTTGGCCACCTGATGTGAAGAACTGACTCACTGGAAAAGACCCTAATTCTGAGATGAGGTGGTTGGATGGCATCACCAACATGATGGACAAGAGTTTGAGCAAGCTCTGCAGCTGGTGATGGACAGGGAGGCCTGGCATGCTGCAGTCCATGGGGTCAAAAGTCGGACACAACTAGTGACTGAACTGAACTGGCTGAAAGTTCATACTTGGGCTTTCCTGGTGGCTCAGTGGTAAAGAATTCACCTGCCAGTACAGGAGACATGGGTTTGATCCCTGGGTCGGGAAGATCCCCTGGAGAAGGAAATGGAAACCCATTTCAGTATTCTTGCCTGGAAAACCCCAGGGACAGGGGAACCTGGTGGGCTACAATCCATGGGGTTGCAAAAGAGTCAGACACAACTTAGCAACTAAACAGCAACAAGAAAGTTCTTACCTAGATTGATCTATCCATCCGTCCATCTATGGGGCGTTCCCTCCTACTTTACCTTTCAATTATTTCTGTTTGTTAATTTTACATCTTGTTCCTTTACTGAATTCTCTTATTTGTTGTAGTTGTTCCATTCATTCCTTTGGGATTTCGAGATTAACCTTCATATCAACTAAAAACAGTGATACTTTTCCGAGTCTCGTGTATCTTGTTGCTTTTCCTTATCTAACTGCTTACACCAGTACCTATAGCACAAATTAAATAAAAGAGCAGAACACATGCAGCTCTGTTCTGTCTTGACTTTTGGTTTAAAGAGTCAGACATGACTGAGCGACTGAACTAAACGTAGCTGAAACATCTCTATGCTTATCCACTGAGTTTACGGCTTTCATGCTGAGTATGTGCTGCTGTGTGGTACTGAACGCCTCTAGAGCTAAAGCTGCTCCACCATTCTTTGTATTCCCTGAAAGTCCTTAATGGGTTGCCAAGGTCTTTTTTCAATTGTTTACAAATTAGAGTCTGTGGTACTATCTCTGTTTCACCAGCTGTTCTCAGATTTATTTGCTGGGGTTTCCTCTCTGAGTGACAGCCTTTCCTTCTGATTTTTGGTTCCTAGGACCACCCATTTTTTCTTTTGGCTCCCTATCTTGGAGCTACAGTGCAGGTCTTGCATCTGCCAGTTGTTTAGCTTGCCCATTCCTTTTCCAGGAGGCACCCTGGCTCTTTGGTATCACTGAAGATGCTGTCTGTGGGGCTTCTCTTTTGCTATCTTAGTTCTTCTTCAATGATTTGGGAAGAATAAACAAAAACACCCACTGCTTTCATTTTTGCTCACATAAGAACTCTAGTGAAGAATTTTAAACAAAAGAGTTCCATGGTGAGATCTGAATTTTGAGAATTCAGATCTGACCTCCAGAAGAATGTATGTGACACAGAAAAGACGAGACTGAGAGACCAGGTAGAAACAGTACTTGAAAGAGATAAGAAGGGCCCGAATTAGGTAAGTAGTAGTGAGGCAAGAAGAAAGAACAAAGTAAGAAAGATTTAGGAGGTAAAACTGACGGAACCTAATGACTGATTAATGTGGAGGCATGAGGAGAGAGGGAACTCAAGTTGGCCATTTCGACTTCCTAGTTAGTAACTGGCTCTGTGCAAGAGGCATCACAGAAGATGAGAGCCTGGAAAAAGAGTAGAGCAGGCGCTGGTGGGAGAACGAGTTTGGCTTCAGCAAGCTGATCTGAATGGATGGAGGGCTTCAAATTAGCAAAGTAAAAGGTGCTCAGTTGTGTCTGACTCTTTGTGATCCCATGGACTGTACAGTCCGTGGAATTCTCCAGGCCAGAATACTGGAGTGGGTAGCCATTTCCTTCTCCAGGGGATCTTCCCAACCCAGGATTCAAACCCAGGTTTCCCGCATTTGGAAGCGGATTCTTTACCAGCTGAGCCACCAGGGAAGCCCATCAAATTAAGAGATCTCCCATAAATATTTGGTTGTATCATCACTTCCACATCTAATAAACTTTCAGAACCTGTTGTGGCAAAACCAATAAGCATGTTTTCCTTGTGTTTGATAATAATGTCAAGTATCTTCATTGTAGTATTTTTCTTTGGACTTGGCATCTGTGTTATCTTCTTCTGGATGATCCCTTGAGTTTTAAATATCTCCCTCAATAATTCCCATCACTTTGTGACACGTATACCTCAACTCCTGCTGACTTCCAAATATCTAAGATGAACCCCAAATTCCTTTGGTGAAGATAATTTTTATTAAGATTCCTTACCTTCACCTCACTTCCAATGCCAGGTTGTTGTTTTTTTTTTTTTTAAGATATTGTCTGTGGGGCAAAGATTGAGAGCTGCTAAGTATGCCCTAGCCTGACTTTCCAAAAAGATTGGAGGCGGAGTTGTCGTTCAGTTGCTAAGTCATGTCCAACTCTTCGCAAACCCATGAACTGTAACGTACCAGGCTCCTCTGTACTCCACTATCATCTGGAGTTTGCTCAAGTTCGTGTCCATTGAGTCGGTGATGCTATCCCACCTTCTCATTCTCTACTGCCCTCTTCTCCTTTTGCCTTCAATCTTCTCCAGCATCAGGGTCATCAGGATCAGAGCCTCAGTTTCAGCTTCAGTCCTTCTAGAGAGTATTCAGGGCTGATTTCCTTTCGGATTGCCTGTTTGAACTCCTTACAGTCCAAGGGACTCTCAAGAGTCTTCTCCAGCAATACAATTCGAAAGCATCAATTCTTCAGTGCTCAGCCATCTTTATAGTTCAACACTCACATCCATATATGACTACTAGAAAATATCAGTTCAGTTCAGTCACTTGATCCTGTCTGACTATTTGCGACCCCATGGACTGCAGCATGCCAGACTTCCTGTCCATCACCAATTCCCAGAGCTTGATCAAACTCATGTTCATTGAATCAGTGATGCCATCCAACCATCTCATCCTCTGTCGTCCCCTTCTCCTGCCTTCAATCTTTCCCAGAATCAGGTCTTTTCCAATGAGTTGGCTCTTCACATCAGGTGGCCGAAGTATTGGAGCTTCAACTTCAGCATCAGTCCTTCTAATGAATATTCAGGACTAATTTCCTTTAGGATTAACTGGTTGGATCTCCTTGCAGTCCAAGGGACTCACAAGAGTCTTCTCCAACACCACAGTTCAAAAGCATCAATTCTTCATTGCTCAGCTTTCTTCACAGTCCAACTCTCACATCCCTACATGACCACTGGAAAACCATAGCCTTGACTAGATGGACCTTTGTTGGCAAAGTAATGTCTCTGCTTTTGAATATGCTATCTAGGTTGGTCATAACTTTCCTTCCAAGGAGTAAGTATCTTTTAATTTCATGGCTGCAGTCACCATCTGCAGTGATTTTGGAGCCCCTAAAATAAAGTCAGCCACTGTTTCCCCATATTTGCCATGAAGTGATGGGACTAGATGTCGTGATCTTAGTTTTCTCAGTGTTGAACTTTAAGCCAACTTTTCCACTCTCCTCTTTCACTTTCATCAAGAGGCTTTTAGTTCCTCTTGACTTTCTTCCATAAGGGCATTGCATATCTGAGGTTATTGATATTTCTCCCGGCAATCTTGATTCCAGCTTGTGCTTCTTCCAGCCCAGCATTTCTCATGATGTACTCTGCATATACGTTAAATAAGCACGGTGACAATACACAGCCTTGACATACTCCTTTCCCAATTTCAAACCAGTCAATTGTTCCATGTCCAGCTTTAACTATTGTTTCCTGACTTGCATAAAGATTTCTCAGGAGGCAGATAAGGTAGTCTGGTATCCCCTCTCTTAAGAATTTTCCACAGTTTGTTGGGCTCTCCACAGTCAAAGGCTTTAATTTAGTCAATGAAACAGAAGTAGATGTTTTTCTGGAATTCTCTTGCTTCTTTTATGATCCAGCGGATGCTGGCAACTTGATCTCTGGTTCTTCTGCCTTTTCTTAATCCAGCTTAACCATCTGGACATTCTCGGTTCATGTATTAAGCCTAGCTTGGACAATTTTGAGCATTATTTTGCTAGTCTGTGAGATGAGTACAATCGTGCAGTAGTTTGAACATTCTGCCTTTCTTTGGGATTGGAATGAAAACTGACCTTTTCCAGTCCTGTGGCCACTGATGAGTTTTCCAAATTTGCTGGCATATTGAGTGCAACATTTAAACAACATCATCTTTTAGGATTTGAAATAGTTCAGCTGGAATTCCATCACCTCCACTAGCTTCATGGATCTTGGTTGGCAAAGTGACGTCTCTGCTTTTTAATATGCTGCCTAGGTTTGTCATGGCTTTCCTTCCAAGGAGTAAGCATCTTTTAATTTAATTGCTGCAGTCACAGTTTGCAGTGATTTTGGAGCCCAAGAAAATAACATCATTGCTTCCACTTTTCCTCCTTCTATTTGCCATGAAATGATGGGACCAGATGCCATGATATTAGTTTTTTGAATACTGAGTTTCAAGCCAACTTTTTCACTCTCCTCTTTCACTCTCATCAAGAGGCTCTTCAGTTCCTCTTTGCTTCTGCCATTAGAGTAGTATCATATACATATCTGAGGTTGTTGATATTTATCCTGAAAATCTTGATTCCAGCTTGTGATTCATCCAGCCCAGCATTTCATATGATGTACTCTACATAGAAGTTAAATAAGCAGGGTGACAATATACAGCCTTGTGGTATTCCTTTCCCCATTGTGAACCAGTCAGTTGTTTCATTTCGGCTTCTAACTATTGTTTCTTGACCTGCATACAGGTTTCTCAGGGAGATAGCTAAGGTGGTCTGGTACTCCCATCTCTTTTAAGAATTTTCCACAGTTGTTGTGATCCATACAGCCAAAGGCCTTCATGTAGTCAATAAAGCAGAAGTAGATGCTTTTCTAGAACTCCCTTGCTTTCTCCATGTTCCAACGAATGTTGGCAATTTGCTGTCTGGTTCCTCTGCCTTTTCGAAACCCAGCTTGTACATCTGTTGAGTTCTCAGTTCATCTACTGCTGAAGCCTACCTTAAAGAATTTTGAGAAGAACCTTCCTAGCATGTAAAATGAGTGCAACTATCCTTAGTTGGAACAGTCTTTGGCACTGCCCTTCTTTGGGACTGGAATGAAAAGTGACCTTTTCCAGTCCTGTGGTCACTGCTGTGTTTTCCAAATTTGCTGACATACTGAGTGTAGTACTTCAACAGCATCATCTTTTAGGATTTTAAATAGCTCACCTAGAATTCCGTCACCTCCACTAGCTTTGTTCATAGTAATGCTTCCTAAGGCCCACTTGACTTTGCATTCCAGGATGTCCAGCTCTAGGTGAGTGACCACACCATTGTGGTTATCTGGGTCATTAAGACCTTTTTTTTGGTAGAGTTCTATGTATTCTTGCTGGTGGGGGAGGCGTCTTGGAATTTGCAGTTTTTAAAAAGTGAAGGAGGAGAAGGAGGAAAAGGAGAAGAGGAGGGGGAGGCGAAAAGTGTCCTCACACCATTCTTTCGTATACTGCAGTTTGAGACTCACTAAACTAAGTATGGCTTCCCAGGTGGCAGAGTGGTAAAGAATTTACCAGTAATGCACAGGATGCAAGAAACTTGGATTTGATCTCTGGTCGGGACAATCCCCTGGAGTAGGAAATGGCATCCCACTCCAGTACTCAAGCCTGGAAAATTCCATGTACAGAGGAGCCTGGCAGGTTTACAGTCCTGGTGGGCAATGAATCAGAGGCAACTGAGCACACACACAAAACCTAAGTATAAAATAGCAACCTCAGGTCCAAAGCATTTCCCATAACCCTCTATCCATCACTCATATTCTCTGTACTTTAGGTAATAAGGCTACGCAAGTTTCCACCTCATCACATACGGAATATTATGGAATGGGACAAAACCACAGAGGGATGTACTATTTTATAAAGGAGAAAATCCAAAGCCAGAGAGAAGTGAGGTGATTTATCTAAAGCTAGTAAAAGTGCTGAGATCCGAACCTTTGGTCTCCTGACTTTCCAGCCCAGTTCATTTTTCCATCCTATATGCCTAAAGAGTTCCCATTTATAAAATATGAAGGGATATGATCATCAAGGGCCATATTTATTTATTTCACTTGTGTAAAGACATCAGTAATAATGTGAACAGTGTTCTACATATGGATGCACTGTGTCCAAAAGTTTTAAATTGGTAGAAAGCAATTTCAAACAACGCATACTGCTGCATTTAACAGGAATAATCTGTTCACAATGAGATGGTTCTCAGTGGACTGATGGTAGGTCACTTTAATGAGACTCATCTCAGGTTTCTGTTTCAATCATCAAAACTTTCCCACAGATTCAGAATTATGTCTGCATTAGCAGATAACTGGATTTTTCTTCTTTTAGACATCGATGAAATCTAGGTGCTGTGAATATAATTTTTCCCTGATTGAAGTAACTGAAAGCATCTTCTTTCATTCATTCTCTCATCACTATTACCTTTTCCCTTTTTTCTGAAAAGAAGTATCCCCAGTACTTTTCCAAGGTAACCACCTGTCTGTGGCCTAATCCTTCTCCCAGTTCTGTACATAACCTTGTTTTATTAATATTATTTTCCTTTGCTCTTCAATATTTTCCTCTTTAGGAACTCTTCCCCCAAAGCCTGTCCTTAACAGAAAACAAACAAACAAAAAAACAAAAAACAAAAACCCTCTGATGACTCCTACTGCTTCTAGAGTAAAGTCTGAATTTTTCAGCACGAGAGTCAAGCCCTTCATCTTCCATAGTCAACGTGCTCATCCAGGATACGTTCAGCCTCAGGTCTCCTCCCTTTTTCTGATATGATTCAACTCTGCTGTCTCTCCTTTCAGCTTCCCACAGCTCTGTGGAAAACAATCCCTTTAACTTTCTGCCCAGTTTCTGTCTGATGAAGTCTTATCCTTTAAAATTCAGCTCAAATGTCACTACCTTCTCTGTGATATCACTCTAGCAGTAATATCACTCTGCCCCAAAAGAATAACTCTTAAACTACACAGTATTATGATTATACCTGTCTGCCTTCCCAATAGAATGCACTCTTATTCTTTAATTCATTTAAGCATTTACTGAGATACTGTGACATGCCAGGCCCTATGCTAAATGCCAAGGAGGTAGAACTGAATGTCTCAGAAACACTCTGATTTCAAGAGAATATTTTGTGCTAGGAAAACAAAGTCTTATGCTTAGATATAACATTTAGAAGGTATACAGTTTCTGAACATGGAAAGTGATATTTATAATGTAAACTGATCAGAATAGCAGGACATGAAAAAGAAGTTAAAGTAACTTGCAATGTATTTAAAAAGTGGTAAAATAATACATTCTCAGTTCAAAGATCTATTTTCCTTTTTCCAGTTCTTCTAGAATTGTTAGTCTCTAAAAAACATAATAAAATTCAATCTACCATACAATAATGAAGAAATCTGTCTCTTTTGACTACATAATCTATTCCTATGGGAAAAACCTTGACAGTATGCAACTTCTCCCCCTCCAATCTAGATGGAAAAGACTTTTCAAAACCACCATTTTCAAAGATTATGTACGCAAAGTACTTGCCTTCCTCTGAAGAATATTCAATACGCATCCATATTGTCCCACACAAGTCCATTTTCCAATTAGCTATCTTCCAAGATAAAAATGGGCAACAAAAGCATGTTTCACCTTCAGTAGCCTTGAGATATGTAGGAAGTCTAAGAATACGGTATACACATTTTGGTGAGAAGCTTTAATGAGTTTTAAGTACCTTGGATAGTAATGAACAGGGAGGCCTGGCGTGCTGCAATTCATGGGGTTGCAGAGAGTCGGATATGACTGAGTGACTGAACTGAACTGAACTGAACTACCTTGGAAACCATATGCATTTTCACCAGGAGTTTCATAAGAAGGTCTTCTAAATGCAGTCGTCCTAGGTTATGGAATTTTTTTCTAATATCTACCTTATTCCTCAATAGTTAAATAAAAGTTTTATTGTTCTGGTTTGTCAAATTCGACCACTTTGAGATTTAGGGTACAATATTAACTGTGTAATTGTGAAAAGTTTAAGTACTCTTTCAATAAAACATACCACATATCTATCCTCTTATGTGAAATAACTATCACTGTCTTATTATAAGGTGACTAAGTTTACCGTTAGCCATCATCTGATCTGTTTGTATTTAGATGTATTCTAACAAATTTTCAGGAAGAGCAACCACAGGTATCTGGAAGGGATCTAAAAAGCCAAAGAATTAGATTCTTATTTCACATGTAAAACGTAATCAACTGTGTACATTGCACTGTGCTTAGAAAGTTATTTACAACATATGGCTCTCTGTGGCAGCATATTCTTTTTTAATTACAAGGTTATATACTGGTTTTATCTGCTTTCCCTCTTCTTTCCAAATCAATAATATTTAGATAATAACACATTGAAAACAATGTACAGAACTTGCCATGCACCAGGCGTCATCATACTTATCTGATACTGAGGAGAGTAATCCATTCTGAAATCAAGGTAATGTTCATTTTTCACTTACCAATCTAACTACTTCTTTTTTAAAAGATAGCATATTCTATAGAAAACTGCTTCATGATGACAGTCTGTGGGAGAAAATGAGTCTCTCGTTAAGTTTACTTTTTTTTGCTAACAGTTCTTCTCTTTTAAAATAGTGAAAGGTTTCAACCAGTTGAGGTGCTGCCGCCTTTGCTTGTGTTTAACTTTAACAAGCTAAGCTTTTTCAAGCCACATGAAATGTCATCAAATTTGCTTCTCAACCTTAGGAAAAAACGGAAGGAGGAACAAAGGTCAGAATACCAGACCCTGCTACAGTAGAGTCTGGGAAAGAATGCTTAGGAAGTCTGTGTGCAGTCAGCCACAAAGCCAGTTCCCGTTTGTGGTCTACACCAGATGGTGACTATGCTGAGTCCTTCATTACACACAGGGCCCATGCTGGGTGCTAACTAAAGTACTACTAAAGAGCAGGCTCCTGGGGTAAACAATCTGCTTTTTTCTAAAGTCCTTGAGAATCACTACCTTCAAACCAACATTATAGGGCTTGCTTGCAGAGAACATCCTTTTAGAACTACTCGAGTATTTTACTTTCAGTTTTCTATAATGGCAATAATACATTTAAAAGACACCTTTAAATTTATTTTAAAAAGGAGTAGTACAGCATGCTGGTTAGTTATGTTAAGTTAGTAACAGAAGGAAGAGAGAACAAGAGTTGAAAGAGATGACTTGTTGCTGGGAAACAAGAATTAGAAGGAGAAAAGACAAGGCAAACTCGGCACTACCATTTATTCTTAAAACTCAGGTCCGTATATTATGTTGGTTAAAAATTTCAATTTAAAACAGAAGGCAATACCACTGTTAAAGATGGTGGGTAAAAGAACGCGTCAATGCTATGCTTCTGCCATTCAAAGAAGCTGAAGAACTTCAGTTGACTTCTATTTTCTTCAAATATCAATGGACAGAATTTCTGGCCAGGTGCTTTGAAGATAAATCAATAAATGCTGTCAACTTGTTAGTGCTGATCTGACTGTGTATCCCTCCATTTCATCGGAACTCGATTTTATGGCTATTCAGTTTCTCAAAAGGGCCTCTCAGGTGGCGCTAGTGATAAAGAACCTGCCTGCCAATGCAGGAGACATAAGAGACTTTCCTGGGCTGGGAAGATCCCCTGGAGGGGAATCGCAACCCACTCCAGTATTACTGCCTGGAGAATTCCATGGACAGAGGACCCTGGTGGGCTACAGTCCATGGGGTCGCAGACAGACATGACTGAAGTGACTTAGTATGCATTCATTCTGTCAAAAATCTCAGCAAATTGGTGCATTCTATTTTAAGGCTGTAAGCTTTATTTTATATATGCATATCCAATAATCTTTTCTATGAAAGTGTCATAGTTTTAGATCAGTTAACCCTAATATCCCTTTATCACTTCAAATCACCCATATCCAAGTCAAAAATCATGTGAGATGTTATAGGAACTCAAAGTTCTCCTACAATGGAGAGGCCCCATTCTTCCCAGGTGCACCCCTCTACACCTAAAAAGCCCTAGACAAAACACAACAAACCAGCATAGTAAGTATCTGAAAGGTAGAGGAGGTGTGCTGCCTAGGGGCCTTAAGACTTGAATGCTGGGTAGTGAGTTTCCTGGCCTCATATGTCTCACACAAGATGCTTCAGAAGCCTCCAATCTGGTACTGCCAACAGGAACAGATCCCCACCCCTACACTAGTCAAAAAAAGAGCCTGCTTCCCCAAGCTCAAGCACCAGGAAGAGTGGGCTACGCACATCTTACTCTAGCAAAACACCAGTGGAAAAACTGCACCCCTCTTCTGGCAATGGTTTCAGCAGAGTCCACTGGGAAAGTGAACTTCCCCCTCCCTGACCTCTTAGAAGCAAGCTGAGTGCATTGATCTAGTCAACATCTACAAAACATTCTACCCAATAGCAGAATATACACTTTCCCCCAAGCACCAATCAGACATTCAGCCAGACAGACTAGATCTTAGACCATAAAACAAACCTCAACAAATCTAAAAGAACTGAAATCATACAGAGTATTTCTCTGATCATAATGAAATCTAATTAGAAATCAGTAACACTAAAGACAGCCTTGACATACTCCTTTTCATATTGTTCCATGTCCAGTTGTAACTGTTGTTTCCTGACCTGCATATAGGTTTCTCAAGAGGCAGGTCAGTTTATTATGATCCACAAAGTCAAAGGCTTTGGAATAGTTAATAAAGCAGAAGTAGATGTTTTTCTGGAACTCTCTTGCTTTTTCCATGATCCAGCAGATGTTGGCAATTTGATCTCTGGTTCCTCTGCCTTTTCTAAAACCAGCTTGAACATCTGGAAGTTCATGGTTCACGTACTGCTGAAGTCTGGCTTGGAGAATTTTGAGCACTTCTTTACTAGTGTGTGAGATGAGTGCAATTGTGCATTAACTTATATGCAGAGTACATCATGAGAAATGCTGGGCTGGAAGAAACACAAGCTGGAATCAAGATTGCCGGGAGAAATATCAATAACCTCAGATATGCAGATGACACCACCCTTATGGCAGAAAGTGAAGAGGAACTAAAAAGCCTCCTGATGAAAGTGAAAGAACAGAGTGAAAAAGTTGGCTTAAAGCTCAACATTCAGAAAATGAAGATCATGGCATCTAGTCCCACCACTTCATGGGAAATAGATGGGGAAACAGTGTCAGACTTTATTTTTGGGGGCTCCAAAATCACTGCAGATGGTGACTGCAGCCATGAAATTAAAAGACGCCTACTACTCCTTGGAAGGAAAGTTATGACCAACCTAGATAGCATATTCAAAAGCAGAGATGTTACTTTGCCAACAAAGGTCTGTCTAGTCAAGGCTACGGTTTTTCCAGCGGTCATGTAGGGATGTGAGAGTTGGACTGTGAAGAAAGCTGACTGCCAAAGAATTGATGCTTTTGAACTGTGGTGTTGGAGAAGACTCTTGTGAGTCCCTTGGACTGCAAGGAGATCCAACCAGTCCATCCTAAAGGAGATCAGCTCTGGGATTTCTCTGGAAGGAACGATGCTAAAGCTGAAACTCCAGTACTTTGGCCACCTCATGCGAAGAGCTGACTCATTGGAAAAGACTCTCATGCTGGAAGGGATTGGGGACAGGAGGAAAAGGGGATGACAGAGGATGAGATGGCTGGATGGCATCACCGACTTGATGGACGCTGAGTTTGAGTGAACTCTGGGAGATGGTGATGGACAGGGAGGCCTGGCGTGCTGCAATTCATGAGGTCATAAAGAGTCGGACACAACTGAGCGACTGAACTGAACACTAAGACAACAGCAAAATCTCCCAACAAGTGAAAACTCAACAAAACACTTCTAAATAAGTGTGTATTACAGGTCAAAGAGGAAGTCTCAAAGAAAAAAAATTACATCAAGTTGAATGAATATAGAGGATATCAAAGCATACGGGACACAGTTAAAATAGTGATGGGAGAAAACAGCAGTAAATGCTTACAACAGAAAGAGAAAAGTTTTCAAATAAATAATCTAAGTTCCTATCTTTTTAAAATTCAAGGAAACTTGTTTTTGAAAAGAATCAATAAAATTGAGAAGGCAAGGGTGGGATGATTTGAGAGAATAGCATTGAAACATGTATATTATCATATGTGAAACAGATCACTAGTCCAGGTTTGATGCATGAGACAGGGTACTCAGAGCTGGTGCACTGGGATGACCCAGAGGGATGGGATGGGGAGGGAGGGGGGGTCAGGACGGGGAACACATGTACACCCATGGGTGATTCATGTCAATGTATGGCAAAACCACTACAATACTGTAAAGTAATTAGCCTCCAATTAAAATAAATAAATTTTTTAAAAAGAAATTTCTCAAGAGTGATGAAGATAAAAGAGAAGCTACAAATAATTAAAGTCAGGATTGAGCAGGAAATATCAGTACAGACACTGCAGTCATTAAAAGAACAGGGAATACTATGAACAATTTTACTTTCATAAGTATGACAATATATAAAAAAATAGGCCAATTTCTCAAAATCCCCAAAAAGATGAAACACAACCTAAACATTCTTTTAACCGTTAAAGAAAGTAAGTTTCCACAGCTTCTCCCTCAAAACTACAAACCAGTATCTCTCATGAACTTAAGATACCAAAATCCTCAACAAAGTACTAGCCAATCAAATCCAGCAATGCACAGAAAATTCTATGCCATAACCTAGTGGGATTTATTCCAGGTATATAAGACTATAACAAGTACAGTTTATTCCAGGTATGCAAGGCTTGTTCAACATTCAAAAATCAACAAATGCAATCCACCACAAGCTAAAAGAAGAAAATTTAAAAATCATATGATCACATCAACTGATGCATAAAAAGCATGTGACAAAGTCAAGCGTCCACTGGTGATAAAAATTCTCAGCACACTAGAAAGAGAGAGAACCTTCCTCAACTTGGTAACAAACATGACAGTTATCCACACATTAACTTACTTAACAACAACAGACTGAATCCTTCCCTCTAAGATTGGGCACAGGCAAGGATGCCCACTCTTTCCATTACAGTTATTCAGCTAATTCTGAAAGTTCTAGCCATTGCAATAAGGCAAGAAAATGAAATAAAGCACTGAGACTGGAAAGGAACAATTTAAATAGTCACTATTTGCAGATAACATTTGGAGAAAGAAATGGCAACCCACTCCAGTGTTCTTGCCTGGAGAATCCCAGGGACAGAGGAGCCTGGTGGGCTGCTGTCTATGGGATCACACAGAGTCAGACATGACTAAAGAGACTTGGCGGCAGCAGCAGTAGCAGCAGATAACATGATTGTCTATACAGAAAATCCCAAGCGATTTATAATAATGAGTTTACCAAGGTTGCAGAATACAAAACTGATATACAAAATTCAATCACATTTTGATATTCTTAAAATAAACATGAGGAACCTAAAAGTAAAAACATATCTAGAGTCCATTTGCTATTACATTACTTTTTATAGTCATTCGAAACAAAACATAATTCTTAGGTATAAACTTAACAAAATGTGAGAGGATCTGTATGCTGAAAAGATTAAAAGGGTAAAAAAGACCTAAAACAATGGAAAAACAAAGTTCATGAGCTGAAAGATTTAACATGATAAATATACAGATTCTCCTCAAATTATCAATAGGTTTAATGCATTCACATCAAAATCCCAGCAAGTTTTTTTTTTTTTTTTTTGGTAGAGACAGAGACAAACTTATTCTAAAATTTGTATGAAAAGACTCTAGGACCTAGAATAGATAAAACAATCTTGAAAAGGAAAATGGGAGGGATCACTGTACCCAATAGTTAGGCATAATATATAGCTTAAAAACCCAGAAATATACCCACACAAATGTGCCCAACTGAGTTTTTTGACAAAGGTGCAATATTAGACAGACCTAAGTATAAAAAGGAACTTCAACCTAAGCCTCACACTTTATATAAAATGTAATTTAAAATGGGTCAGATACAAAATGTAAAACTTTTTGAAAAGAATTAGAAAATCTTCAGTATCCAGGGTTAGGCAAAGAATTTTTACACTTGTCAGAAAAAGCACAATTCATAAAGGAAACATTGATAAATTAAGCTTCACCAAAATTAAAAATTTTGCTCTTCAAAAGACCATCAGAGAAAATATTTGCAAACCATAATTTTGACAAAAGACTTGTATTTAGAATGTATAAAGAACACTCAGAACTCCACAGTAAGAAATGATGCAGTAGAAACGGGTAAAAGACAAACCCTCTCACTGTGGGAGGACATGCAGATGGCATCTGGCAGTGAAGGATGGCAGACACCACCAGTCACTGGGGAGACGCAGACTAACATCACAGAGATGTCACTGTACACCCATCAGAATGGCAGCAATGAAAGACAGTGACCACACCAAAGGCTGGCAAGGATGCAGAAGAACTGGGAATGTCAAACAGTACAGTTGCTTGGGAAAAGAGAATGGCAACTTCTTACAAAACTAAATATGTACCTATCAAAATAACTCAAAATTCCACTACTGAACATTTATGCCAGGGAAATGAAAACTCATGCTCATGCAGAAACCTGTACACAAATGTTCATAGTCACTTTATTTATAATAGCCAAAACGGGAAATAACTTGGTTACCAAGTTATGGTACATCCACGATACAGAATATTAGTCACCAATAAGGACTTCCTGGTGGCTCAGATGGTAAAGCATCTGTCTACAATGTGGGAGACCCGGGTTCGATCCCTGGGTTGGGAAGATCCCCTGGAGAAGGAAATGGCAATCCACTCCAAGACTATTGCCTGGAAAATCCCATGGACAGAGGAGCCTGGTAGTCTACAGCCCATGGGGTCGCAAATAAAGAAATAAATTATTGATGCATACAATTTGGGACGATCTCAATGGAATATGTTAGATGAAGAAATCCAAACTCTAGAAGTTAAGTACTCTATGATGCCATTTATATACCATTTTTGAGAGGACAAACCTATAGAGTGGGGAAACAGACTAGTGTAGTCAGGGGTTAGGCACAGTGTAGGAGAGAGGGAGGCAGCTATGGCTGACTATCAAAGAATTTGCACAAAGAATCCTTGTGAGAACAGGACTGTATCTGGACTGTGATGGTGGCCACCTGAAATTGCAAAGAACTACACACATACCAGCACAAGTTTAACTGGAAAAATCTGACTATTAGTGGACTGCATCAACATCAAACGTATGTGAAACTACAGCTATCTCAAAGTGAAAAATGAATCAATGTAAGGGCCTGGGAGGTATTTCTGACAAAAACACAGATAACCTGAACCTAATCATGAAGGAACAGACATCAGACAAGCTCAAATCCAAAACAACTGGATTATAATCTTCAATAATGTCAATGTCATGAACAGGTTAAAAGAGACATGACAACTCAATGCAACAAACAATCTGACTGGACCAATCCACGGTTTTCTTTTCTATAAAGGTCATTGCTACTGCTATTGCTAAGTCGCTTCAGTCGTGTCCGACTCTGTGCGATCCCATAGACAGCAACCCACTAGGTTCCTCTGTCTCTGGGAGTCTCCAGGCAAGAATACTGGAGTGGGTTGCCATTTCCCTCTCCAATGCATAAAAGTGAAAAGGAAAAGTAAAGTCACTCAGTCTCTTAGAACTCCATGGACTGTAACCTACCAAGCTCCTCCATCCATGGGATTTTCCAGGCGCGATTTCCCAGGCAAAAATAGTGGAGTGGGCTGCCGTTGTCATTATTAAGACAATTTTACAAAACTTAGAAAAGGTATATAGATCAGACAATGACATTAATGTTAATTTCATTATCTTGATAATCATACTGTGGCTATATAAGAAAATGTTCTTGCTTTCAGAAAATATACAATGAAGTATTTAAGTGTAAAAGGGCATCTATCCTAAATTTACTCTCAAATAGTTCTTAAAAAAGTATATATAGATGGGTAAACAATGGATACAGTGACAGACTTTATTTTCTTGTGCTCCAGAATCACTGCAGATGGTGACTGCAGCCATGAAATTAAGACACTTACTTGCTCCTTCAAAGAAAAGCTATGACCAACCTTAACAGCATGTTAAAAAGCAGAGACATCACTTTACCAACAAAGGTCCATCTAGTCAAAGCTACGGGTTTTCCAATAGTCATGTATGGATATTAGAGTTGGACCATAAAGAAATCTGAGTGCCAAAGAATTGATGCTTTTGAACTGTGGTGTTGCAGAAGACTCTTGAGAGTCCCTCGGACTGCAAGGAGATCCAACCAGTCCATCCTAAAGGAAATCAGTCCTAAATATTCATTGGAAGGACTGATGCTGAAGCTGAAGCTCTAATACTTTCACCACCTGATGTGAAGAACTGACTCACTGGAAAAGACCCTGATGCTAGGGAAGATTGAAGGCAAGAGGAGAAGCGGATGATAGAGGATGAGATGGTTGGATGGCATCACCGACTCGAGGGACATGAGTGAGTAAGCTCCGGGAGTTGGTGATGGACAGGGAAGCCTGGCATGCTTCAGTCAATGGGGTCGCAAAAGTTGGACACAACTGAGCAAGTGAACCGAACTGAACTGATATACGTAGAAAAGCAAACAAGGTAAAATGTTTACAGCTGGAGAATTTTGGTAAGAAAATACTTTATACTATTTTTACAACTTTCTGTAGGCCTGAAATCACAAATAATAAAAATTATCATGATAAAAATTTCAAAGATGTAGGATGCTGCACAGAGCCTGGCACATAAATGTTCAATAAATTATACTTTTCAGATGTTTTATACATACTTTCAGATGCAGAAACAAGTTTAGAAGCTATGTAAACTGTGCAAGAGGGACTATGGCAAATTGGTAGTATGGTCAGGATTTGAACTCCATACCAAAGTCTATGTTTCTTTTCATTAGAATGAGGAAGGATGAAAATTTTACACACCCCCAACTTGCACCATCCCCTACAGGGATTTACAGGTGCTCTGCTTGAAAAGAGAATTCTGTTATATAAAAAATTTTTTTTAATTTTAAAATTTTAATTGGAAGCTAATTACTTTACAAAATTGTGGTGTTTTTTGCCATACATTGACATGAATCTGCCATGGGTCTACATGCATTCCCCACCCTGAACCTCCCCCTCCCCCCCAACCTCCCTCCCCATCCCATCCCTCTGGATCCTCCCAGTACACCAGCCCTGAGCGCCTTCTCTCACGTATCAAACCTGGACTGGTGATCTGTTTCACCTATCATAATATACATGTTTCAATGCTACTCTCTCAAATCATCCCACCCTCGCCTTCTCCCACAGAGTCCAAAAGCCTGTTCTTTACATCTGTGTCTCTTTACATCTGCTGTCTTGCATACAGGGTCATCGTTACCATCTTTCTAAATTCCATATATATGTGTCAATATACTGTATTGGTGTTTTTCTTTCTGACTTACTTCACTCTGTATAATAGGCTCCAGTTTCATCCATCCCATTAGAACTGATTTAAATGCATTATTTTTAATAGCTGAGTAATATTCCACCATGTACATGTACCATACAGGTACATGCGCTCAATAATTGTGACACATGGGCACAGCAGGAGAAATCTTTCTGGACATGCCGTGCCCATGCATCCCAACTAATGAGCCCATGTATCTGTGCTCTTCAACGAGAGAAGCCCCTCCAATGAGAAGTCCATGCACTACGACTAGAGAGTAGCCCCAGCTCACTGCAACTAAAGGGAAGCCCGTGTGCAGTAACAAACACCCAATGCAGCCAAAAAAAAAAAAACAAAACAAAACACAAAACCTGGCTTCAAACCATGCTCCACACTATTTACTTCTTCAGTTCAGTTCAGTTCAGTCACTCAGTCATGTCCGACTCCTTCACAACCCCATGAGCTGCAGCACACCAGGCCTCCCCGTTTATCACCAACTGCCAGAGCCTACCCAAACTCATGTCCATTGAGTCGGTGATGCCATCCGGCCGTCTCATCTTCTGTCGTCCCCTTCTCCTCCTGCCCTCAATCTTTCCCAGCATCAGGGTCTTTTCAAATGAGTCAGCTCTTCGCATCAGGTGGCCAAAGTTATTTACTTCTTAGTTTCTTAGGAATACCTAGGACTGGGACCTAACATCTTACACCTGCTCCAGGGCACATATTCTGTATGTAGCACATCAAACAAACTATTAATAAGTAACAAACTGACAGAAAACCATCTGCAAGTCCTTTACTACAGGGCAGTATACTGTTTTTCCTGTGCCCTTATTCATCTTAATACTGAGTACTCAGGCTGTGCTAGTCAATGTAATTTCCAGGGTGACTAGAGAGATACATCTCTTCTGTTGGTCCTTTTGACCTCATCAATGCCCGTGGCTAAGCTTAAACAGGATAGATAATTCACATGGGAAAAAAAAATTCACATGGAACAAAAGTATATATAGTGACAAGTCTCCCTCTTTCATCCTTCTAACTCCTCTGCTACTGACAACAAATGTTACCAGCTTAAAAATGGAACTTTGCAATATTTTTTCAAATTACTAGAATTAGGTATATCACACTCTGATATTAAGCTAACCATTCACCAGGAATATTCCAAGTGATCACTACAAACTTAATAATTTCTCCATTTAGGTATTTCAAATATCCTTAAAACACTTGTATAGATATGCTTTTGACCATTTTTTAATGAAAAAATGTTCATACTGTGTATGATTACAACAGATGTTTATGAATTACAGCTAGTAAGCATTAATCACTATAGAGTACTGGTAGCTCACCTGGTTCCTGTCCCGGGCATTTGTATACCTGATCTTCTGAATGAAGTAGAATATAAGCCAGGCTGAAGAAATAATCATCAAAACAATAAAGGATATTGACACGAAGACTAGAGAACCACGGCTGAAGTTCTTTGGCGGCATTCGAGTTCCAACAGCTATTGTCATTTGTACAGAGATGTTTTTCTCCAGATAACTCAATATATCTTTACCCCTCAATTCTGTAATCATGACAGCAATAATATCTCCAGTGCCTGTAATGTAAAATAAATATATATACTCAAGTGACATTTAAAATTTACAGAATATCAAATATATAAAAATGTTACTTAGGAAAACTACTGCAACTTTTGTTAATGGCAAGGCTTTGCAGATTCAAATGAAATGAAGTTGTAATTGGGCATGCTGGTACCAAGTGGGAAAAGAAATTTGATGTGTACTACTTAAGATTTAAACAAACACACTTAAAGCATAAAATGACTGTAGTGGTAGAAGCCGTATTAATTTGTCTTACAACTGTATTTGAAAGACCATTAAATCAGCCAGATGCAACAAGAGACAGAGCACAGCACTGTATTACCCAGCAGCCATGCTCAGCTGCTCAGTCGTGCCCAACTCTTCCTGACCCTGTGGACTGCAGCCAAGCGGGAAAAGCGGCAGGCTCCTCTGACCATGGGCTTTCCCTAGCAAGAATACTGGAGTGGGCTGCCATTTCCCACTCCACGGAATCTTCCGGACCCAGGGATCAAACCTGTGTCTCCTGCATTGGCAGGCGGATTCTTGACCACTGAGCCACCTGGGAATCGTATTACATGGCAATAGAAATGTGACAGAAATCACGGCAGCTTTCAGTGTAAAACCTTTCCCATCTTAAATGTGCTTTAGAGAGCCCCAATTCCTTATGAAAAGGAGAAAAACACTGTTATTTATAACACAAAAGTTGGTACTTGTTGGCATTAACTTTTCTTATAAACATTTATGGAGCACCTATTGTGTGTAGAACTAGCACAAGGAACAGAAAGAAGCAGAAGCTCAGGATATACAGTTTTATAATTTCACCGACTTAGGACCGAAATTTGATAACAGAGTGTCAACAGCAAAATGCCAAATGGTGGTAACTAATCAGTAACAGTTGAAACTATCTTAGGTCCTATGTGTACACTGGACTAGGGAAGGTTCCTTTTTGTTCACCCCAGTTTATATGATTCATTTATAATAGTCAATTGAAAGGACTATCCTTGTACAATGTACAAAGACCATTTACAACTGAAAAGAAATTCAATAAGCAGTTTATCAGAATACTGATTAAAATCCCCCAAAACAAAAGAAAACTACAAATTAAAGCAACAAGTTAACATCTAATTATCTTTCTAAGAGTTCTGATCAGTAAGTTAGGAAAAAAATCTAAAATGATGCTAAACCATTTAAAATTTCCAGTTAGAAACCTTAAGTGATTTTAAAATGCTGTTCAACACGCAATATTCTGTGGTACAAGATACCAGGTATGGCTATAAAGTAACTGAGACGGATCCCACAAACGACACATGACAATCAGTCTCATTGCTTTATAATCACACCAGGTACAAACAGTTTTAAAAATCAATTCTGAGGCTCCCTCTTGAAGACTCCAGCTGGAAAAGGAGCTGGCAAAGCTGCGCAGGTAGCCAAGGGAACTGATCCACGTAATTTCATTCATTAAAACAACACTAAGTGAGCACCACCTAATTTCAATGGAAAGCTGTTTGGGAAAAGAAATATTTAATTATTTCAACCATCCTTTCAACAATATTTATTGAGTTTATATATTATCAGCAAGGCTCCTCAATGTCCACTTCCCAGAAAGAATGGAAATAACATTCTGCTGTGAAATAACAGAAAAGATATATATTGGCCTCTGTCTCTGGTTCCTGGGACAAAGCTGCCAAACGCTTGCAATCTCCTGAGTAACAGCACTAGGAGCATCTTTGGTTCTAATGTTAGGTCTCTCACCTTGGTTCCTGACACAGAGTCCCTAAATCCCTTGGAATCCCCTGAGGACGGCAGTGTCTTGTTCTAATGAGGTGAATCTTGGTGAGCTCCTGGATAGCAGCAGGATCGTTGGCTGGTCCAACCAGGAAGACCAAACCGCAATGAGGAGCTTGGACTTTTCAGCCCCATCTACCAGCCCTTTGGGAAGGAAGAGGGACTAGAGATGTGAAACCTGCATAAAAACCCAAAGGTATGGGGATCCACGAATGCCCAGGCTGGTGAACACATGGAGGAGGTGGAGGACAGTATGCCAGAGTGCCCCTGCTCATACTCTTTGCCTTGTGTTATCTTTTACCCTTTATCTTTATAATAAACCAGTAAATGTTAGGCTTCCCCCAGCTTACTATCAGCCATTCTAACAAACTTTCAGACAGAAGGAAAGAGTTGAGGGAATCACAGCATATAACTGGTGGATCAGAAGCATTTGTGACAATCCTGGACTGCCAACTGGCTCCTGGCGTGGTGACAAGACGGCTGGGGTGTCCTGTGGGACGGAGCTCTTCACCTGTGGGATCTGATACTAACACCAGGCAGATACTGTCAGAATCAAACTGAACTACAGGACACCCAACTTAGAGTTGCTGAAAATCCACTCCGTACAGGAAAACCCCACAAACATTTCGTGACCAAGAAAAAGTGTCAGAAGTGAAGTTTTGTGAGTAGTAAAGGAGACACACACAGGGGAGGTTTTCCTTTACACCTGCTCTTGATTACGTGAAAACTACAACTGCTCTCAAAGGGCAACAGAGAATGTTAAAAGGGACTAGACAGAGGAGCCAAATACTACTATAATGCAGGGGCCTGGAAAGAGTGACAGCAAAGGACACTAAAACACTGCTGGTCAAACAAAGTGAAAAATAGCAGATCCTCAGAATACCAGCAAAGGAACTAGGCTCTCAACCATTCATTTTAGCCCATAAATCCCTTAGAGAATCTGATGGTAGTGTACTCCCTTCTAATTTCAGCAGAGGTCCATGACTTCCTCACGCCCCACCCATAAATGAGATCTTGGCTCAAAGATCCTGATTTAAGGATTGCCTCAGACACTGGACTTTTAAAGGCTTGTAAAGACTTGTGAAGCCAGTTTCTGTTGCGGTGAGAGTATCAGTGCAGGAAAAATGTAAGCTCAGGATAAAATTATGGTTAGATCAAGTAATGACTGATAAGAGCTGGATGAAGCACAAGCTGGAATCAAGATTGCCAGGAGAAATATCAACAACCTCAGATATGCAGATGAAACCACCCTGATGGCAGAAAGGGAAGAGGATGAAGGTGAAAGAGGAGAGTGAAAAAGCTGGTTTAAAACTCAACATTCAAAAACAAAGATCATAGCATCTGGTCCCATCACTTCATGGCAAATAGATGGGGAAACAATAGAAACAGCAACAGACTTTATTTTCTTGGGCTACAAGATCACTGCAGATGGTGACTCCAGCCATGAAATTAAGATGCTTGCTCCGTGGAACAAAACCTGTGACCAACCTAAATAGCATATTAAAAAGCAGAGATATTACTTTGCTAACAAAGGTCCATCTAGTCAAAGTTATGGTTTTCCAGTAGTCATGTATGGATGTGAGAGTTGGACCATTAAGAAGGCTAAGCACTGAAGAATTGATGCTTTTGAATTGTGCTGCTTGAGAAGACTCTTGAGAGTGCCTTGGACTGCAAGGAGATCCAAGCAGTCCATCCTAAAGGAAATCAGTCCTGAATATTCATTGGAAGGACTGATGCGGGAGCTCCAATACCTTGGTCACCTGATGCAAAGAGCCGACTCATCAGAAAAGACCCTGATGCTGGGAAAGACTGGCGGTGGGAGAAGGGGGCAACAGAGAACCAGACGTCTGGATGGCATCGCTAACTCCATGGACGTGAGTTGCAGCAAGCTCTGGGAAGTGAAGGGCAGGGAAGCCCGGAGGGTGCAGCCCATAGGGTCGTGAAGAATCAAGACATGACTGAGCAACTGAACAACAGCAAAGGACCTAATTTGACTGTAACGATACAAACATTCAACAAAAGATGACAAATATTTGGAACATTCACCACCACTCTCACATTAAAGCCCTTGGCAAACAATGCTAATAAATCATGAATATGGCCTCAGAATCCCATTCATTTCAACATGCTCAGTAGCTAGGATTAATTTACCAGAGATACCAATTAAGTAAAAGCCTCGTTGTGATCCCTGCTTTCATCTATTTTTATTGAAAGCTTTCTCCATTGTAATTTTTAATGCGAATGTTTCCCCTGCTTGAGTATTGTTACTTTAATAAACAACTCTATTCTTTCTTTTGAGAATTTTCAAGCCTACAGAATAGTTTCAGTACTACATGAACACTTAAACACACTTTACTGAAGTGAGGCAACACTTCACCTTTTCTGTATGTTTTTGCTGAACCAACTGACAGGAAGTTGCAAACACCATGACATTTCCTTCTTAAATACTTTAGCATTATCTCCTAAGAACATGGATAGAATTCATTTATCACATTCAAGAAACTGAACTCTGATGACACTGCTCTGCAATATACAGACTATATTCAAGATATTTCTGCCTGCTTCCAATGACCCTCACGACTGTTTAGCTCAGCCGAGCACTCAGTACCTAATCTGGTCTTGTGGGCACTGTGCTTAGCTGTCTCTTGTCTGTCTCCTCTGCTTTAAAGCAGATCCTCAATGTCACTTTCGGACATTCACAACACTGACCTTTTGATGAGTCCAGGTAACATATTTTAAAAAATGTCCCTCCATCTGGATTTGTCTGATTGTTTCTTCACGATTGTATCTCCGAAGTAAATGTTTTTGGTAGGAATGGTGCACAGGTGATGCTATGTCCTTCCAGCCTGCTACATCATATGTCAGGTTTTACCTTTATTGGTGAAGGCGAGTTTTATCACTTGGCTAATTTGGTATCTGGCAGATTTTCTCTACTGTGCACAAATACTTGTCTCTTTGTAGTTAATAAGCAGTCTATAAGGTGATGCTTTCAGAATATCCAGTTCCCCAATAAGTCTTTGTTTAATGTACCCACTAATGCCCACCTGAATCAGTTATTACAACAGCATTTATAAAATGGTAACTTCTCTAATATCTTCTACTTTTTGCAAAGTGGCTCTGTAATCAGTATGATTCTACCTATCTTTTTTCCTACTAAGTAAGTAGAACTTCTGGGCTGGCATCTTTTCTCTAAGAGTCCCTTTTCCTCCAACACCTAGCACTTCTTTGGGAAACAAAGGTATGTGGAAAAATATGTTAACGCTGCTATAATCTTGATTACAAAATCAACCTCAGGGGCCAACAGATGAAGCGAAGCTCCTTTGGGCTCTGAAGTTAAAATGTCTAGGCTCGAATTCCACCATGATACTTACCCTGTCTGAACCTCTACCTCTTCTTTCAAAAAATCGTATTACTTGCAGGCATCATGGCAGATGCTTAGTAAGTGTATCTACAGTTTACTTAGCTTATCCTATTTACATTATTATTACTCACAGAAAGTAGAGGAAACCAAAAAGTCCCTACCACAAAATTTTGAATTCCTGTTGGTTCTCTTTAACTTCTCCTACAACCATGGGAAACACTCAGAGCTATCTGCTGACCAACACAATCCTCCTGGCTTCCAAGAGGACTGAACTTCAGCTCAGGGAGTGCCTGCAGTTGGGAAGTATCAGAAATCACCGAGCTCTTCTCTCAACAGCCTTCGTCACTCTACTCCTGGGAATGAATCTCAGGGCAAGACCAATCATCCAGCTGGGCAGCTGATACTACAGAAAGGCAGATACGGAAAGGGGCAAATGAACTGTGTGAGGCACGAGGCCCCAAGTGAATAAAGTGCTTTCACTGCAAGTTTTTCCACATTTGTACTATAAGCTTCCCTGTGTTGTTTTTTTGTTTGTTTTTAAACAGCATCCTTGTGCAAAATCCCATTTAATAGGTTTTCTGCCTTAACAGATGAACTTGTTTGCTAAGTTCAAATCAGTTGCCAATGTTCTAAGGAATTTTAAAGCTCTTAAATATTCCCATATGAAGAGTTCAGGGGAATGCTGCATTCCCATATTAAGTGTCTTCAAAGACACTTTAGTAACTTCTGGTAGTGACATCAGTTATGCCTAAAGAATTCAATGACCTCTTTATATGTAAAGCAGAACACTGTATATTTTAAGTGAAAGAGATTAAAATTTCTTTAAAGGTCTCTCTTCCAACAACGCAAGAGAGGACTTTACACATGGACATCACCAGATGGTCAGTACCGAAAACAGACTAATTATATTATTTGCAGCAGAAGATGGAGAAGCTCTATATGGTCAGCAAAAACAAGACCAAGAGCTGACTTGTGGCTCACATCATCAGCTCCTTATGTGAAATTCAGGCTCAAATTGAAGAAAGTAGGGGAAAATCACTAGGCCATTCAGATATGACCTAAATCAAATCCCTTATGATTATGTGCTGACAAATTCAAGGGACTAGATCTGTTAAGAGGGCCTGAAGAACAATGGACGGAGGTTCATTAACACTGCACAGGACGTGATGACCAAAACCATCCCTAAGAAAAGAAATGCAAGAAGGCAAATTGGTTTTCTGAGGAGGCCTTACAAATAGTTGAGAAAAGAAGAGAAGACAAGAAGAAAGGGAAAGATATATCCATCTGAATGCAGAGTTCAGGAGAACAGCAAGGAGAATTAAGAAAGCTTTCTTAAGTGACCAGTGCAAAGAATAGAGAAAAACAATAGAATGGGAAAGACTAGACATTTCTCTAAGAAAACTGGAGATACCAAGGGAACATTTCATAAAAAGATGGGCACAGTAAAGGACAGAAACGGTATGGACCTAAAAGAAGCAGAAGATGTGAAGAAGAGGTGGCAACCATACACAGGAGAACCAGACATCCTGGAGTGCGAAGTCAAGTGGGCCTTAGGAAGCATCACTACGAACAAAGCTAATGAAGTGATGGAATTCCAGTTGAGCTATTTCAAATCTTAGAAGATGATGCTGTTAAAAGTGCTGCACTCAATATGCCACCAATTTGGAAAACTCAGCAGTGACCACAGGAATGGAAAAGATCAGTTTTCATTCCAATCCCAAAGAATGTTCAAATTACTGTATGATTGCATTCATGTCACATGCCAGGAAGATTATGCTCAAGATCCTTCAAGCTAGGTTTCAGTGGTATGTGAACTGTGCACTTCCAGATGTACAAACTGGATTTAGAAAAGGCAGAGGAACCAGAGATCAAATTGTCAACATACACTGGATCATAGAAAAGGCAGGGGAATTCCTAAAAACATCAATTTGTGCTTCATTGACTATGCTAAAGCCTTTGACTATGTGGATCACAAAAAACTAAGGAATTTTCTTAAAGAGATAGGAATACCAGACCACCTTACCTGACTCAATGGACATGAGTTTGAGCAAACACAGGTAGATAACGAAGGGTAGGGAAGCCTGGCGTGATGCAGTCCATGGGATCACAAAGAGTCGGACACAACTTAGCAACTGAACCACAAAAGGTCTAGCTAGAATGGCTGTTGCAGAGGGGAACAGGTAGGTGTACGTCAGGGGTTTTCTGCGCTGGCCCATCAGTCACATCGCACTATCAATCACATTGCACATCCTGGCTGAGCCCTGTGTGCTTATGTCTCCATGATCTCGTGATCCGAGAGATTTGGATTTTTGCACGCATCAAGAAAACCACTCAGCAAGACTCTCCTTCAGATTTGATGGAGAATCAAAAGCTTTCCAGACAAGCAAAAGTTAAGAAAATTCAGCATCACCAAATCAGCTTAACAACAAATACTAAAGGAACTTCTCTAGGCAGGAAACACAAGGAAAGGGACCTACAGAAAATAAACCCAAAACAATTAAGAAAGTGGTAACAGGATTATACATATCAAAAATGACCTTAAATGTAAATGGATTAAATACACCAACCAAAAGACACAGACTGGGTGGATGAAAACATGTGCATGTATGCACTTTCACTTATGACATTACTATGCTTGACCCTCCCAAACTGTATATGTAACTATTTTATACCATTAATCATGTTCCCATTATGACTTGCAATTGTAATCATCATTTATTCTTTGTCAGGTTATTGGTTGTGAAAGCTGATGAACATCTTTTACTACTGGGATTATGTAACTATTACTCACTCACTACTACTGTATCATGACTGGTCAACACTTAACTGTATCATCCCATTCACTCCCTTCTGGCTTGGAGAGTTTCTATCCCTTCTGTAGGTGATAACCTGATATGAGTTCCCTTGTATGTTCTTTGTCATTTTTCCTTTAATATTTTATCTTTGTCTTTAATTTTCGTCAGTTTGATTACTATGTGTCTCTGTGTTCCTCCTAGGGCTTATCCTGCCTGGGACTCTCTGCGCTTCCTGAACTTGGTTAACTATTTCCTTGCCCACGTTTGGGAAGTTTTCAGCTATTATCTCTTCAAATATTTTCTCAGGTCCTTTCTCTTGCTCTTGTCCTTCTGGGACCCTATACTGTGAATGTTGGTGTGTTTAATGTTGTCCCAGAGGTCTCTTGGTCAACAGAAAAATAACAGAAATCTATAGCACCAAAACTAGGATTTAATAGAAAACCTATAATTACTTTTTGAAATCCAGATGCATCTCAGAACTATCTTGAAATTTTTTGGAAAATACAAATGCTCAAGTATTGATTTTTTCTCCAAAGCTCTACATGTGTTTCTAATGAGCAGTCATGTTTAAAAACAACTGAACTATATGATGGTCTTTTATCTAGTTTGTTTCACTTTTTCTATTTCATATTCAGCACTCCCATTTCATTTAGTTTATGTTCTCCAATTTCTCCATCTCTTCTTTTTTGGGGGATGTTCTTTCTCAAGCCTTTATCAACTGTAGTAGAAAAGCTTTTGAATACATATATATATGTGTAATATATATATTTAAAAAACTTATGAGTTTTTGCCTCACTAAAAAAATTGACATTTTGGTTCCACTTGTTTGACTTAGTATGAATAGAATGTTAGATTTCTAATTAAAAAATAGATCTGTAACAAGCAACAAAGGTTTACTGTACAGCATAGGGAACTACAGTCAATATCTTGTAATAACCTATGATGGAAAATAATTTCAAAAATAATACATTACATATATTTGTATAACTGAATCACTTTGCTGCGCACCTGAAATACTGTAACTCAATTATACTTCAATAAAATATACTTATTAAAAAAAAAAGAATGCAAGTGAGGCTGCACGGAGGAGTACGTTTGTGATCCTTGCCCTTGGTGAATTATGTGGATGGCTGTAGTGGAACCTTCACTGTGGGTATTGTCAGCATGGAGTCTTCCAGGCTATTACGGACTTCTGTAATGGCCCTGTTGGAATTTGGCATCAATTGACGGGCAGTGTCAACGCTGTGAGGATCTGGGCCCCTCAGACTGGAGATACCTTCGTCATGTGGAGGGACATGTTTTCCACCATCAATTGTGGTCTGGTGCTGCTGTGGGGCAAGACAGACCCCTGGAGCTCCCCTCACCCTTGGAGCACTGACCAGCGCTGTGCCGGCTGCCCACAGTGGCCACTGGCCACGGCTGGCTCAGCAATGCTGGGGGTGCATCCTGTTGGCCCTCATCGAGGTGCTGGCATCCTCCAAACTCACTATAGGGCCCAGCAGTTCTGCAATGCATCCCCATTCCTGGAGGAGCTCTGCCAGCTGGCCTGACTGTACCCTGGCCGCAGGCTACCCCAGCTATCAGCAAAATCATGGAGGAAGTGACCACTTATCGCTACCAACATGGGAACGCCTCTTCTCTTCTCTCCCCAGTTATCTACCTCGAAGGGAGGGCTGGCTCCCAGGTGGCCCTAGGACCCTTCAGAGAGGGCCTCTACTGTTCCCTTATCCCAGGTTGGGTGTGGGGTACCCTAGCTGCCCTGATGGGTGGGTCCCTTCTCTATCAGGGCACCACAGTCCCTACTCACATGTAACACACTCCCACCCTAGTCTCTTTACACAGTGCCCTGATGAGCATTTAAAGTCAGTTTTGAAAGGCCTCTGTACTTACTCCTTGGGCCCCACACAGGAGCTGTTCTCTAGGACAGGGGCAGAGCACTCTTCAGGGACTTGGGAGCCCTCGGATTTGGAGCTGCACAGAGAGTGGTCTCTAACAAAGGCTTGTGGGATAAATGTGTAGGATGGGAAATGAAAAAAAAAAATTCAAAGGAGAAAAAAATATGCTACATTATTTCACAAAATGAATACGCCTGTGGGTGACAGATTATATTATAGATTTCCTGCTGAGATTTGTCACTGTTTTTTCTAAAACATATACTTCTATTTCATTCCTCTATTCAAAACCTTTCATGTATCCCTGCTGCTGCTGCTGCTGCTGCTGCTGCTAAGTTGCTTTAGTTGTGTCTGACTCTGTGCGACCCCATAGTCGGCAGCCCACCAGGCTCTGCTGTCCCTGGGATTCTCCAAGCAAGAACACTGGAATGGGTTGCCATTTCCTTCTCCAATGCATGAAAGTGAAAAGTGAAAGTGAAGTTGCTCAGTCGTGTCCAACTCTTAGTGACCCCATGGACTACAGCCCACCAGGCTCCTCCGTCCATGCAATTTTCCAGGCAAGAGTACTGGAGTGGGGGTGTCATGTATCCCTAGTGAATATGAAGCTGCTCAGTCGTGTCAGACTCTTTGCAGTCCTGTGGACTGTAGGCCACCAGGCTCCTCCATCCATAGGATTTCCCAGGAAAGAATACTGAAGTGGGTTGCCATTTCCTTCTCCAGGGATCTTTCCAGCCCAGGGATCAAACCCGGGTCTCCCTCATAGCAGGCAGATCCTTTAATCTCTGAGCCACCAGGGAAGCCTACTGTCAACTGAATAAAGTTCAAACTCCATGACAGACAGGGCAGTTCAGGAGACAAGTGGACCTAAATGTAACACTGTGTAACGGCTGTTGTTCAGTCGCTAAGTGGTGCCTGGCTCTTTGCACCCTCACGGACTGCAGCACGCCAGGCTTCCCCGTCCTTCACTATCTCCTGAAGTTTGCTCAAATCATGTCCACTGAGTCGGTGATGCTATTTAACCATCTCATTATCTGCCGCCCCCTTTCCTTTTGCCTTCAATCTTTCCCAGCAGCAGGGTCTTTTCCACTGCGTAGGCTCATGTGATGGTAGACACTTACTGACCAAATGAAATCATTTGTCCAAAGTGACTGAAACAGTGGCTCGTGATCTAAGTAGTATGCAAGGGTGAAGTGTGGAGGAGGACAAATCTGAGAGAACAGAGGGCCCGCAGAACTGAAAGCTTCAACAAACTCAAATGACAGGAGAAAAAGAGAACAAGCGACAGAGAGCAGGATGCTGGAACCGAGACTCAAGAGACATAAAAAGTCCAGGTGATAATGAGGCCCAGGTTCTTAATGAGGTCAAAGGAGCTCAGAGAAGAATTTCAGGTTTGGTTGTTTACTCCCCACATGGATATTAAAGTTGGCCAGGATGACGGAAGGGATACCTATGTATGGGTGAGTGAGTCAGGAGTCAGCGTCTCTGAGAAGCGACAGGCAGGGAGGTGAATGACTGATACAAGAGGGACACATGGTGTGAAGAAGAGAATGAAAGGTAAAGTTGTCATCGTGGAAGTGTGCTCGTGTGAAAGCAGCTGTACTGCTTCAAGAAAATGCCAGTACCGTGGATATCCAGCTGATGCCCACAAGGTTCACAACACTGATGAACTTGAAATTGTGCTGAAGTCTGAACCTAAACCGCCTGCCCAAAAGCTGACATACAGGAGAGCTCCACGTGTGAGCCACCAAGCGATTTCAGAGTTGCTTGATAATTCCTGATGATTCTGGCTATAGTTTATCCTCAAAAGAACAAGGGTAAGAGCAAGGGTCTACTGAACCCTTGTTCTTTTACTCCTTGAGTAGGAAGTTCCTCAAACAAGCAGGGCCAAGGCCAATGCCCAGCACTCAAACGTCATTTCTTTTCTTCTTACGCTATCCCCTGCCTGTATGTACTCAGCAGGTAATTTCTGTTCTCATTTTCTACAGCATAATAAAGAAAAATAGAAGCAAAGACCAGATGGAAAAAAATCCACTTTTGCCCTTGATACAGAGAGGCAGAAAAGTAGGAAGGTAATTAGGAGGACAACACCAGGCACCAAGAAAATCATCCAGTCTTTTAGTTAGAAGAGTCCCTAGAGATCATCTTCAACATAAGACAGGAACCCCCTATAAATTACTTTAAAAAAAAATTCTTATTTACTTTCGGCTGGGCGGGTCTTCACTGCCGCATGGGCTTTTCTCTAGTGAGGGAGAGCAGAAGCCGCCCTCCGGGTGCGGTGCAGACCTATCACTGCAGAGGCTGCTCTGGCTGCAGAGCACGGGCTCTAGCGTGCGCAGCTTCGGCAGGCGCGGTTCTCGGGCGCGGGAGCACAAGCTCAACACCTGTGGTGCACACAGGCTCAGCTGCTCCACGCCACGTGGAGTCCTCCCGGGCCAGGGATGGGACCTGTGCCTCCTGCACTGGCCGGGTGGAGCGCCGACTGCTGAGCCACCAGGGAGGCCCAGTGTTTAGTGCAGAAAGGCCCTTTTAACAACCAAATTCTTTATTCCTGAATGCCCATTCATGGCTCTTGGTTCTCTTCTCTGGAGAAGCATCACTGGACAAATAAACTATATTTCACTTATTGATGGTGTAAAATATCATAAACTGTAAAGTGCATCATTACTGTTTGTATCATGAAGAAAAAATCCTGTGAAACCATAAGATGCCATCAAATGTAAGAAACATCTCTAAGAATTGATGAAAACTCCTCTTCAGTTGGAAGAAGTCGAAGACATCTTCTCTGGAACTCTGCCTCAGTCTTTTCTCCACACTAATTATTCCCAAAGTCCCCAATTATTCATTTTTAAAAAGATTTTTAAAAGAATCTAACATTTACAAGTTGGAAATCTAAAAACTTCTTTTCTCCAAAACCATTCAAGAGTAAGCTACTGGCATGATGCCACATCATCCCTAAACATTCAGTGTGTATTCTACAAACAAAAGAAAAAAACCACCTATAAATAAATAGTATAATCACCCAAATCAGGAAATTAACACTGATACATTACTGCTGTCTAATCTGAGAGTCCATTCAATCCAGTCAATTTCCCAATAACGTCCTTTACAGTGGTCCACGCCAGAGCCACGCATTACAGTTAACAGTCTCTCCAGCTCTGCTTGACGCTCACGCCCTTGGTGTCTTTATTCTGTAGAATGTACCACATTCTGGATGTGTCCGGTGTTTCCTTGTGGTGAGACCCAGGTCACACACCTCTGGTAGGAACTTCACATAAGTGATGCTGTGCTCTTTCTGGTGAATACTGCCAGGGGGCAGAGTTTGGATATAACCCATTACTAGTGATGTGCACTTTGATCATTCATAAGAGTGATGTCCTCCAGGCATTTCCAGTGACTCTTCCCCTTAATAATTGTTAAGTATCCTGTAGGGAGGTATTTTGAGACTAGGTAAGCATTCCATTCCTCATCAAACTTTCACTTTATTTTACTTTTTAGATCAGTATGAATTCACGGTTATTATTTTACTGAGTGGTCTAAAACACTATCATTATTAACTTGATGCTGAAATTCCAAATTGTGCTCACTAAAACTTTTTCCATTCTCTTCTTTTTGGACCTTTTTAAATGTCTTTTTCAATTAAGAATGAATATAATACTTCAGTACCAAGAGCAGCATGACATTAATGTCTCCCTTCATCTGAATAGTGTGCTTACAGGGATACAGGTCAAGCTTTCAATATACTTTTAGCAGCCATGCTACATTTTAGCATATGCTGAGCTTCCACGATTACTGTTCCCAGCTCTCCTCAACTTGAACTGTTACTTTCTCCACAAAACCTAGTTACTAATTTTTTTACACCATTTGTGGGCTGACCTAATGAATACTTTCTTTTCATTGTTATATGTTCCAAGATCCACCTAGTTTTGTGCCATTTTCAAGTTAAGATACCTATATTTATGTTTTCTTGTAAGTTTCATTAAAAAAATCTTATTTAAGTATAGTTGGTTTACAATGTTAATGTCTGCTGTACTGCAAAGTGATTCAATTATACATATATATATATTCTTTTTCACAGTCTTACTGAATACAGTTCCCCATGCTATACAGGTGGACCCTGTTGTTTATCCATCCTATACATTGAGCGTTTGCACCTACTAATCCTAAACTCCCCATCTTTCCCTCCTACACATCCCTTGCCCCTTGGCAACCACAAGTCTGTTCTCTCTGAGACTGTATGATATGTTTGTATGAGCCATTTTAGACTCCACACGTAAGTGGTACCAGATGGTGTTTCTCTTTCTCTTTCTGACTTACTTTAGTTAGTATGATAATCTCTAGGTTCATCAATGTTGCTGCAAATGGCACTATTTCTTTTTTTTTATGCCTGAGTAATATTCCACTGTATTGGGTTGGCCAAAGAGTTCCTTTGGTTTTTAAGGAAAAATAAAGACACGTTTTCATTTTCACTGAGAACTTTACTGAACAGTGTATTCACTGTTTTGTCCCACTACCTTCTGCCACTTTTCCGGCAACTTCAAAATTTCATTTTCTGAAACTTTTTATCTCTTTGAGCAAAGAACTGTTTCAGGTGCCTTTTATAATCCTCCAGGAAATCGAATTTTTCTATTAAGAGAATTTTGTAAAGACAGAAATAAATGGAAATCTGAAGGTTCAATGTCTGATAACTGTGGACTTTTTAATGCTGGCCATTCTGACCCATGCGAGGGGAACCTCATTATAGTTCTGCTTTGCATTTCTCTAATAATAAGTGATGATCAGGATCTTTTCATTTGCCTATTGGTCACCTGTTATGTTTCCTTTGGAGAACTGTCTATTTAGGTCTTCTGCTCATTTTTTATTGGGTTGTTTGTTTTTCTGTTATTGAACTATATGAGCTGTTTGTATATTTTAGAAAGCCCTTGTCAGTTGTACCACTTGCAAATATCTTCTCCCAGCCCGTAGGCTGTCTTTTCACTCTGTTTATGGTTTCCTTTGCTGTCCAAAAGCTTGCAAATTTGATTAGGTATAAGTTTTTGATTAAAAAATTTTTTAATGAGTGGAGAAAGAAAAGTCCACAGGCATTCCAATCAGGGAAGATTTAAGTTGAGAAGAAAACTTACAATAGCTTTTACGCCAAGCACCAGCACTCCAAAGGCCTTACAATATGCTTTTTATGTTTAAAAACTTCTAAGTCTGAGAGCTCAGAGAAATGAAGAAAATGGATAGTGGTTGGTGTCAGTCAGGTTTCTCACTTTTAGAGTGGGCATTCACAGATAAACAAAGGGAGAAAACCACAAGGATCCACGTAATGTAATGAATTAGCATTGGAGACCTAAGTATGAACTCATTCTTAGTTCAATATAGATACAAATGGTTATATATAGAAATATTTAGTTATATGCATATACAGATATTAGTATACACATATATATTTCCTTTGTCTGTCAACTGAGAAGGTCCAGAAACAATAAAACCTTAATAATAACAAGTACATCTAATACCCAGAGCTTGATTTCTAGTATCATTTTTCCAATAAATGGAAACTAGCGTTCCTTGGAGAAATGCTTGATTCTAGGAATGGAAAAGGAAATACATATAAGATGAACCTGGAGCATCTTATAGCACCAGAAAAAAAGAAAATGCTCAAAACACAAAACAAACAAAAAAACCAACACTTGTAGTAACGGAAACATGTCAAAGGACACAAGAGTCAACTGAAGGGGCTCCCAATGGCCAAAGCTGGAATAATGTGAACAAAAAATAAGCCAAGAAATATCTTATTAATACAAAGTACAAAATAAATATCCATAAGTCCATTCTGATACATATAAATGACTGAATAAATCAACAGAAAAGAGACAAACTATCCACATGGAATAAATCCCAAGTAAATAAATAATAAATAAATAAAAGGTTTATTTTAAAGAGTCATGCTATAAAATGGAACTTATCTTAAAAAAAACACACAGTGACTAGAAAACAAAGAAACAACACTTTTAAAGTGCTGAAACCCAGAATTCTACATCTATGTCCTTAAAAAATGATAGCAGGAAAAGACACTTTAGGGTAAATGAATGATGAGAGAATTTGTCACAGCAGATCTGCGCTGCCAGAAATGATTTAAAAGATTATCTAGACTGAAAGGGAAATGACACTAAATGATATCTGTGACTACACGAAGGAAAAAAAGAACACCAGAAATGCAACATGTGAGTAAATAATATAAAAGCCTATCACTTTTCCCTTCATCAGTTTTTCTGTTCCCATTACCCTCACCAACAAGTGACTTCTTTTCATTCCTCCTCCAAAGGCTCTACAGACTTAAGAGTTTGACAGTAAGTCATACAAGGGCAGAAAAGCCCTCCTAGGGAGAGTCCATCTACAAACTCTGGGGAAGGATTTTACCATTAAAAATATGGAGGGGTACTTCTGGCATTTAGTAGGCATGTGCCTGGGAGGCTAAACACTCTGTAAATACAAAGGACAGTTCTGCAGAGCCAAGAATTATCAGTGTCCTATCTCCTGAAAAACCCGAACTGAGGAGCATTGTAAGGTATCAATCTTTACCAGTCCTCTAACACATGGAGCAAGGCTGCACCATCTCCCTTAGCAGCTGTGCCTGTGGCACTAGCTCTGAGCTTGTCCCTGTAAATCCAGGTCACCGTGATATGAACAGCTAACAAGTAAAAAATGCCTTCTGTCCTGTAACCTGTGAAACTGATTTCTAAGCTAGTATTCTAAACCCCACACAGATCCTTCACATTATTTTAGCTTCCTCCTCTTCTACTGCTGGAGAGGAAAGGATAAGCACAAGCAAGATAAAATCACAAGTCAAGTATGAGTCCAATCAATTTACTCAGGATACTGAGCCTGGACTGTCTGAATTAGGAATACTAGAAGATAAATCGTCTTAAGTATCTAGCAGAGGGAGAGATTCTCTACTTCAAGGGAAATAAAGGACAAGTTCAGAGCTTACAGGAATGTTTTAAAACAATCATCAGCAGTTATTTTTTAAAAGTTGTTATTTTTCAAAAGCTACTGCTTACATATTAGTTTCAGATTTTTCTTGATAATTATGAATTTCTAAAAAAGTATATGGATCATATGGAAGATACAGAGGAGATATTTGCAAACTCAGGCCACAGACACAATTAAGAGTCTATTTTCTGCTAGAGTAGTATATTTAAAATGCAAACTCAATCTTTTCTGAAGTAATTAAATTCATATTCAATTAGAACCTAAAAACTAAACAGTTAAAGCAACAGTATGACTATTACTTATTTTCTTGATGGGCTTTTGGAATAAAGGAATAGATTTACATTAAGTGGCCCAAATTAGGGATATTAAAGAAGCTGAAGTTGAACGGTTTTATGAAGACCTACAAGACCTTTTAGACTAACATCCAAAAAGATGTCCTTTTCATTATAGGGGACTGGAATGCAAAAGTAGGAAGTCAAGAAACACAACTCCTGGAGTAACAGGCAAATTTGGCCTTGGAATACAAAATGAGGCAGGGCAAAGACTAATAGAGTTTTGCCAAGAAAATGTACTGGTCATAGCAAACACCCCCTTCCAACAACACAAGAGAAGATACACATGGACATCACCAGATGGTCAACACCGAAATCAGATTGATTATATTCTTTGCAGCCAAAAATGGAGAAGCTCTATACAGTCAACAAAAACAAGACCAGGAGCTGACTGTGGTTCAGATCATGAACCCCTTATTACCAAATTCAGACTCAAATTGAAAAAAGTAGGGAAAACTGCTAGACCATTCAGGCATGACCTAAATCAAATCCCTTATGACTATACAGTGGAAGTGAGAAATATATTTAAGGGCTTAGATCTGATAGATAGAGTGCCTGAGGAACTATGGAATGAGGTTTGTGACACTGTACAGGAGACAGGGATCAAGACCATCCCCATGGAAAAGAAATGCAAAAAAGCAAAATGGCTGTCTGAGGAGGCCTTACAAATGGCTGTGAAAAGAAGAGAAGCGAAGAGCAAAGGAGAAAAGGAAAGATATAATAAGCATCTGAATGCAGAGTTCCAGAGAATAGCAAGAAGAGATAAGAAAGCCTTCTTCAGCAATCAATGCAAAGAAATAGAGGAAAAGAACAGAATGGGAAAGACTAGAGATCTCTTCAAGAAAATTAGAGACACCAAGGGAACATTCCATGCAAAGATGGGCTCGATAAAGGACAGAAATGGTATGGACCTAACAGAAGCAGAAGATATTAAGAAGAGGTGGCAAGAAGACACAGAAGAACTGTACAAAAATGATCTTCACGACCCAGATAATCATGATGCTGTGATCACTAATCTAGAGCCAGACATCCTGGAATGTGAAGTCAAGTGGGCCTTGGAAAGCATTGCTACGAACAAAGCTAGAGGAGGTGATGGAATTCCAGTTGAGCTCTTTCAAATCCTGAAAGATGATGCTGTCAAAGCGCTGCACTCAATATGCCAGTAAATTTGGAAAACTCAGCAGCGGCCACAGGACTGGAAAAGTTCAGTTTGCATTCCAATCCCAAAGAAAGGCAATGCCAAAGCATGCTCAAACTACCACACAATTGCACTCATCTCACACGCTAGTAAAGAAATGCTCAAAATTCTCCAAGTCAGGCTTCTGCAATACGTGAACCGTGAACTACCTGATGTTCAAGCTAGTTTTAGAAAAGGCAGAGGAATCAGAGATCAAATTCCCAACATCCGCTGGATCATGGAAAAAGCAAGAGAGTTCCAGAAAAACATCTATTTCTGCTTTATTGACTATGCCAAAGTCTTTGACTGTGTGGATCACAATAAACTGTGGAAAATTCTGAAAGAGAAGGGAATACCAGACCACCTAACCTGCCTCTTGAGAAATCTATATGCAAGTCAGGAAGCAGCAGTTAGAACTGGACATGGAACAACAGACTGGTTCCAAATAGGAAAAGGAGTATGTCAAGGCTGTATATTGTCACCCTGCTTATTTATCTTCTATGCAGAGTACATCATGAGAAATGCTGGACTGGAAGAAACACAAGCTGGAATCAAGATTGCCGGGAGAAATATCAATAACCTCAGATATGCAGATGACACCACCCTTATGGCAGAAAGTGAAGAGGAACTAAAAAGCCTCTTGATGAAAATAAAAGAAGAGAATGAAAAAGTTGGCCTAAAGCTCAACACTCAGAAAACGAAGATCATGGCATCCGGCCTCATCACTTCATGGGAAATAGATGGGGAAAACAGTGTCAGACTTTATTTTTGGGGGCTCCAAAATCACTGCAGATGGTACTACAGCCATGAAAATAAATGACATTTACTCCTTGGAAGAAAAGTTATGACCAACCTAGACAGTATATTCAAAAGCAGAGACATTACTTTACCGACTAAGGTCCGTCTAGTCAAGGCTATGGTTTTTCCTGTGGTCATATATCGATGTGAGAGTTGGACTGTGAAGAAGGCTGAGCGCTGAAGAATTGATGCTTTTGAATTGTGGTGTTGGAGAAGACTCTTGAGAATCCCATGGACTGCAAGGAGATCCAACCAGTCCATTCTGAAGGAGATGAGCCCTGGGATTTCTTTGAAAGGAATGATGCTAAAGCTGAAACTCCAATACTTTGTCCACCTCATGTGAAGAGTTGACTCACTAGAAAAGACTCTGATGTTGGGAGGAATTGGGGTCAGGAGGAGAAGGGGACGACCGAGGATGAGATGGCTGGATGGCATCACTGACTTGATGGATGTGAGTCTGAGTGAACTCTGGGAGTTGGTGATGGATAGGGGAGGCCTGGCATCCTGCGATTCATGGGGTCGCAAAGAGTCAGACACGACTGAACGACTGAACTGAACTGATACCTTTTTTAAAAAAGAGAATAAGATGCAGAAATGGTAAAGAGCTATTTGATTGATTCTATTCAACCAGTTAAAGGAACACTAAGAAGCATCCGATACTGCTAATTGACATAAAGATAGAAAAGTAAATTATTTGGTTAAACGTTTACCTAAACTACCTCATCTTCCTATTAGCAATGAAAAAATGCTCACAGATTCTTACAGACATACAAATAAAAATATCAAAGAGCTCTCTGACTTGACAACAATTTGACACAATTTATGACTGTTAAGCAATGAAGTCTATATTAATTTTTAAAAACCAGGAAAATAAATCCTTAACTTTTATACAAATGTGCATTATTTTAAACTATGCAAGTGCCCATTACTTCCCCTTTATACTACCACATATTTGTTAACTACATTACAAAGAACTTATTCTGCCAAGTAGAGGTAACAAATAAAACCACAAATTGAGCAGTCTTCCTGTCAATGATGTCATGGACACTGCGCCAGAAAGGATGTCCTTCAGCCACCTGATGAAGGGCATTCATTAGAACAAACACGAATAAGCTCTTGAAACATTGTCAACAAGGCAAGAAAATGAAATACTTTAATATTAGTTATAAAATATATCCTTAAATGAAAGCTTAACAAAGCTAAATATCTTCATGAAATCATTTCAATGCAGTACATACTTATTTTGTTCAAGATATTTTGCTAACCATTGCAGAAAATAAAAAGACAGCAACTTTAACTTAAAGAAACCCACAGTCTTCTCTCCACTGCCAGTCAAGTACACACATGGTGACAGCAGAAAGCAGAAGGACAGCGCCATCCAGAGGCACAAAAAGACACTATAAGACTGCAGGGGCCTCAGCCAGTAGACTCACTGAGGCTGTGACCCAGGGCTCTCTTCATCAGCTCTTGCCAGTTCATATTAGTGCACATTACAATGCACAGCACAGAGTGTTTTTTTCTCAAATGAAGGGTGGATAATAGAACTGAGATGTGAGCAGGGGAGGGCTAAAACATGGATCTCCCCCCTTGAGATGTGGAACTACAGGTATATTTCAGGTATCTGTGCAGGTACAGATAGAGGGGGTATCTAGTTACTCTGACAGAAGGGTCCTTACACAGAAACAGGAAGAAAGGGCTCTGTGAAGGGAGAGAGAAGCAGTGCACTAATGAGCCTGGAAAACAATGGTTCTCAGAGCACAGAGACTGTCTGTGCTGCTGTCCTCCACAGCAAGCATTCATGGCCTTCCCAAGAAAGAGACTGAGAGACCAAAGAGGCCTTCCTACACAGGAAGCAATGTGGCCTGCATCACAGGGAGGAAGTCAGTGAAAAATCTGAGACGGAAACCTGGCCAGGAGGCAGTGTGGCCTATATCACAGGGAGGAAGTCAGTGAAAAATCTGAGACGGAAACCTAGCTTTCTTATCTTTACCTATTTCTCAAAGCAAGATCTGTAGACCAGTGGCATTAGTATCACATATAAACTTATTAAAATACAGACTCTCAGGTTACACTCCAGACTTACTGAATCAAAATCTCCATTTTAACAAGATCCCCAGAGGATACACACGTACATCAAAATCTGAAGAGTGTCCCAGAGCCTCTGTCTAGATGTGACATTGCTGGATCACAAGGTTTGAGTTCTTTAATAGTATTAGACGGAACTGAATTTCTCTCTGAAGCACTGTTATCAATTTACTGTCTCACGTTCTTTCTAATTTTCTGTGTATCATAAAGCCATAGTTTTGCAACATAAAGCCATTTCTTATTGCTCTTATATTACATTTGCCTTACAAAAGTTCTATATCCTAAGAATATATCCTCAAACTCTATCCCTAGTTTTCCTTATTTGTGTTATCAGTTAAAATGTAATAAGAGACTTACATGGTCAATAAATTTGGGAAACTGCAGGATAATCAATTAAAACAAGTCTTTAAGACTTCTCAGAGACTTCAGTATGTTTATTAGGAGCTTCTAAAATAGGAATATTTTTCAAGTATTTTCTAAAACGTATTTCATCATTTACCTTTTTTCCTCCATGGATCATCTATGGAACATTTCTGGATACTCTTAACATTTCAAGGAACACAGATGGAAAATCCATGTTAATTTAGAAAGAATTCTCTCCTTTTTTAAACAAAAAACACTGGCGGGGGGGCAGAACAACCTTGATTCCCTCTCTTATAATGCCCAGATCTTTACATACTTAAAAGACTCTCATTCTCACTACCTCTCTAGTGGTTTTGTGTATGTAAAATAACATCACATAAAAAGAGGAATACATTCTGCTCAGTTGAATTTCTCTCTATCCATTTTTCTTTGTGTTTTCAGTAAGAAGAAAACAGCAAGGAATGATTAGGTCCAAAATTTTGAAGTTTTTTTTTCCCTCTAATACAGCTGATGAGAGCAAACTGGCATCTACTCTGAGACCTAGGTAGAAAAACCATTGTCATTTCTTTTTTTGTTTTTGAGGATAACTGATTTATAATGTTGTGTTAGTGATCTCTGACAGTAAAAACCACACATTCTATTTTATTTATACTTTCCTTTAAAAGTTTCAATTTTCCTACAATGAGCACAAATTACTTCTAGAGAAAGAAAAAATACATATTTTAATTCTAAAATGTTTAATTTGAAGGGAAGAAAACAAGTTAGAGCAATAAAATTTAAATTAATCTGCATTATTCTATCAAGATATACACAAAAGTATCAATGATCTTAAGTTAGGGTGAGGTCTTTGCAAGATAACTGTCTAAAATTGATAATGCAAATATTAATTATATGATTAAAGAGTTAATTCTAAAGAAATAAGTCATTAATCTTTAACATTTTTTATAAGCACAGAATTACAGTTTATCTAGGTCTCAACTAGTTGTAAAAGACAGACTGGTAAACTGAAAGGTAAACACCAAAAAACCTGTGTCTAAGCCTCTGTTCTGCTGGCCCTTGCTTGCTTCAATCTCTTGGTCTGTAAGTGGGCGAGTACCTACAACATACATGGCCATGATGAGGCCATGAGGCCATGACTGTCTAAGAAAAAGGGACTCCTCTACATCATGTCATCAGAGAAACACAAATTAAAACAACCTATTACAATGACCAAAAGAAGAAAAAAAACTGACAGCACTAAATGCTGGTGAGGATGTGGACTAACAGGAAATTTTCATTTTCTGCTGCTGGAAATATATAAAGTGGTACAGCCACTCTGGAAGATAGTTTGATGGTTTCTTACAAAACTATCCTCTTACTGTATGACTTAGCAATCAGGCTCCTAGCATTTATCCAAGGGAACTGAAAGCTTATGTCCACACAAAAGCCTGCACATACATGCTTATGGCGGCTTCACTCATAACTGCTCAAACCTGGGAGCAACCAAGATGTCCTTCAGGAAGTGACCTGATAAATAAACTGTGGAACATCAAGAAACCAGAACATTCAGCACTCAAAAATAATGAGCTATCAAGTCATGAAGACACGGAGGAACCCTAAATGCATAGAACTAAGTGAAAAAAGCCAGTCTGAAATATGTCCAGATTCTGCTGGGAACCTAAAATTGCTTTAAAAAATAAAGTCTAATAAAACCCAAAAAACTCACTGCCATACACTGCCTGCCACATACATAGCAGGGCTCAATAACCAGCACCACTGGCATTAAAACAAGTATATTAGAGATATCCTGTTTCCACAAAAACGAAGAAACACGGTTACTGCTGTAATTAAAGTAAAATTACTAGGTAGTTTCAACATTCATTTTGATAAGATAAAAGGCATGACATAATCTGGAGGAATGATTCTAAATCTAAGATATCACTTTTCAAAGTTATCAAGTGAAATGTAAAATGACTAAGGATCAGCCACAGTCAGTTCCTTCATAACTGCTAGTCTCACAGTCTTCTACTGTCATTATGTAAGAAAAAGTTCAACTAAAAGAAAAAAAAGCATCTCAACAAACAAATGGCAATACCAAAGAGAAATATAATCCTAGAATTATGTTGGAAATGATATGACTTCAGCAAGAGGTAGAACGCCTTCCTATAAAGCAATAATTTGCCAGAGGGAAAACAAAATCTACAACTTCCTTTTCTTGTTTACCTGGATGAGTCATGGTGACTGGCTCCTCTTTGGATTTATTATTGTAGATGACTACAGCAACTGCATTGTGGAAAGCAGCCCGTGATATTTTCTCTTTAAAGGTGCAATTTCCCCTCTGCAGCAAGGCGATCCACTGTTTGATGTTAGGAGGGACAAAGAATCGTGTTTGAGGATCACAGCCCAGATGATCAGCAACTAGACAGACGAGAAGAGGAAAAGAAAAAAACAACCAGAGACATTAACTTTTTCCTCAAGGAAATAAAATCAATCAAGTCTTCGCCAAAGTGCTTAACTGTTCTCTGGATACCATAGCACTTCAAGCAGCTTGCTCCCAGCACAGCTATGAATACATCTACAAAGGACAACGCAATGAATCCGAGTCCGTATCTGTACAGGGAGAGAGATGCTCCATTAAACGTTACCTGTAAAGGAAATTAGAAGAGGAAGACTCTTTAACTTCACAGATTGACAAAATATAAAAGACTGATCATATCTAATGTAGGTTGCTGAAGACAGGAGGAAGATACGACAAACAGAACCCCCAGCAAGCCAAGGGATGGATCTACCCTGACATCTGCTCATTCACTGCAGTTCAGCTCAGTTGCTCAGTCCTGTCTGACTCTTTGCCATGCCATGAACTGCAGCACTTGAACTGCACATGAACTGCCAGGCTTCCTGTCCCTCACCAACTCCAGGGGCTTGCTTAAACTCACATCCATGAAGTTGGTGATGCCATCCAACCATCTCCTCCTCTATCGTCCCCTTCTCCTCCTGCCTTCAATCTTTCCCAGCATCAGGGTCTTGTCCATTAAGTCAGTTCTTCGTATCAGATGGCCAAACTATCAAGAGTTTTAGCTTTAGCATCAGTCCTTCCCATGAATACTCAGGACTGATTTCCTTTTGGATTGACTGGTGTGATCTACTTGCAGTCCAAGAGATTCAAGAGTCTTCTCCAACACCACAGTTAAAAAGCATCAGTTCTTCGGTGCTCAGCTTTCTTTATAGTCCAGCTCTCACATTCATACATGACTACTGGAAAAATCATAGCTTTGACTAGATGAACCTTTGTCAGCCAAGTAATGTCTCTGCTTTTAATATGCTGTCTAGGTTGGTCATAACTTTTCTTCCAAGGGGCAAGCATCTTTTAATTTCATGGCTGCAGTCACCATCTGCAGTGATTTTGGAGCCCCCAAAATAGTCTGTCACGGTTTCCATTGTTTCCCCATCTATTTGCCATGAAGTGATGGGATCAGATGCCATGATCTTAGTTTTCTGAATGTTGAGCTTTAAGCCAACTTTTTCACTCTCCTCCTTCACTTTCATCAAAAGGCTCTGTAGTTCCTCTTTACTTTCAGCCATAAGGGTGGTGTCATCTGCATATCTGAGGTTATTGATTTCTCCCAGCAATCTTGATTCCAGCTTGTGCTTCATCCAGCCCGTCATTTCACATGATGTACGCTCCATATAAGTTAAATAAGCAGGGTAACAATATACAGCCTTGACCTACTCCTTTCCCAATTTGGAACCAGTCTGTTGTTCCATGTTTAGTTCTAACTGTTGCTTCCTGACCTGCATACAAATTTCTCAAGAGGCAGGTCCGGTGGTCTGGTATTCTCATCTCTTTTAAGAATTTTCCACAGTTTGTTGTGATCCACACAGTCAAAGACTTTGGCATAGTCAATAAAGCAGAAATAAATGTTTTTCTGGAAAACATTTTTTTTTCTGATGATCCAGCGGATGTTGGCAATTTGATCTCTGGTTCCTCTGCCTTTTCTAAATCCAGCTTGAACATCTGGAAGTTCACAGTTCACGTATTGCTGAAGCCTGGCTTGGAGAATTTTGAGCATTACTTTGCTAGCATGTGAGATGAGTGCAACTGTGCAGTAGTTTGAGCATTCTTTGGCATTGCCTTTCTTTGGGATTGAAATGAAAACTGACCTTTTCCAGTTCTATGTCCACTGCTAAGTTTTCCAAATTTGCTGGTATATTGAGTACAACACTCTCACAGTATCATCTTTTGGGATTTGAAATAGCTCAACTTTTTGGAGTTCCATCACCTCCACTAGCTTTGTTCATAATGATGCTTCCTAAGGCCCACTTGACGTTATCTGGCTTTAGGTGAGTGATCACACCATTGTGGTTATCTAGGTCATGAAGATCTTTTTTGTATAGATCTTCTGTGTATTCTTGCCACGTCTTCTTAATATCTTCTACTTCTGTTAGGTCCACATTATTTCTGCCCTTTATTGTGCCCATCTTTGTATGAAATGTTCCTTCGATATCTCTAATTTTCTTGAAGAGATATCTAGTCTTTCCCATTCTGTTGCCTTCCTCTATTTATTTGCATTACTTATCTCCTGATCCCCATCTCCATCATCACCACAAGGAGACTTTTTTTTTTGCTTGGCATAGAGAAAGCCAAACTTTCGGCTCAGTTACTAACAGTTTTGTTAAAATTAAAGTATCCTTGAACAAATTTCCCAGTAAGTGTCAAAGAAAATTAGAAAAGTTCAGGTCTGCATTTGAAAGTTTAAATTAGTTAAAGTAACATGTGAAGTGAAAGTTGCTCAGTTGTGTCTGACTCTTTGCGACCCCATGGACTGTACAGTCCATGGAACTTTCCAGGCCAGAATACTGGAGTGGGTAGCCTTTCCCTTCTCCAGGGGATCTTCCAAACCCAGGGACTGATCCCAGGTCTCTTGTACTGCAGGCGAATTCTTTACCAGCTGAGCCACAAGGGAAGTCCAAGAATACTGGAGTGGGTAGCCTCCAGCAGATCCCTAGTAGCTCAGTCAATAAAGGATCTGCCTGCAGTGCAGGAGACCCGGGTTCAATCCCTGGGTTGGGAAGATCCCCTGGAGAAGGAACACAGTCGGACACAACTGAGCGACTAACACACAGCCTCCAGCAGATCTTCCCAACCCAGGAATGGAACCAGGGTCTCCTGCATTGAAGGAGGATTCTTTACCAACTGAGCTACCATGGAAAACAACATGAAACTAGAATAAATATTCCTTTAATTTATGTGCTGTGTTAAGCTGCTTTAGTTGTGTCCGACTCTGTGTGACCCTATGGGCTGTAGCCTGCCAGGCTCCTCTGTCCATGGGATTATCCAGGAAAGAATATTGGAGTGGGTTGCCGTGCCCTTCTCCAGGGGATCTTTTCCACTCAGGGATCGAACTCACATCTTCTGTGGCTCCCATCTTGTACGTGGATTCTCGACTGCTGAGTCACCAGGAAAGCCTCATCTAATTTATATTTATGGGCAAATATTTCTGTATAGTTTCACATTAGGATACATATATTAACTTATTATAGCTACTTGTCTAACAAGATACACAAAGACACTGAAACTATCCACTGGGACAATAAATTACATGGTCATTGTCCTAGATCTGGAGGAAGTTTTTTGAAGTACATTTAAATTTGTCAGGCAAGTTGACCAATTTTTGATTCTGCAAACATGAGAATCATACCTCTGGCACTCTGCCTATCTTAAAAAGCTGTCCCTAGCTGCTCTTTCCATTCTCATCCTTACTTTTATAGCAGGTTAAAACGAAAAAGGAAGGGTGGTTCAGAAGGAGAAAGAAATCACAAACATTTATTCTGAAGACATGCAGTGCCAGAGAATGGTGTGCCCTAGCCTTCCTGGAATTGGCACTGCCAGTACTTTGAGGGCTGAGAGGGAGGGAAGGAAAGGAGCGCAGCACAAATGGGTAACACTAAAAGGAAATAAACAATGAAAAATTAAACATTAAACAAATGAGGTGTACAATAAGACAACACCAGGGGGAAATGGTTGCTGTCTATACCCGGAAGCACACTGCTTAACAAAAGAAATGAAATGTTCAACTACTTAGAGAAAACGTAAAATGTAGAGATGTCACTACCTTCAGAGAAATGCTGCATCTATCATTCCCTCTTAAACAATAGCTTTCCCTAAATTCTCTTATTATCCTGGTGATGAACAGCAATGAGAGCATATTTGTTACTACAGATCTCCTAACACGCAGTTAAGTGGGAGGCAGATGATTTCACAATTTGTCGTGACTGACATGGCTGACAACTGCGACTCACCTTTTCGTGAAACAGTCTCTACACTCGGAAACTTACGTCCTTTCTCAAACAGGGTTTATGTCATGATTTTGTGTGTGTGAGTTTCTCAGCCGTGTCTGACTCTTTGTGACCCCATGAACTACAGCCCACCAGGCTCGTCTGTCCATATGTCCATAAGATTCTCCAGGCAAGAATACTGGAGTGGGTTGCCATTTCCTTTTCCAAGGGATCTTCCCCACCCAGGTCTCCTGCATGACAGGCAGTATTTTTACAGTCTGAGCCATCAGGGAAGCCCTATGTCATGATTTTAACAGTCAGCTTTTGAAAGACACAAAAAAATCATGAAACTCTGAAATTCTGAGACAGACATTAGTTTCAGTAATAATGTCTGCTTCATAGATAATTATCATGCTTAAAAACATAAGCATTTAGTCAATGTGTTATGATAACCTCACTGTCTTGGGAAAATTTTCAAGAATACCTAGGCGTCTGTACGATTGTCTTCTATGAAACACAGGGATTCTCCACACAGATGTGTGTGAAGTCTATCCACAGCCCAGTGGCACACCTCCACCCCATTTCCCTAGCTCCTGATAGCTACCACTTCCATTTCATTCTTTCTCCCTGATGCTTTGACAGTATCATTGTCCACTTAGAAGAACAGCAGTTCTCCAATAAGTCACACAGTCTAAGACTGAAAGGACACACCAAGGGATACAACAAAAGAGCAACATTTATGAAACATACTAAAGGAAAAATTAAAAATCCTCTTAAGGAACCCCCACCCACTAAGAAGAGATTCTATGAACAACGCCATCATTGATATAAATTCCAACAACAGATTGTATGTGGGAAAGAAGTTTCCTGTTCCCCCAAATTTATCCAAATCATTATTCACAAAGGGTCTTTGAAAACCTTTATACCAATAAAAACATAGTAAGAAATTCAAGTTCTTATTTAACAGATTTTATCTGCTTTTGGCTGCACTGGGTCTCTGCTGCTGGTGTGCTCGGACTTTCTCAAGTTGCAGAGTGGGGGCTACTCTCCAGTTGTGCTGTGTGGGCTGCTCACTGCAGTGGTTCCTCTGGTTGCAGAGCATGGGCTCTAGCAGTTGCAGAATGCAGGCTCTGACTGCCCCTCGACACGTGTGATCTTCCTGAACCAGCGATCAAACCCACGTCCTCTGCACTGGCAGGGGCATTCCTAACCACTGGGCCACCAACTAAGTGAAAGTTGCTCAGTCATGTCCAACTCTTTGCAACCCCACGGACTATACAGTCCATGGAATTCTCCGGGCCAGAATACTGGAGTGGGCAGCCTTTCCCTTCTCTGGAGATCTTCCCAACCCACAGATCAAACCCAGGTCTCCCACACTGCAGGCGGATTCTTTACCAGCTGAGCGACCAGGGAAGTCCCTAAATTCAAGTTCTTGTTCAAGGAAGTAGTCACCATTATTCAGAAAAAAAAAATACAGGATTTTTATAATCACTTAGTACCATGGTATGCTTATTTTATCTATGCTTGGCTTTAATTAACAAACAACTTGTACAATGAAAATAATGTCAACAGCTCTACAACACAACTTCTCAAGAGGACTGATGACTGGCTGGCACTATTCCAGAATTTAATCCCAGTTATTTATACTTTAATCCCAGTTATTTAATTTATTAAGTAAAGACAAGCAGTAGTATGGCATAAAATATCTATGAACCACTAAATTTATTTCCACTAAAAATCATAACGAAAATGTGAAATTATAGGTGGTATAAAATGATAAAGTATTTTACAATTTTATTTGTCAAATATATCTCAGTAAATTTGGAAAAAATTTTTACATTATTGAGAAACGTTAACTTCAATTTTTTTTCTGTATGGACTTTCCTGTTGAGTCCAGAAATAGTAATGAGACTAATTATTCCTTAACAAGAACCAAACAATTCTGGACAGGAACAATTATGGAATACTCACTTCAGTGAATATTAACTTAAATGCTCAGTAACATACTAAATACCAGAGAGAAATACAACAGAACCAAACACCTTGGTCTTTAATGTTAAAGCACCACTAAATGGATTGAAGATGCATGCCTGGCACAGAAATTAAATGTCCACAAAGTAATTAAAAATGCCAACGCAGAGAGCTTACAAATTTAGGAAAGGAAAAGAGCAACAGAATGGTCTAAGTTTAGTGGAAGTTGGAAGCTAAAACACTTGAGAACTGTTGAAGCAGAAAGGGGAGAGGCACAAACGACTAGCATAAACACACAGAACAAAGACTAAGACTGTCTCTTAAACTTCTTGTGAAAATCAAACAAATTCTATTTACTTTTGGCTGCACTGGGTCTTCACTGCTGGTGTGCATGGGAGCACAAACTGAGCACAAATTCCCTCAAACTGCGGAGAGCAGGGGCTACTCGAATATCTGCCCTTCAAGGATATACTGCAGGGCAGATATTAAATATCTGAATATTGAAAGTAGGCTGTGAGTAGATAAGTAAATAAATACGCTCTTCCCCACCTCAGAGCAGCCTAAAGTTCTCCATGTTCATTAGTTTCACGCCCGTTTCTTAAAGCTGCAAACACCCCATCTGCCAAGTAGTGATATCCACATTGTTGTGTGGGTGATGCGTCCTCCTGCGTCCTGGGAACCTGCAAGAGCCATGTGGGCCTAGGGATGGACAGCTGCTGGAATCCTTAGGCACACAGTGCAGGCGCCCGGCAAGAATCTAGCTTCCAGAGAATGCGTGCCTTGTTTCCTCCTCCTTGAAGGCCAATCCCACTACTCCTCTGCTGACCACCTCAGAGCTGTGCTGAAGTGTCTTCTCTGAAAAGCCTTCCCAATTTCCTAATGCTGAACTGGGTGTTTTATTCATGTTCCCATGGTACCCTGAGATTCCATTTATTTTAGCATTTATCACACTCTGAGTCTCCTGGAACATGAGATCTAGCATCTTTTCAATATCTCTGGCATACAGCAGACACTTAACTCACGTGATGACGGGAACAAGAGAAGAACGACAGAGGGATATTAAGCAAGACCTGATGTAAAGAAAAAGCTTGTGCCAAAGACCACTCAGTTTCATGTGGTAATGTTCTGACAGGGGTAATATTCTATCAGTTGTTCTCTATAAAAGAAGTAAAAATAAAAATGGACCTAACTAGTTACCCTAAATTTAAATGTTTCCATTTTCACTATTTTCACATTAGATTATAATTTCTTTAATCTTTAGATTTTTTACCTCTTGTCTTTATTTTCAATGTTGAATTTAATTTTATGATTCAAATAAAAAATACAATTCTTTACTTTTGTTCCCAACTTTTTAGAAAAGTGAAGTATAACTGATTTATAATGTTGGATTAGTTTCAGATGTACAGCAAAGTGATTCAGTTAGATATATGTGTGAGTGGGTGTATGTGTGTGTGTGTATATATCTATATTCTTCTACAGATTATTTTCCACTAAAAGTTATCATAATGCGTGGCACAGGAGTAGCAGCTGCACGGTGCAGCAGCTGAGAGGAGCTACCCCAAGTCCAAGGTCAGGAGCAGTGGCTGTGCTTTGCTGGAGCAGCCATGAAGAGATATTCCACGTCCAAGTCAAGAAAAACCCAAGTAAGACAGTAGGTGCTGACAGAGGGTGTCAGAGGGCAGACAGACTGACACCACTATCCCAGACAACTACCCAATCTGATCACATGGACCACAGCCTTGTCTAACTCAATGAAACTAAGCCATGCCGTGTGGGGAATCAAGCTGGAATCAAGATTTCTGGGAGAAATATCAATAACCTCAGATATGCAGATGACACCACCCTTATGGCACAAAGTGAAGAAGAACTAAAGAGCCTCTTGATGAAAGTATAAGAGGAGAGTGAAAAAGTTGACTTAAAGCTCAACTCTCAGAAAATGAAGATCATGTCATCCGGTCTCATCACTTCATCGCAAATAGACGGGGAAAGAGTGGAAACAGTAGCAGGCTTTATTTTTTTGGGATCCAAAATCACTGCAGATGGTGATTGTAGCCATGAAATTAAAAGACGCTTGCTCCTTGGAAGGAAAGTTATGACCAACCTAGACAGCATATTAAAAAGCAGAGACATTACTTTGCCGACCAAGGTCTGTCTAGTCAAGGGTATGGTTTTTCCAGTAGTCATATATGGATGTGAGAGTTGGACTATAAAGCTGAGCACTGGAAAATTGATGCTTTTGAAGTGTGGTGTTGGAAAAGACTCTTTGGACTGCTAGGAGATCCAACCAGTCCATCCTAAAGGAAATCAGTCCTGAATATTCATTGGAAGGACTGATGCTGAAGCTGAGGCTCCAATACTTTGGCCACCTGATGCGAACAGCTGACTCATCTGAAAAGACCCTGATGCTGGGAAAGATTGAGGGCGGGAGGAGAAGGGGACGGCAGAGGATAAGACGGTTGGATGGCATCACTGACTCAATGGACATGGGTTTGGGTGGACTCCGGGAGTTGGTGATGGACAGGGAGGCCTGGTGTGCTGTGGTTCATGGGGTCGCAAAGAGTCAGACACGACTGAGGGACTGAACTGAACTGATAGGTTATTAAAAGATACTGAATAGCGTTCCCTGTGCTATGCAGTAGTCCTTGTTGTTTATTTTATATATAGCAGTGCCACCTATTAATCCCAAATTTATCCCTGCCCCTTTGGTAACCACAGGACTGTTTTTCATCCAACTTCTTAATTTTGTACGTTTAGCTACTGGACTTAAGTAGCTAGCTTTCATCCCTTTATTACTTCCATGGGTAAACTTCCTATTTCTAATTTCCACTTGAATCTATCTGTTTGTTTTTCAATTGGAGACTAATTGCCTTACAGAGTTTGTTGTTTCCTGTCAAACCTCCACCATCTTGCTATCACTCAGCTTCATCGGTTGTTTAGTCTCTGAAACACTGAAAATGCTTACTCTTTTAATTTTCTGTTAACTTATGTGTAAATTTTAATTTCTGCCTTAATCTTGTATCTAGTTTTTTAAATCCCTCCCCCAATACTTCTGTTATATATATTTTTTTATGGTAGGATTTGTTATCTAATGGCCTGCAGAAACAACTTGGACCCTAGCCCTTCTTGGTTTCTCAGGAACCTTGTATCAGTGATCATTCTCTGCCTTTCTTCCTCTCATTTAAACCTGCTTGTTTCTTCCATCGTAAAAATAAAGGAGAAGAAAGAACCGTATCTCAAAAGACTCCCCTTTACTGCCACTGTTCTCAAGAGCTATCTGTACCTGTGATTCTCATCTCCGCAGTGCCCACCCACTTCTCACCACATTTTAAAACCCTGCATTTACTGGGCTGCTGTCGGCTCTTTGTTGCACCATGTGGGATCTCTTCCTGTGGTGTGTGGCTTCTCTGGCTGTGGAGCGTGGGCTCAGCAGTTGCAGCAAGCTGGCTCTGGAGCACACAGGTTCAGTAACTGCAGTGCACAGGCTCAGCTGCCCCACAGCATGTGAGATCTTAGCTCCTGCACCAGGGACTGGACTCACATACCCTGCACTGCACGGCAGATTCTCAACCAGTGGGCCACCAGAGAAGTCCCTCCTCATGACATTTTAATCTCTGCATTCAGTCACTCCACTAAAAGTGCTCTGAAAAGGCATCAGTAACCTCAGCATCGCTAAATCCCAAGACATGTGCGAGACCCTCTTCCAAACTGACCTGACAGCTACAAGTGTCCCAGCTGAGCACTCTACTCTCTTGGCTTCCAAGACCCCCATCCTCCGATTCTCCACTTCCTCCTTTTCTTTCAGAGCCCTCCTTGCTAACCTTCTTTACTGACTCCTCTCTCTCCGCGTGTGCACTCAAACCACTTGGAGCTCTAGGACCCTCTGGAGCTAGAATTCTCTCTATATAGCTTTTTTCTTACTGGAGCAACAATGCTTACTAACATTTCATGCCAATGAGCTCTTTCCTGAGAAACTATTTTTCAAATTTTACTTATACAAATCCAGTTCCCAATATATACAACTAAGTCAGAATGCTAAGAATCAGAAGAGGAATACGGATAATTACACACAGGAAGGAGATTCATTCCCTCTCATTCCAAGCAGAGACTGGTCCTGCCTTGATGACCTAACATTCTTGAATGTCTTTGCTGGTTCACATGGAAGGAGGCATGGGAGAGCATCTGTAGGCAGGTCTATGGACAGTCACTTTTTAATTTCTTTCTTTCCAGGCTGCTTGGCCCCACCTTCAGGCAAGGCCAAGGGATCACTCTTGAGGTTTCAAATGGATGCTATTAGTTGCCAAAAATACCTACTGCCAAACAAAAACCAGAAACAGAAACCTAATTTAATTTGGTCATCACCGCTACACAGTCAAGTGCTTTAAGTGACACCTACTGGAGCCCAAACTTAGGGAGGTAGACAGACAATCTAACATAAACCACAGAAGTTACATTACATATGAATGGGAGGACTTCTCTCTGCTTTCCACAGGATGTGAGTAATAGAACATATGAGTCAAGTTTTTGCTGACAGTCATTTTATGATAGAGAAGGGAAAATCTTACGATAAAGTTAAAGCTATTAATCGGAGAAGGCCATGGCAACCCACTCCAGTACTCTTGCCAGGAATATTCCATGGATGGAGGAGCCTGGTAACCTGCAGTCCACGGGGTCACTAAGAATCTGGCACGACTGAGCGACTTCACTTTCACTTTGCACTTTCATGCATTGGAGAAGGAAACGGCAACCCACTCCAGTATTCTTGCCTGGAGAATCCCAGGGACAGAGGAGCCTAGTGGGCTGCCGTCTATGGGGTCGCAGAGAGTCAGACACTACTGAAGGGACTTTAGCAGCAACAGCAAAGCTATTAATACAATGGCAAAGGGACAATGAAAGGGACAAGATCCTTGGGAACACTGCTGAGTGCTGAATTCCTGGACCGTGAAAGCTGCCCTACCTTGGAGCTTATGGTTCTGACACAGGATTAATGTCTTCCTTATTTTAATCAACTTAAGCAGGAATTTGTCACTTGGAGCACTTACATTTCTCATGTGAGTCAAGCAGCAATGAGGGGCTCTCTTAATCCACCAGGATCCACATTTGGCAACTCAAGCCCATCAAGAAGATCAAACCTAAGAAGAAAGCTTCCTGGAAAAGTCCTTTGACACAGAGAGGCAGCTGTGATGCCAATCTTTGCCATCCTCCCTGACCTGAGAGGAGTGGTAACTATCCAGGAGAGGAGAGCTTTACCTAAAGATTAACATCTAGGGCAAGAGATCTCTCTAAGGATCCACGGTAGAATCCAAGAGGCCAGGGAAATCACCTATAAACACTAAATGAAATTTGGCTTTTTCTTCATCTGTGAATGCAGACATTTAATCAGTATCTCTATCTTCTTCCTAAAAACACAAGGCTCTTAAAAGCCTTCTGTAACAAAGTACTGTAAACTTGCTGTTTGTTTAAACAACAGGAATTTATTATTCCCTCACCATTGTGAAGGCCAGAAGTGTTACCTCAAGGTTGCTGGCAGCGCCATCTTTCTGCTGAAGGTCCTAGTGAAGAGTGCTTCCTTGCCCGTTCCAGCTTCTGGCAGCTCCACGTGAACTTGGTTTGCGGCTGCATCACGCCAACCTTTGCTTTCACGTGGCTTTCTCTGTGTCTGTCCCTTCACTCCTGTCTCTTACAAACACACTTCTCATTGGATTTAGGATCTATCTACGCTGTCAAGGATGATCTCATCTAAGGATCTTTATTAGTGACAACTGCAAAGACTCCTCCCCCCCCGCCCAAATAATGTTTCCACATTCACACGTTCCAGGGATCAGACATGAACGTATCTTTTGGGGGACTACCTTTCACCCCCCTTTAGAAAGCAGCTCCAATCACCATCTTTCATCTTATGCATAACTGTCCACTACACAGTTCCACCTTGCTTTAATTATCTCCTCTCTAATAGTCAGTGCTTCATACAGTCAGTGTTTGTTAAACTTTACCTACAGATGCCTGTTCGTTCTTACATCAGCCAAGGTTCTCCAGAGAAACAGACCAGTAAGATATTTGCATACATAAAGAGATTTATTTCGTAAGGAACTGGCTCATGCAATTATGGAGGCTAGAGAGTCCCATAAAGGAGGCTAACAAGGACTAGAAAGAAAACTGAGCACCAAAGAATTGATGCTTTTGAGTTGCGGTGCTGAGAGAAGGCTCTTGAGTGTCCCTTGGACAGCAAGGAGATTAAACCATCCTAAAGGAAATCCGTCCTGAATATTCATTGGAAGGACTAATGCTGAAGTTGAAGCTCCACTACTTCAGCCACCTGATGAGAAGAACTGACTCCTTAGAAAAGACCCTGATGCTGGGAAAGACTGAAGGCAAGAGGAGGAGGGGACGACAGAGGATGAGATGGCTGGATGGCATCACCGACTCAATGGACATGACTTTGAGTGAGCTCCGGGAGTTGGTGATGAATAGGGAAGCCTGGTGTACTGCAGTCCAGGGGATTACAAAGAATCAGACATGACTGAGCAACTGAACTGAACAAGTCCCAGGATCTGCAGGGTAAATCAGTAAGTTGGAGAGTTGATGGTGGAGTTCCAGTCCAAGGCTGGCAAGATGCGCTTATGTTTCAGTTTAACTCCAAGGGCAGGAAAAAACCAACAACCAGTTTGAAGGCGGTCAGGCAAGAAGAAACTTACTTATTTGGAGGATAATCACCCCTCTTTGTTTCATCCAAGTCTTCAACTGATTGGATGACGCCCAACCACAACAGGGAGAGCAATCTGCTTTAATCTGCCTTATTCAATCTACCAATTTATATGTTCTTCTCACCTAAAAACATGCTAACAGAAACCCTCAGAATGATGTTGACTAAATACCTGGGAACCTTTGGCCCTGTGAAGGTGACACATAAAATTAACCACCACAGTACTATTCATATTTCACTTCTGTGCTTCCTCCTTCTTACTTATTCTGAATATTTTAGAAGTTCTTTCAATGAAGATCTGTTAAGGGTAAACTTGCTTTTCATGGTAAACGTGTTTTTACAGATCTGAAAACTTCTTTACTTCTCTCATCCTTGAATGATAAATTAAGGTTAAAAAGTCTAGATTTTACTGTTTTGTTAGCACACTAAAGGTAATATTCCACTGTCTTCTGCTTCTTATACTGAGAGGAGCTGAAAGAACATTTTAACTGTGTAGGTTCTCAAATGTTACCCACCTACTTTTACTTTCAAATCTAGTATTTTTAAGAAGCAAAATAGATGTGTTTCTTATTTTTCTATTAACCGTCAATTTTTACTTTTGGTTTTATTCTGAAGAAACACACTTTTACAATAAATTACAATCTTTTCATACAGAATTTTAAAGGAAAAGAAAACAACAATATATCTTCTGTACATCTAGAGTACTGGATATATCCATCAGCATTGCAGAAAAGATCATACACAGCTGAACAGCCAGCAAGTTTGTCAATAGCCATCCATTATCATTACTTAGTTACTGTAGATCTCAAATGGATTTTGATTATTTTTCACATCCTTAGAAATTATATCTGTTGGATGTTCTCCATGACATAATAAAAAGCATCTTAAAGTAATTTTAAATGATGGCTAATACAAATCAACCTGGAAAGTCATGTTCAGAAACAATTTTTTTACAATTGATGTAACAAATACTTCATGCAAGAGAGACGCTGTAAATCAAAATAACTAAAAAATCACTGCAAGGTAAAATAATGGTATCACAGTACAACATACAGAAATGCTCATTATTTTATCCATATCACTCCCCATTCCACAAAAGCATTAGAACACTGAGTACAACTCTTTCTGAGGCTTTCTTTTCTCCTAGTTCCTATCCATCACATTTTCCTCCCAGCTCTCTGACCATTCTTTCCTATTTTTCCATTGCTAGTCTCTCAGCGGGTGTGTTCACTCTGCCCCTAGGCCCTCTTTTCTCAGTGGGTCCATTCACATGGCTTCAACTATCACCTATATGTAGATAATGTTTAGCTCTAAATCTCTCTTGAGCTTTGCTCTTTAATTTTCAATGGCTTGCTAGATATTTCTCCATGAATATGGAGTATCTCAAACTCTTCCCACATCAAATGTGATCATTCTACACAGAATTCCTTACTAATAGTATCATCAATAAGACTGTTAAACATGTACAGCAGAAATTTTCATTGCATTCCTGAAAACAGCTAAGTGGCTATAAAGAGACCCGCTCCATCAATAGTGTTCAATTTTCCTGGCTGCCATCAAGAACCAGCTAGACAACCTCACTGCAACTAAATCCTGCTGATACACAGAGAGATGTAAGAACACCACTTAAGGCCCAAAGGAGCACGGCTCCCCACTCCAGCTTTACTGAGGTATAATTAATAAAATAATTAATACAACTAAACTATATATATTTAGGGCTACCCTGGTGGCTCAGATAGTAAGGAATCTGCCTGCAATACAGAAGACCTGGGTTCGATCCCTGGGTTGGGAAGAGCCCCTGGAGGAGGGCATGGCAACCTACTCTAGTATTCTTGTCTGGAGAATTCCCAATGACAGAGGAGCCTGGTGGGCTACAGTCCATGGGGTCACAAAGAGTTGGACACAACTGAGTGACAAAGCAAGTATATATTTAAGATGGTGATTTGATATACCTATACACTGTGAAATGATTACAGTCAAGTAAATTTACATATCCGTTACCTCATATAGTTAGTTACTTTTATTTTTTGGTGTGTGGTGAGAACACTGATGACCTACTATGTTACCAAATTTCAAGTATACAATGCAGTATTATTAACTATAGTCACCATGCTATACATGAGATTTCCCCAAAACATTCATTTTATAATTCAAAGTAAACAACACTGAAAGATATTATCACTTCTTGAGCAGAAAAGTACAAGATGCAGAAGCACTCCTATTTTATTTTTCATTTCTTGTTTCTGGTACTAATACTTTTAGTACTAGTGGCTCTGACAAAATGACCGTGTTGAAAAATACTGGGCTATCTGAAACACATTTTCTAACGTTATAATCATGCATTCAACAACACATTAAAAGAGTAATACACTGTGATCAAGTGAGATTTATTCCAGGGATGCAAGGATGCTTCAACATCCATGAATCAATGTGATATATCACATTAACAAGAAGAATAAAAATCATATGATCATCACTACAGATTCAGAGAAGCATGTGATAAAATTCAGCAACATTTATGATAAAGAACCTCTAAACAAAGTAAAATGGGTAGAGAGGGAATGTACCTCAACATAACGACAAGCCCACAGTTAACATCATACTCAACAGTGAAAACCTAGAAGTTCTTCCTCTAAGATTAGGAAAAAGACAAGGATACCCGGTTTTGCTACATTTATGCAACACAGTACTGGAAACTGTAGCCATAACAATCAGGCAAGAAAAATAAATAAAAGGCATCCAAATCTGAAAGGAAGTAAAACTATTTGTAGATGTATGTGTTAAGTTGTTCAGTTGTGTCCAACTCTTTGCAACCCCATGGACTGTAGCCCATCAAGCTCTTCTGTCCATGCAATTTTCCAGGCAAGAATACTGAATGGGTTGCTATTTCCTCTTCCAGGGGATCTTCCTGAACCAAGGATTGAACCTGGGTCTCCTGATTGCAGGCAAACTGCTTACCATCAGAGCTACCAGGGAAGCCCAATAGATGCTATCTGTAGATAACATGATGTTGCATTTATAGAAAACCCCAAAGATTCCATGAAAAACTGTCTGAACTAATAAATTCAACAAAATTGCAGGACATAAAATCAATATATGTAAATCAGTTGTGTTTGTGTTCTATATAGATAACAAACTACCAGAAAGAGAATTAAGAAAACAGTCCCATTTATAGCTGCATCAAAAAGAATTAAATACCTAGGAATAAACCTAACCATGGAGGTGAAAGACCCAAACAATGACAACTATAAGACATCAATGAAAGAAACTGAAAAAGACACAAATAAATGAAAAGATATTCTATGCTCATAGTTTGGAAGATTTAATATTGTTAAAATGTCCATTTTATCCAAAGCAATCTACAGATTCAATGTAATTTCTATAAAAAGTTCAATGACATTTCCCACAGAAACAGAACAAATAATCCTATAATTTGTATGGGATCACAAAATATCCCAAATAGACAAAGCAATCTTGAAGAAGAATAACAAAGCTAGACACACCATGCTTCCTAATTTCAAACTATATTATTAAGCTATAGTAATCAAAACAGTAGGATACTGGCATAAAAACAGACACACAGATCAATGGAACAGAATAGAATCCCCAGAAATAATCACACATACATAGTCAATTCATTTACTGCAAAGCAAACAAGAATATACAATAGGAAAAGGAAAGCTTTGGAAAAACTGGACAGCTACATGCAAAAGATAGAAACTGGACCACTATCTTACAACATACACAAAAACTGAATGTAAGACATGAAACCGTAAAACTCCTAGAAGAATACACAGGAAGTAAGCTCCCTGATGGTAGTCTTGGCAATGAGTTTTTGGATTTGACACCAAAAGCAAAGGCAACAAAACCAAAAATACACAATTGGGAATACATCGAACTAAAAGCATCTGCTCAGCAAATGACCCCATCAACAAAATTAAAAGGCAACCTAAGGAAAGAGAGAAAATATCTGCAGTTCATACATCTGATATGGGGTGAATATGCAAAACATATTAAGAACTCATACAGTTCAATTATCTAGGGTCCTTGTTTCATGCAAATTTCTATTTACACAGTTTCCCACTATTCCTTACATTTCACAGGAGCTAGCTAAGTGTATGATGAGAGTGTTGTTATCCCTTGAATTAATGATGAGTTAAAAGAAATGATTCATTCTCATGAAAAAAAAAAAAAAAGATGATGGGTGCAGAACAGTCTCACACTAACAAGAGAAATATTTGTCCAGAGGCCGACCGACCACTGATCAAAGGGCTTTAAGCAAAACTTCTGAGGAAGGACCTAGGAGAACATGAAAAAAAAATCATGAAATCAATCATGACAAAAAATATAAGTAACGACAAAAGAACAACTTGTCATTACTTTGGTTCACAAACACCTCAGGTTATGAAAACTCCACACTCCTGCTCTTGTTTGTTTTCTCACGTGAATAGCTTCTCACCATACGGTGCTTTTCTTCCTAACTGTCCTCCATAGGGACTGATTTCATGACTTTTTTTTCATCTTCTCCTACCTCCTTCCTCAGCAGTTATTGTGAGTGGGCTTCCCTGGTGGCTCAGACAGTAAAGAATACGCCTGCAAGGTGGAAAATCTGGGTTTGATCCTTGGGTCGGGTAGATCCCCTGGAGGAGGGCATGGCAACTCACTCCAGTATTCTTGCCTGGAGAATCCCCATGGACAGAGGAGTTTGGCAGGCTACAGTCCATGGGGTCGCAGAGAGTCCAACAAGACTAAGCACACAGCACAATGACAAAAATATTAAAGTTTATCCTAAATATGATGACATTTGTTTAAGTGGGTCTCAAGATTGGCTGATAATAATAAAAAAGAATACCTAAGAAACTACTATTCAGAGGGAAAAAGGAAAAGCAGTTATATCAAGATAGAGTACATCCTTGAAGAAAATCCAAGTGAAAAGAAGAACTCAGAACATGTCTGAGAGATAGAAATGAGACTTTGATGGAGGCAATACACCGAGGTCAACTGGCCAAATGGAGTGAATATGTAAGTTTGTTATAGATCACAAAAGTGTCAGACAAGATAAAAGTACTGACAGGGGTTCAAATCATCTACAGAAATCTCCTTCAGCTAAAAGCAGGATATCTAATAGTTCCTGATCTGCTTTACTGTTCATCTCCCACAGAATAAATGCTAGGGATAACCAGAGGAAGATGCTTCCCTTGTAGCTCAGTTGGTAAAGAATCTGCCTGCAATGCAGGAGACCTGGGTTCAACCCCTGGGTCAGGAAGATCCTCTGGAGAAGGAAATGGTGACCCACTCCAGTATCCTTGCCTGGAGAATCTCATGGTCACAGAACCCTGGTGGGCTGCAGTGCACGGGGCTGCAAAGAGTTGGGCCAACTGAGCGACTCACACTAACCAGAGGAAACCGCCACCCAGAACCAACACGTCCCCAGACTGTGACATGACCAGTAACCTGGAAGAAAGCAATCTATCGTGTTATAGTGTGCAAAGCCCAGGACAAAGAGCTTGGGTAATTACAAACCATCTTGATGAGAAAGAAAATGAAGAAACCAGCAAGAATGCAGAGAAATTCAGCTTTAAGGAAGACTAGTACAAAGTGAAGGTAAATGCAGGATGACAATACAGGCTTATAAAAATTACCCCCAAACTAAAAGCCCAGAGAGAGTGGAAGGTCCTTTCCAAAGGTTTGCTTTTTCAGAGAAAGAAGAAACAGGTCACTGCTCAGGGCAAACACAACAATGGATGAAAACATTTCTCAAAACCCTTTTTGCTTTTGTTTTCCTATAAAGGGAAAATAACCTGTGAACTAAGATGATCAGAGCAAGGCTAAAGCACAAAGGAAATGGGTTCACAGTTCCTAAGAAAGCAAACATATTCTTAAGATAGGTCTCCCAGTTCATCTCAGTAAAACTGCTGTTCATAGTTGTGTATTCATGCTGGTTTCTTTAAGTAATCTCGCATCTCATGAAAATAATTTGCAATTACCCAGCTTTCTTTGACCCCAGTATTTGTAAACTTAAAAATGTTACAGTTACTTTCTTTCAAATTTTCCAGTCACTTAGCTTTACATCAACAAATATAAAGAATACTTTCCACTCCTCAGCACTCCACCTTCCTCAGCAGTGTCAGAGGCACCTAACTACTTAACTTTTGCAATAATACAAATTTCTTTGGTCTCCTTCCTGGCTATCCAGTTGTTTCAGCACTCTCTGATGAAAAGATTATTCTTTCCCTAATGTTGGCACCTTTGTCAAAATCCATTGATCATAAATTAAGGCTTTATTTCTGGTTCTCAGTTCTATGCCACAGATATGTCTATCCATGGCATATATCTATGCCAATCCACATTGATTTATAGTATGTTTTGAAATCAGGACTTCCCTGGTGGCTCAGATGGTAAAGTGTCTGGCTACAATGCAGAAGACCTGGGTTCGATCCCTGGGTTGGGAAGAAACCCTGGAGAAGGAAATGGCAACCCACTCCAGTACTCTCACCTGGAAAATCCAATGGATGGAGGAACCTAGTAGGCTACAGTCCATGGGGTTGCAAAAGTCAGACACGACTGAGCGACTTCACTTTCTTTCTTTCTTTGACATCAGGAAATGTAGCGCTTTAATTTTATTTTTCATTTTCAACATTGTTTTGACAATTCTGGGTCCACATAAATTTTGCTTGTCAATTTCTGCAAAAAAGCCAGCTGGTGTTTTCTTAGGATTATATTGACTATGTAGGTCAGTTTGGAGGCGTACTGCCACTATACCAGTATTAAGTTTTTAGATCCATGAACATGGGATGTCTTTCCATTTATTTGGGTTTTCTGGAACTTCCTATGACAATATCTTTTAGTTTTCAGGGCCAATAACATTTTAAATTATATTAAAAATACATTTTCTAATTGTTTGCTCTGGCACACAGGAGTACAATTGACTGTGTGTCTGTGTATCTAGTGACCTTTCTAAATTTACTTCAATCAAAAAACCCCACAAAATCATTGTTGTAATAAATAAGAAATTAAGCATTAATGACATTTAATTCTGGATTAACACTGGCTTCCTTCCTTAGTCCATGTCAGACGGCTGTGTGCCTCATATGGTATTCTGAGGCATCCTGAATGAAGAATGATGCCATAAATGTGACGTGGATACATAACGCCCTCACACACTTGTTTTTCCTGTTTATTACAAAACAGTATATACAGTTATATCAAGTTACACATGACACCATCTACTGTTAACTAAACTCTCATTCAATGGACAAATGCCTTTAAAAAGTCCCTACAAAGTAAAGCAAAAATAAATTGGCACAGCTGACATTTCTACTCCTATACAAGCCCTTTTTCACTAATCATAATAGGTTTTGAAAAAAACTAGTCAGATTTGGAAAAGAACACCGTCAAACAGGAAATGATCACAAAAGACTATGAGAAATACAGACTTATTATAGCTATTATTAACTATTAACCTAAGTGCTACACTTTTAGGTACTATGTCAAAGAAAACCAGTACTGTGGTTTAACGTTTATAATACATATCCTGGGGATAAATGTACACACACAATAAAAAAAAGTGTGCCTCCCAATACTACTGTGAGAGAGTGCCAGTAGACACAGGAAAGCCAGTTAGGAAGCCACAGTCCAGGTAAGAGATGAGAAGGTTGAGGTGGATGTGGAGAGAAATGGAGACACATTTTAGAGATGTTAAAGAATATGGCTCTACAGGACTTGGTAATTAATTAGATATGGTGGTAAAAGTCTGTGCTGACTGAAACAGCAAACACTGGAGGAGGAACAGATTTTTGGAGGAAAGATGGTGAATTGTTATGGACATATCAGGCTTGTAAGAAATCTGAGAGGGAGAGAATAATTCCACTCCTAAGCATATACTCAATAAAATGTTATATACGTGTAACAAAAGACACATACACAATCTTTATGACAGCATTGGTTGTAACTGCTAAAAAGCAGGCATCCCACACGTCCTTCAACAGCAAAATAGGTAAAATGCAGTATATTCATGCCCTGGATCACTGACAAATTACTGCTATATGTAACAACATGAATTTATCTCACCAGCAGGATGTGAGCAAAAGAAACTAATCATAAGATGAAAAATAATACATACCACGATTATATGTATATAAGTTAAAAAACAGGCATAATCTCTAGTATTCAGTCAGAACAGTATTTACTTTGGGGGAGTGAGGGAGGAGAAATAGTGATTGAAAGGGGATATCCAGGAAGCTCTGTGGAGCTGGTAATGCTCTACTTCTTAACAAGGTTCAGAGTGACAGCAATGTGTTTGCTAGAGTTATTCATCAAGCCGCAGACTTTTGACTGTACATTTTTCTGTGTTATAGCAAATGAATACTGCATGACTCCACTTATATGAGGTTTCTAGAGCAGTCAAATTCATAGAGACGGAAAGTAGAAGGATGGGTTCCAGGGGCCAGGGAGAGAAGGAAATTCATATATGTTTAATGGGTATGCAGTTTCAGTTTTTCAAGATGAAAACAGTTCTGGAGACTGGTTGTACAATAACGTGCATCTATGCAACACTACAAAATATCCCACACCTAAACTGGCTAAGATGGTAGACTTTATGTTATGTGTATTTTACCATACTTCTAAGAGACTTCCCTGGTGGTACAGTGGATAAGAATCCTCCTGCCAAAGAAGGGGGCATGGGTTTGATCCGTGGGCTGGAAAGATTCCACATGCCACAGAGAAAGTAAACCCATGCACCACAGTTACTGAGCCCAAGCCGCAACTGATGAGTCTGTGAGTCACAGCTGTCAAAGCCCGTGAGCCTAGGGCCTGTGCGCTGCAACAACAGAAACCACTGCAGAGAGCAGCCTCCGCTTACTACAACCAGAGAAAGCCCAAGTGTGGCAACAAAGACCAGTGAAACCAAAGAAAATCAAACCAACCAACCCTTCAACAGTTTTCTACTCCTCTTGGGATAAAGTCAAAAATTGGAACACAGCCTAAAAGTACTGACCCACATTTTCATCTCTGCTATATATCATTCTCCCCCTTACTCTCTAAACTCCCCCTTACTCTCTAAACTCAAGCATTCCAAGGTGGTTGTTGTTTTAAATATCACTTTCAGTTTTCATATATGTTCCTAGCTTGAACTGGCCTTCCATTCCATGTCCCTCTTCGTTTAATATCTGCTCATGCTTTATCCTCAGCTTAAACATCATTTCTTCAGAGAAGTATTCCCTGACTAACCTAGACTGGGTTAATATTCTCATTTATGCTCTCTCAGCATCTTGATCCTTTCCCCAAGAATTATTATTAAATAATTCTTGTGTTATTACTTGTTTAATGTCTGTTTTCACCACGACACCATACACAGGGGCTGACTTACCTTGCTGCTTGCACCAGACAGAACGCAGGAACTTCTTGTTCTGCCTGCTATATACTTCCTGCTGTTCAGCTGCTAAGCCATGTCTGACTCTTTATGGCCCCATGAACTGCAGCATGCCAGGCTTCTCTGTAAATCACTATTTCCTACGCATGTCCACTGAGTCAGCAACGCCATCCAAACATCCCATCCTCTGTCGCCCCCCTTCTCTCTTGCCCCCCTCTCATCAGGTGGTTGAAGTATTGGGTGCTTCCCCATCAGTCCTTCCAATGAATATTCAGGACTGATTTCCTTTAGGATGGACTGGTTGGATCTCCTTGCAGTCCAAGGGACTCTCAACAGTCTCCTCCAGCCCCACAGTTGAAAGCATCAATTCTTCAGCACTCAGCCTTCTTTATGGTCCAACTCTCACATCCATACATGACCACTGGAAAAACCAGAGCTTAGACTAGATGGATCTCTGTTGGCAAAGTGATGTCTCTGCTTTTTAATACACTGTCTAGGTCTGCCATAGCTATTTTTCCAAGGAGCAAGTATCTTTTAATTTTGTAATGGTAGTCACCATCCACATTGATTTTGGAGCCCAAGAACATGAAATATGACACAGTTTCTCCACATTTCCCCCATCTATTTGCCATGAAGTGACAGGACTAGATGCCATGTTCTTAGTTTTTTGAATGTTGAGTTTTAAGCCAGTTTTTTCCACTGTCCTCTTTCACTTTAATCAAAAGGCTCTTTATTTCCTCTTCACTTTCTGCCATTAAAGTGGTATCATCTGCATATCTGAGGTTATTGATATTTCTCCTGGCAATCTTGATTCTGGGATTTCGTATGATGTATTCTGCATATACGTTAAATAAAGCAGGGTAACAATATACAGCCTTGATGTACTCCTTTCCCAATTCTGAACCAGTCTGCTTCATGTCTGGTTCTAACTGTTGTTTCTTCCCCTGCATACAGGCTTCTCTGGAAGCAGGTAAGGTGGTCTGGTATTCCCATTTCCTTGAGAATTTTCCAGTTTGTTATGACCCACACAGTCAAAGGCTTTAGCTTAGTCAGTGAAGCAGTAGATTTTTTTGCCTTGTTTTTTCCTATGATCCAGCATTCGCTGGCATTTGATCTCTGGTTCCTCTGCCTTTTCTAAATCCAGGTTGTACATGTGGAAGGTCTCAGCTCACATACTGAAGGATTTTGAGCATAATCTTGCTGGTGTGTGAAATGAGTGCATGAAGCTGACACAGGATGAGGCCCAGGAGCTGAGGGTACCCCAGCTTCACCACTGCAGTCAACCATCCTGGAGCCACTGTCCATCACAGAGCTCATCTGCCACCCAGGGGCCAAGGGTACCCCAAGCTTTCCGCGGCCGGGGCCGATCTGCCGCCACCGCTGGCTCCGCACATGTAACTGGGGGCACGGGTCACTACCTGCCTCCCACCTCCGTCTCTGAGGTGATCTTTCTGAAGCTGCTTCCCAAGCCGGCAATGCTTCTTCAGGCAGCCGCAGCCATGTCGTTCCGTGGTGGCCATCTCTGCTGCAGAAACACGTGCTCCTCCTCGCGTCGCTGCATGCCAGGGCCCCAGCCGCAGCCCGCAGTCCTGACCATCGGCCGCGACGCCTGGCAGCCTAGCCCCGTGGAGACTCCGCTCCAGCCGCCCGTCAGCAGTCGGCATCCTGCGTGAGCAGCACCACGGCCGCTGCTGAAGTATTTTAAACCTACTCTATACTAGGTGTTTAATAATTATTTGCTGAATGAGTGTTTGAAGCAGCTGTCCCACATGAGTTTAGGATTTCTGATCCATATGAACTATAGTCTGGTGACAACACTGAAAAAAGAAACTGCATCACTGAAGAAACTTTGAGGAATCATAGAAGAAACGCATCAGAAAACTAACCTGTGTAAGTAGCATTTCATTGTTTATAAACTGATAAACAAGGGCTGTGGAAGTTATGAGTTCCTTAGGGTACTATTAATCCTTAGCAAATATCAGAAATAATTACTAAAGGAATAATCTGTAGACACTTAAATCATGGGATGCCTACACAGGCTCACTATGTGCAGAAGGATGAATAACGTTCTCCATCCCAAGATGTCTCCATCTTGATCCTTGGGACCTGTGAATACATTAGGTTACATGACAAGAGGGAATTAAAGGTGGCAATTAGCTGACTTTACGATAAAGAGATTACCTTGGATTACGTGGGTGAAAGTGAATATCACTCAGTCATTACCAACTCTTTGCCACCCCCATGGACTGTAGCCCACCAGGCTCCTCTGCCCAAGGACTTCTCCAGGCCAGAATACTGGAGTGAGTTGCCATTCCCTTCTCCAGGGTAACTTCCCCACCCAGGGACTGAACCCAGGTCTCCTGCATTACAAGCAGATCCTTTACTGTCTGAGGCACCAGGGAAGCCCACATGTACGATTACATGTGGGTGGGCCCAATGTGATCACGGGGCTTAAGTGTAGAAGAGAGGTAGAAGATGGGAGTCACAGAAAGCTCTGAAAAAAGCTCACTACTGATTCTGAAGAGGAAGGGGCCATGAGCTAATGAATGCAGGCAGTCTCTAGAAGCTGGAAAAAAACAAGGAAATGGATTCTCCCTCAGACCTTCTATAAGGAATGCAGTTTTGCCCAACACCTTGATTTTAGCCCAGTGAGACCCATTTAGGACTTCTCACTCCCAGAAATGTAAGGTAATAAATCTGTGTTCTTTTATGCCACCTAGTGTGTGATAACTGATCACAGTGGCAACAGGAAAATAACATACGATGGTTAAGCCATAAAGACTTCTTCTCCTTCCCAGCAAATCAGGAACGAAGTAAATATATATTTTTAAATCAAAGAACTTGATTGGCTTTTACAACATAAGACAAAGAAATATGTACAATACTAAATGCAAAGTCAATAAAATAAATTAGTAAACTGTGAAATGCCCACTCCACTCCCCAGAAGAGTTGAGTAATGGAATAATGTCAACCATCTTAGAAGGTTTTTAGGAATACACTATAAGGGTCTGTTTATTCACACTCTTTGATATTTGATACTTTTATCAATAACCTACATCAGTGTTCTTAACTTTGGGTCTATGGGCCACATTTGAGGCTTCAAGAGGCATCTAAACATCCTAAACCTTACTGAAAACTCGGTGTATATATACATTTTTATTTTTTTGTTGCTCAGTCGTGTCCGACTCTTTGCGACCCCATGGACTGTAGCCAGGCTCCTCTGTCCATGGGATTCTCCAGGCAAGAATACTGGAGTGGGTTGCCATTGCCTTCTCCAGGGGATCTTCCCGACCCAGGGATCAAACCCAGGTCTCCCTCATTGCAGGCAGACGCTTTAATATACATAAATAAGTACTTTTCATCAGAAAGGTCCACAGCTTTCATTGAAGTCTTGAATCCACAACCACAGAAGGTTAAGAACCACTTAGGTGAAGATACAGAAAGTATGCGCATCACGTTCATGGGTGACACACAGCTGCTACAAAGAGTAAAGACTGGATGACAGATCAGGATTCAAAAAGTATCCTGAAAGGTTGATGACCAGCCTAAATCCAGAAAATATAAAATCACTTGATTTAGGGCAACCTCTATGAAAAAGTCCTAGAAAGTCTAATCAGCAGTAATCTCAGTATGAGTCAGTGGTTAAGGCTACTAAAATAACCTATATGACTCTAGCCATGTGTTCAGAATGATGAGGAAGAAAGAAAGTAGTTCTACCCTCTTCTGTACTGGTGAAACCAAACTGCAGTGCAGTTCAATTTTGTTTTCTCTTTGCATTAATTTCTTATGGCTGCCATATCAAATGACTACAAACCATGTGGCTTCAGTCAGTTAAGTTCAGTCGCTCAGCTGTGTCCGACTCTTTCCAGCCATATGGACCGCAGCATGCCAGGCCTCCCTGTCCATCACCAACTCCCAGAGTTTACTCAAACTCATGTCCATCAAGTCAGTGGTGCTATCCAACCATCTCTTCCTCTGTCGTCCCCTTCTCCCCGCCTTCAATCTTTCCCAGCATCAGGGGCTTTTCACATGAGTCAGTTCTTCACATCAGGTGGCCAAAGTACTGGAGTTTCAGCTTCAGCATTAGTCCTTCCAATGAATATTCAGGACTGATTTCCTTTAGGATGGATTGGTTGGATCTCCTTGCAGTCCAAGGGACACTCAAAGGTCTTCTCCAACACCATAGTTCAAAAGCTTCAATTCTTCAGCACTCAGCTTTCTTTATAGTCCAACTCTCACATTCATACATGACTACTGGAAAAATCATAGCTTTGACTATATAGACCTTTGTTGGCAAAGTACTGTCTCTGCTTTTTAATATGATATCTATGTTGGTCATAACTTTTTTCCCAAGGAGTAAGCGTCTTTTAATTTCATGGCTGCAGTCACCATCAGCAGTGATTTTGGAGCCCCCAAAATAAAGTCTGACACTGTTTCCACTGTTTCCCCATCTATTTCCCATGAAGGGATGGGACCAGAGGCCATGATCTTCATTCTCTGAATGTTGAGTTTTAAGCCAACTTTTTCACTCTCCTCTTTTACTTTCATCAAGAGGCTCTTTAGTTCCTCTTTGCTTTCTGCCATAAGTGTGGTGTCATCTGCATATTTGAGGTTATTGATATTTCTCCTGGCAATCTTGATTCCAGCTTGTGCTTCATCCAGCCCAACATTTCTCATGATGTACTCTGCATATAAGTTAAATAAGCAGAGTGACAATACACAGCCTTGACGTACTCCTTTCCCTATTTGGAACCAGTGTGTTGCTTGTTCCATGTCCAGTTCTAACTGTTGCTTCCTGATCTGCATACAGATTTCTCCAGAGACCGGTTAGGTGGTCTGGTATTCCCATCTCTTTAAGAATTTTCCACAGTTTGTTGTGATCCACACAGTCAAAGGCTTTGGCATAGTCAATAAAGCAGAAGTAGATGTTTTTCTGGAACTCTCTTGCTTTTTCAATGATCTATTGGATGTTGGCAGTTTGATCTCTGGTTTCTCTACCTTTTGAAAATCCAGCTTAAACATCTGGCAGTTCACAGTTCATATACTAGCTTGGAGAATTTTGAGGATTACTTGACTAGCGTGTGATTTGAGTGCAACTGTGCAGTAGTTTGAGCATTCTTTGACATTGCCTTTCTTTGGGACTGGAATGAAAACTGACCTTTTCCAGTCCTGTGGCCACTGCTGAGCTTTCCAAATTTGCTGGCATATTGAGTGCAGCACTTTCACAGCATCATCTTTCAGGATTTGAAACAGCTCAACTGGAGTTCCATCACCTCCACTAGCTTGTCTATAGTGATGCTTCCTAAGACCCACTTGACTTCACATTCCAGGATGTGTGGCTCTAGATGAGTGATCACACCATTATGATTATCTGGATTGTGAAGATCTTTTTTGGTACAGTTCTTCTGTGTGTTCTTGCCACCTCTTCTTAATATCTTCTTCTGTTAGGTCCAGATCACTTCTGTCTTTTATTAAGCCCATATTTGCATGAAATGCACCCCTGATATCTGTAATTTCCTTGAAAAAATCTTAAGTCTTTCCCATTCTATTGTTTTCCTGTATTTCTCTGCACTGATCACTGAGGAAGGCTTTCTTATCTCTCCTTGCTATTCTTTGGAACTCTGCACTCAAACGGGTGTATTTTTCCTTTTCTCCTTTGCTTTTCACTTCTCTTCTTTTCTCAGTTATTTGTAAGGCCTCTCAGACAGCCATTTTGCTTTTTTGTAGTTCTTTTTCTTGAGGATAGTCATGATCCCTGTCTCTTGTACAATGTCATGAACCTGTATCCATAGTTCTTCAGGTCACTCTATCAGATCTAAACCCTTGAATCTATTTCTCACTTCCACTGTATAATCATAAGGGATTTGATTTAGGTCATGCCTGAATGGCCTAGTGGTTTCCCTAGTTTCTTCAATTTAAGTCTGAATTTGGCAATAAAGAGTTCATGATCTGAGCCACAGTCAGCTCCTGGTCTTGTTTTTACTGACTGTATAGAACTTCTCCATCTTTGGCTGCAAAGAATATAATCAGTCTGATATTGTTATTGACCATCTGGTGATGTCCATGTGTGGCTTAAAACAACATAAATGTAATGTCTCCTAATTTAGGAGGGCAGAAGTCAAGATCAAGGTGTTGGTACAGTTGGCTCCTTCTGGAGACTCCAAGGGCAAAACAGTCCTATGCCTCTCTCCTAGCCTCCAGTGGTTGCCAGCAATCCTTGGCACTCCCTAGCTGTGGCAGCATAACTCTTACTTCAACCTCTATCTTCCCACGGCCTTTATCTTTGTGTGTTTCTCTATATTCTCTCTTCTCCTTATAAGTCACTGGATTTAGGATCTACCATAAACTAGTATGATCTTATCTTGATCCTTAACTACTTACATCTGCAAAGATCTTATTTGCAAGTAAGATCACATTCTGAAGTGCCAGGTGGACATGAATTTTTGTGGGACATTACTGAACTCACTGTATCCTTTAAGTGGAATGCTGTGTCCTGTGGTTTAAAATACTATATTCTTAAGAACAAAAATAAGAACATGAAGTCTAAGGGTTAGAGGACTTGAATCAGACAAGGAAATTAACAACTGTCTACAAATTTTTGAACCAATTTTTCTTCTGCAGATGAAAAATAGACTTTCTAACATTCTGTTTTCCAGAGATGAATGTGGTAGATTCCCATCACTCATTTGTTCAAGTGTGAGCTGTAAAACCACTGGATAAGAATGCTGAGGCCTCAGATGAGTGGCTAGACTTGATGATTACAGATGACCATTAAGTTCTTAGATTCTACAATTCCTTCCCCATGTCTCCATCTCCATGGCCCTTTTAACTGGCCATTATACAGAATCAAGGAGAAGGCAATGGCAACCCACTCCAGTATTCTTGCCTGGAAAACCCCATGGACCGAGGGGCCTGGTAGGCTATAGTCCATGGGGTTGTGAAGAGTCGGACACGACTGAGCGACTTCACTTTCATGCACTGGAGAAGGAAATGGCAACCCACTCCAGTGTTCTTGGCTGGAGAATCCCAGGGACAGAGGAGCTTGGTGGGCTGCCATCTATAGGGTAGCACAGAGTCAGACACAATTGAAGCGACTTAGCAGCAGCAGCATACAGAATCAAAGAACCATAAAGCTCTATTATTACAGCAAACATCTTGTGAACAGTAGGAGGTAGAGGTGAGTGGATACCAGCAAGAAGGCACACATTGTAAAGAAAACATAAGAGGCCCTAGGAACGAGAGTATCAAAATACAGGTAGCTTCAACACAGTGAGCAAGGGAGAGATGAGTGGCCTGAGGGAGGGAAAGGCTGGAACCAGACCAATCAGGAGGTGCCTTGTATACTACAGTAAGGAGTTCAGATTTCTAATCTAAGGATTAGAAGAAGCCACTGAGAGGTAATTTAAGCAAGCAGTGACAAGGCTAGATGAAGTTTCAAGATCGCTGTGGCTACTGGGGAGAAATGATTGACAGAAGTTAAGAAGCAGGAAGACCAGAGAGATGGCAAGTGTCTGTACTAAGATGACAGGAGTGAAAATGGCAAGCAACAGATAGATATGATACACCCTGACAGTAAAATGTGAAGGATAAATCAGAAGTGGAATGTAAGAAAAAGAAGCTAGGGTGATGCCTAAATTTGTTTAAATAACAAGAGTGGACTGTGATGTCATTTGCTGAGATGGGGAAGACCAGAAAACAGGTATTAGTCACTCAATCGTGTCCAACTCTTTGCAACCCCATGGACTGCAGCCCACTAGGCTCCTCTGTCCATGGAATTCTCCAGGCAAGAATACTAGAGTGGGTAGTCATTCCTTTCTCCAGGGGGATCTTTCCGACCCAGGGATTGAACCTGGGTCTCCTGCATTGCAGGCAGATTCTTCACCATTTTAGCCACCAGGGAAGCCCCGAAAACAGTGGTGGTAGACAGGATATATATACATATGTGTGTGTATATATATATATATGTATATGCACACACACACACACATCGAAAGCTCCATTTATCAATCTGGAGATGTTCTTGGGAAATTTAAGCTAAAAATACCAAGTAGGCAGTTGAATATATGAATCCAGAGCTCAGAGAAGACTAGGCTAAAAGTAAAGACATAAGAAAAAGTGACACGAGAAGTGGAAAGAGAAAAAACTTACTGTAAACCAAAATGTCAAAAAAGGAAGAAACAATTATTGGAGGACACATCTTGGTAATGGACCCGCAAAATAAATCAAGATAGAGCACAGATGCTCAGAGCCATGTTTTACAACTATGGCGGCTCAATGTTAAGATACTGAGTGTTGTTCCAGGGGAAGGAGCTCTGGGGAGGCTGCTCTCACTGCTCCCAGTGTGGCTGCCTCCACAATGGCTCGCCCTGCTACAAAACAAATGCTGAATGCTATTTTTGCTTCTGGCCTTTTTTCCGCTAAAAGCAAAAATCCTCCTGAGGTTTCTTTTGGTTATCAAAAATAGGTACTAATGTAGGTCTTTCATAAAAGCAAAATGGCATAAGATGACCTTTCGAAAAGTGGAGATTACCCATTGTTAAGTCTTCATGCTTTAAATACAGAATGATTTTAAATAGGGAAAACAAAAATAAAATAAAAGCATTAATATCATCATACAAATATTATAGAAAAGTCCTGTCCCTTTCTAGGATTCACTAACTGCTCAAAATGATGCCACAATGACGCCACACATATACACGGAGAAAACCGTAACTGTAAAAGACACATGTAGCCCAGTGTTCATTGCAGTAGTATTTACAATAGCTAGGACATGGAAGCAACCCAGATGTCCATTGACAGATGAATGGATACAGAAGTTATGGTACATATATACGATGGAATATTACTCAGCCATAAAAAGGAACATATTTGAGTTAGTTCTAATGAGGCAGATGAACCTAGAGCTTATTATACAGAGTAAAGTAAGTCAAAAAGAGAAAAACCTAGAGCTTATTATACAGAGTAAAGTAAGTCAAAAAGAGAAAAACCACTGTCGCATATTAATGCATATATATGGAATCTAAAAAGATGGCACTGAAGAACCTATTTGTGGGGCAGCAATGGAGACTAAGACATAGAGAACAGACTTCTGGACACAGGGGGCAAAGGAGAAGGTGGGACAAATGGAAAGAGTAGTATGGAAGAATATACATTACCATAAGTAAAACAGATAGCCAGTGGGAATTTGCTGTATGACTCAGGGGGCTCAAACCCAAAAGAGTGGGATGGGGTGGGAGGTGGGAAGGAGGTTCAATAGGGAGGGGACGTGTGTATACCTATGGCTGATTCATGTTGATGTATGGCAGAAACCAACACAATACTGTAAAGCAATTATCCTTCAATTGAAAAGAAAACAAAAACGATGCCATATTTTAGCTTGATTCCTGTTAAGAATACTTGGTCTTAACTCTTTTCTTATTGGGGAAAAATATGCACTTTTCAGCATATTTCTAGTCATCTCTCAGTTTTCTATTCATTCTAACCATGGTTTAGAATTAATTCAATTTTTCTTGAAGCTAGGGAATAAGCTTTATTAAAAAAAAATCAACTTTAGACACTTACTTGTTCCCTTTAGAGAGTATGACCTTCCCTCTGTGAAGGTTTTATATTAAAAATAACTTCAAAAAAATAAGAGAAAAGAAAATGAGAAATGTTACCCATGATCCAACAGATATAACACAGCCATTTTTATTTTTGCATATTACTTTGAGTCCCTGTCCACTGTAAACATATTACTTTTGTAGGATATACCTAACTTTCACATGATCCCCTTTAATGGTTGTGTAGCATTCCACGAAGTAGATCATTCATAATTTACTAAACTCACTTGAGAAGTGGTACAAGACATGGTGGAAGTATGAGCTCTGTAGTCAGACAGACCTACATCAAATCCAAACTCTTGTGAATCACAAGATTCAGCTAGCGGATTATCTCACTCACTTTAATTAAATTGTCCAACACTAATTATCAGTACCACTCACCTATGTTCCAGGCTCAACAGTGAGCACTGAGTATACAAAAGTGGACACCAGGATCTCTGCCTTCAGAAGCAAATAAGATAGATACACAATTTCCAACCATATTAAGTGTTATATACCAAAAAACAAAAACATTAAGAGACTGGAGTGCCTTGAATTCCCATCCACAGAATGAGGATATCGTACCACCTAGTGCTGTTACAAGAATTCAATGATACTCCATGTACAATACTTGGCACCATTCTTGGCAGAGAGTATGTACCCAGTATATGTTAACTATATCACTGTTTGGGATAAAGAGAGATCACCAAAGCAGGAAATATCATCCTCTCAGTCAGTACACACTTTCTTCTTTTCTCTATCAATATAAATCCTACACTTTTTCAGGTTTGAGTTTACTGCTAGAAGTTTGATGTGGGTCTACTTTTTAAAAATTTATTTATTTTATTGAAGGATAATTGCTTTACAAAATTTTGCTATTTTCTGTCAAACTTCAACATGATTCAGCCATAGGTATACATATATCCCCTTCCTTTTGAACCTCTCTCCCCATCTCACCCCCTAGGTTGATACAGAGCCCTTGTTTGAGTTTCCTGAGCCATATAGCAAATTCCTGTTGGCCACCTATTTTACATACAGTAAAGTAAGCTTCCGACTCAATGGACATGGGTTTGGGTGGACTCTGGGAGTTGGTGATGGATAGGGAGGCTTGGCGAGCTGCGGTTCATGGGGTCGCAAAGAGTCAGACATGACTAAGCGACTGAACTGAACTCACTTAAGTTTCCATGTTACTCTTTCCATACATCTCACCCTCTCCTCCCCCTCCCTCTGTCCATAAGTCTATTCTCTGTTTCTCCACTGCTGTCCTGTAAATATCTTTAGTACCACTTTTTTTATCCATTTATCTGTCAATGGACATCTAGGTTGCTTCCATGTTCTAGCTATTGTAAACAGTGCTACGATGAACAATGGGATACATGTGTCTTTTTCAGTTTTGGTTTCCTCAGGGTATATGCCTAGGAGTGGGACTGCTGGGTCATATGGTGATTTTATCCCTAGTTTTTTAAGGAATCTCCATACAGTCTTCCATAGTGGCTATATCAATTTACATTCCCACCAACAGTGCAAGAGGGCGCCCTTTTCTCCACACCCTCGCCAGCATTTATTGCTTGTAGACTTTTTGATGATGGCAATTCTGATCAGTGTGAGGTGATATCTCATTGTAGTTTTGATTTGCATTTCTCTAATAATGAGTGATGTTCAGCATCTTTTCATGTGTTTGCTAGCCATCTGTATGTCTTCTTTGGAGAAATGTCTGTTTAGGTCTTTTCCCCACTTTTTCATTGGGTTGTTCGCCTGGTATTGAGTTGTGTGAGCTGCTTGTATATTTTGGAAATGAATCTTTGTCAGTTGTTTCATTTGCTATTATTTTCTCCCATTCTGAGGGTTGTCCTTGCTCATAGTTTGATGTGAGTCTATTTTTAGATCCATTTCTCTCCTCGTCATGTTCAAGTTTCCTTTTACCTCTGTGAACAAACTGAGTATATTTATAATGGCTCTTTCAACACCTTTATTTGCAATTCCATCATTTGTCCCACTTCTGGGACTGTTTCTGCTGACTGTTTCCTGTCTGGTTATGGGTCATATTTTCTCTACTTGGCTTGTCTCCTCATTTTTTATTTGATGCTGGTATTGGATTTCATGTTTTGGGGAGCAGGACTTTGTTGTAATCCCTTCAGATATTGTTAGGGTTTGTTCACGATTAGGTACTTTGAATAAATCTCATCCTTTTAAGGTTTGCCTCTGAGATTTGGTAGGTGGGTCCAGAACAGGCTTTTCTCCAGGGCTAATATGGCCTTACTCCATGCCTCCTCCATTAGGTCTTTCTACTTTGATTAGTGAGAATATGAACTACTCCCAGCCTTGTGTGAACTCCAAGAATTCTTCCACCTGCTAATTTCTGACAGGTCTCCATACAAGCAGAACAGTACTCAATCAAAGGCTTGAGTGAACGAACCCCTTGCAGCTCCTCCTTCTCCTGTACCTGACCTCACACATTCAAGCCTACTCAAGCTGCCTTCACCTCTCTGAGCTCTGAACTCTGTCTCATCAACCCAGGAAGACCACTAGATTCTTTCTGGGTTCCCCTTCCCTGAGCTTCAGTTTAGAAACTCTCCAGGTGGTAAGCTGAGGCAGTCACAGAGCTCTATTGTTCATTTCCTTTCTCTCAAGGAGCACTGTCCTGTGCTGTTTTCTGACCTATTTCTAAAACTGCTGTTTCATAACTGTCAGGTTTTCCCGTCACTTGAGGTGGCAAGGTAAACCTAGTGTCTGTTATTCCATTATGACTAGAGGAAGAACTAATCAAGGTTAATTTCAACTTCTACATTTTTAATGAAACTTCTCTAGACTACAAGTCCAAATAATTTTTCATTTCTCTGATCTCTGTACCATTTACTGATCTAGCATAGAAACAGAGGCCCTATAGTATCTGCTGTCTATCAACACCCCACCATCTCCATCCCATCATACAGATTCCAGCAACACCTGCCATCAGTTTCACTACCAGACCAAGCACCACAGGGTTAAATGCAACCACATATTATAGTGGCTTGCTAGTGCCAGGCACAGTTCGAGGTATTTGGTTAAAACAAAGAAGACGCTGTCCCTAATTTCCAAGAGCTCCCAGTCTGGGACAACTCAGGAATCAACTTCTCACCCATAAATCCGTAACATAGTTTTAATGGGAAAAACTAAGGTATAAATGAACCTTTAGAACATGGATTGTGGCTTGTCAAAAGTTTTCTTAAAGGACTAGAGAACAAGTAGTTTAGGCTTGGAAGTCATATAGGCTCCTGTAATAACTGCTAAACTCTGTCGGTATACCACAGAGCCACAGACACATGAATGAATGGACATGGCTGTATTCCAACAAACTCTGTTTACAATAACATGCGGCTGGTCCCCTTGCTGGTGTCTGCAGACAGCCTGCACCATCTTCTACAATGGCATGTCCTATTTGTGCCATCCTGACAAGTTCTCTTAGGCAGGAATTGCATATCATATCTTCCACACACACACACACACACACACCACACAACTTGCATAATGCAAGCTCAGAGGAGTTTATTAGGGACTTGTTGATTTATTTCATTTGGCATTTGAAGGGATCCCTTTATTTTGTTCAAAATTGCTTCCAACAGTAAAGAAAGCTACACTTGCTATGACTTACGGAAAAGAAAGCAGTGTTTAGTGCATAAAATACTCTAAGGATGATAAAACAAACAAATGATGATCCTGAAAACTTAATTTCATTTTGTAAATAAGTCAAGGTTGCTATACTTAAAACAACCAGCTCTGAGGATTGGTACAATTAGGTACTTCGAATAAATCTCATCCTTTTAAGGTTTGCCTCTAAGATTTGGTAGGTGGAAATGCACCCCAGAGGTGTGGACACGGTCCAAAACACTACCAGACTTCTTTAAGAATTATCTAAAGAGAGAATTCACAAGCACATTAAAAGACTGCCTCAAAAATAATTTTCAACTGTCAAAATTAAAATCTATCCAGAAAAGACAGACATTTGATAAACTGTATGTATTTTCCAAATGGTTCAATCAAAAAGATAACCTCACTAAACAAATTCTGAAAGTGTTTAAATTTTTCATTGTTGCAAAATATGTATGTATACATAGAAACATATACACCCCCATGTGACTGGCATTAAAAGAACAGTATCCTTAATGGGTATATCCGGTATTTTGTTTAAGAAGGTTCGTCTTAGGATTTTACAGTTACACCTTGTTCAAGATGGAGGGATCTTACAAGCCATCTAATCTAACGCTCCTTCAAATGAAGGATTTCCTTTTATAATATGCAAAGCAATGCTTTGTAGTTTGTTCATCTCTTAAAACTCATATTCAGAAATGACCATGTACTAAAAGTGTGCCTGGCCTGAATGAAGTGGGACCTGTGTTACCCAGGATACGATGCTCACATGCATGCAAGAGTAGAATGGGCTGGTCAGTGAGTGAACAGAGGCTTTGTCCTATGACATGCAGCTCGAAGCCTTATTTCCCCTCAACTCCTTTCACTGCAGCTAATTTTTTTTTTTTTTACCCAAATTCAAGACTATATAATAATTTCTATTAACTTTTCTCTTAGTTTCAGTCCACCATTCCATACATTGAGATCCTGAGGATCCTGCCGTCCAATATTTCAGTTAAATATGTCACGTCTTTATCAAATCACTGGCACAACAAAGACCTTCACAATGTGAAGAATAGCAAGATGAAAACTCTAAGGCAGAAAGTACAGACAACACTTTGCTATAAAGAGAAACAGAAAGATGGAACGGAGGAAGGATGTATATATTTGGTGGGGAGGTTTAAAAATATATACTCAAATTTTATATGCTAATGAATCATCCAAAAGCAAAGGCAAAATACAAAATGTAAAAATATTTTCTAAATTGTTAAAATTTAATACAAATACTATTTATCATATATTGCTTGGTTATCTATTTTAGGTCAAAATTTGGTTTTTAGAGCCTCCAGCTCCTTCTGAATTATCTTTCCTTTCAGGGTCTCTGATTCCAGGATAACACCTACTTTTTTCTGAATATTTTGATATTTCTATATCCAGCAGCCCCTGCCTTTGGCATTATACAATCTAACATTTCATGGCCCTTTTCATCCAAGATCTTGTTTCCACATCAATTGCCTTCACTCTAAAATCAGAATTTTAAAAACCAAGTTTAGGTTTAATCCAACAAAATCACATATATAAAACATAAGAATCTAAGGTTTTAAAAAAATGTTATGGCATCTCTTTAGTCAACTAGATGACAAAAATGTATTACTTGGTAAAACTGTTCTCCAAGGCTTAAACATCCAAGCCTGAAAATTTCTATGCAAAATGACTAGTTCCAAATTCTTCCCACCAGCATATTTGCATACAAAATGACATCATCAACAACAGGGCCTCTCTCCCAACCCCCACCTCCAGGCTCAAACAAAAAGTTAGTGTGCACACACACAAAGCACATCTACAACGTCTGTTCCACAGTAAATGCTAGCTAGATTTTACATGTTTCTAGATCTAAGCTCACCCTTTGAGTAAGTAATAATAAGAAAGCAATCATGAACAACCAGTATCTGTGAATAAATATAAGGCATTTTCCTGTAAAAGTTCACTTCAAAAAATAAATTCTTTACAGTTAAAGTATGAAATTTTTTATCACCAAATAAATCTCCATTTAAAATGTACTCTAATGATAAAGAATGTATTTTCAAAGTACAACACTTGTTTATGAAATATTTTATAAAGTTTAACACTTTTCAACATGTGCTTCTAAAATACCAAAGCATTTAGGAAGAAACTGCCAAACTGCTCTTTAAAGATATAGGGCAAATAAATCTTGTCCAGTAATTCATACAGGCCTAATTTACAGAAATAATGACTCATTGGAAAAGACTTTGATGCTGGGAAGGATTGAGGGCAGGAGGAAAAGGGGACGACAGGATGAGATGGCTGGATGGCATCACCGACTCGATGGATATGAGTCTGAGTGAGCTCCGGGAGTTGGTGATGGACAGGGAGGCCTGGCGTGCTGCGATTCATGGGGTCGCGAAGAGTCGGACACGACTGCGTGACTGACTGAATGCAAAATAACTAGAAAGGTTTTTACTTTCACAACCAAGTCAAAGAATTAAAACGAGTTACTATGTTAAGCTCTAGGAAAACTACTTTTGTCTTTATATTCACCAAACACTTGTCCTCAAAATTTTTATTAACTTCCCATCTATTGACCATGGCTGGTTCTTTGCCAGTAATTCTGTCTCATAACTATTTTTTTGTAATTTGAACATCACTTTGTTTAGTGTCAACACTCAGTAAATCTTCAATAAACACATTAAGAATTCTCTTCAACTTAAAATTACAAGCACACAAGAGTCAGAATATATTTTTTCTAAAACCACTAAAATTTGAGATTAAATAGAGAATATCATAATATGAAATAACCAAATATTCAAATTTTAAGCTATTTTCTTTTTAAAATTGAGGTATAATAGACATACGGGCTTCCCTGGTGGCTCAGATGGTAAAGAATCTGCCTGCAACGCAGGAGGCCCATGTTCCATCCCTGGCTCAGGAAGATCCCCTGGAGGAGGAAATGGCAACCCATTCCAGTATTTTTGCCTGAGAGGAGCCTGGTGGGCTATAGTTCAAGTGGTTGCAAATATTCAGACACAACTGAGTGACTAGAGTACACTGACATAATAGATATAAGCCATTTTCTTAAATATGAAAAATTTTAACAGATTTCTATCACCATTCTTGTTTTTTAAAATACATTCCTAGGACTTCCCTGGTGGTCCAGTGGTTGGAACTTTGCATTTCCATTACGGGGGTGTGGGCCAGATGGGGTGGGGGCGGGGACTGAAGATTCTGCATGCTAATAGCACAGCCAAGAAACAAAAACAAAAACACAAAATACATTCCTAAATTTCTGCCACGAAAGCACAAAAACTTCTTAGATTTCATGTTAGTCCATTAACTTAGAAACAGTTCATAGGTAAACTGACATAAAAATGCCACTAGATCGTGAACTTCAGGAAGAAAAGAAAGAATTTGTTTTGCTTATTTCTGGGGCCCATCTCTCTTTCCTTGGATTGTGGCTGGGACCAGCAGGTTTTCAATTAGTATTTGCTGGATTGAAAGAACCTATGTGTGCAGATCCCTTAGTAGAAAGCCAGACCCAAACTACCTGCAGGATTCCACCACCGATGCCATGAAAAAACCTTGAGCAATCTCATGATGTGCGGATACAAAATGAGCCCCTAGAGAACAGAGGAAATGAAGAGAAGATAGACACCCAGGGGAACTGACTGCAGACTCAAGTTTCCAATGTCTGAAACTCCACCAATTTATAGAGATTCATTTAGGTTAACAAATCTCTTGTAAGAACGTAGGCACCACTTAAGTCTCTCAATAACCTTGTGTTGTGCTGTGTTTAGTCGCTCAGTCGAGTCCAACCCTTTGCAAATTGCCAGGCTCCTCTGTCCATGGGGATTCTCCAGGTAAGAATACTGGAATGGGTTGCTAGGCTCCCTTCCAGGGGATCTTCCCAATCTAGGAATTGAACCCATGTCTCCCACACTGCAGGCAGATTCTAAGCCACCAGGGAAGCCCCTCAATAAACTTAAAGTATAACTATTTCACCATTCCCTTTTGCAGACAAAATTGAGGCCAAATTACTTTCCTAAACTCACAGAGTACTTCACCAGTGACATAAGGCTTATGTACAGCACAACTGAAACCTTCCCACTGACAGAGGAACAAGACCAGCCTTTACCACCCATCAGTGTCCAATACCCTTCTATACAAACACCTAAAACAAGTTTTCTAAAGATGGGGCTTTTGCTTAGAATGACAGGCAAGAAACAAGTAGTTTCAGAACACAGATCACTTATGAGGCAAGTATCTAAGGTGAGGATCATGGATTCAAGGTGCCTAAAGGGACCCAAAGACAAACCACAGATTTCAAAATACTGCACAGGGCCAGTTCTTGTTCCAGAACAGTTTGCCTCTCCCTCTTCCTCCCCGTCCACGTGACCCTCACAGATCCCAACCCCAGAAAACAGACTACCATTGTCAGTGCCACAGTTTGGAAACATTTTGTGTCCCAAGCACAGTGACTGGCACAGAACAAGCAAGCAAATATTTACTGAATGAACCAAAGGCCAAAGTTGTTACTGTGGGCAAGGCAGGACCCTAACTGCCTTCTTTTTTTTTTTTTTAAACAAAGTGGAGATGAGAAGTACATACTAAGCAACTGATTACTGAGGTAAAAATGAACATTTGAAAGGAAGGTGTCAACTGGGGAAAGGCTGGTGAAAGCCCTTCCTGATTCTTCTTCCCTAGCTAGATTGCCTCAAAGAAAAAAAACGGCTTAGCAAGTTCACATTCAAACATGTCTCTCAGAAGTAACATGATGTTCTAATAGTTTAGAGTATAAAAACAAACACCTTATGTAGATTGCCTAGTTTAGGTCATCTTGACAGGAAAAGCAGCTTTAAAAAAAAGTCCCCTGTCAGCATTCTCAGGGTGAGAGTGGGTAGAGATGGAGAAGATAGTAGATATTTTTCCAAAAAGTCTGCTGTGGGCCAAAACCAAAATCATACTCCACAGTGTGGGAAAAGTTTCTTTTAAAACATTACCAGAAATTTGTACAAATATACGCTTTATACTTGGAGAAGGCAATGGCACCCCACTCCAGTACTCTTGCCTGGAAAATCCCATGGATGGAGGAGCCTGGTGGGCTACAGTCCATGGGGTCGCTAAGAGTCGGACACGACTGAGTGACTTCACTTTCACTTTTCACTGTCATGCGTTTGGGAAGGAAATGGCAAGCCACTCCAGTGTTCTTGCCTGGAGAATCCCAGGGTTTGGGGAGCCTGGTGGGCTGCCGTCTATAGGGTCGCACAGAGTCGGACACGACTGAAGCGACTTAGCAGTAGCAGCAGCATGCTTTATACTAAATTATTAAAGAGCAAATGATAGGAAGACGTAAGATTAAGCCAAATGGCTTCAAAGACAACTCTCAAAAATTTTACCTATTTCCCCTCTGGCAGACTCTCATGACCTGAAGACTTGGCTACAGGTTCCAATTGGTATCGGATTCGTCGTAACGTCAGATGTTCAGGCGTCAAATTACAGCAAAGCTGGTGGGGCACAATAAGAGCCAAAAGCAACACGGAAGATGCCCATTTTCCTCCTCCACTCTCCTTCCACTTGTCACATAAGAAAAACGGCACGTTTTTACGGTAGAAAAGGGCCTCATCCTTCTAGATTCAATACAGCGCAGTCTGTGATTTCGGGAAGGAACCTGTGCGGATTCCGAAATACAGGTTGAGACTTCATCCATCATGAACTAGTTTTGCGCTCTTCCACCACCTCCTTTGTCTGAGCTGTCCCTGCAAACTCGCAGTTCAATGCCTTCCTGTAAACAAGCTAACTGAACCCAGGGGGGAAGCCTTTTTAAAAAGAAGAGAAGAACCCAATAACGCGTCTGGAGCCTCATTCCCAGCAGCGAACAGGCGCGGGAGGACACGACGGGAACCTCGACCCTGGGTCCGCCCGCCGAGCGGCGCATCAATCCGGGCGGGGTGGGGGCGCCGCCTCCGCCGCCTCCGCGCCCAGGTTGTGGCTCCTGGGGGATGAGGGCCAACCCTGCCCCCTCCGCCTTCCACGGCTCCTCTTTTCCCTGCCAGGCACTCACCTCCATGGATAGGCAGCGGCGCCAGAACCTGGCCACGGACCTCGGCCTTGGGCGAGTCGAGCCCGTAGCGCCCGCGGTCGATGCGGAATGTAAGCGGGGCTCCGCGGCCGGGCTCCTGCACCGTCACGTTGATGAGCGCAGTGTAGTACTCCTGGCTCGCGTTGTCCGCCCGCGCCGGCCACAGGCTGCAGGTCAGCAGAGCGAAGGCGGCGAGCCGGGCCGGGCCCGCCCGCGCCGCGCCGCTCATCGTCCCTCCGGCCGCCGCCGCTCGCGGACCGGGATCCCGGGCCGGCGCCGAGAGGAGGGGCGGGCGCGGCCGGCCCTGCAGCGCGAGCGCACGCGCGCGGCCTGTGCGCGGCCGGGCACGAGCGTAGCCCTCCTCGGCGCCGCGGCCCCGCCGCTCGCCACCCTCAGAGCCGCAGGGAGGCGCCCATGGGCGCTTCGGCGAGGACGGCGGGTCAGGGCTCGCGCGGTCGTCTCCTCTGGGTCCCTACACGGCCGTGTCGGTGGGCCCACTCCATCCCCTGGCCCGGTCCCGCCGAGCGGGGGCGCCTCGGGAGGACGCACCCGGCGGGGAAGATGCACCCGAAGGAAGGTCTCTGGAGCACCCGCTCCTCAGCGCCGGGCAGCCGCCTCGGGCGCGCTCCCCCCGCCGCCCCGCCCCCGGCCTGTGGAGTGGGACGGCGCAGGCCTGGGACTCAGCCCCACCCCCTGCGCATGCGTGCGGGCCCCTGTCGGCTCCCGCCCGCCGGCACGAGGGCCCTGCGAGCCCCGTCGCTCGCGTGCCGCGTACCCGGCCATGTTTGTACGTCAGGCCTGGTGCGGTGTCTGGCTTGGAGCCTGGGGGCTTTCCAAGGGCCTGTGGAAGAGTGTGAGATGAGGATGCAAAAGAAAAATAGCTAGAACTTTAAAATTATTAAAAAAATTAAATGTCTGTGGGATTTCACATTTCAGCTGGTCACCTCCAAGTCATGTAATCGGCATCTCGGGAGAGGGTGGGGAATGCTTCTGTGCAATGAGTACGGGGGCTCATTAGACCCGGATCTTTAAGGATATCTGGGTTATTCGGAAAGGACATTTACAGACTAGATGAAATCTCCAGAGGCACTGGACAAGACAGGCATTGTGGTGAGGCTCCCTCCTCCCTCCACCCCCCTCCCCCAGCACACACACTACTCTACACACACACACACACACACACACACACACACACACACACACACACACACCAGATACACACCCTGTGTCAGTCCGTGTCAGTTAAGCTATGGACTTTTCTAAAGCATAAATGAAAGGGAAAGGGGGATTGTAGCTTCAGGTGCAGCTGAATTCAGGAGTTTATATGTTAGTGGGCAGTACACTCATCATTACGATGAAGTGGAGAGGAAGGGAAAGTCCCAGGTGGCTCAGTGATAAAGACTATGCCTGCCAGTGCAGGAGACACAGGAGATGACAGTAGACCCCTGAGTTGGGAAGATCCTGTAGGAGGAAATGGCAAGCCACTCCAGTGTTATTGTCAGCAAAAGCCCATGCACAGAGGAGCCTGGAGGTCTACACTCCGTGGGCTCACGAAGAGTCAGACACAACCGAGCAACTGAGCACGGGAAGGAAGGATGGTATCTTCTGACTAGCCAAGCTTGGATCTCCTGCGGCCTACGCTGGAAAGGGGATGAAGTCAGCCTTGCACAAGCAAAAGTACTGAGAATCCGAGAGAAAGGCTACTTCTGAAAGGAAAGGTGAGCTGCTGTTTCCAGTGAAAGGGTATAGATACAGTTCAGGCCAACACATCAGGTGTCCACTGGTGCTGCCTTATCAACCTTCTTAACAAGTTATTCCTCCAGTTCCTTTCCTTCCATCCCCACCAGGTTTGTCTAGTACATGCTCTGTCTTGAGACTGCATTTTAAATACTTGCATATAGTAATTAACTGCAAGGAGAGCAAACCAGTCAGTCCTAAAGGAAATCGACCTTGAATATTCATTGAAAGGATTGATGCTGAACCTGAAGTTCTAATACTTTGGCCACCCGATGGGAAGAGCTGATTAACTGGAAAAGACCATGATGCTGGTAAAGACTGAAGCCAAAAGGAGAAGAAGGCAGCAGATGATGAGATGCTTAGATGGCATCACCGACTCAATGAATATGAATCTGAGCAAACTCCAGGAGACAGTGAAGGACAGGGAAGCCTGGTGCTTCAGTCCATGGGCTCCCAAAGAGCTTTAGCAGCTGAACAATAATGACAACAAATAAGTAGCAAGATCCTAGGCTCTGTATTTAAAGAGACTCTCTCACAGCTGGACCCCCTCTCATAAGGCAAGGAGTCCTTGGACTCAAAGTGCCCCTGCTCAGGCACTGACAGCCAGGATTCCCTTTCCAAACAGCCCTGGACCACTTAGGACCTACATGGTAGAGCTCTTCTCTGGTGAGGGTTTTCTTACTCTGCTCTTGTCTTTAACCTGCCCTGCCCTGCCCCTGCTTGAGAAACTCATGCTCCCTACTCACTTGTCCTTACAAAGGTCTTTCAAAGGGCAAGGTGCCTATGCCCCCTGGCACAAGAGATAATTATAGAGACCCAGAGACACCACCGTATTAAATCAGTTGGAGAGAAAGTACATCTCTTTAAAGCTCTCTTTGGGCCCTTCTGAATTTGTCAAGGAGAAAGTTGGATCTAAAGTGCTTTTAACACTTCTCTGGCACTTGGTAATCCCTCTTTCAAACAAAGTGGGATTAGGTCTTTGTGCACAACCATAGCAGGCACCAGCATCTAGAACTATATTAAAAACAACCTGCATTTGGGGTGTAATTGTCTTTAATTTAATGGAAACCTTTCTGTTAAGGCAAGAGGTTTTTCATTTTTTTAAAAATTAATTTATTTTAACTTGAGGCTAATTACGATATTGTAGTGGTTTTTGCCATACATTGACATGAATCAGCTATAGGTGTACATGTGTCCCCTATCCTGAACGCCCCTCCCACCTCCTTCCCCATCCCATCCCTCAGGGTCATCCGAGTACACCGGCCCTGAGCACCCTGTCTCATGCATTGAACCTGCACTGGTGATCTATTTCATATATGGTAATATACATGTTTAAATGCTATTCTCTCAAATCATCCCACCCTTGCCTTCTCCCACAGAGTCTAAAAGTCTGTTCTTTATCTCTTGTCTCTCTTTTGCTATCTTGCTTATTGGGGTCATTGTGATCATTTTTCTAAATTCCATATGCATGCGTTAATATACTGTATTGGTGTTTTTCTTTCTGACTTACTTCACTCTATAATAGGCTTCAGTTTCATCCACCTCATTAGAACTGATTCAAATGCATTCTTTTTATAACTGAGTACTATTCCATTGTGTATATGTACCACAGCTTTCTTATCCATTCATCTGCTGATGGACATCTAGGTTGCTTCCATGTCCTGGCTATTGTAAATAGTGCTGCAGTGAACACTGGGACACACGTGTCTCTTTCAATTCTGTTTTCCTCAGTGTGTATGCCCATCATTGGGATTGCTGGGTCATATGGCAGTTCTTTTTCCAGTTTTTTTAGGAATCTCTGCACTGTTCTCCATAGTGGCTATACTAGTTTGCTTTCCCACCCAACAGTGTGAGAAGGTTCCCTTTTTCCACACCCTCTCCAGCAGTTATTGTTTGTAGACTTTTTGATAGCAGCCATTCTGACTGGCATGAGATGGTACCTCATTGTGGTTTTGATTTGCATTTCTCTGATAATGAGTGATTTTGAGCATCTTTTCATGTGTTTGTTAGCCACCTGTATGTCTTCTTTGGAGAAATGTCTGTTCAGTTCTTTGGCCCATTTTTTTATTGGATCATTTATTTTTTGGTATTGAGCTGCAGGAGTTGCTTATATATTTTTGAGATTTAATTCTTTGTAAGTTGCTTCATTTGCTATTGTTTCCTCCCATTCTGAAGGCTATCTTTTCACCTTCCTCATAGTTTCCTTCATAGTGCAAAAACTTTGAGTTTAATTAGGTCCCATTTGTTTATTTTTGCTTTTATTTCCATTACTCTGGGAGGTGGCTCATAGAAGATCCTGCTGTGATTTATGCCAGAGAGTATTTTGCCTATGTTTTCCTCTAGAAGTTTTATAGTTTCTGGCCTTACATGTAGAACTTTAATCCGTTTTGAGTTTATTTTTGTGTGTGGTGTTAGAAAGTGTTCTAGTTTCATTCTTTTACAAGTGGTTGACCAGTTTTCCCAGCTGCTGCTGCTAAGTCACTTTAGTTTTGTCCAACTCTGTGTGACCCCATAGATAGCAGCCAATGAGGCTTCCCCGTCCCTGGGATTCTCTAGGCAAGAACACTGGAGTGGATTGCCATTTCCTTCTCCAATGCATGAAAGTGAAAAGTGAAAGTAAAGTTGCTCAATCGTGTCTGACCCTCAGCGACCCCATGGACTGCAACCTTCCAGGTTCCTCCACCCATGGGATTTTCCAGGCAAGAGTACTGGAGTGGGGTGCCATTTCTTTCTCCAAGTTTTCCCAGCACCACTTGTTAAAGAGATTGTCTTTTCTCTATTGTATATTCTTGCCTCCTTTGTCAAAGATAAGATGTCCATAGGTGCGTGGATTTGTCTCTGGGCTTTCTATTTTGTTCCATTGATCTGTATTTTTGTTTTTGTGCCAGTACCATGCTGTCTTGATGACTGTAGCTTTGCAGTGTAGTCTGAAGTCAGGCAGGTTGACTCCTCCAGTTCCAATCTTCTTTCTAAAGATTGCTTTGGCTATTCGAGGTTTTTTGTAATTCCATACAAATTGTGAAATTATTTGTTCTAGTTCTGTGACAAATACTGTTGGTAGCTTGATAGGGATTACATTGAATCTATAGATTGCTCTGGGTAGTATACTTATTTTCACTATATTGATTCTTCTGATCCATGAATATGGTATATTTCTCCATCTATTTGTGTCATCTTTGATTTCTTTCATCAGTGTTTTATAGTTTTCTATATGTAGTTCTTTTGTTTCTTTAGGTAGATTTATTCCTAAGTATTTTACTGTTTTTGTTACAATGGTGAATGGAATTGTTTCCTTAATTTCTCTTTCTGTTTTCTCATTATTAGTGTATAGGAATGCAAGGGATTTCTGTGTGTTAATTTTATATCCTGCAACTTTACTATATTCATTGATTAGCTATAGTAATTTTCTGGTGGAGTCTTTAGGGTTTTCTATATAGAGGATCATGTTATCTGCAAACAGTGAGAGGTTTACTTCTTCTTTTCCAATGTGGATTCATTTTATTCCTTTTTCTTCTCTGATTGCTGTGGCTAAAATGTCTAAAACTAAGTTGAAAAGTAGTGGTGAGAATGGGCACCCTTGCCTTGTTTCTGACTTTAGGGGAAATGCTTTCAATTTTTCACCATTGAGGATAATGTTTGCTGTGGGTTTATTGTATATGGCTTGTATTATGTTGAGTTATGTTCCTTTTATGCCTGCTTTCTGAAGGGTTTTTTTTTTTTTAATCATAAATTGATGTTGAATTTTGTTAAAAGCTTTCTCCACATCTATTGAGATAATCATATGGATTTTATCTTTCAATTTGTTAATGTGGTATATCACATTGATTGATTTGTGAATATTGAAGAATCCTTGCATCCCTGAGATAAAGCCCACTTGGTCATGATGTATGATCTTTTTAATATGTCTTTGGATTCTGTTTGCTATAATTTTGTTGAGGATTTTTACATCTATGTTCATCAGTGATATTGGCTTGTAGTTTTCTTTTTTGTGGCATCTTTGTCTGGTTTTGGTATTAGGGTGATGGTGGCCTTGTAGAATGATTTTGGCAGTTTACCTTCCTCTGCAATTTTCTGGAAGAGTTTGAGTAGGATAGGTGTTAGCTCTTCTCTAAATTTTTGGTAAAATTCATCTGTGAAGCCATCTGGTCCTAGGATTTTGTTTGTTGGAAGATTTTTTATTACAGTTTCAATTTCCATGCTTGTGATGGATCTGTTAAGATTTCCATTTCTTCCTGGTTCAGTTTTGTAAGGTTATACTTTTCTAAGAGTTTATCCATTTTTTTCTCAGTTGTCCATTTTACTGGCACTTAGTTGCTGATAGTAGTCTCTTATGATCCTTTGTATTTCTGTGTTGTCTGTTCTGATCTCTCCATTCATTTCTAATTCTGTTGATTTGATTCTTCTCCCTTTTTTTCTTTATGAGTCTGGCTAATGGTTTGTCTGTTTTATGTATCTTTTCAAAGAACCAGCTTTTAGTTTTGTTGTTCTTTGCTATAGTCACCTTTGTTGCTTTTTAATTTATTTCTGCCCTAATTTTTAGGATTTCTTTCCTTCTACTAACCCTGGGGTTCTTCATTTCTTCTTTTTCTAGTTGCTTTAGGTGTACAGTTAGGTTATTTATTTGATTTTTCTCTTGTTTCTTGAGGTAAGCTTGTATTGCTATGAACCTTCCCCTTAGCAATGCTTTTACTGAATCCCATATGTTTTGGATTGTTGTGTTTTCATTTTTATTTGTTTAAATGGATATGTTTATTTCTTGTTTTTATTTCTTCTGTGATTTGTTGGTTATTCAGAAGCGTGTTGTTTAGCCTCCCTATGTTTATATTTTTAATAGTTTTTTTTCCTGTAGTTGACATCTAATCCTACTGCATTGTGATCAGAAAAGATGCTTGAAATGATTTCAATTTTTTTTTTAATTTACCAAGGCTAGATTAGTGGCCCACGATGTGATCTATCCTGGAGAATGTTCCATGTGCACTTGAGAAAAAGGTGAAATTCATTCTTTTGGGGTGAACTGTCCTATAGATATCAATTAGGTCTTACTGGTCCATTGTATCATTTAAAGTTTGTGTTACCTTGCTAATTTTCTGTTTGGTTGATCTGTCCCATAGGTGTGAGTGGGGTATTAAAGTCCCCCACTATTATTGTGTTACTGTTAATTTCCCCTTTCATACTTGTTAGCATTTGCCTTACATATTGTGGTGCTCCTATGTTGAGTGCATATATATTTATAATTGTTATATCTTCTTCTTGGATTGATCCTTTTATCATTGTGTAGTGTCCTGCTTTGTCTCTTTTCACAGCCTGTGTTTCAAAGTCTATTTTATCTGATATGAGTACTGCTACTCCTGCTTTCTTTTGGCCTCCATTTGCATGAAATATCTTTTTCCAGCCGTTCACTTTCAGTCTGTATGTGTACTTTGGCTTGAGGTGGGTCTCTTCTAGACAGCATATACAGGGGGTCTTGTTTTTTTATCCATTCAGCCAGTCTTTGTCTTTTGGTTAGGTCATTCAACCCATTTATATTTAAGGTGATTATTGATAAGTATGATCCCATCACTTCATGGCAACTAGATGGGGAATCAGTGGAGACAGTGGCTGACTTTATTTTGAGGGACTCCAAAATCACTGCAGATGGTGATTGCAGCCATGAAATTAAAAGACACTTACTCCTTGGAAGGAAAGTTATGACCAAACTAGATAGCATATTCAAAAGCAGAGACGTTACTTTGCCAACAAAGGTCCGTCTAGTCAAGGCTATGATTTTTCCAGTAGTCATGTATGGGTGTGAGAGTTGGACTGTGAAGAAAGCTGAGTGCTGAAGAATTGATGCTTTTGAACTGTGGTGTTGGAGAAGACTCTTGAGAGTCCCTTGGACTGCAAGGAGATCTAACGGGTCCATTCTAAAGGAGATCAGTCCTGGCTGTTCTTTGGGAGGACTGATGCTAAAGCTGAAACTCCAGTACTTTGGCCACCTCATGCGAAGAGTTGACTCACTGGAAAAGACTCTGATGCTGGGAGGGATTGGGGGCAGGAGGAGAAGGGGACGACAGAGGATGAAACAGTTGGATGGCATCACCGAGTCAATGGACATGAGTTTGGGTGAACTCCAGGAGTTGGTGATGGATAGGGAGGCCTGGCGTGCTGTGATTCATGGGGTCACAAAGAGTTGGACACGACTGAGTGACTGAACTGAACTGATCCTTTGAAATATTTATTCAAGTCAAAAAAAGCGTGCGTTGATTAAAAGTAGTAAGTTGATTAAAAGCCCAAGTGGTACTTGGCTATCACAGATCTTGTGAAGGACACGTTCTGAGGCCTGACTCAGGCCCGTACTGGCCTGGGAGTGAGCTGCCTATGAGCCTCCCTCCTCTATGGGGCCATTTCTCTGACTCTACCACATATAACTCTCCCCTGCTTTTGCAATAAGTTCCAGGTCACCTGGAAGCCCAAACTGAAATTCTCCTTCTCTGTAGAGCTCCAGTGGGCCCAGTTGCCAGCCTTCCAGCTTCAAGTCCTTCAGAACTGCCTTCCTAGGACTGTGAACAAAGGTATCCTGTGTATACTATATTTGTGGAGATGTTCCAGGGATCCTAGCTCAAGCCGGGTTCCCTGGGCAATGTTGGAAACCTGAAAGGATTGTGCAAAAATCTCAGTCCTCCTCCTCCTCCCCCTTCTTCTCTTCCATTCTTCCTTAAATGGCACATGATCCTTTCTGGTCCTAACATGACCCCAGTGTTATTATTTATGTGTTCCCTTTTATCACTACCCTGCACTCTCATTCTTTACCCTACAGGCAACCATTCCAATGTTTAATATGTATCTTTGGTGTTCTTGCAAAATGATGGTGTTATTTTAGTGTACATGTACTTCTTAATTGTTAAACAGTATTGGTTATAGGGGTCATTCTGTTTTTCACTCTCTTAACTCAGCATTATGCTAGAGTTTTTTCCTTTTTCTTATATTTATATGTTAACTTTTATATGGAAATACAACATACTAGTACTAAAATGCAAACAAATCATAGTGTATAGCTCAACCGATGTTTAATAGGTGAAAACACCTTTGTGGCCACCATCAAGACTGGGATAGAGAACATTGCTAGCACCCTCAGAGGTTTCCTGGACTTCTTAGTTGGTAGCACCCCACTGTTCTGATTCTGTTACCAGGGATTAGCTTGCCTGTTTTGAACTTTATAGAAATAGAACCACATAATATGTACTCTTTGGTGTCTGGTTTCTTTTTCCTAAAAGTGTATCTTTGAGATTCTTTTCTTTTTTTGCATTTAGTGAAGTAGTTTACTTTTTCTTTGCAATATACTATTTCACAGTGGATTTGTTCGTGTTTTTGTTGATAGGCATCTGTATTGATTTCCATTTGGGGCTTTTATGAACACAGCTGTTACAAAGACTCTGCGTGTCATTTGGTGGATGTGTGTAGGCCTCTCTGAGAGGATATACTGTGGAGTGGAATGGCTGCACCATAGGATAAGCATGTATTTAGCTTTGGTGGCTACTAGCACTATTTTTCTAGGCTTCTCTCCATTTCCCCCCGTCCTAGTCTCAGCCTCTATTTTCTGTTTCTCCCCTGGGCCTCTGTCCCTTGAAGGTCTTGGTCAATGTCAGCTTCCCCTGCTCTTGCTGCTGATTATCACATGCTCCTCCTGCTAAACTGGGGCCATGGGTGAGATGATTGTAGAAACCTTGTCTAGTCCCCATGGGACAGATCATCCTGGAGAAGCTGTTCACAATGTGTTCCTCGTCAATCCTAAAGTCCCAAGAGATGCAGCAGATGAAAAGCCCTGTGGAGACATTAAGACTATACAAGACACATTTCTGGATACTGCCTGAGCATTTTTACATTCACATCACATTTGCTACCTCCTCCTTTTGGAAGACCCAGTGACGTGCCAGGCTCCTTTCCAGAGGGCAGGCGGGACAAGTCCCGTTTTCCCAGAGTGTAGCATCTGAGTTACTTGGACCAACACACAGAAAGGGGACGTGCAAAGAATAGTTTGGATTTAACAATTAAGTGTTCATTTTAACATTACTTTCTTTTTTATAGCAAGTGATTTCACTCTCAATGGTAGTAATATCGCCTGTCTTTAAAAACTGAGGTATCTTAGAGAAGAGTATTTAACAAAAAATAGGAGAATTCCCTGGTGGTTCAGTGGTTAGGAATTTGTGCTTTCTCTGCAGGGGGCATAGCTTCAGTGTCTGGGCAAGGAACTAGGATTTGGCAAACTTCTCAGCTCAGGGAGAAAAAATATAAAGTAGAACAAAGATGTGATGTAAAAGTGAGGTGCAAAAGATCAAAGTGAGGAAAATGCTGACAAAAGAGAAGGGGCTTCAGAGACAGACAGGCACAGGGACTTGTGCAGGATTCGCATAGCTGCCTCGGTGAGGACTGCAGCTCTGCCCTTCTACACGCATTAATCAGAACAGACTGTCCTGAATGGACAGCCCCTCAGCTGGTCAGTGTCCTGCATTCTCAGGCACCCAGAACCCCACTCCTAGCAGGGGCACACAGTAACAGCATTTCATTTAGAAAATGTAAGCTATATTTATGTTGGTAGTCCAAAACTCTTAGTCTTTCTTAACTAAAGACTTCAAGTTATAAGGCAAAGTTGGAAGTTGGCAAGGTGAAGCCCTTGTATATTGTCACTTGGGTTCAACCATTTTTAACATTTGTTTACTTTACCTATTGCTTTTATTTTAAAATTGTTTCCTGAAACATTTTATGATCCTTTGGCCTGTTCTTCTATATTACTATGACCAAAACAATAAGTAGTAATTCTGTAAAATAATCCATATCTTACCCTATTCAAATGTTCCCAAGCATCCAAATTGCCACCGCACCCCTCTGTTTTCTTTGAATGGGATCCAGTGAAGTTTCTGCATTGGATTTGATTATGTCTTTTACTAAAAATTCAGGCTTTTAGGTTACAGGCCCAGTTCCAGCAGATCATAAGAAACAGATGACTGTCCTGCAGATCTGAGCTTATAGCCTACCCCAGATATACCACTTGGAGTTCGCTGGAAAATGCATTGCAGTTTCTGTGGTTGTCTTGTCCTCTCTCCCCTTCCCTCTCTCTTTCCTCTCCTTAACCCTTCCTATCCTTCCCTGTTTTTCTAGTCCCCCGGTCCTGGATGCAGGAATCTGGTTGAAGGGCCCTCAGCCTGAGCTGAGGATTAGAGACTGATCACCTCCTCTTGGCAGAGAACTCAAATTCTGGTTCTGGTCTGGTCTGATTTCTGGTAGGGCCGAGTTCCAGTCCTCCCTTCTCTGGAGGCCCAGGGAAAAGTCCCATACGCCTGGGTATCTGTAGGTGGCAAGAGACGTCTGTAAGGCCACCCGTTTCGCACGCCCCACCCCACCCGCCTCCTCCCACTTCTTCTTTCAACCTGGCTTCTTTTCCCCTTGAAATCTTTGATGTCAGTACTTGGATCTGAAGTTCTGTGTCTCTACAGAAGGTTTTCTGAGAGACTGTATTCTTGTATTTAAGGGCTTCCCTGGTGGTGCAGAGGTTAAAGCATCTGCCTGCAATGTGGGAGACCTGGGTTCGATCCCTGGATCAGGAAGATCCTCCGGAGAAGGAAATGGCAACCCACTCCAGTATTCTCGCCTGGAGAATCCCATGGACGGAGGAGCTTGGTGGGCTACAGTCCATGGGTCGCAAAGAGTTGGACACGACTGAGCGACTTCACTTTCACTTCACTGTCAAAAGTATGAATACTGTTTTGTCATACTTTTATGTGTAGATACTTAAATTATACCACAGTGACTGCAACTTTCCCCATTTTTAACATACCAGAAACCTAAAAAAAATGGAAGTGACCCAGGGTCCTCTCACCTCCCAAAGGGCCACTAGAGGAAGGGCCCTTTGCTGGTCGGGGGCGTTAGGGAAGTAAGGGCAGGACGTGGAGGGAGGAGGCTACGGTGGCGGTGCTCTGAGCCCAGCAGTGTTCATAGGCCACCTCCATAAGGGCAGGCCTGGTATTGGGTCAAGTGGTATTGTGAAAATCTCTGTAGGCAGAGGACTTGATGAGAGACAGAATGGCTCAGATTTGCAACCAGTCATGGTCCTGGACTGGAATTTGATTTTCCTGAGGACTCTCAAATATGGGGATTGTATGCCCATTCTGCATATGAGGAAACCAGCTCAGAGAAGTGAGCTTTTAGTCCAGTGACCTTGCCCTAGGTGGTAATGAGGGGGGTATCCCTGGGTGGAGCCCAGTTCTGGCTGGCTCCACGACCCTCACTCATTTCACTCCTGCAGGTCAATGCCAGGTTAAGGATTCAGACAATGCCTGGATTTCCTTGAACTTGGCCCAGGCCAGGAAGTCAGAAGCTCTCTCCAGGAATTTGGGTGGGGCTTGGGGCCGATGCTGAGTGGGCACAAGCTGCTGGAGTGGGAGCCTTTAGCAGAATTGGAGGCATTGCCAAGTCCTTTGTCAAGATTCATTTAGTCAGAGTGATGAACGACTGCGCCAGAAGGAGCTGAGAAAGGAGACGCCTGCTGGGCTGAGCTTGTTTGGGAAGAGCAGCCCTCATGTCTGCTGGTCCTCAGGCTGGCCTGGGGTGGTGGTCCCTGGAATTCCTAGGGTCCCCTGCCAGGGTGCTTTGCTGTGTCTGGAAGGGCTCTCTGTTCACAGGCTGGAGAGATGTGTACAGAGAGGGTTTTAGAAAGCTGTCTGGTGAAGGCAAGGCAGCAGGACCAGTCTCAGAAAGGACAGCACCCAGCCGACCCTGGGGATCTGGGCAGTGGGAAAAGAGGGGTGGCTTCATCAAGGCATGGCTGTTGGACAAAGTTAACATTGCATTCCTCAGGGAAATAAGCGTCTGACTTGTCTAGGATCTCTTGATCTTAGAAACGCAAGGTGCCTTTATGTCAGTCTGCTGAGGGAACATGAGTGGGGGAGAAATAGCCCCCAGAGTGGCATAGCCCAGCACCACTGGAGACAAGGAGACAAGGCATGGGAGACACAGCCACACACAGGAGACAGGGTGGCTCTGTCTGCTGCAGGAAAACCACACAGGCTGCTTGTCCCATTTCCTGCCCGGCGGATGCCGCTGGTCTCTTCCCCGAAGCAGAGGTGCAGTTCCGAGACTGCCTCTTCAGGCATCATCCAGCTGGAGGCCATGCTGCTTCCCTTTTTTTTTTTTTTTTTGTGATTGGCTGCAAGACTAGTGTTAGAGTCCCATCAGCTTTTCTCTGACCTGGGGATTCAGGTGGAGTAGTGGAAAGCAAATTGTCAGCCCACAGCTGACACCAGCCCTTCATGCTACTTTTAAACCAACAGGAAACACAAGAAAACAAACTATGTACACAAGGATGTTTATTGCAGCATTTATTATAGGGGGAAAAAGTTGGAAATAAACTCATTTATTTATTAAGCAAGTTATGGTACAAATCTGAGGATGACTATATAGCTATTACTATATCAAACAAGTTGTAGTAATGGGGCGAACACATGATGTAATGTTGAGTGCAGACACAGAATATAAAATAAACCTCTGGGGGTCACTCTGTAGACTAAGTCCACATATGCGAACACGGCCAAGAAAGAAAGTTTAGTTCAGGTCAGTTCAGGCCCTCAGTCATGTCCAACTCTTTGCGACCCCATGGACTGAAGCACGCTATGACTCCCTGTCCATCAACAATTCCCAGAGTTTACTCAAACTCATGTTCATTGAGTCGGTGATGCCATCCAACCATCTCATCCTCTGTCATCCCCTTCTCCTCCTGCCTTCAATCTTTCCCAGCATCAAGGTCTTTTCAAATGAGTCAGTTCTTCGCATCAGGTGGCCAAAGTATTGGAGTTTCAGCTTCAACATCAGTCTTTCCAATGAACACCCAGGACTGATCTCCTTTAGGATGGACTGGTTGGATTTTGCAGTCCAAAGGACTCTCAAGAGTCTTCTCCAACACTACAGTTCAAAAGCATCAATTCTTTGGCACTCAGCTTTAGCAAAGTGAATATAGTTTTATTTATTTGGGAGGATTATGGGTAATTGTTTTTACTTTGCATTTTTTCTGTTTTCAAAACATTGTGTTCTTTTGCAATTATAAAAATGCTATCTCTTATGACCCATCGTGAGACCACTGGGGAACCTATTAGAAGACGGAGGATTGTGGAGCCAAGGTTAAGGAGACTGTACAAAGTTGGGCTGGTGGAATTGTGGGCTGGTGGCTCCCAGTGACCTGCAGTCAAATTCTCCTGCACAGGCTTGCTGCTGCTGCTGCTGCTGCTGCTGCTGCTGATCACTTCAGTCGTGTCCGACTCTGTGCGACCCCATAGACGGCAGCCTACCAGGCTCCCCGTCCCTGGGATTCTCCAGGCAAGAACACTGGAGTGGGTTGCCATTTCCTTCTCCAATGCATGAAAGTGAAAAGTGAAAGTAAAGTCGCTCAGTTGTGCTGGACTCTTAGCGACCCCATGGACTGCAGCCTACCAGGCTCCTCCATCCATGGGATTTTCCAGGCAAGAGTACTGGAGTGGGTTGCCATTGCCTTCTCCGCCTACACAGGCTTAATATTGTCCAAATATTTAATGATTCTTTACCCAGCTCGTAAAGCAAAAATAGACATAACTTTTGTCTATTGACTCTGCATCTTTACTGAAGATAAATCTCACATGGTTGCACCACATGGGATATGAATACAAGCTATATTCCTATAAGTCCTTATTCAAGAATTGTGCCAGTTTGGTTTTTAATGTTGTTGCTGAAGGTGGAGCCGATCAGCTCGTTACCTTGCTGGAGTCACAGTTGGATGTCCTTCCTGCCAATCATTTTTTGTCCTGGGAGAAGTTACCAATAGGTGGAGAACACATCTGCCAGTGAAGCATATGCCCCATTGTGGGTAAGAACCTCCTAGGAAAGTTTGGGGTGGGGCATCCAGATCTGTTCAGATGTATGAAAAAAAGAAACCTCCCAGGAGATCCTATTGGTAGAGGATGAAGGCCCATGGCGAATGCCAGGAGACTGCACAACAGCTTGAGGAATGAGTGGCAGGTGCTGTGAGTTATTATAACTCAGTTATTATATTATAACTGAGTCATTATAACTTGGCGGTTATTCCAGCCCCTCCCATCTTACCTGATTCCACTGTAGGGGCTATAGGAGGTAAAAACTCAGTTTTCCTGTACAGACATCCATCCATCCATTCATCCATTCACTAATTCATTCAGATCCCTCATTGAGCAGCAGTTCTAAGAATTTGGAATACATAAGTGAATAAGGATCCCCTCCCTCAGGACACATTTTGGCCAAGATGCATTTCTGGCTACTGTCTTGGGAGGGAAGGTGTGCTATTGCCACATCTTACCTTTTTTTTGCCTATGTGGGATCATGAGGATGGAGACCATACACTGCAGGTGGTGGAGAAGCAAGGGTGAAGGAGCCTGGGTCCTTCTCTTTTGTGCTTGTTTGTTTAAACTGCTGTGTAGAAGATTTCCCATGATTTGTATCTGAAAGCAGCCCTGACTGATATAAACAAAGTGGGGGCACAGAGAATCTCTATGCCTGGCCTCTGGGTGTCTTAACATCCGAAGGTAAATCTTCCCTGCTCTGTTCATTCTAGAAGGTGCTCAGATTCGGTCTCCTGACTGAAGGCGCTCACCTGTGAGAATGAAGAAGGAGTGGGGATTTTGGGAGAAGGGGGGGTGGGGGGCCCCAGAAACAGACTGGTGGCCCTGTAGTATGGGGTGGTGTGTACTAATGGGCCATTTTAGTTGCATCACCAGAAATCCAGCTCAGTGTGGAAGATATTTTTGTGACCGCTTATGAAAAGTCTGGGCATGGTGTAAGCTTAGGCACCAGTGAATAAAGAGGTCAGATGATATTATCAGAGCTGGGCTTCTGGTAACTCTCTCAGCCTTTCTCTCTTCTTTGTTGCCTTCATTCATTCTCACGTAAGCTCTCTCCATGTGGGTGTGAGATGATCTCCAGCAGGCCCAGTGGGGTACATTCTGTTCTTTCAGAATCCTAGAAGAGCACAGCAGGAGAGAAAGTGCTTTTCTTTCTCAATGGACTTTCCATTCAATATTCTGAGTCTTATTGGTTTGTCTTTAGGAGTTCACCACCAAGATGACCATTATGATCAAATGGATAAATGCTCTGACTGGCTAAACCTTACCACGTGCTTACTCAGGAAGGCAGACATGGAATCCCCTTGACCCAGCCCCATAGACTGAGGATGGAGGGTATGGTATAGTAAAAATAAGTACTTGGTGTTTGTCCCTGGTTCCTGTCACATAGCCACTAAAACCATTGCCTTCTACAGAGTGATAGTGTCTTGTGTGTGCTAAGGAGATGAGATGGCTGGGAGTCCTTAGATAGCTTTAGGAATAGAGGCTGATTGCCAGATTAGAGGCATGATTAGAGGACTGGGATATTTAGCCCCATCCCCCAGTCTCCAGCGAGGAGACTGAGTTAATCACCAGTGGCCATCAGGTTCATCAGTCATACGTATGTGTTGGAACCTCCACAAGACTACTGAACAACAGAGTTTGGAGAGTCCTCAGGTTGATGAACACATCAAGGTGCTGGAAGAGTGGCATCCCCTAAGAGGGCATGGAAGCTCCACCCACCCTCCTTCCCCATATCCTGTCCTATACATTCCTTCCATTTGGCTGTGCCTGAGTTGTATCCTTTATAATGAACTGGTAATAATAAGTTTTTTTCTGACTCCTATGAATCATTCTGTCAAATATGAGACATGCGCTTGGTAGGGACTCTAGGCTTTGTGGCCAAGCTGCACAGAAGTACGGGTTACCTGGCATCCCACAGTCTTGCGGCACTGAACCCTTAACTTGTGGAGTCTGATGTTAACGCCAAGTAGTTAGTATCAGAGTTCAATTGGATTACAGGACACACAGTTGTCAGAATTGGCTGGTGTCTACAGTTGAACAGTTGGTTATTGGTATTGGAAAAAAAAAGCACAGTGGTTTCCCAAGGATGCACTCGCAAGCTTATAGGACATAGATCTTGGTAGGGACACCAGGAGGTGCACTTGAAGTCCCAGCCTGTGTTCAGAGGCAGGCTTGCTCTTGCTCTGGGTTCAGAGTCAGGCAGTTCTCCAGCACCAGCCTAGGGTCAGGTGGCTCCTGGAACATGTCCAGGAGTGGCTCACATTGGGAGGGGTCAGTTTGTGTTTCAGGGTGCAAGTAACACTTGATTAGGAAATCTAGAGGAAGCAGATGTTCCAGGCAGGCTGTCTTGCATGGGCTTTGTCCAAGCCTATCTTCTATCCCAGCTGCAGATGGATGCCATAGTTCCTTGTTCTTGTTGGGTGGGAAGAGAGAAAGACTTCTCTCATCTGTAGAATGAAAACCTCACCGTTAGCCAATTGTGGTGACCTGCCTGAGTGCCCCTGGACAGAGGGGGGGCAACAAAGAAATGCCAAGGCATTGGGATTAAGCCTGGGCCCTGACTGGAAAGGGAATAGGATTATATCATTGCTTAGACTGACCTGTTTGCTCACAAGAAATCCAGGGAGGTGCAAGTAAGGATGGTAAGTTTTGGGTAAGTGTCCTCAGTGCAGAGCAGCTGTTGCCTGATACAGCCCTGAAGCACCAGGAAAAGACCTCCTTGCCTCCGCTACCTCTCTCTCTCTCTTCCTCCTGTCCCTTTTCACCCTTAATCTCCCCACCACTCTGTTCTAACACAGTATCTTTCCTTTTTGCCCTCTCCTGCTTTCTGACTCCACTCAACAGCCTATTTCATGAGCTAATTTTAACTGTTTATACATTTCACCTTAGCATGGACTCTATGGGTTTGGGCAGAAGATTATATCTCCTGAAGCCTCCAGTTCTTTATGTTTAGGGCTCCCTGGTGACTCAGACTGCCTGCAATGCGGGAGACCTGGGTTTGATTCCTGGGTTGGGAAGATCCCCTGGAGAAAGGAATGGAAACCCACTCCAATATTCTTGCCTGGAGAATTCCATAGACAGAGGCGCCTGGCAGGCTACAGTCCATGGAGTGGCAAAGAGTTGGACTTGACTGAATGACTAACACTTTCACTTTCTTTATCTTTAAAATAGAATTAATATTGATCTCACATGATAACTTGGAAACTTAGACTTTACATTAGGGTTCTGAAGCTGGCCAGATAGAGTAAAACCACTAAATTCTATCAATCTCATCAGTTACAATAACTCTAAACATGTTAGCAATGACAGGAAAATTGGAGAGAAGAGCCAAAACTTGAAGAATAACCAATAATGGGGACAAAATTCCCCCAGATTCTTTTCCTCTCTCATCTTCCAGTTTTGAATTGAGGTCAGTCCCAGTATAGAATCATGCAGAGGAACGATCCCTCTAGCCAGAGGACTAGGAAAGGGGCCTCTGCAAGATGAAGTGTGTATGGGAAAATCCTTGGGCTCACTTTATTTCTCCCATTTTTTTCCTACCCTGTTCCTGCCCCGAGGACAGCCTAGTTGCAAAGCTACACTACTGTGCTAGCAGTGTAAATATCTAAACTTCAGGGGGAAACTCATGTGAGCTAGAGTGTAGGGCAATCCCAGAGAGGAGAGGGCTGAAGGAAGGATCCCTAATTCTGTGGATGAACTGGCTCACCTCCAACCTGCACAGAGCGGACCCAAAGTACACACAAATACACACAAAGTAGCACAGCAAAGTCTTTTAAAAATTATTTCATTTTGAAATAATTATAAATCCATTCTTCTCTGATAGTTCAGTTGGTAAAGAATCTGCCTGCATTGCAGGGAACCCTGGTTCAATACCGGGGTTGGGAAGATCCAATGGAGAAGGGAAAGGCTACCCACTCCAGTATTCTGGTCTGGAGAATTCCATGAACTGTATAGTCCATGGGGTCGCAAAGAGTCGGACATGACTGAGTGACTTTCACTTGCATAAATCCATAGGAGGTTAAAAATCCTATGTACCCTTCACCCACCTCCCCAACAGAGACATTTTATATAACTCACACATGCGGCATCAAAACCAGGAAGCTGACACTGGTGTGGCTGTTCTAACTAGATACAGGACTCATTTAGGTTTCATCAGCTTTTATGTGTCCTTGTGTGTGTATTTGTGTGTCTGTGTGTAGTTCCATACAGTCTCATCCTTTGTATGGATTTGTGTAACCACCGCAGTCAAGACAGCACTGCTCCAGCCCCACAAACAGACCTGTCCTGTTGCCCGTTAGAGTTGTACCCACCTCCTTCGTGTCCTCTGGCGACGACTACCCTGGTATCCATTTACATAGTTTCTTCATTTTGAGAATGTTATATAAATGAAGACATACAGTATGTAACCTTCTAAGATGGGCTTTCTCCACGAACACAATTCCTGTGAGATCCATCCAGGTTGTGATGTGTATCAGTAGCCTGTTCCTTTTTATCACTGAGCAATATTCCACTGTGTGGTTGTGCCAGACTTCATTTAACCATTTACCTGATAAAGGACATTTGAGTTGTTTCCAGTTTGGAGCTATTATAAATAAAGTTATTATTACTATGAACATCCATAGACAGGTTTTGTGTGAATGTAAGTTTTCATTTCTCTGATATAAATGCCCAAGAGGGAAATTCTTGGGTCTTATGGTAAGTGCATGTCTAGCTTGTAAGGAACTGCCAAAATATCTTCCAGAGTAGCGGTGCCACTTTACATTTCTGCCAAACAAAGCCTTTGAAAACTGAGGTGACACTGGACCTACTACCCACAGAAGATAAGACAGAATTTATAGTCTGAACCTGATCAGGACTGATTGATTGCTAAAACCACCACAAGAGCAAAAGATCAGTTCTCCAGAGAATTTTAATGGTACACCAAACCTCACAGAATGATATTCAAAATGTCTAGGATACAATCCAAAATTACTTGAAGTACCAATAAGAAAGAAAATGTGACTAATTCTTAACAGAAAAAGACAATCAACAAAGATTCCAGCTCCCAGATAATCCAAATGTTGAAGCAGCTATTATAATTATGTTTCTGGAGGTAAAAGTAACACTCTTAAAAAAAAAAGATAAACATTATCAGCATAGAAATAGAAACAAACAAATGTAAGTTTTAGAACAACAACCCTTCCCAATATTTGAATTAAAAATTCCTTGGATGGCTGCTGCTGCTAAGTCACTTCAGTCATGTCCGAATCTGTGCGACCACATAGATGTCAGCCTACCAGGCTCCGCCATCCCCAGGATTCTCCAGGCAAGAACACTGGAGCAGGTTGCCATTTCCTTCTCCAATTCATGAACGTGAAGAGTGAAAGTGAAGTCACTCAGTCATGTCCGACTATTCACAACCCCATGGACTGTAGCTATCAGGCTCTTCCATTCATGGGATTTTCCAGGCAAGAGATGGGATATAGAGGAAAATGGAGAAGACAGAGGAAATAGTTGACATGATGGTAGAGGACTAGAAATTATCCAATTTGAAAAATACAAAACGTGGAAAAATGAAGAGTTCAGAGATCATGAGGCAATATCAAAACTTTTATGATTCATTGGAGTCTCAGAAAGAGAGGAAAAAGTGACTAGTATAGAAAAAAAAAGAAAAGAAAAGAATTAATGGCTGAAAAATCCCTAAATGTGATGAAAGGCAAACATTTCCAGATTCAACAAAATCTGTAAAATCTAAAGGATAAACTCAAAGAAAATCACACTCAAAGGAAAACACATTATAATCAAGTAAATAAAAACTAAAGAATAAATTTTGAATGCTGTCTTCATGCATTAGAAGAACTAACATAGTTAAAATGTCCATACTAGCCAAATATCAAACAATCTCTATCTAAATTCCAATTACATTTTTCACAACAAAATTAAAACCAATCTTAAAATTTGTGTGGGACCACAAAAGAGCTCTAATAGACAAAGCAGTCCTGGAAAAGAAGAACAAAGCTGGGGGCATCACATTTCTTGTTTCAAACTATATTACAAAACTGTAGTAATCAAAGGAACATGATACACATAAAAACAGACACATAGACCAATGGAACAGAATCAAGAAACCCTGAAATAAAACCTCTCTTATATGGTCAACTAATGTATGACCTTTTAGAACTAACACCCAAAAAGATGTCCTTTTCATTATAGGGGACTGGAATGCTAAAGTAGAAAGTCAAGAAACACCTGGAGTAACAGACAATGGCCTTGGAGAACGGAATGAAGCAGGGCAAGCCAACAGAGTTTTGCCAAGAGAACACACTGCTGATAGCAAACACCCTCTTCCAAAAACACAAGAGAAGACTCTACACATGGACGTCACCAGATGGTCGAAACCGAAATAAAATTGATTATATTCTTTGCAGCCAGAGATGGAGAAGCTCTATACAGTCAGCAAAAACAAGACTGGAACCTGACTGTGGCTTGGATCATGAAATCCTTATTGCCAAATTCAGACTGAAATTGAAGAAAGTAGGGAAAACCACTAGACCATTCAGGTGTGACCTAAATCAAATCCCTTATGATCATACAGTGGAAATGAGAAATAGATTTAAGGGACTAGACCTGATAGATAGAATTCCTGATGAACTATGGACAGAGGTCCGTGACAGAGTACAGGAGACAGGGATCAAGACCATCCCCAGGGAAAAGAAATGCAAAAAAGCAAAATGTCTGTCTGAGGAGGCCTTACAAATAGCTGTGAAAAGAAGAGAAGTGAAAAGCAAAGGAGAAAAGGAAAGATATAAGCATATGAATTCAGAGTTCCAAAAAAATAGCAAGGAGAGATAAGAAAGCCTTCCTCAGGGATCAGTGCAAAGAAATAGAGGAAAACAGCAGAATGGGAAAGATTAGAGATCTCTTCAAGAAAATTAGAGATACCAAGGGAACATTTCATGCAGAGATGGGCTCAATAAAGGACAGAACTGGTATGGACCTAACCAAAGCAGAAGATATTAAGAAGAGGTGGCAAGAATACACAGAAAAACTGCACAAAAAGATCTTCATGACCTGGATAATCACGATGGTGTGATCACTCACCTAGAACTAGACATCCTGGAATGTGAAGTCAAGTGGGCCTTAGGAAGCATCACTACGAACAAAGCTAGTGGAGGTGATAGAATTTCAGTTGAGCTATTTCAAATTCTGAAAGATGATGCTGTGAAAGTGCTGCATTCAATATGCCAGCAAATTTGGAAAACTCAGTAGTGGCTACAAGACTGGAAAAGGTCAGTTTTCATGCCAGTCCCAAAGAAAGGCAATGCCAAAGAATGCTCAAACTACCGCACAATTGCACTCATCTCATATGCTAGTAAAGTAATGCTCAAAATTCTCTAAGCCAGGCTTCGGCAGTACGTGAACCATGAACTTCCAGATGCCCAAGCTGGTTTTAGAAAAGGCAGAGGAACCAGAGATCAAATTGCTAACATCCGCTGGATCATCAAAAAAGCAAGAGAGTTCCAGAAAAACATCTATTTCTGCTTTATTGATTATGCCAAAGGCTTTGACTGTGTGGATCACAATACACTGTGGAAAATTCTTAATGAGATGGGAATAGCAGACCACCTGACCTGCCTCTTGAGACACCTATATGCAGGTCAGGAAGCAACAGTTAGAACTGGACATGGAACAACAGACTGGTTTCAAATAGGAAAAGGAGTACATCAAGACTGTATATTGTCACCCTGCTTACCTAACTTATATGCAGAGTACATCGTGATAAACACTGGACTGGAAGAAGCACTAGCTGGAATCAAGATTGCCGGGAGAAATATCAATAACTTCAGATATGCAGATGACACCACTCTTATGGCAGAAAGTGAAGAAGAACTAAAAAGCCTCTTGATGAAAGTGAAAGAGGAGAGTGAAAAAGTTGGCTTAAAACTCAACATTCAGAAAACGAAGATCATGTCATCTGGTCCCATCACTTCATGGGAAATAGATGGGGAAACAGTGTCAGACTTTATTTTTTTGGGCTCCAAAATCACTGCGGATAGTGACTGCAGCCATGAAATTAAAAGATGCTTACTCCTTGGAAGGAAAGTTATGACCAACTTAAATAGCATATTAAAAAGCAGAGGCATTGCCAACAAAGGTCCATCTAGTCAAGGCTATGATTTTTCCAGTGGTCATATATGGATGTGAGAGTTGAACTGTGAAGAAGGCTGAGTGCTGAAGAATTGATGCTTTTGAACTGTAGTGTTGGAGAAGACTCTTGAGAGTCCCTTGGACTGCAAGGAGGTCCAACCAGTCCATTCTAAAGGAGTTTGGTCCTGGGTGTTCTTTGGAGGGACTGATGCTGAAGCTGAAACTCCAATACTTTGCCACCTCATGCGAAGAGTTGACTCATTGGATAAGACCCTGATGCTGGGAGGGATTGGGGGCAGGAGGAGAAGGGGACGACAGAGGATGAGATGGTTGGATGGCATCACTGACTCGATGGACATGAGTTTGGGTAAACTCTGGGAGTTGGTGATGGACAGGAAAGCCTGGCGTGCTGTGATTCATGGGGTCGCAAAGAGTCGGACACAACTGAGTGACTGAACTGAACTGAACTGAATGTATGACAAAGGAGAATATTCAATGGGGGAAAAGGTAGTCTCTTCAGTAAACTGGAAATTCACATGCAAAAGAATGAAATTGGACCTCTGTCCTACAGCATTCACAAAAATTAACACAAAACGGATTCAACACCTAAACATAAGACCTGAAACTGTAAAACTTCTAGAAAAAAACATAGGGGCAAAGCCTTCTTGACATTGGTCTTGGCAACAATTTGTTGGATATGACACCAAAAATGCAAGTAACAAAAGCACAAATAAACAAGTGGGTCTCCATCAAATTAAAAAGCTCTGCACTGCAAAAGAAACAATCAACAAATGAATAGACAGCCTATGAAATGGAAGAAGATATTTGTAAATTGTGTATCTGATAAAGGGTTAGTATCCAAAATATGTAAGGAAGTCATATAACTAATAACAAAAGTAGAATATTATTCTACCACAGAAAGAAGGAAATCTTGCCTTATTCATCAACATGGATGGTCTTGAATGCATTATGTTAAATGGAATAAGTCAAAGAGAAAAATCACATCATCTCACTTAAAGGCCTATCTTGTTTTATTATGCTCCTCCTTACTGTACTTTGTGGATACTGCAGTTTTTACAAACTAGAGGTTTGTGGCAACCCTGTATCAGGCAAGTAATCAGTACTATCTATCTCTGTGTCCCACTTGGGTAATTCTTGCAATATTTTGCTTTTGATTATTATTATGTTTTTATAATATAATAAAATCTTGCTGCTACAACTTGTGGAAGGCTCAGATGATAGTTTGCATTTCTTAGCAATAAAGCATTTTAAATTAAGGTATTCACATTATTTTTTTAGACATAATGGTATTGCAAACTTAATAGACTACAGTATAGGGTAAATATAACTTTTTATGCACTGAGAAACAAAAAAAAATGTGTAACTTGCTTTATTGTAATGTTTGCTCTACTGTGGTGGTCTAGAACTAAACCCGCAATGTCTCTGAGGTTTGGCTGTATATATGGAATCTAAAAACCTGAACTCATGGCTGGGTGGGAGATGGAGTAAATGAGACATTTTGGTCAAAGGGTACAAATTTCCAGTTATAAGACAGATAAGTTCTGGGATCTAATGTATAGACTTGTGACTATAGTTAAGGCCACTAATTCAAGGAAACACCAAACACGCTCACGTATGGTATGTTTCCTTGGCCGCCTGTGTCATCGCTGTGTGCTCTGTAGGCCTTATTTGTGCTTTCATTTAGATCACTGGTTCGACACTCAGTGAAAGCTGACTGAAAGAATGAGTAAATGAATTCAGCCCCAGGTCTATTGTCCAGCCAGTATTTCTAGTAGGACTTTGGATTTTATTCTTGTTAGAAGACAGAAGGAATGAAAAGTGCCCACTAAATTGAGAAGGAAGGCATCTGGAGACCAAAAAGGAGACAGGTATCTCCACATAATCCATGGATCAGCTTGCTATAGGGTAGCTTATTACTGGGTGGAACTGTGGGATGATAGTCAGAAGTATTTATACTGGCACACCATATCACCAAGGGGCAACTGGGATAAGGACATACATCCCTAAGTCAAGATTTGTGGATGGGTAAACAGTCTCGTGGGCACTAGGAATATGTCAGTGATGTTTTTCATCTTTGTTTGGGGGCATAGAGGTCACCTGGTCCTAATGATTATTAAGCATTATCTATAAATTGCCAACATCCATTGGATCATAGAAAAGCCAGGGAATTCCAGGAAAACATCTGCTTCTGCTTCATTGACTACTCTAAAGTGTTTGTGTAGATCACAACAAACTGGAAAATTCTTAAAGAGATGGGAATACCAGACCACCTTACCTGCCTCCTGAGAAACCTGTCTGCAGATCAAGAAGCAACAGTTAGAACCAGACATGGAACAATGGACTGGTTCCAAATTAGGAAATAAGTATGTCATGGCTGTATATTGTCACCCTGCTTATTTAACTTATATGCAGAGTACACCATGCAAAATGCCAGGCTGGATGAGGCACAACATGGAATCAAGATTGCTGGGAGAAATAATTACCTCAGATATACAGATGGCACCACCCTAGTGGCAGAAAGCAGAGAGGAACTCAAGAACCTCTTGATGAGAGTGAAAGAGGAGAATGAAAAAGCTGGCTTAAAACTCAACATTTGAAAAACTGAGATCACGGCATCCAGTCCCATCACTTCATGGAAAATAGATGGGGAAACAATGGAAACAGTGACCATTTTCTTGGTCTCCAAAATCACTGCAAATGGTGACTGCAGCCATGAAATTAAAAGATGCTTGCTCCTTGGAAAAAAGCTATGATGAATGTAGACAGCATATTAAAAAGCAGAGACATCACCCTTCCAACAAAGGTCCATATAGTCAAAGCTATGATTATTCCAGTAGTCATGTATGGATGTGAGAGTTGGACTATAAAGAAAGCTGAGTGCTGAAGAATTGATGCTTTTGAACTGTGGTGTTGGAAAAGATTCTTGAGAGTCCCTTGGACTGCAAGGAGATTCAACCTGTCCATCCTAAAGGAAATCAGTCCTGAATATTCATTGGAAGGACTGATGCTGAATTGAAACTCTAATACTTTGGCCACCTGATATGAAGAACTGACTCCTTAGAAAAGACCCTGATGCTGGGAAAGATTGAAGGTAGGAGGGGAAGGGGATAACAGAAGATGAGATGGTTGGATGGCATCACCAACTTGATAGATATGAGTTTGATCAAGTTCTGATGGACAGGGAAGACTGGTATTCTGCAGTTTCAAGGAGTCAGACATGACTGGGAGACTGAACTGAACATACTGTTTTGATTGTTGTAGCTTTGGAGTAGTGTGAAATCAAGGAGTCTGATAACTTCAGCTTTATTTATTTATTTTGCCCTCAAGATTCCTTTGGCTATGGGTTTTTGCTTGTTTGCTTTTTGTGGTTCCACACAAATTTTAGCATTATTTGTTCTAGTTCTGTATGGTTATGGATATTTTAGAAGGGTTGCATTAAATCTAGAGATTGCTTTAGGTAGTGTGAACATTTTAACATACCTTCTTTCAATACATGAACATGGGGTATCTTTCCATTTATTTGAAACATCTTCAATTTCCTTTATCAATATATTATAGTTTTCAGAGTATAGATCTTTTACCTCCTTGGGTGAGTTTATTCCTAGTTATTTTATTCTATTTGGTGTGATTATAAATGGGATTGTTTCCTTTGTTTCTTTTTCTGATAGTTTGTTTTAGTGTGTAGAATAGTAACAGATTTCTGTTTGTAAATCTTGCAACTTTGTATCTTGCAACTTTGTATCTTTGTAACTTTACTGAATTCATTTACTGCACTAGTTTTTGTGTGGAGACTTTAGGGTTTTCTGTATTTATATCATGTTATTTGCAAATCAGTTAGTCAGTCAGTTCAGTTGCTCAGTCACGTCCAACTCTTTGTGACCGCATGGACTGAAGCACGACAGGCTTCCCTGTCCATCACCAACTCCCAGAGCCTACTCAAACTCATGTTCAATGAGTCGGTGATGCCATTTGCAAACAGTGACAGTTTACTTCTTCCCTTCCAATTTGGATGCATTTTATTTCTTTTACTTATTTGGTTGCTGTGGCTAGGACTTCCAATATTATTTTAAATGGAAGTGGTGAAAGTGGGCATCCTTTTCCTGTTCCTGAATTTAGAGGAAAAGTTTTCACTTTTCACTACTTAGTATGATGTTAGCTGTAGGTTTGGCATAAATGGCCTTTATTATGTTGAGATATATTCCCTCTATACCAACTTTTTGAGAGATTTTTAAAAAATCATAAATGGATGTTGAATTTTGTCAAAAGCATTTTTTTTCTGCATCTATTGAAATGATCATGTGATTTTATCCTTTGTTTTGTTAGTGTGATATATCCCATTGATTGAGTTGCAGATATTGAACCATCCTTGCATTCCTGCAATAAATCCCACTGGGTCATCATGTACGATCCTTTTTTTCTATATTGTTGAATTCAGTTTTGCTGGTATTTTGTTGAGGATTTTTGTATATCTACATTCATCAGAGATATTGGCCTGTAATTTTATTATTTTTTTGTAGTGTCTTTATCTCAGAGAAGGCAATGACAACCCACTCCCGGTACTCTTGCCTGGAAAATCCCATGGATGGAGGAGCCTGGTAGGCTGCAGTTCAAGAGGTCTCGAAGAGTCAGACACAACTGAACGACTTCACTTTCACTTTTCACTTTCATGCATTGGAGAAGGAAATGGCAACCCACTCCAGTGTTCTTGCCTGGAGAATCCCAGGGACGGGGGAGCCTGGTGGGCTGCCGTCTATGGGGTCACACAGAGTCGGACACAACTGAAGTCACTTAGCAGCAGCAGCAGCAGCAGCAGTGTCTTTATCTGGTTTTTAGTATTGGGGCAATGATAGCCTTGTAGACCAAATTTGAGAATGTTTTTTCTTCTTAAATTTTTTGGAATAGTTTGGGGGAGGATTTAGTATTAACTCTTCATATGTTGGTAGAATTCTCCTGTGAAGCTATCTGGCCCTGATTTGTTTGTTGGGTGTTTTTTCATTGCTGATTTGATTTCAAAACTAGTAATTGGTCTGTTCAGGTTATCTATTTCTTCCAGATTTAGTTTTGGAAGATTATATGTTTCTAGAAAATTTTGCATTTCTTCTAGGTTGCCAGTTTGTCGGCAAATAACTGTCCATAGCTTTCTCTTATGATTGTATCTATGTGTTATTTGTTGTGATTTCTCCTTTTATCTTTCTTATTTTGTTGTTTGGGTCCTCTCTCTTTTTTTTCTCAATGAGCCAGGCTAAATAAATGCTTATTAACTTTATGTTTTCCAAAAACCCCAACTTTTGGTTTCATTGATCTTTTCTATTTTTTTAATCTCTATTTTATTTATTTCTGCTCTATCTTTATTATTTTCTCCATGCTCTGGTCTTCAGCATCCTATTCGCACAATACCACCTCACAATCAAGCAATCCCCATGTTCCCTCCAGTCCACTTCTTCAGCACTCTCTGTCCCCCTCACTTCTGCTCCATCCCGTTATTCATCCAGCCACGTTACTCTCCCTTACTTCTTTTTCTTTTTTAAATTTTATTTTTACTTTATTCTACGTTACAATACTGTATTGGTTTTGCCATACATTGACATGAATCAGCCACAGGTGTACACGACCTCCCAATGCCAAAGCCCCTCCCACCTCCCACCCCATATCATCTCTCTGGATCATCCCGTGCACCAGCCCCAAGCATCCTGTATCCTGTATTGAACATAGACTGGCGCTTCGTTTCTTACATGATAGTATACATGTTTCAATGCCATTCCCCCACCTCCCTTACTTCTTAACCTCTTTCTCAATTCTTTTCTGGCCTCTTTGTCCTCAGCTGAATCCTTTTCCACCTAGCACACTGACTATATGACCACATTTCTGGAAAACAATGTGACCCTGTCAGAGACTGGGGCCCTTGAACCCCAAGGAGTTATGGAGTAAAAGCCACAACTCTCTGTGCATTAGCCACCTATTTTGCTTGCTTTCTGTCCCCACTCATGTATCTGTCATTTAATCACAAGACTCTTCAGGGTCTCGGCCTATCCTTTGAAAGATAGCTGTGCTAGATAAGATACTTGGTTGCCTTTTTTTTTCAGCACTTTGACATTTCCCTGCTTACCATCGTCTCTGATGGTGTTCTCTTACACATGATTGCGCTGTTTGCTTTTGCTGCTTCAAAGATTTTCAGACATTCTTCACTTGTCTTTTAGCATTTTTACTATGATTTGTCTGTAGGTGGGTGTCTGAGTTTATCCTGGTTGGAGTTTATTGAACTTCTTGGCTGTATAGATTAATATTCATCAAATTTGACAAATTTTAGCTATTATTTTTCAAACAAATTTTTCTGTTTCTTTCTCTCTTTCCTCTCCTTCTAATCTTTCCCATTATTCATATGTTTGTGAGATTAATAGAGTCACATTTTAAAAATTATTTTTCCCCTGTAGTCTTTAAGTTGAATAATCTGTATCAACATATCTTCTAGTTCGCTATTTCTTTCTTATGCCAGTTCAGATATACTCTTGAGCCATTCTAGTAATTGTTTTTACCTGAGTTACTATGCTTTCAACCTCAGATTTCTGTTTTCTTCCTTCTTGTAATTTATATCTCTTATATTCTCTACTTGATGAAACACTATCATCATTTTATCCTTTATTTCTTTAAGCATTGTTTCCTTTGGCTCTTAGAACATATTTACAATGGTCTGCTTTGAAGCTTTTGTGTATTACATTGGACATCAGGGTCCTCTCAAAGTTGGCTTGCATTGCTTGTTTTTTTCCCCTTATACATGGGCAGATGTTCCTGCTTCTTTTCACATCTTAAAATCTTTGTTGGAAACTAGAAATTTTAGAAAATATGTTAGTGAATCTGGATACTAGTTTTCATCCCCCAGGCTAATTGTTGTTTGCTTGCTTATTTGTTTGGTGGCTTAGCTGGACTGTTTTAGAGAAGCATATCTTTTTGAGGGCAGTGTGAAGCCTTTGATGTTTTTCCCCAGAGTGTGCAGTCTTGGGCATGTCCACAGTCACCCTGGGGTGACAGTGGCTTTGGCAGGGTTCTTTTTGACTGTCTCTTTCCCTTATCTCTCTGTTACCTGTCTGTCTTTGTTGGTATCACACCCTCTGCTAAGCTCCACTAATTCCTGGATGATTTTTCTATTGTTTTTGACAATTTCCTGGGACATAAACTGTACCTCACGTGAAGAGTTGACTCATTGGAAAAGACTTTGATGCTGGGAGGGATTGGAGGCAGGAGAAGAAGGGTATGACCAAGGATGAGATGGCTGGATGGCATCACTGACTTGATGGACGTGAGTCTGGGTGAACTCCAGGAGTTGGTGATGGACAGGGAGGCCTGGCGTGCTGCGATTCATGGGGTTGCAAAGAGACAGACACGACTGAGTGACTGAGCTGAAGTGAACTGAACTGAAACTGTTCTACAGTCTGATTCAACCAAATGCAACCCCTCCTTCAGGGGTAGTTTTTAAATTTATTTTTTAATTGAAGGATAATTGCTTTACAGAACTTTGTTGTTTTCTGTCAAACCTCAATATGAACCAGCCATAGTACATCCCCTCACTCTTGAAACTCTCTCCCATCTCCCTCCTCATCCCACCCCTCTAGCTTCAGGGGTATTTTTAAAGGCCAGTTTTTCAGTTTTGCTCTGACCCTGGTTGGATTCTTCATTATTGCCTTTTTCATGGTTCTTTCTGGTTCAGTTCAGATGTTCAGTCATGTCCGACTCTTTGCAACCCGATGGACTGCAGCACGCCAGGCTTCCCTGTCCATCACCAACTCCCAGAGCTTTCTCAAACTGGGACTGGATGCCATGATCTTAGTTTTCTGAATGCTGAGCTTTTTCATTCAACTTTTTCATTCTCCTGTTTTGCTTTCATCAAGAGGCTCTTTGGTTCTTCTTCACTTTCTGCCATAAGGGTGATGTCATCGGTGTATCTGTGGATCTCTCTGGTAGCCTAGCTCTCTAATGGTTTAGTTTATAGTTCTTATGAGGCTACTAGTCTCCCACTAATTGCTTACTACCAAAATCTCTATTGTTTTTGAGAGTGTCCTTAGGCTTGAACTTTGCTACATTACATTCCAAATAAAATAATTTCCTCTGGGTAGTTTGAGAGTTTTCTGTTCTGACAGCTTGCCTCTCTCTTCTGGGTACAGTTCCATCGTGGGTGGTGGGGACAGTGGCCTGCTTTCTTAGAGTGATATCTTTTCTCTCTGAGGAAAGCGCTAGGTAGGGGCTATAGCCTTTGGTCTTTTGGGCTTGCCTCTCCCAGCATGGAAACTTCACTGTACACGTGAACTGGAGTGAGGGCAATCAGGGTTCCAATATTCTCTGACTAAAACACCTGGGGTAGAGTTTCCATTGTATGAATAGGGGCTGGTGGAGGAAGGGAGCCTCTGACCTCTCATCCATACTCACTCAGGATTTAGCCTTTACAAGATGTAACTAGGGTTTCCCAGGTGGCACGAGTGGTAAAGAGCCGGCCCGTCAATGCAGGAGACGTAAGAGACATGGATTCGATCCCTGGGTCAGGAAGACACCTTGCAGAAGGGCATGGCAACCTTCTCCAGTATTCTTGCCTGGAGAACCCCATGGATAGAGGAGCCTGGTGGACTACAGTCCATGGGGTTGCCAAGAATCTGATGTGACTAAAGAGACTTGGTACACACATGCGCAACATGGAACTGAGGTGAGATGGGGTGAGAAATACTGGCAGGATGCCCCACCTTGGAGAGATAGGGTAACCCTTGAGCAGGATCTGGGGGAGAGGGAGCCCTATGTGTTCTTGGCTGCCCCTGCCTGGAGTGTAGTGTCCATCATGTTGAGCTGAGAGTTAAGAGTGAGGAAGTGGGTCATGGTTCAAACACCACAAACTTTGATTGTTCTTACTGAGTTTCAGGAGATTTTTAAAAACATTTTTTTCATTTATTTTATGTTCTTAAGACAATTTATAGAAACTTTAAAAACCACTTATGCTTGTTTTGCTGGGAAATGGGTCCCCGGACTGCCTTACATGACCGTTCTAGAAGTAAATCTCTCTTTGATATTTCTGCTTCTGATGCTTGAAAGAGACTTTTATCATCACTGCCCTGAGAAACTTTTCTGGTCCTTTTAGGAAAATAAAAAGGAGAAAGTCTTGTTCAAGCCTCAGAAGCAGGAGAGCAGACCTCTGACCTTGCTTCTGGCTTGCCTGGATACTGCCTGGATTCCATGGCTGCCTGCAATCAGAGGGTCAGTAGTCTAACGAAATCCTATGACTCACAAGGTGAAATGAACAGTGTTGTAGAAAGGTTAAAGTAAAACCAGAGCTGCATTTTTGCACACAAACTGATGATATCAGTTTGTGACCTGGGATTATAAGCGGGAGCCCATGAACCTACAACTTGAGGTCTCACTCATGGAGGGGACACACTGCCCGGGACCCTTTCCCAGTTGAGACTCCAGATTGCCGTTAATGAGGGACTTTCCAGTGCTGTTTAAGTTTGGATGTTGGTTGGCCCAGTTGTTGGCCCAATCTGGTGATGTATGTGGTGCTTTGCTACTCTTCTTTCTCTTTTCTTTTAATGATTATAGATTGAAATTAAGTTAAAAAATCCTCTACTAAATGTTGAAATTGTTTATTTGTGTCTAACAAGTGGTTTCTTTTGTTAACAAGTCCTTTGAACCTGAAACAAAATTAAAACTTTTGGCAAAATAGGCCCTGCAATCCCCCATGCCGGGTATTTCCTCCTCTGGTAGCTCTATGGGTTTGGAATCATGTTATTTTGGAAAGACATAACCTTTGAGAGACAAACCCATCTTTTGCTGTCCCTGCTCTTGCTCATTTCTTTGCTTATTATGCTAGGTACACAAGTCCTCTCAGGGTTAGGAGCCCCACTCTATCTTCTACAGTGATTTACTGTAATTTTTTGCTGTATAATGCTTGAATGGAGTTTTATAAGTTGGCTTTAGAAATTATTTTTAAAGTTAATCTAAAAAATCAAAGTACTACTTGAAAATAATTTATAGTGTTGAAGGGCATGTAATAAAGGTCAGGTGTCCTGACTGTTTTTCGTTGCCCATCTCTTTGCCACTCCCCAGGAGCAGTGGCAGTTAGGATGGTCACATCTTCAGCCAGCTCTCAGTGCAGGCTTTTCCTGGAAGCTGCGCCCTCTTAGTTACTCCAGTCTGGTCTGCATGTTCTCTGGACACTGTCTGGTTCTCTCCCCTTGTGTCGTAGCCTATGATTGCTGACATCATCTTTCTAATTTGATTCCTTATTTTGTAAAAGTATCTTGCAGCGGGAACATATCCTGACGATATTAAGTGTTGGCAAGGATTTGGGGACCTCCTGAATCCTGTTGGTGGAAGTATAGACTGGTAAATATTCTGGAAAGTAATATTGCAATATTCTTTGAAATGAAGAATGTGTAGATCCTGTCTAGTAATCCAGAATTGCTTAGTTCAAAAGCAAAAAGTCTTTTTCTATCCACAGCCTACAAGTGTCTAAAATGAACTATTATTAGACTTTTGAGCATTTTATAATGTTTTAAAATTTTAAGAGACTTTATTTAATATAAGCAAATGTAAATATACATTTTTCTCATCTTTTTTTACACAAATGATGACATATTATACATGCTTTTATATACCTGCACCATATAGTGGATAATTTTTCATATCGATACCTGAAGAGCATCCTCATTGCAGCTGCGTGGTATTCTCTGGTAGAGCTGTGCAGTGATTGATTTGCCCGATTTCCTACTTATTGACACTTGGGTTAGTTTCAGTCTTTTGCCATCAAATGGTGCTGCAATGAATAGCTGTATGCAGGCATATTCATGTGGAGGAGTACAAGCATGATGGTAAGATAAATTGCAAGAGATGGAATTACCACGTCACAGCTGATACATGTGATGAAAGCTGTCCAATTCACTTCCATAGAACTGTATTAACTACATGCCAAAGGGCAACATGGGCTTCCCTGGTGGCTCGGGTGGTAAGGAATCCACCTGCAATGCAGGAGACCTGAGTTCGATCCCTGGGTTGGGAAGATCCCCTGGAGGAGGGCATGACAACCTACTGAATCCCCATGCACAGAGGAGCCTGGCAGGCTACAGCCCATGGGGTAGCAAAGAGTCGGACACAATAGCAACTAAGCACGGACACACATGAAGAGCAACGTAGGAGTGTCTGTTTCCCCAATTTTGCCCACACAGTTTTGCAGTTATTATTCTGTCATTCTAAGCAGTGAAAACAGCATACCAATGTGGTCCTCTTTGAGTGAGGTTGAATATTTCTGTCATCCGTAATCATCTTTTCATAAGTTTGAGTCATTTGCATTTCTTCTTCTATGAAACTGTTCATATCCTCTGCCCATTTTTCTATTGGAGAGTCAGTTTTTCCATTTTCTTTTGAATTGTCTTCAAACTTTCATAGGAGATCTGGGTTTGATGCCTGGGTTGGGAAGATACCCTGGAGAAGGAAATGGCAACCCACTCCAGTATTCTTGCCTGGAAAATTCCACAGACAGAGGAGCCTCGGTGGGCTACAGTCCATGGGATCGCAAAGGGTCGGACACGACTGTTCGAGTAACTTTCACTTTTTCACCTCCAGCATTTCCCTGAAACCCCTCCTTTTGAGGTTGCTGTTCACCTCTGCTACCCAGTGTGAAGTTTAGCTCTTGATTCTTGTCTTTGATTTTTCAGTAGCACAGGACACAGCTGATCACTCCTTGCTTCTTGAGTCTTTATCAGCTTTCGTCTCTTCTTTGGTTTTCCTTTTAACTTCTAGGCACTCTTTCTCAGTGTCCTTTGATGGATCTGCTTTATTTCCGCTACCTCTAAACATTCAAATGCCCCAAAGGGCTCAGTTGCCCTACTCTCTATATGCTTTATCTGAGCCCCTGCCTGTAAACCCGCCTGCACAGGAAGCCCCCTAGTTTTATATACCCAGGCCAGACTTGCCCTGAGAACCCCAGAATCATGTCAGTCTAATCTGTACTCGACATATTCACAGGGCTGCCTAATGGACATCTCAAACTGAGCATGCATGTGAGATAAGTTGCTCAGTCATGTCCAACTCTTTGCAACCCTGTGGACCATAGACCCCCAGGTTCCTCTCTCCATGGGATTCTCCAGGCAATAACACTGGAGTGGGTTGCCCTTCCCCTTTTCCAGGGAGTATCTTCCTGACCCAGGGCTCAAACCCGAGTCTCTTATGCCTCCTGCACTGGCAGGCAGGTTCTTTCCCACTAGTGCTACCTGCTGCTGCTGCTGCTGCTAAGTCGCTTCAGCTGTGTCTGACTCTGTGCGACCCGCGACGGCAGCCCACCAAGCCTATAAAAACTGAGCATGGGTTTCCCTCTAATCAAGCTCCTTGTTTTCCTCTGTAATCCTATTCCTCTCCCAGTCTTCCCATAGCTCAGGAAGTGGCAGAGTCATCCCTCTATCTGCTAGGGCCCCAAAACCTTGGAGTCAGTTTGGCCTTTATTTTTCTTTCACAATGACTTATACTCTATCAGTAAACCTTTTGAAATTTTTACCTTCAAAATGTATCCCAAACCTGGCCATGTTTTCTATCTCCACTGCCACACTCTGGCTGAGCCTACCTTCCTCTCTCACCTGTGTCCTGTCAGGGCCTCCTAGCAGGTCTCTTTGCAAAATGCCTGAGTGTATGAGGTCCAGTGATTAACTGCAAAGACAGACCTAGACAGAGATGTTGTATATGTTAGTGTTAAGAGATCTTAATTTAAACCAAACTGTGCTCTATACTGATGTATTTTATTTATGTTTTAATGCAAAAAGACAAATAACTATTGAAATAAATGAGATCTAATTGTCTACAAAAGCATTAAGAGTAAGTAAACTGGCTGCACGACTGAAGTGACTTAGCAGCAGCAGCAGCAAACCGGCTGCAGAGCTTTCTGCATTGCTGTGCTGACCTTATCCCTGACTCAGCCCCTCACAGCCCATCCAACATGCAAGCAGAGCCAGGAAAATGCACCAGTCTCCCACTGCGGCTCCAAGAAGAGATTCAGGCATGCCTCTTGAGCAAGAGCGGGTTTTCTAGGTTCTGGGCTGGGCTGGGGAGCACAGTCTACCTGCTGTCATAGGAACAGGAACAATGTAACCATTAGTTACTCCTCTATTATGCAAATACTGTGCTAATCAAGTTGTTTTCCTTAAGATAAATTACAAAATTAAAATTATTGTGTTAAAAGGTATCAAAGAAATCTTTCTAAAACTGACCATGTTACCTCCTGTATTAGTCTGGGTTCTCCGGAGAAACCAAGAGGAGAGATAGATAAAGAGAGAGAGATGGCAGATATAGATGGGTGATAGAAGATGGATTATAGATAGATAGATGATAAGGAATTCGCTTAAGTAACTGTGGTGGCTGAGAGCCCCAAGATCTGCTGTGGGCAAGCTGGAGAGTCAGGAGAGCCAGTGGTGTGAATTTCAGGCCAAATGCAGGAGAAATGTGTCCCAGGGTTGGAAGTAGACAGCCAGCCAGCAATTTCTCTATTTTTTTGTTCTATTCAGGCCTCCAACTAACTGATTGGATGCAGCCCCCTCACATTGGGGGAGGATAATCTGATTTGCTGAGTCCACTGATTCAAAGGGGCATCCCGGGTGGTGCCAGTGGTAAAGAACCCACCTGCCAGTGTAGGAGATTGGGTCAGGAAGATCCCCTGGAGTAGAAGGTGGCAGCCCACTCCAGTGTTCTTGCCTGGAAAATTCCATGGGCAGGGGAGCCTCTTGGGCTGCAGTCCATGGGGCTGCAAAGAGTCAGACATGGCTGACTGCAAACGGACTCAAATGTTAATTTCACTCAGAAGTACCCTCACATGATTAAATATCTGGGGACCCTGTGGTCCTGTCAAGCTGACACATAAAATTAACAATTACATCATCTCCTTAAACTCTTCAGGGTCCCTCTTGCCCCAACCCAGAGCTTGAGGGTAAACCTGAAGCTCCTTGGTCTCCCCTGTCCCAGTGGAGGGGGGTTGGTCTTTCACAGTCTGGCCTCAGAGTCTTTCCTGCCATTGCACTCTGCCCCTGACACAATAAATTCCTGTCTCCTCTCTCTCTGCTGAACTGTTCTCCCAGCTTACTTGCTTGGTGGAGGTCTGTTGGTCAGCAGTGGGGGCTCTAGCTTAGGCCTCAGGTCTAGTCATCCCCAGTTAATCTTCCCACCTTCTGGTCCTGCCTGGGCCCAGGGTTGGATGTCGAAGGCAGTGCCAGCCTCTCTGCTCAGCCTGAGGTCAAGGCCCTGCTTCTGCTGAGAAGCATCTTTTGTGTGTTTCAGTGTCTTCCTGCTGGGATCTAATGCTGGGCCTATGGATCTAGGGTTCCTATTTGAGTCCTGGAAGTGAAAAATGAAGCCATTTTCACTGAAAACATTGTGTAGTGGGGTGTTAACCTTAGAGTATGGATGCGGGGACAAAGGGTATTGTGATGGGGATGCAGTAAAGCCTGCCGTTTTCTGCTGCTAGGGAGGAGGCCCGACTGTGCCCAGCAGGGCCCACAGACGGGCGTGTGCAGTAGGGGAGCTGGGAAGTTTTGTCTTGAGCAGGCTTGAGACAGTACAGGCTCACCTGAAAGCCCAGGGGATTCTGCAGAACTCAGCAACCCTCCAAAGAGGAAGGGGCCAGAGTGGAGGAAAGACGCGCGTCACAGTGTTTGTGCTTGTAGGAAGACCCAGAGACCAGTCAGAGCTCCTCGTGGCTTCTCGGCACCGTTAGCAACAGAGCCCTGGTGGACAATGGGCTCCACTGGGGCCAGGCTCTGTCCCTGCCTGCTCCGTGTCCTTGGGCATGGCTTTGCTTTTTGAGCCCACATTTTGTCACTTGCCAAGGTGGACGGTGATAGCACCCATGTCATGGGCTTTATGTATAAAGCCTGGAAGCACTTGAGTTTTGGGGTGAAATGGAGCTTCCAGTTGAGGCGCACCCTGACTGTGGCTCTTGACTGAGTTATCTGACTCTGTGCCCCCTTGACTCATGGATGGGGTATATCAGTGGTCAGGAGTTAGAGACTGGGAAGGGCACTGCTTGGGGGCTTCTGTGGGTGGGGGTGCCCCCTTCCTTTGGGGGACTCACATAAGCCCTGCAGCACAGGGGATGCAGTGCCCCAGGTCGGATACCTGCCTCAGGCATCTGAAGGACGAGGGGCCATGCTTGTGGCTGGCTGTCTCTGGTTGTTAGGGAAACGGCCTGTGGTGTCCCCTGGGATAACTTTGGACACAACTTAGAGAACCACCCTGGGATTTTCTGAGGTCCTGCCCTGGAGAGCTGTCAGGTGGGATAGATGGGCCTCCACAGGAGCCTGGATGTGGCTGAGTTCCTGGGTAAGTCACTGGCCACAGTGGTGTCACCCACCCCAAGAAACTAGGTGGGTAGGGACGCAATGTAGGAGGCAGGGGCTTCAGAGACCCCTAGAGATGAGCCATATGAGATGAATTGATTCTGAACCCCAGCCAGGCCCAGGGGTCTCTGAGGAAAACCCCAGGCAGGAATATCTTCCCCGTCCTAACATCCCTGTTCCTTCTCTGGAGGGCTCAGAGAAAAAGTTCACTTCAGTCGCTCAGTTGTGTCCGACTCTGTGCAATCCCACGGACTGCAGCACACCAGGCCTCCCTGTCCATCACCAACTACTGGAGTTTACTCAAACACATGTCCATTGAGTCGGTGATGCCACCCAACCATCTTATCCTCTGTCATCCCCTTCTGCTCCCACCGTCAAGCTTTCCCAGCATCAGGGTCTTTTCAAGTGAGTCAGCTGTTCTCATCAGGTGGCCAAAGTATTGCAGTTTCAGCTTCGACATCACTCCTTCCAATGAATATTCAGAACTGATCTCCTTTAGGATGGGCTGGTTTGATCTCTTTGCTGTCTAAGGGACTCTCAAGAGTCTTCTCCAACATCACAGTTCAAAAGCATCAATTCTTCGGTGCTCAGCTTTCTTTATAGTCCAACTCTCACATCCAAATATGACTACTGGAAAAATCATAGCTTTGACTAGACAGACCTTTATTGGCAAAGTAATGTCTCTGCTTTTTAATATGCTGTCTAGGCTGCTCATAACTTTCCTGCCAAGGAGTAAGTGTCTTTTAATTTCATGGCCGCAGTCACCACCTGCAGTGACTTTGGAGCCCAGAAAAATAAAATCTGTCACTGTTTCCATTGTTTCCCCATCTATTTGCCATGAAGTGATGGGACTGGATGACATGATCTTAGTTTTCTGAATGTTGAATTTTAAGCCAACTTTTCACTCTCCACTTTCACTTTCATCAATAGGCTCTTTTGTTCTTCGCTCTCCGCCATAAGGGTGGTGTCATCTGCATAGCTGAGGTTATTGATATTTCTCCCGGCAATCTTGATTCCAGCTTGTGCTTCATCCAGTCCAGCATTTCTCATGATGTACTCTGCATGTAAGTTAAATAAGCAGGGTGACAATATACAGCCTTGAACCAGTCTGTTCCATGTCCACTTCTAACTTTTGCTTCCTGACCTGGATACAGATTTCTCAAGAGGCAGGTCAGGTGGTCTGGTAGTCCCATCTCTTTCAGAATTTTCCACAGTGTATTGTGATCCACACAGTCAAAGGCTTTGGCATAGTCAATAAAGCAGAAATAGATGTTTTTCTGAAACTCTCTTGCTTTTTCGATGATCCAGCAGATGTTGGCAATTTGATCTCTGATTCCTCTGCCTTTTCTAAAACCAGCTTGAACATCTAGAAGTTCACGGTTCACGTACTGCTGAAGCCTGGCTTGGAGAATTTTGAGCATTACTTTACTAGCATGTGAGATGAGTGCAATTGTGCAGTAGTTTGAGCATTCTTTGGCATAGCCTTTCTTTGGGACTGGAATGAAAACGGACCTTTTCCAGTCCTGTGGCCACTGCTGAGTTTTCCAAATTTGCTGGCATATGGAGTGCAGCACTTTCCCAGCATCATCTTTCAGGATTTGAAATAGCTCACCTGAAATTCCGCCTCCACTAGTTTGTTCGTAGTGATGCTTTCTAAGGCCCACTTGACTACACACTCCAGGATGTCTGGTTCTAGGTGAGTGATCACACCATCATGATTATCTGGGTCATGAAAATCTTTTTGTACAGTTCTGTGTATTCTTGCCACTTCTTAATATCTTCTGCTTCTGTTAAGTCCATACTATTTCTGTCCTATATTGTGCTCATCTTTGCATGAAATGTTCCCTTGGTATCTCTAATTTTCTTGAAGAGATCTCTAGTCTTTCCCAGTCTATTGTTTTCCTCTGTTTCTTTGCACTGATCCCTGAGGAATGCAGAGTTCCAAAGAATAGTGAGGAAAGATTAAGAAAGCCTGTCTTAGTGATCAGTGCAAAGAAATAGAGGAAAACAATAGAATGGGCAAGACTAGAGAAAAAGTACAAGACCACAAAGAATGAGCACAGCCCCCACCCTTCGCTGGCCTCCTGGGCACAGCGGGGATGAAGGTCACCCCCGGGCCCTGCGTCCTGGTGCCTGCAGTGTGCTGAGCTGGGTGCCGCAGACCTGCTGTGTGGCAGGGAGCTGTGTGGCAGGGAGCTGTGTCACCCGGCACTAGACTGGGCCTCTGGGCATCACGCTCCGGCACCACCTGTGCTGCTGACACCTGGTCCATAGGCCTGGGCTCCATCTGCTGCCCCCAGGCAGGCCATCTGACCTGGCCACAGGAACTGAGGCTAGGAGAGCGGGAGGACAGCAGGGCCTCTGCAGGGAGGGGCCACGAGTCCTGGGGTGTGGCGAAGGAACCATCTGCAGGCCATGAGCCAGGTACCAATCCTCCCTGGGCCCTAAGGCTGTACTCGAGAAGGGGTACCATGATCCATACGTGTGGAGCTACTGAGTCAAGGTCTTCCTCCTGGCCTGGGCAGTGGGGGCTTGGTACCAAGTGGCTGCTCACAGAGGTGGGGGAGCAGGGTCCCTGGATAAATCCTAGATACAAGTGCACTCAGCTTGAGTCCCTTGGCCCTGTGTTCTCTGTGGGGCTGCCATGGGTTTCTGCCTCCTCATCGCCTGGACTCTCTCCGAGATGGGGATGAGCCCAGGTCTCACCTTGCCATCCTTAGCTGACACTTATTCTGCCCTGGGCCAAAGGGACTGGCAGGCTGGAGGGAGCAGCTGTGGACGTGAGTGCTGCAAGTCAGGGGCCCTGCCCGGAAGGGGGGACAACAGTGTGGGAGCAGCTGTGGGTGAGAGCTGCAAGTCAGGGGCCCTGCCCGGAAGCTCTTCCTAGATCGACAAACTGAGTTACTGCATGCCGGGCAGGGGACCCCAGTGCAAGGCCACAGAGCCAGGAAGCAGGAGACAGCCTCGGGGCTTTATGAGCAGCGATGTGCTTGACCTGCCTCACAGCTAACCTCCGGAGTTCCACCTCCAGGCCTGTACTGCTTCTCCAGCATCCTTTCCTAATGTTCCCCACAGCCTGGAGGAGCTGCAGTCCTCTGGGAGGAGATGGAGAGGACTCTGAGGGGGTGTGGCTGAGGGGGGGAGGAATTTGGGGTCTGGAATCCTGGGCCCGGTGAAGGGTTGCGTGAGGCGGAGAACACACTATGGCCAGCCGCCCTCGCCTCCTTGACCTCACGTGACGCTTCCTGAAGCTCAGTATTCTGGGGTTTCCTCACAGGCTCCTGACCTGAGCTGCTCAAGAATAGGGAGCTGGAGTCAGGTGACTGGCAAGGCCTGGGCCTGTGGAACTGGGGGCTCCATCCAGCGTGTCCTGTCTCCCTGTGGCTGGGGAGGAGGGGAGTAGATAACCTGGGGAGGTCTCCTGGAGCTCCCCAGGCCTCAGCCCTGGGCCTGCCATTGCATCTCCAGGCCACTAATCCGCTCTGTGCACCTGCCCCGACCTCCGACAGGCAGTGCTCTGGGTCCCTGCTGATGGCTTTAGGAGTCTGGTCTAGTGTTGCCCCAGGAGATGCCAGACACCAAGGGAGTGTGCTGGGCAGGCCGGAGGGGATCAGGAAGTGCTTCTAGTTAGCTTCTGGGACCCCCAGGAACCCTTGGGTTTGGCCCCCAGAACCCCAACCCCACCCCTGTGGAGAGCTTAGATATGGTGTGAGGCAGGGTGGGAGCTTGGGCCTGACTGAAACCCAGATCGTCTCTGCTACCTGCTGTACTCCTCAGCCTCTCTGGGGTCTCGGATGGACAGAGGTAGGCTGGTTTGGAGTAGAGCAGATTCCGTTTAAGCCGAACAGGCACACTCCCACGGCTTTTCAGGCTGCAGGATCCTTGCTGAGATCCTGGGTTCATCAGGCAGAGTTCTTCGAGTTGGGGGAGGCATCTGGGGTGTTGGTTGTCTTGTCTCTGCCTGTCCTCCAGGTGGGACCAAAGGCCACACTGCCAAGACAGCTGAGGCCAGTCCTAGCTGAGCCAGGTCTGGACTCTCAGAGGCCTGATGTGGTCAGGGGCTGGCCAGGACGCGTCACTGCATCTTCAACACAGCCCCCTGTGCTCAGGCCCTGACTAGAAACGGGGGTGCCTGTCACACTCCCTGACTTCTTGACTGGGTGACCTGGTTGCATGCCAGGTGGGGGTTCAGCAGCTCCACGACCCATTTGCTCCAGCCCAGAAATGTGGCTCAGTGTGTGAAGGGCAGAGAGAGAGCCCACTGGAGGACCTCCTGTGCGCTGTGGGTCCTCTCCGACTCCATCACTCTTCACCCAAACAAGCGAGGCATCTGGCCTCACACATGGCTGTCAGTACCCACTCCCTGGAGCTCACCAAATACCTACTGTGCACCAGCAAGTTTCAGCAGGATATGGGGTCTATGGCATGGAACGGCCCCCAAGTCCCCCTCCTGACCTCCGGTCACTGCGTTCCCGGGCCTGAACTGGGACATTGCCCTGCATCCTGGCAGAAAGGCACCAGTGAGAAATGTGAAGTGGATGTGAATACACAGGGTATACCAATGTGTTTATACCAACTCTAAAATTTACAGTGTACTGTACACATGGTCAAGTGCGTGACTCAAATTTGTCCTGCTGACCTGCTGTCATAGCTCTCACCAGGAAGCTATCCTGATACCAGCAGGGTGCCGAAAGGGTATACACAGGGCTGCAGAAACCAGCCCCTCTCAATGGGCAGGACTGGGTCCGTTAGTAAAATGGCAGGGGCCACAAGTGGGCTGTGCCCCCTCGCATGCCACCGTGATGTCTGCTGGAGATATGAAGGTTCCCAGGTCACCTGGAGACAGGCTAGGTGTTTACCTCCATGGCGAGTGTGAGACCACAGCCGCCCAACCTCTTGGATCATTGCCGAGGACAGACAGACTGACCAGCAACGTGACCACCACTGTTCTGAAGGCAGGGCCCCCGAGGCACGTGCCCCTCATGTGTTTGGAGGCCCTGGGCCCTTCCAGGGCTGAGGTTTCACAAAAGGTGGAGAAAGATCGCCTGGGCCGTGTGATCACTGTGGCAGGTGGCAGGCCACAGGATCACAGTTTGCAAAGCAGTGATGCATCAGTGCCTCCGCCTCCCACTGGGCTGGCTGGGGCAGGCAGGGCTGCAGAAGGCTGGCTTCCTCTCTTCCTCTCCCTCCTCCTCCTCCTCCAGCTCAGCGCCTCTCACGTCTTCCCCAGAATAGAAGACCTGCAGATTTAAACATGCTGAGGGTGGTGAGACCCTGCTGGCCTGGCCTGTGGTCATATACCCGCTGTGACCCCCACCCCAGAGGGGCATGTGCCGTCTTCGTGGCTCAGTCCTCAGAGCCCAGTGCTGCTCCTCCTTTCTGACCTGGTTCAGCTATATTAACAGGCCGGACAAGAAGAGATGGTACGCGTCTAACTTTCTAGCATGAGTATGGACTGGGGTTCCAGGCCCTGGGGCACACATCTCAGCTGCCCACGAGGCAACCTCAAGCTCTGGCGGGTCATGGTCCTCGCCTCTTCTCCATACCCCAGTGCTTGAGTTCCTCCCTAACCTCTAAGACCCTGGCCTGACCTGCCCCCACCCCCAGGGAGGGCCTCCCAGGAGGCTGATAACCGGGTATGGATGAAGTCCCTCAGCTCTGACTTGGCCCCAAGCATCCTCCCCCAAGCATCCTACCTCTCCCTCTACCCTGCCCCTCACCCTCCAACCTTGTCTTGGCACATAGACTCACCTTAGAGATTTCCACCTCTCTTTTTCTGTTTGGGTCTCTGGGCTCTCACTTTCATAAGAAGCCAAATAAAGACCTAATCAGAAAATGAAGTGATATTATGCATTTATGATCAATGATAATAACCTCTTCCACACTCAACAGTCTCACCTGCTTTTTGCTTTTGAATTAATTTGTTACTGGGATGTAACTGCAGGTTCACATGCAATTGTAAGAGATAATACAGAGAGATCCATGCACCTTCTACCCAGTTTCTCCCAACAGTAACCAATTGCCAAACTATAGGACGAGATTATCACCAGGATATTGGTGTCAACACAGTCAAGGTGCAGAACATCCCATGACCACAGGGATCCCTCATGCTGCCCTTTACAGCCACACCCAACTCCCTTCTGGGCCCCTTAATCCTTCCTTAATCCCTGACCACCATTAATCTGTTCCCTGAATCTTTGTCATTTCAAGAATGCTATATAAATGGAACCACGCAGTATGTAACCTTTTGGGATTGGCTCTTTTCAATCTGTGATTCTCTGGAGACTCATCCATGCTGTAGTGTGTATCAGTGGGGCTCAGTCCTTTTTGTAGCTGAATAGTATTCCATACCATACTTTGTTTAACCATTCACCCACTGAAGGCCATCTGGGTTGTTTCCAGTGTTTGGCTGTAACAAATTAAGCTTCTGTAAACATTGGTGTATGAGTTTTCTTGAAAACATGGAAACATTCATTTCTCTGGAATAAACATATGCCCGAGAGAATAACTGCTGAGTCTATAAGGTGAAGGTGAAAGGTGAAGGTGAAAGGTGAAGGTGATAGTAGTTGCATATTTAATTTATAAGAAACTCTTTGTCTGGTTCTACATTCTGAAGATTTTCTCTTGCTTCTCTCTCTCTCTTTTTTTTTTTTCTAAAAGTTTTATAGCTTTACATTCAAGCCTGTGATCCATTTTGAGTTAATTTCTGTATAAAATGTGAGGCTTAGGTGAAGTTCATTTTTTGCCCTATGGATGTCCAAATACACTTGCATCATTTGTTGTGAAGACTATCTTTCTTTCACTGAATTGCTTTTGCACTTTTGTCAAAAATCACTTGGAATATTCGTGTGGGTCTCTTTCTGGGTTCTCTGTTTTCTATTTAAATATTGAATAGCTTTACATCTCTGGAATAAGTCATGATATATACTTATTTCTATATATTGCGGCATTATATTTGCTAGTATCTTCTGAAGGATTTTTTGCATCTGTATACATGAGGGACATCAGCCTGTAATATCTGTACTGTCTTTGTCTGATTTTGGTATCATAATATTAGCTTTATAAGGCAACCTGGGAAGTTCCCTCATCTTCATTCTTTTTCTGAAGGAGATGGTACAGAGTCAGTATTATTTCTTTAAATATTTGGTAGAATTCTCTAGTGTAACCATATGGGCTCAGATACTTCATTTCAGAGTACTTTTAAATGAAAAATTCAGTTTTCTCAATAGCTATAGGGCTATTCAAATTATCTATTCTATGCTGAGTTGTGGAAGTTTGTGTTTTTTGAGAAATTGGTCCATTTCATCTAAATTGTCAAATTTACATACATATAGTTGTTCATAGTATTTTCTTATGAGTCTTTTGATGTTGCCAGAGTCTGTAGTGATACTCTGTTTCATTCCCAATATTAAGAATTTCTGTCTTTCTCTCATTTTTCTTTGTCAAGATGTTCTTTGCTAGAAGGTGGAAATTTTATTATGCTTTTCAAAGAACAAGCTTTTTAATTAACTTTTAAAAATGGTTCTGTTTTCCATTTCATTGATTTCTGGTCTCTTGTGCTCTTATCTCTTTTCTTCTGCTGACTTTTGGTTTATTTTGCTCCTCTTTTTCTAGGTTCTTGGAGTGGGAACTGAAATGACTGATTCAAGGTGTTTCATTCTTTGTAATGTATGCATTCCATGCTGTAAAATTCTCTCAGCCCTTCTTTAGCTATGTCCCACAAATACTGATAGCATTTCCATTTAGTTCAATTATTTTTTATTTCCCTGAGACTTCTTAACTCGTGGATTATTTAAAAGTATGTTGTTTAGATTCTAAGCATTTGGAGATTTTCCTGTTGTCTTATGCTATTGATTTCTAGTTTGGTTCTGTTGTGATCAGAGAATATATACTGTATGACTTCAGTTATTTAAGTTTGCTGCACTTTGTCTTATGTAGCTCACAATATGGTTTATCTTGGTATAGGTTCTATGGGCAATTGAAAAAAATGTGTATTCTGCTGTAGTTTTATGGAATTGTTTATAAATGTCCACTGGATCCTCTTGGATGGTATTGGTGAGTTCTGCTTTGTCTTTGCTGATTTCCTCCCTAGTTGTTATATCAGCTGTTAAGAGAGGGTGTTGAAGTCACCAATAATTTTAATAATTGTGGATCTATTTATTTCTTCTTTCAGTTCTCTTGAGTTTTGCTTCATAAACATTGTTGCTTGGTGGATACACATTTAGGATTGCTACATCTTCTTGGGGGACTGACCATTTTATTATTACATAACGTTCCAAATAGAAAAAGAGTACTTCAAAGCTGTATATTGTCACCCTGCTTATTTAACTTATATGCAGAGTACATCATGAGAAACGCTGGGCTGGAGGAAGCACAGGCTGGAATCAAGATTACCGGGAGAAATATCAATAACCTCAGATATGCAGATGACACCACCCTTATGGCAGAAAGGGAAGAAGAACTAAAGAGCCTCTTGATGAAAGTGAAAGAACAGAGTGATAAAGTTGGCTTACATTGAGAAAACTAAGATTACAGCATCAGGTCTCATCACTTCATGGCAAATAGATGGGGAAACAGTGAAAACAGTGGCTGACTTTATTTTTGGGGCTCCAAAATCACTGCAGATGGTGACTGCAGCCATGACATTAAAAGACGCTTACTCCTTGGCGGGAAAGTTATGACCAACCCAGATAGCATATTAAAAGCGGAGACATTACTTTTGCAACAAAGGTCCATCTAGTCAAGGCTGTGGTTTTTCCAGTAGCCATGTATGGATGTGAGAGTCGGACTGTGAAGAAGGCTGAGTGCCAAAGAATTGATGCTTTTGAACTGTGGTGTTGGAGAAGACTCTTGAGAGTCCCTTGGACTGCAAGGAGACCCAACCAGTCCATCCTAAAGGAGATCAGTCCTGGGTGTTCATTGGTAGGACTGATGTTGAAGCTGAAATTCCAATACTTTGGCCACCTGATGTGAAGAGCTGACTCATTTGAAAATACCCTGGTGCTTGGGAAGATTGAGGGCAGGAGGAGAAGGGGACGACAGGGGATGAGATGGTTGGATGACATCTCCGACTCAGTGGACATGGGTTGGGTGGACTCCAGTAGTTGGTGATGGACAGGGAGGCCTGCTGTGCTGTGGTTCATGGGGTCACAAAGAGTCAGACACGACTGAGAAACTGAACTGAACTGAATGTTCCTCTCTGTCTCTGGAAATTTTCTTTGCTCTGAAGTAATGTATCTTATAGTAATACTGCCATTTCTGCTTTCTTTTGATTAATGTTTCCCCATCATTTTACTTTTTAACCTGTCTACATCATTATATTTGAAAGTGAGTTTCATGTAGACAGCACATAGCTGGGTCACAATCTCTGTATGTGAATCACTTATGTTAATATAGTTATTGATATGTTAGAGCTTAAGCCTGCCGCTTACTTATTTACTCATGTATTGTTTTCTGTTTGTTCTGTGTTTTGCTTTTCTTTTCTTATGGGTTCCTTGAGCAGTTTCTAGAATTCCATTTTGACTTATCTACAGTGAGTTCCTAAAGGATATTTTCACTGGATATAAAATTATGGGTTGATAGTTGTTTTCTTTTAGCACTTGAAAAATGTGCCGCTGCCCCTATGGGATCTGATGATGAACCTGGTGGCATTGAATTGTTTTTCCCCTATAGGTACTGTCATTTCCCTCTCAGTACTTTCAAGATAGTTTTTTTCTTTAGTTTCCAGATATTTGATTGTGTTATGTCTCGGTACAGGTTCTTTTGGTTTATCCTGTTTGGGATTCACTCAGCTTCTCAAATCTGTAGGTTTATGTCTTTTCCACATAGGGAAATTTCTTGCCATTACGTCTTTGAGTACTTTTCAGCCATACCCAGTTTGTCCTCTCCTTCCCAGACTCTGATGACGTGAGTGCTACGTCTTTGTTACAGTCCCACTGGCCTCTCGGGCTTGGCTCAGTCTATTTTCCTCTGTTGTCAAGACTGTATAGTTTCTATTGTTCTTTCAGCTCACTGATTCTTTCCTCTGTTCTCTCCATTATGCTATTGAACCCATCCATTCAGTTTTCTTATTTCAGTTGTTGCACTTTTCAGTTCTAAAATTTCCATTTGACTCTTCCATATATATTCTATGTCTCTGCTGAGATTTTCTCTATTTTCTCTTGTTTCAGGGAGCTGACTGGATTGCCAGCACGTCCTGTCAGGAGAGGTCTGATGGGACTGAGGGCAGGGCCAGGCTTTTGTCAGAGCCTTTGACCATCCTAACTGGGGCCTAATACATCTTATGTTCCTTTTCTTGATTTTCTCAGCCTTATTTTGCATGTGTGTGTGTGTGTCGGGTGGGGGTGGGGGAGGGTGGAGGGAAGGATAGGAAGAAAGGAGGGTTAAAATGGAAGGTGCTTCCCTCTAAAGGCATTCCAGAAGGGCCAGGATTTTACTTATATGTTCATGGCAGTCTGTCTGACTGCCAGTTAGCAGACTCTCTAGAAATATTGTAGAATAAAAGAGTGAATGAAATGCACCCCCAAATCTCTCCTCTTCCTGGCCCTAGACTCTACCCACCTCTCTCCTAATGTGCCTCTGACACTTTTTATTGCCCAGGATCCACTAATGACAATAATCATCATAATAATTAGTGTAGTAGGTTGAATAATGGCCCCAGAGATACAGGTCTTAATCCCCTGAAAATGGTCAAAAGGGACTTCACAAATATGGTTTAGTTAAGGATCTAGAGATGAGGAGATTATCTATCCTGGATTATCTGGGTGGGTCTTAACTGCAATCACAAGTATCCTTACAAGAGGGAAAGAGGGAGACTTGACTTCAGAAGGCAATATGATGGTGGAAGCAGAGGCTGGTATAAGAAGAATATGGAAGAAGGGGCCACAAAGCAAGGAATTCAGGCAGGCAGCCACTAGAAGTTGTACAAGGCCAGGAAATGGATTTCCCCCTAATGCTTCCAGAATTAACCAGTTCTGCCAACAACTCGATTTCAGCACAGTAGAACTAATTTCAGACTTGCTAACTTCTGTAGTCATAAGAGGATAAATTTGTGTTGTTCTGAGCCACCAAATTTGTGGTGATCTGTCACAACATCAGTAAGAAACAAATACAACTAGTATTGATTCAATGTAGTCCTGTGGGCTTTGCTGGTGCCCTGTCAGTTAATTCTCACCATGGCCCTAGGAAGTAGCTTCTCTCATTACCCAACTTTATAGGTGCGATAGGTGCCAATAGGTAAGGCCACTTCTGGGGGTGGGAGCACCCAGGCTGGTCAGCTTATCATTATGTGCAGTAGGGGAGACTCCAGATATGGGTGAGACTCCAGATATGGGTGAGACATCCAAATTTACTAACTTCAAAATATAAAAAATAAAATGGCCAAACTGAAAATAATTCAGAAGCAAGTCACTAAAAATTCTTTCCCTTAATTTTTTATTTTTGGCAGATGATGTTTTCCTGAGCATGAGTGTGGGTCCATGTGTAGAAGGCCTGCCATGATGCGAATCAGGCCTCCTGTGTGCTAAGCAGGGTCCTCCCAGCGTGGTCCCATGACATCCTGCATCCAGAATGCAGTTAACCATGGGGCCACACTGCCCCCCGGAAGGTCATCAACTCAGCCCCAGATGACTATTTGCTTCTCCATTTACTTTCTCTTTCTGGAGGAGGCAGCTCAGGGAGTATACTCAGTAAATTCATAAGCAAATCTGTTGTATCTGACAAATGATCAGATGGAAATGCTAGCCTATTTAAGGGGACAGATATTAACAGTGCTTGGGAGAATGGATGCCTCATTTCACGACAGTGTGTATTACACGTGCACACATTTGTACACAGGTACTCACATTGCATACATACATACATATGCAAACACCAGCTGCGAAAAGACCCACAGTCAGCCTAGTGCTTTACCATCTCCACATGAGCCCGGGAGGGCTGTTTTTATCATCATGCCCACTTTCCTGGTGAGGGAATTAGGGCCAAACATCGTTCAGATTTACAATGTCCAGCAGCATCCAAACTGTGCCCAGGGAGCAGCCTGACCTTGGGGGACACAACCTGCATCTCCCCAGGCCTTGTCCTGTGCTCTGGGAGCAGCAGTTATCTGGTTGGGGGATGCAGTCTTCTCTGCTCCCTCCCAGAACCAGCACACCTGGGTGTGGTTCATCCCCGCTCACAGCAAGGGCCCTGAACAGCAATGTGACTAAGAGGCCTCCCACGAGTTTCATGGCTGAGGGGAAGGGAGGCCAGGGGCTGCCTTACCATCCTCGCTGAAGATGGGGGCAGTGTGCAGGTAGTGGGTGATGCTGAGGTCTTGCTCGAAGGGACACTCCACTTGTTTCCAGGTGATGAACTCTCCTACTTGCTTGGCCAGCTCCAGAAATTTCTGCCAACGACACAGAGACATAAAGTGTAGGCACCCTTAGTGCCTGGAGGTCACCTGTGACAGTGGGGCTGGCCCTGCCTCGTCATCTCGCATCATTCCCAGTGAGGCCTGCTTCTAGGGGCGGGCAGAGTGGATCACGGGGCAGAAAATGACAGTCACTCAGGAAATCTGGATGCTGGTCATCTCTCCTTATTCTCTGTGAAGAATTTGCCATACCCAATACCTAAGGCTCATCCCCCTCTCTTGTCTTGGGGAAAGGGCTGTCTTGGGCTATGGCCATCAGCAGGCAGTGCATTAAGCTAGAGGTGACTCCTGCTTTAGTTTCATTTCATTCTGCTTATTTTTGTGGTTATCTCAACTATGGCAAGTGATATATCCCTACTTATAGCAAGTCTGAGATGTGAATGCATTTAAATAAAATTTAACTCATTGAAGTAGAATTTTGAGTAAAATTTAAATACGTTTATTTAAAAATTTAAAAACTGCTAACTTAAAGAAGGCTTTTTAAATACAAAGTGGTGACTGGGTGAGAACCCCACTCTATGGCTTCCTTTGATCAGCCTTGGTGTCTGCCTCTAGCCCCCACTGCCCACGCCCAGGGATCTGAGCCCACTTAAGTACCTTGCTTTCTTGTCCAACCACCCACCCTTCCTCGTAGGCCTTGGTTATCAGGACCAATTCAAGAAAGGCAAAAGACAGGGTGTGCACTGTGAACTCCCTGGCCCCTTAGCCTCTGTGGTCTCTCCCAAGCCCAGCCTCTTCCTTGTTGCCTGCAGCCTGGACTGCTCCCCTGCGATGCGGCACCCAGGCCACCTGCTGGGCTGGGCTTCATCCAGCCATGCCCAGCCCTCAGGGGTCATCAGGCCTGTGGGTAGCGTGTGAAGACCTGCTGGGGTGAGGACCTGTCCAGGTGAGGCCCACAGCAGAGGCAGCTCCAGGTGAGAGAGACCAGGCATTCACTGTGGGCCCTGTCAGTAGCAGGAAGTGGCAGACCCCTTGGCCAGCCTTGCTGCATGTCCACGTCTCCCAGGCCCTCTGTGTGGTCGTGGTGGAAGCCCTGTGCCATGGCGGGAGAGACAGACTTGGACAGAGTGAAGGGCCAGCCCAGAACTGCTACCACTTGGAGAATAAGTGGGGCTGTACCAGGGTAGGGCTGGCCCACTTGCAGGAGAAAAGCCCCTGCTTTCCTGTGGATTGGAAACCACTGCTTATGCGATGCTCTGTCTGACGCAGTGACCATCTGCTATCACTAGCCTGTGCCCTTGGGACTCCTCTTCCATTGCTCCCCTTCCATGCACGGCCCACAAGCCACTTTGAGACCCATGTGCTGGGTGAGTCTGTGTGTCAGGTCAAGACAGAGTGGATCAGCCTGGCCTTGCTTCTAAAGAGCTTGGGGACTTGAGTGCTGTGACTGATGGATAACAGCCCACTATGTAAAGGGCCTCCCTCTGCCTGTGAGGTCAGTGGGGGCTTCCTGGAGGAGGGAAGAACACTTGAGCTGCCAGTGAAGAGTTATCTGCAGAGGGAGACGAAGTCTTTATCTCCTTCTTTCCACTTGGCCTGATCACTTCCTCCTGCTGCTAAGGGCCCCTCCTTTGGAAGGCCTCCCCTGACCTTGAGCTGTGCTCCTATGCAACTCCTGTCTCAGCACCTCGTCAGTTGTCACCGTGGGCCTGCACGGCTCTCTCTCTCACCAGCCTGGCACTTCTTAAGGACTGAAAATTATGCTGCTTCACCTGTGCTGGGCACAAGGCCTCTACAGAGTGCGGATCCACGTGTTCATGAGCCTCAGTCTCTTCCTGCAGAAGATGCGGAGGGACTCCAACAATCCCGCCCTGATGCTAGCTGCAAGCTGCTGCACTCTGCCTCAGAGCCCTGCATTAATCCAACCACTCGGGGCCACCTCGGGGAGCTCTTATCAGTCTGTCTAACTTGGTGCTAGGCCCTCCGAGGGCCTGGACCCTACCTCAAAGTTGACATGTCCATTGGGGAGGCGGTTGGCACAGCCCTCATTTAGGGAAGTAGATGTCCTTGATGAGCAGGCTGAAGAAGGGAATGACGATCTGGAAGGGAGAGGGTGCCGGTCAGCCATTAGCTGGCCTCTCCACAGTGGCTGCACAGGAGAGAGGCAGCTGTGTCAGCAGCCCCCTGTCCCAGGGCCCTCAGATACCCCCACGCAGAGGGCAGAAGAGACTTCCCAGGCAAGGCTGCCCAGTCTCAGAGATCCACGGGTTATGGACTACTTAGTATGCACCATGGGGGCGGGCAAATCACAAAGGAGGTACAAACTGGAGCCAGACTATTTTCTCCCAGGCCCCATCGGACCCCAGTGCTGATTGAGCTCCTGCTGTATACAATGCCACTTGCCCCTTGTGTTGGGGCGGAGGGAAAGATGCAGAGTTTCAGTGGCCTTTGAACGTTTCTCCCATCGTCTGTTGGGAGAGGCCAGTGGGAGCTTTCCCCCATGGATCATGGGTCCATGGACAGGCGTCTCCACTCCCGTGCCCCAGGAGGAATGGTGTGTGCTGAGCACACTGCTAAATATAAAATAAATATTAAAACAAGAATAAATAGATGGAATAGAACAATTTTTAGAAAAGTTTTGCTTTTATGAATTAAAAAATGGAATGTGAATCATCTGCTGTGAAACTCTGTGGCCTCTTTTACAAATATATTTAACAATGTCTTTCTTGAAGCTAAAGATCTGATTGCACCATATCAGGGCAAGGCTAGGAAACATCCCTACTCTGGCTCCTGAAGGGACGGGCTTCTGCACTCAGCCTGAGAAGGGCCAGGTGTCTGTTTCACTGTCCGATGTCTTGTTTCTCCCTCCTTATCTGCACCTGGTTACCCTGGGTGGTGCTAGTGGTAAAGAACCTGCTTGCTAGTACAGGAGACGTAAGAGATGCGGGTTCAATCCCTAGGCGGGGAAGATCCCCTGGAGAGGGCATGACGACCCATGCCAGTACTCTTGCCTGGAGAATCCCATGGACAGAGGAGCCTGGTGGGCTGCAGCCCACAGGGTCACACAGTCAGACATGACTGAAGTGGCTGAACACTTAGCACAAGCAAGGAGACCGGCTGCTGGAAACTCAGGCTACTGTTGGGGGTCAGCTGGCTGAACCATGTGTGTGGATTGAGTCGTGTCCCTCAGAAAAGGTGTGCTCACGTCCTAAACCCCAGTGCCTACAAATGGGAACTTACTTGGAGATACAGTCTTGCTATGGATGGCATCAAGTGGAGATGAGGTCACACTGGATTATGTGGGCAGGTAGTTTTATAAAAGAGGTAAATTTGGAATATACTATTTGTTTCACATAGTCATGTGAAAACAGAGACAGGTAGGAGTGATGCAGTCACTATCCAAAGAATGCCTATGGCCATCGGAAACCAGGAGAGGCAAAGAAGAATCCTTCCTTCCACAGAGCCTCCGGAGAGAGGCCAACCTTGACTTTGGCCTCTGGCCTCTGGCACTTGAGAAGGACATTTCTGTTGTTGTAAGCTACCTAGCTTATGTGCTGTGTTTTGCCAGCCCAGGAAATAACACATCTGCTCTGCCCTCAGGCTCCAGAGCTGGGCCCACGTGGCCAGTCCAGCTACAGCCAGCTTCCAGCCCGTCCCTCAAGTCCTGACACCTCTGGCTCGGGGAATGCCTAAATCCTTCCCCATCTGAGCTGACAAGGGCTTGGAGGTGAGAACCTGAGCACTGAGCACTCGGCCCAGCATCGAAGCATGGCTGGCTCAGCTGGGTGGGGCGGCGGGGGAGACTGAGGCCCATGGAGTGTCAGGGCCTGACCCCTAAGCCAGGGCCAGAGCCAGGCTCACTAGGGTTTGATGGCAAGAGGAGTTTCCTGGAATGCAGAACTTGTGGTGCTAAACCTGGGGCAGTCCCAGGCAAACCGGGGTGACCCGGTTATCCTAGGTTTATGTCCGTTCAGCAACCATTTGCTCATGTCTTCTCTGTGCCAGGGCTTGGAGACAGTGAGCGCATGTCACAATATTCACTCCTGATACCAGTATGGTGGGAGACAACCTACACAGTGAGGGGCGTCTTTGCCACTCCCCATGCCGTGTTTAGACCCTTCCTATCTCCACTTGCCCGCTGGTCGCCGGGGCGTCAGTGGTGGGCCTGAGCACTGCGCGTGCTAAACTGCGTACAGATGGGATCACAGTTCATCCTCATCACTGTCCTGTGAAGAAGGGCTCTTAATACCCCATCTCACAGATGAGGAAGCTGAGACTCAGGGTTAAGTGACTCATGGTGGTGGTCTAGTCGCTCAGTCGTGTCTGACTCTTGCGACCCCATGGACTGTAGCCTCCCAGGCTCCTCTGTCCATGGGATTCTCCAGGCAAGAATACTGGAGGGGGCTGCCAATCCCTTCTCCAGGGGATCTTCCTGACCCAGGAATTGAATCTGAGCCTCCTGTAGTGCAGGCAGATTCTTTACTAACTGAGGTACAGTAGCTCATACGAGCTCAAAGAGTGGTAAGCAGTGGATGCAGGACAGGACCAGCGGGCTCTGCTCCAGAGCCCTGTCCTGCCCTCTTCCTCACTGGGCCCAGAGTGGGGTGGTCTCCATCCATCTCCAGCCCCTCACTGTGGTGCTGAGTTCCTAGTCCAGTTCCGGGGTGTGATGGCTGATGGAGTTGGAATGGGGAGCCCCGCTGAGATGGATGGAGGGTGGGGATTCAGTGCAGTGGGGCTCTGGGGACAGAGGCAGCCCCCTCGGGCGCCTGGTGCAGGCTTCCTGGACGCAGGGCCATTGGAGTGGTCCTCGGAGTGGTGGCATTTCCCATGTGGGAGAACTTTTCCCCACTTCTATGCATCCTCACGACTGTCAACCTGTGCCCTTGTTTTCTGGACCTGAGCAGTTCCATCGGAACCCAGCTCAACGTGGAGGTCACCCAGACAGACCTGTGTGGAGGGGCTTCACGGCAGAGACGAGGGGAGTGGGAGGGGCAGAAGGATCCAGCCTGGGCAGGAAGAGAGCAGAGTGAACTTCTGGCCTCAAAGTCTCAGCCTGGGGCACTGGAGGGCTGCGGCAACACCTCCAAACTCCCTCCCTTCCTCCCTCCTTCATTTCCTCCCTCTACCTGCCTTCCAGCCTCCAGCCTCCCACTCTTCCTTCCGTCTCTCCTCCCCTCCCCTCCTTCACCCTTGCACCCGTCTATTTATCCTTCTTCCATCCATTCTTCCACTGACCCATCCAGCCATCTAGCCACCAGTTAGAGCTGCTGGGGAGTGTCTTGATCTGTTTGGGGAAACGGTGAGTTCCCTGTACTGGAGGCATTCAAGCAAGGTGGCATGACTATCTATTAGAGGGGTTGTAGAAGGGCAGGGACCACCTAGGATCTCTGATACAGCCCCCTGAGCCCAGGTGGTCTGGAGCAGGGAGGAGCTCTGAGGGCTAGGCAAGCCTCTGACCTACCTTCTCCCGGCTGCTGTGGGCAGTCAGGGAGCGGTGGGCTGCCCCTCGCAGGGCTGTTCTATAGTTGCAGAAGTTGCCCGTTGGGTCCATCTGGTGCTGCAAAGAGACAGGGAGCATTTGGGCAACTGTGTCCTGGGGATGCTGGTGGGCCCCAGCAGCCCAGCAGCCTTGCTTACCTCGAGGATGAAAAACTTGGCTGTCTTCACTTTGGCCCAAGTCTTCTTCAGCCTGGAGACCGGGCTCATGTTCATGCCCGCTGGAAGAGGGATGGCTGAGCTGGGTGCAGGGCCAGGCTGGCAGGGCTCTTCTGGGCTGCATGGTTTTATTGCTACACAGCTCCTCTGGGAAGCCCCCAGCTGGCTGATCTTCTAATCCTCTCAGGCTACACCCTGACGAGGGCTGACATTTGGGGGAGCCTCAGCCTGCCAGATGAGGGTGGGTGGGCGCTAATGGGCGCTGTGGCCAGGCTGGCCTGGCTTCTGCATGTGCAGGCCCCTGTCCCCGTGCCCACAACACGGGCCTATACTGTGACCGGGAGCCTGTTTTTGGTCCCCACTCACCCTGAATCTGGGTGCATGCTGCCAAGCTCTCACCAAGCACACTGAAAGGACTGAGCTTGCCTCTAAAGGGCACCTCCCCAGGACCTTCGGGGTGGGGTGGGGGAATTGGGGCCCAGCCTGCACCCACCTCCTGCTCAGAGGCACATCCTGGCTGGTGCCCCACTGCCTGGCTGTGCCCTCCCACCCCTTTCTGGGAGCGCTTGCCCCGGGGGCCCCAGGCCTGGCTGGCCCACTCACAGATGATGGCCATTAGAGAGTTGAAGTTGCCGATGTTGAAGCACTCCCGGGCCACGTCGGTGAAGAACTCAATCACCTGGGCCCGCTGTTTCTTCTTGGCCGGCTGGGGACAGGGTACCTGAGCCTCAGTGATGAGGGGTCCCCACCCTGCGCTGACCTGCTTAGACATCTCACCCCTCATTAAACTTTCCAGCTGAGATGCTTCGGACCAGGGTGATCTGCAGCCTGAGGACTCAGGGTCTCACCATGCCCCGGGGGAGGCAGCACAGAGTCCATTGCACAGAGGGTCAAGTGGGGGTGGGGTGGGACTTCTGTGGGGGACCCACGAGTTGCCTGCAGAGCCACCTCACCTTTCTTCCCAGCACCTAACAGCCTTCACTCTGCATGGGGTGTGCTGGCCACACAGTGACCCTGAGGCCCTGTCCCCTAGCAGCCCCACCACTGTTTTCTGTCAACTGACTGTGCAGCCTCACCCCCAGTGCCAGCTGAGTGTGTGAGACTTTGATCTCTTTGACGGCTCAGATCCAGACCATGTCCTTCTCTGGCCGAGTGCCTGGCTCTGGGGTGAGCTCGGTCCAGGTTTTGCTCAGGTAAAGCCCCATCTCTCTTGGCTCCCAGGCCAGGGATGCGATGTCAGAAGAGGCAGGGCTCACGGAACCCCACAGTGTCCTCTCTAAGGAGATCGCCTGCCTCCCAGACGTGCGGCGTGGTCTTTACTGCCACTGAGAAGTGTGTTGTGTTACTGGTGGAGCTGTGACACCTGAAACCTTCAGAGGGCTGCCGCCTGAGGTCCTGCTGTGCTTTGGAGGGCAGCCCCCGCAGCGATGGAGACAGCGACTGAGCAAGGCAGGTGAGTAGGCTCGACCACGGCGGGGTGTGGGTGTCCTGACGGGGAGCCGCTTGAGCTTCTCCCACTTTCTCGATTGCAGGTGTTGACCCCATAAACGAAGCCCTTACTCCCAAGCTCTGCCTGCTTCCAGAGAGCCCACCCCAGCACATACTCTTCCTTCAAACTGTCCCTGAGACAGGGGGCCCTGGGCTTCACCTCACAGTGGAGAAATGGACTGGGGAGAGGGCCCCACTGCCGTAAGGAGGGGGAGGAGGCTCAGCAAGGCTGAGATCCAGTGGCCAGCACGTCCAGCTCGGTGTTGCTAAGTCTCCCTGCTTTCTGGGAGATGCCAGGGACCTGGACTTAAAGGCGATCTCCCACTTCTTAAAGCTGGATTATTTCTACCTCTAAGTCTTGAGTGAGCCACATAGAATTCAGCTGCAGGCCAGGCCGCCCCAGGCACAGGTGGGAGAAGCGGATAGCCTACTCCCCTCTCCCTCAGCAAGCATCTCTCTGACTCCCTCTGGGACCAGTAGATGGATTCATGTCAAGCTCTACTCAGGGGAAATGTCTCTACAGGCAAGCCAGGTAACACCTGGTGTCCCAGAGGGTGCTCAGCCTGGCTCTGCGCTAGGAGACAGATGGGCTCATCATGGTCTTCTGGTTCCCCCCCCAGGGGGTTCCTCTCCAGCCCCGGCCAGCTTTGGCCATGCCAGCTCAGGGTCTGGCTTCCTACGCACCATGCAGATCTCAGTAGCCACGAGGTAGCACAGTCTGTTGAACCATTTCACGTAAGCTTCCAGGTTGCTAGTCTTCTCACTGAAACAAGGCTAGGAAAGACACAAGAACCACGCTCAGACTTCTTGTCAATAATTTTTGAACACAAATAACTTTTAAAAAGTCAGCTATCATCATGATCTCAGAAACGTCAAAACCTCAAAACCATCCACAAATATCAATGATTTGACATATCCTTCTAGTTATATTTTCTATACACCTAAAGATGTAACTCTGCATATAAGTTAAATAAGCAGGGTGACAATATACATCCTTGACATACTCCTTTTCCTATTTGGAACCAATCTGTTGTTCCATGTCCAGTTCTAACTGCTGCTTCCTGACCTGCATACAGATTTCTCAAGAGGCAGGTCAGGTGGTCTGGTATTCTCATCTCTTTCAGAATTTTCCACAGTTTATTGTGATCCACACAGTCAAAGGCTTTGGTATAGTCAATAAAGCAGAAGTAGATGTTTTTCTGGAACTCTCTTGCTTTTCTGATGATTCAGCAGATTTGGCAATTTGATCTCTAGTTCCTCTGCCTTTTCTAAAACCATCTTGAACATCTGGAAGTTCATGGTTCAGGTATTGCTGAGAAATGCTGGGCTGGAAGAAGCACAAGCTGGAATCAAGATTGCCGGGAGAAATATCAGTAACCTCAGATGTGCAGATGACACCACCATTATGGCAGAAAGTGAAGAGGAACTAAAAAGCCTCTTCATGAAAGTGAAAGTGGAGAGTTAAAAAGTTGGCTTAAAGCTCAACATTGAGAAAACGAAGATCATGGCATCTGGTCCCATCACTTCATGGGAAATAGATGAGGAAACAGTGGAAACAGTGTCAGACTTTATTTTGGGGGGCTCCAAAGTCACTGCAGATGGTGACTGCAGCCATGAAATAAGAGACGCTTACTCCTTGCAAGAAAAATTATGAGCAACCTAGATAGCATATTCAAAAGCAGAGACATTACTTTGCCAACAAAGGTCTGTCTTGTTAAGACTATGGCTTTTCCAGTGGTCATGTATGGATGTGAGAGTTGGACTGTGAAGAAAGCTGAGCGCCGAGGAATTGATGCTTTTGAACTGTGGAGTTGGAGAAGACTCTTGAGAGTCCCTTGGACTGCAAGGAGATCCAACCGGTCCATTCTGAAGGAAATCAGCCCTGGGATTTCTTTGGAAGGAATGATGCTGAAGCTGAAACTCCAGTACTTTGGCCACCTCATGTGAAGAGTTGACTCATTGGAAAAGACTCTGATTCTGGGAGGGATTGGGGGCAGGAGGAGAAGGGGACAACCGAGGATGAGATGGCTGGATGGCATCATGGACTCGATGAACATGAATCTGAGTGAACTCCGGGAGTTGGTGATGGACAGGGAGGCCTGGCGTGCTGTGATTCATGGGGTCGCAAAGAGTCGGACACGACTGAGCGGCTGAACTGAACTGAAAGATGTAACGATGTATGTGTTTATCATATACCCCTACACACAGGCAACGCTCATTACTCTTAAATATTTTGTTTGGTCCCTAACGTTTCTTTTCATTTGTAACCTGCAAATCCACGCTCACATCGCTTCTTGGTCGTTTGTGGGCATGCACCGGGCAGCAGGACGTTGGTCACCCAGCACACCTGTGAGTTCCCAGCTGAGGTTGAGCTGACGCCCTGACTTCTGGTTTCCGCTTATGCACTGTAAACAAGTGTCCTTTTTCTAAGCTACTTAGTGTCAGTTTTTGCATTTTCGTGTTGTTTGTTGGTGATTTCACTGGTCAGAGTGGCCCCGGGCACAGAGATGGAACCGTCCTGTGCAGCGCGGCCATGCTGCCCCATGTTCCCGAGCGCGGAAGGCTGGCATGTGCCCTAAGGGGACAAACAGAAACATACAAATCAAGGTCATATATTGAAGGGTTGATGAAAAGGCTGTGATGAGGCACTCACAAGGAACCTAATGTTATATTTTCCTTAGAAGTAAGGGCTCAGTATTTGCCAATTCAGTGTTCATGATGACTATAGGATATAAGGATGCCAAATAATGAGGATCAACCATATGTATGTACATATGCTTCTATCTATAACTATATATTTTCATATTTTCCCATATGAACCTTCTCATGTGTTATCAAATATCCTTTAGAAACATAATTTTAAATATGGAAACAATTTTATAAATCCACTGTATAAGTGTATCACACTTTCAGAGAATCCAAAAGAAGCAAAGAAAGGAAAAAGAAGAATAGATAAAGAAGTCAAGGTACAACAGAAGACAGTAAAAACAAATCCACACAGATCAGAAATTATATGGATTTGTTTAGTCACTAATTAAAACAAAATCCAACTGCCTGCTATTTTCAAGAGCTACATCCCAAACACAGGGATGTAAATAAAAATAGAAAAATATGCATGATAAATACACATATCTATCTTAATATTAGACAAAATAGACTTTAAGGCAAAAAAAAAAGACTAAGGCAAGAAGCATTAGAAAAGTTAAAAGGGTAACTGCATAAAGATAAAATTTTTGAGTTATTGAGACTATAGCAGGAGTTTAAATTTGTCTGTACCTAAATAGCATAGCTTCAAAATATGAAGGCAGAAATAGTCCAAAAATGTAAAGTCCTTATAAGGAGGAAATTAAGAACACCTATTCATTAAAAGACACAGTAATGAGAATGAAAGGCAAAGCAATCAACCAGAGGAAGAAAATTTGCAGTACATCTAACTGATGAAGGATAATTAACTAGTACATATTTTCAATACTCACACAAAACTCTGAAAAATCCTTAAGAAAAAGACAAATCAGTAATAGAAAACTGAAGAAAAATTAGGGACGGGCATTTCATAGAAGAGAAAACAAGAAGGTCCAAAACACATGAAAAGATGCTCCATTTAACAGTTTGACAAAAGTTTAAGTTTGACAACTTCAAGTGTCAGTGAGGCCGTGGAGCGGGGGTAAGTCCCTGGTGGCAGTGTGAATGGATGCGGCCTCACTTGGCATCGCCTGGCTGACACGGGGCAGGCAGTGATTCCGTTCACAGGTGTATCCTAGAGCAGCATCTCAAAGTGTTGTCCCTGGGCTCCTGGGGGCCTCCAGGACCCTTTCAGGAGGTCCACAAGGGCAAACTTGTCTTCATAGCCATAAAATATTCCTGCCTTTTCACTGTCTTAACATTTGCACTCATACATAATAGAACGATGGGTAAAATTACGGCTGCCTTAGCCCGAACTGAGACAGACGCCCCAGATGATGCCGCTGTGCTCTTCACTACCACATACTCACAGTCAAAGCGAAAAAGGGAGTGTGAGCTAAGGATGTTCTTGAAAGCATAGACTTCAGTTTTATTAAATCTCAACCCTGAGTATGTCTTTTTCATGTTTTGTGTGACAGAAGGGGAGTGCCGTCATCCGTTGGCATCTTTAGGTGAATGGTTCCACCACCCCTATTGGATACCAAAATGTGAGGATGCTCAAGTTCCTTATGTAAAATGGCATAGTATTTGCATAAACTCACGCACATTCTCCTGTATACTTTAAATCACCTCTAGTTTACTTATAATACACAATACAATCTAAAAACTATGTAAATAGTGTCCTGGTACACAGAAAATTCAAGTTTTTTTTTTTAGAACTTTCTTGAATTTCAGTTTTTTCTAATATTACTAATCTGATAATCTGAGAGTGGTGGGGTCTGCGGTTGCTTCTGCTGTGCACACAGGTCTCATGGTGCTCCTGTGGAAGCACACTGGTGCGCCTGACGTGAGCTGAACTTTACCCACGGAACACCACTTTACCTGAAAAAGACTGACCCATATGGTTACACACATTTCAGTATTTGGCTGATGCTTCCTTTAAATCAGTTAAAATGATCCTGTAACTTCAAGGAAAACAATTGATAGTATTTGTTGCCAAGGATAAAATTCAAGTTTTCAAGAGAAAACTGGGAACCTAAAAAACACATATCTGCCTCTGGAGCCTGACAGCTTCCCAATACTTAAGAACACTTTTGTGGCTCTATGGACTGTAGCCTGGCAAGTTCCTCTTGTCCATGGGATTTTCCAGGCAAGAATACTGAAGTGGGTTGCCATTTCAAGATGGACCAATGACTTTAATGTGATGGAGTTCAGGTTCCAAGCTACAATTAATCATAAAAAATTATTCCTTGTTGAGTTTTAGTGTAGTATCAAAGAAGAATATTCACAATTATTTGAAAAGGCCATAATATACTTCTTTTTCCAACTACATATTTGTGTGAGGAAGTTGGATTTTCAATCAAAATAATGTTACATCAAGAGATTGAATGCAAGTTAAGAGAATTCAGCTGTCTTCTATTGCCAGTCATTAGACAGATGTTTTTCAAATAGCTATGAAAAGAAGAGAAGCAAAAGGCAAAGCAGATAAGGAAAGATATACCCATTTGAATGCACAGTTCCAAAGAATAGCAAGGAGAGATAAGAAAGCCTTCCTCAGTGATCAATGGAAAGAAACAGAAGAAAACAATAGAATGGGAAAGACCAGAGATCTCTTCAAGAAAATTTGAGATACCAAGGGAACATTTCATGTAAAGATGGGCACAATAAAGGACAGAAATGATGGACCTAACAGAAGCAGAAGATATAAAGAACAGGTGGCAAGAATACATAGAAGAACTGTATAAAAAATATCTTCATGACACAGATAATCATGATACTGTGATCACTCACCTACAGCCAGGTATTCTGGAATGCGAAGTCAAGTGGGCCTTAGGAAGCATCACTATGAATAAAGCTAGTGGAGGTGATGGAATTCCAGTGGAGCTATTTCAAAACCTAAAAGATGATGCTGTGAAAGTGCTGCACTCAATATGCCAGCAAATTTGGAAAACTCAGCAGTGGCCACAGGACTGGAAAAGGTCAGTTTTCATTCCAATTCCAAAGAAAAGAAATGCCAAAGAATATTCAAACTACTGCACAATTGCACTCATCTCACACGCTAGCAAAGTAATGCTCAAAATTCTCCAAGCCAGGCTACAACAGTACGTGAACTGTGAACTTCCAGATGTTCTAGCTGGCTTTAGAAAAGGCAGAGGAACCAGAGATCAAATTGCCAACATCTGTTGGATCATCAAAAAAAGCAAGAGAGTTCTAGAAAAACATCTAAATCTGCTTTATTGACTATGCCAAAGTCTTTGACTGTGTAGGTCACAACAAACTGTGGAAAATTCTTAAAGAGATGGGAATAGCAGACCACTTGACCTGCCTCCTGAGAAATCTGTATGCAGGTCAGGAAGCAACAGTTAGAACTGGACATAGAACAACAGACTGGTTCCAAATAGGGAAAGGAGTACATCAAGGCTGTATATTGTCACCCTGCTTATTTAACTTACATGCAGAGTACATCATGAGAAACACTGGACTGGATGAAGCACAAGCCAGAATCAAAATTGTCAGGAGAAATATGAATAAATAACCTCAGATATGCAGATGACACCACCCTTATGGCAGAAAGTGAAGAACTAAAGAGCCGCCTCTTGATGAAAATGAAAGACAAGAGTGGAAAGGTTAGCTTACAACTCAATATTCAGAAAAAGAAGATCATGGCATCTGGTCCCGTCACTTCATGGCAAATAGATGGGGAAACAATGGAAACAATGACAGACTTTATTTTTTTGAGCTCCAAAATCACTGTAGATTGTGAGTGCAGCCATGAAATTAAAAGATGCTTGCTCCTTGGAAGAAAAGTTATGACCAACCTAGACAACATATTAAAAAGCAGTGACATTGTTTTGCCAACAAAGGTCCGTCTAGTCAAAGCTATGGTTTTTCCAGTATTCATATCTGGATGTGAGAGTTGGACTATAAAGAAAGCTGAGCACAGAAGAATTGATGCTTTTGAACTGTGGTGTTGGAGAAGACTCTTGAGAATCCTTTGGACTGCAAGGAGATCCAACCAGTCCATCCTAAAGAGAATCAGTGCTGAATATTCATTGGAAGGACTAATGCTGAAGCTGAAACTCCAATACTTTGGCCACCTGATGCGGAGAACTGACTTATTTGAAAAGACCCTGATGCTGGGAAAGATTGAGAGCAGGAGGTAAAGGGGATGACAGAGGGTGAAATGGTTGGATGGCATCACCAACTCAATGGACATGAGTTTGAGTAAACTCGGGAGTTGATTATGGACAGGGAGGCCTGGTGTGCTGCAGTCCATGGGGTCACAAAGAGTTGCACATGACTGAATGACTGAACTGAACTGAGAGAAATTTTTTAAAATACCGTAAAACAATATCACTCTTCTCATTAATTTTTTGGAAAATAGAGTTATTTTTCATAAAATATGTAACTTATTAACATATAATAGATTATTACGATTTTGAATAAATATTCTTTAAAATTATTGGCCTTACTGGCTAATATAATAAATGCTGTTTAGCTGCTAAGTCGTGTCCAGCTCTTTGCGATGTCATGGGCTGTAACACACCAGGTCCCTCTCTCGGGATTTCCCGGGCAAGAATACTGGAGTGGGTTGCCATTTCCTTCTCCAAGGGATCTTCTTGACCCAGGGATCGAACCCCTGTCTCCTGTATTGACAGGCAGATTTTTTACCTCTGAGCCACAGGGAAGCCCATCACAATAAATACAGGCAGCTGTTATGACCAGAGAAGGCAGTGGCGCCCACTCCAGTGCTCTTGCCTGGAAAATCCCATGGACAGAGGAATCTGGAAGGCTGCGGTCCATGGGGTCGCTAAGAGTCGGACACAACTGAGTGACTTCACTTTCACTTTTCACTTTCATGCATTGGAAGAGGAAATGGAAACCCACTCCAGTGTTCTTGTCTGGAGAATCCCAGGGTTTGGGGAGCCTGGTGGGCTGCCGTCTCTGGGGTCGCACAGAGTCGGAGACGACTGAAGCAACTTAGCAGCAGCAGCAGCTGTTATGACAATATGAACATGCAAATTGTCAGCTTTCAAAGATGTGAACATGCGTTCTGTCAACATCAGACAGGAGTGACGTGGCAGCTTGCCCTCCATCTCCTATTGCTGTTGAGCCTTCAGTTCTACCGTCTCCCCCCTCCTCTCCCTTCTCCAGTCAGTAACCCTTCTTTCCTAGTCACGTGACGCCAGCCCCTGTATGCCCCCTCTTGTACTGTACTGTGATTTTCAAAGCACTGTACTGTAAGATTTAAAATGTTTTCTCTATTTTTGTGGGTTTTTTAAGTGTATTATTTGTGTGAAAAGTATTACAAACCTATTACAGCACAGTATTATATAGCCAATTGTGTTAGCTGGCTATGTAGGCTAACTTTGCTGGACTTATGAGCAAATTGGACTTACAAACGTGCTTTCAAAATGGAAGTCATTCGTATGTAGGGAACTTTCTGTAATGAATCTACATAACCAAAAGTTCTTTGGGGTCCTCCATAATTTTTAAGACTGAAAGCTGTCCTGGGACTAAACCACTTGAGAACTGATGCTCTAGAAAAAAATGTACCCACATACATGGAAAATGTATAAGAATGTTCATCGCGGCAATATCTATAGTAGCTGAGAGGCTAGAATGCGGAAATATTCATTCACAGTAGACTGGGGAAACGATCATGATGTTTTTCACAATTAAAAATAATACTTGGAAATGGCCCAAACCCCAGACAGAACAGAACAGAACAGAAAAACAAGCCCCTGAGAGCAGCAAAGTCTCCTCCGCGCTCCTGCTCCCAGGGCCACGATGAAGTCCTCAGGGTGCCAGTGTTCCCAGAGACTGTCCACACAGGCGCACAGCAGGTGTGTTATGCGTCCTCCTCTGTCACACAGCTGGTCACCCGCTCTTCACTTGCTCACCTCTCAACAGTGGATCTTTGGCAAATACTCCATTTTTGCTGTGTCCTGTGCTTAGTCACTCAGGTCTGTTTGACTCTTTGCGACCCCATGGACTGTAGCCCGCCAGGCTCCTCTGTCCGTGGGGATTGTCCAGGCCAGATTACTGGAGTGAGTTGCCATGCCCTCCTCCAAGGGATCTTCCCAACCCAGGGATTGAGCCCAGGTCTCCTTCATCACAGGCAGATTCTTTACCATCTCAGGCAGATTCTTGGAGGCCCAAGAAAGTGTTAGCCATGTCCAGCTCTTTGCAACCCCATGGACTGTAGCCTGCCAGGCTCCTCTGTCCATGAATTCTTTAGGCAAGAATACTGGAGTGGGTTGCTATTCCCATCTCCAGGGGATCTTCCCAACCCAGGGATTGAGGGCCGGCCTCCTCCACAGGGGGAGTTCTTCCATCTCAGGCAGATTCTTGGAGGCCCAGAGTGTAGCCAGTCCAGCTCTTTGCAACCCCATGGACTGTAGCCTGCCAGGCTCCTCTGTCCACGTAGCTGTTTAGGCAAGAATACTGGAGTGGGTTGCTATTCCCATCCCAGGGGATTCTTCCCAACCCAGGGACCCCCTGAGCCCAGTCTCCTGCAGCCGGTTTACCCCTGCCATGCGAATGTCCTTCATTCCCTTCTTACAGACGCTCTTATTCTACTAGCTGCACAGCCTTCTGTGTATGGATGTATAGCGATATTAATCGACTCCCTGTGGATGGTATGGTAGTTTGCTTCCAGTCTTTGGTCATAAAACACAGAAAAATATCCCAGATATTTTTGTGTGTACATCTTTGTGTATACACGTGTTTGTGTATACCGGTGGGATAAATTGTTAGGTGTGAAAAGTTGGGGTCCAGAGTGTACATTTCAAGTGTTGATTCTATTGCCGCGCTGCTCTCCAAAGTGGCTGTGCCAGTTTCACCCCTGCCAGCTGTTTGTGAGACTGTCCCTTTCCCACACACACACACACACACACACACACACACACACACACACACACACACACACACACACACACACACACACACAATGTTTAATCTCTGCTTATCCTGGAGGTGAAATGCAATTGTACATTTAGTTTGCACTTCTTTTATTAGGTGCCAGGGAAGAAGACATAATATTTCCAGTTCTGCTTCAGATTTAACTCCTTGATAAACACCAAGTAGACTGATGGATGGGCTCTCAGAAAAGGGGCACGCTCTGAAATTCAGTATGTAATCCGCCTTCAGAGGGGAGAGCGTGTGGCCTGAACCTCTTGAACAGCATGCATCGGCCTGCATTCCCCAAGTGGCCACTAGAGGGCATCGGCGCCCACCACAACACACCGGGAGGGCACACCGGGTCTTGTAGTGGCCTGGGTGTGAACCTTCCTGCTCTGACTCACCCAGGGCTTTGGATCATGGAGTGCCCCTGACCCTTGCTGGGTGGCTGACCCCGGCAGGCTTGTCCAGCCCTCCCAGGCTTCCCTGGGACTCAGAGCTGCTGGCATGTGCCCACCTTAGGCTAGGGGCATGGGTGGAATGGGCACGTCCTCGCCAAGCCCATCTGCTCTGTTGGGGCCCCCTCTGGAGCTGGCTGAGCTGGTGCTCTGGGAATCCCACAGAGGGACTCGTGGCTAGGGGTCCCTGACTGCACAGTCTGTCCACGGGCCTTCTACCTTTGTGCTGGCCAGAGGGTCCTTGTTCACAAAAGCCTGGACAAACTCCTCAGGTCCGATGTGCCGCAGCTGTTCCTGCACCAGAGAGAGAAGAGGAGTCAGGAAAGGAGAAACGGATGTCCACTGGGCGCCCGGCATGGGCCCACCTCCCTTCTCACGGGGGGCCCCACAGCCCTGTTCCGGGTTGTCACAGAGCTCAGCAGCATCCTGAAGATGTCAGCCCCTCCCTTCCTCTGCCCAGGGGCTGCTGCTTTTCACGGGGGCAGGGTCAGCGTCTCCATAGCGAGTGCTTGTGGAGTGAGATACCTAGGAAACCAGGCTCAAAACTGGGTCATCACAATGACCTGCTCCCTCCCGGGTAGGCCTGGGGGCTAAGAGCATGGGGTCTGGGTCAGAAAAGAATCCTGGCTCTCTTCCTCCTGCTGTTTGACTTGTGGCAAATCGCTTAAACCAAACCTCTGGGCTTTAGCTTCCTCATTTGTGAAGAGAATAATTACACCACCTGGCCAGGTGGTGGGAAGATGTAATGAGACAGTGAATGTAAGTCTTGACCATAAAGGCTGTTTGCGCCTCTCTGGAAAGCTGGGGTGGGTGCAGTGGCTGTGTGAGTCCTGGATGGGGGAAACTGAGACCTGGGTGGGGAAGGTGCTAGCTGTGGGCCTGATTACACATCCGGTGGGGTCAGAGCCAGGATCCAAACCTCGTTCCTCTGTCTGAGGCCTGGACTCAGGCCAGAGGTCAAAGTTAGGCAAGGTTGGTACCTGCAGCCCCTGCATGGGGAGAGACTGCGCCAGAGTCAGGGCCCTCTGCAGATGCCGGGGCGGCCCTGAAGGGGTGGGCTCAGACCCCAGGTTAGGCTGAGATGAGGTGCGGGACAAGATGGGGGAGGGCTGGCTGGCTGTGCTCCGCACTCCAGGCTCTGGGTCTGGGTGGAGGGTGGCATAGGCCTGCTCACCAGCTCCACGTGCGTCAGCTGCTGAGCCAGCATGTAGGGGTCACTGCAGATGCCAAGGAGCTCCCTGTGGATGGAGGCTGGAGGCTTGGTCCTGTAGGAGATGGGCTTGTCGGTGCCCAGCAGGCTTTCCGGTCCCTGGCCCAGAGCTGCCAGCTTCTGGTGCAGAGCCTGCAGGAGCTGATGCATCCTCTTTCTGTATGCCTGGAGTGGGGTAGAGATGGTGCTCAGGCCAGGAAACCTGCCTTCACATAGCAATGCCTGAGACAGAAAGGCTTCCCAGCTGACATGGATGGGCTACTCCTAGGTGTACCTACCTGTCTCACGACCCAGCTCAGGACAGGCTGGTTGGGGCTCACAGGCAAGGCTGGCTGGGGCAAAGGCTGCAGGATCGCAGTGGAAGCTTAGTACAGCACACCTCGGGGGCGATGACTGGGGTGCAAAGCTGCCCGAGTCGTCTGGGCGGGGCGAGCACTGCCGGGAGTGGAGGAAGGGAGGCGTGGGATGGGCCCTTCCCTAGGTGCTAGCCTTTTGCTTGGCTTTAATAGGTGTCCCTGCCTGTCTCCCAGGCCTAGCTTGCAGACGCCTTCCTTGCCCAGCCTTGCAGTCCATCCCCTGCCCCGGGCACTCTTCTCCAGCTCACCCTGCGTGGCTTCCTAGTGGGATCACTGCAGGGGATGACTGCGGTTGTTCCCTGCCCTGCAGTGATAGCTTGGAGAGCAGAGAATCTGAGGTGGCCTATGTTACAGCTCTGGGCATGCAGTGGACACTTGATAACCATTTACCGTAGCAACAGAGCCCCTCGCCATGCAGCTCAGATGCCCTGGGCTTGGTGCAGGGACCACCCTCCCACCCTTCAGCGAAACCAATTATTGCCCCTCAGAGACCCCTATTCCCAAGGAAGGCACATCAGACCAGCTGGGTTTATGAAGCAAGATGTCTTCCTCTTCCCAAAGGGCTGTCGATAACCCACAGAACAGGCCCCCCAATCTGTCAGCAGATGGCTCCCCCAGAGGTGGATTCAACCCCCTTGAGCCGGGAGCTGGCCTGGGAGCAGCAGTAGGCATCTGGGGTCCGGACTCCTGGCAGCAAAAAGGTGTCAGGCAGGCAGGTGGGGTTTCCAGTGGGGCCTGGTCCCAGAGGCCTCAGGAGAAGGTGGTGACTAGTCAGCACCGCCAGGTAATTTCCGATAGGAAAAATGCATGTTTCATACACACGATCCCAGAGGAAATTTGCAAGTGGGCAACAGGGTGCAGGGCTTGCCTGGGGACCTCAGTAGTTCCTGAAGTCTCTGACGGGGCTCGGAGGAGCACTGAAGACCACCCCTGTTGGTGCCGAATGATCTGGCGATGGAGATGGTGTCCCCACACTTTATGAAAGTGCTTCTCTGTGGAGTGGCCAGGACAGCTTTGGTAGAGCCCTCAGGACACAGGGAGCCAGATCCTGAACCCAAACCCTAACACTGGCCCTGACTCCCAGAGTCGTGAGGGACAGACCGAGAAGGCAGCCAGTGTGTGGGTGAGCTGAGGTTTGACTTCCCTTTGTTGCTGGTGGGAGGAACACCCCCTCTCAGCTTGAAAGTGAAAGTTGCTCAGTCGTGTCCAACTCTTTGTGACGCCATGGACTATACAGACCACGGGATTCTCTAGGCCAGAATACTGGAGTGGGTAGTTGTTCCCTCCTCCAGGGGATCTTCCCAACTGAGAGATCGAAGCCAGGTCTCCCACATTGCAGGTGGATTCTTTATCAGCTGAGCCACAAGGGAAGCCCAAGAACACTGGAGTGGGTAGCCTATCCCTTCTTCAGTGGATCTCCCCAACCCGAGAATTGAACTGGGGTCTCCTGCACTCCTTGGAAGAAAAGTTATGACCAACTTAGATAGTATACTGAAAAGCAGAGGCATTACTTTGACGACTAAGGTCCGTCTAGTCAAGGCTATGGTTTTTCCTGTGGTCATGTTTGGATGTGAGAGTTGGACTGTGAAGAAGGCTGAGCGCCGAAGAATTGATGCTTTTGAACTGTGGTGTTGGAGAAGACTCTTGAGAGTCCCTTAGACTGCAAGGAGATCCAACCAGTCCATTCTGAACATCAGCCCTGGGATTTCTTTGGAAGGAATGATGCTAAAGCTGAAACTCCAGTACTTTGGCTACCTCATGAGAAGAGTTGACTCATTGGAAAAGACTCTGATGCTGGGAGGGACTGGGGGCAGGAGGAGAAGGGGATGACCGAGGATGAGATGGCTGGATGGCATCACGGACTCGATGGACGTGAGTCTGAGTGAACTCCGGGAGATGGTAATGAACAGGGAGGCCTGGCGTGCTGTGAGTCATGGGGTCGCAAAGAGTCGGACATGACTGAGTGACTGAACTGAACTGAACTCCTGCACTGCAGGCGGATTCTCTACCAACTGAGCTGTCAGGGCTGTATCCCAGAGTATGCTTGTCACACATGCTGCCTCCCAGGCTTTCATCTGAGTGCCAGGAAGACAGCGAGTGAGGTCCAGCCAGAGCCAGCCCCAGTGATACACATCAGTCAGCAGTGAGCCCCTGCACCTCCAGCCACCCCTCATGCCTCTCTGCCCTCCACCACCCCACCTGACTCCACCGTCATCACCAGGCTGGCATGAGAGCCAGGGCTCGTTTCTAGGCGGTGTCTGCCTCGGCTCCCCAGCTCTGCTGCCTTGGGCTGTCTGCGGGCTGGCTGGTCTGCCCTGTGGCTGCATGCCAGGCTCTTCCTGCCTCATCTCCTCCTCTCTTGATCATCCTCTGTGCTTCACTCCTGGGTTTTCTGGCTCACCTCCAGCGTGTCGTTTAGAGTGGGCAGTGTGTGGACAGTGCTCTCCTCTGGTCTCCAGAGCCACGTGGGCAAGGCCACCCAGACCAGACGCATGCCATCAGAAGCCACGCTGCCCTCCACAGGGCTGCCCCCCCACCCACCTGCTGCCTGTCTCAGGCTCCCGGCTCAGAGCCATCCTCAAGCCACCTGCTCCCTCAGGCCGCACTAGACCATCAGCAGCCCTCTTGATTTTGCTTGCTTCCGTTTCCGTGTCTTCCACCAGTGTATGTGGCGTAGGCCATGGTCATTTCCCTGCAAGTGCAGCCACCTCAGTGGGCCCTGTGCATTCCCGCCAGTCTCTGTCTACTCCACTCTGCTGCAAGAGCGTTCTGTTCCAAACACACATCTAACCATCGCACTCCCCTTCCCTAAACTGTTGCAAAGACAAAAGCCCGGCATGGCTCAGGGCTCCTGAGGTCAGCTCTGGCCGCGCCTAGCGGTCTCCATGTCGCCCTTGCCCGTCTTCTCCGTGCTCCAGATACAGACCACCTGCCCATCCCTCTGGCCCGCTGTCTCTCCTGCCCCACAGCCCAGGCAGGGCCTGTACCCTTCTTCCTCCGAGCTCCACCCCCCGTCCTTCACAGTCCTTGCCCCAGCCTCTCACTGGAGTACTGGCTCCATGAAGGCCACGCTGGGTCTCTCTTTGCTGGTACCCAGAATGAACAGGAGGGACCCACACACATTAGTGGATTGGACAGACCTGGCCTCCACCTGCTTGTCGTCAGTCAGCCTCTCCAAGGCAGACTGCAGAGCCTACCGAGGTCAAGGATGCAGTGCGTCTCTGGCTATAGTTTGATAGAGCCGCGCCCTGCCCCTATTTTTAAAACTGTTCAAACAATGTAGCAGGACTTGTTTCTATAGAACCCAATCCGCTCCAAATCGCCACTGACTGTGTGCTAATTCATTTAAGAATCTTCTAGTGCTGTTAACCTCAAGCTTATCTGTTGGTTTTGTTTTTTTTTTTTTGGTGAATCTGAATGTGGGGAGGGTATCTGACCTTCTCTTTGACCTTGTCTCGTTTGCTCAGTGATCTCTCCACCTCGTGGATGCAGGCTGTGTGACCTTGGTGCATGCAGGCAGGCCCGGGGACCTACTCCTGAGAAAGCCCAGGTGTTCCTGTCGCTGTCGTGGCCTACCTCCGGAGCACCGGCCCGCCCTGCACCTCAGCTCCCCTGTTGGCTGAGGACAGGGGCCGGACTGTTTTCTCTGTCGTTCTCAGTTCTCACAGGGCCTCTGGCTGCGTGCAGAGCCGGCTATCAGCGTGGAGGTCGCCGTCACAGGGCAGCCTGGGTGAGGGGCAGCGCTCTCCAGGTACTTCCAAGTTCTCCTGGATCCAGCGCTTTGTGATCAGGGTCGGTTTCCATCCGGAGAAGTAAAGACTCTCGTTTTTAAAGTTCCTGAAAGCTCCCTCCTGAGCGAGCCCGTGGCCGATGTCCAGCAGCGCAGGCAGGTGCACCCATCGCCGGCTTGTTCTCTAAGTCGGCGGCCCCGGGAGCCGGCAGACAGCGTGTGAGTTGCAGAGCGAGGCTGGTGGCCCAGACGGCTGCCCGTCCAGTCTCCTGAGGGGCCCAGTGCGCGTGGCCAGGGGCCTGCTGTTCCCTGCTCTGTCTCTTGCAGCAGGTCTCTGACCCTCTAGGCCTCCCTGGGGCCCCCATCTCTTTCAGCTTCGGCATCACCAAAAGGTGAAACTGCCGGGTTTCTTGAAGTGAAATGGCTGGGCCAGCCTCTGGGGGGTGGGCACGGGAGCCACCGTCTAAGGCAGGGTCTCCTGCCCAGCAGAGGGGGACCTGAAGATGGAGCAGCTCAGACTCCACAGGCATGGACAGGGCCTCCTCAGCCCTCCAGCCCCTTCTCCCCGGCTACTGAGAGCTGGTGGGGAGCACAGGGAGGACGTGAGGCTTCCAGGAGACCGCAGGGAGTCAGGCAGGAAGAGAAAGGCGTCACCTTTCACAGCCACTTTGTTGAGGAAGCCCCACTCCCCACTGGCCTGCCCTACCTCCTTCACATTCCTGAACAGCCCTGTTTTCCTCACCGTCCTGCGAGGGAGGGATTATCATCTTCCCTCCTACAGAAAATAATTTCAGGCCCAGAGAGGTTAGGTAACCCCAAGACACACACGTTCTGAAAACACTCGTGCTTTCCCCAGTTTTATGCGCAACACTTCGTATCGTTTGATCCTATCATCTCTGTGTAAGAAATCTTTTACAAGAGGATTCCGAAATGGTTTTGGAGCAAAATATATAATGTCTATGATTTAAAAAAAAAAAAAAAACATTTGGAGGGAAGGGGAAGTGTGTGAAAGGAGAGAAGAAATGAGTTTGGCCAAATGTTGATAACTGATGAACCTAGGAGATGAACACACAGGACTTCATGATTACTACTATCTATATCTGTATATGTGTGAAAAGTTCCATAACCAAGTTTCATAAAAGTTAAAAATAATCCCCATGTGCCTGGGTTTTGGAAAGAATTTGTTCCTCATCATAGCTTACGTTTACCAAGTGCTGAAATACAAGCACAGGTGACTGCAGGGACTCTGCCTCAGGCTTGTGTGGTGGGAACAGTTATAATCTCCATTTGACTGATGAAGAAACTGAGATTTGGAGAGGGGAAGCACCTCGCCCAAAGTCACGCAGCTGTGGGCTCAGAAGGTCTGACCCTGACCTCAGGTTCTGATTCCCGTGGGTCCTGACTTACCAGTTTGTTTCAGAGCTCATCAATTCCTTTCTCAGCTAAGACTGTGCCTGTGCTGGGAAGGGAGCAGCCTGCAGGCTGCCTGAAGCATCAGGAAAGGGAAGCAATGTCTCCCGCACATCCCCTGGGAATAAGTGCTTTCTGGAGAGGGGCAATGTGGGACTCACAAAGACAGATGGGGCATCCCTGGCCTACGCCTGGCTGGGTGGCATGGGGACTAGGGAATCTCAGCTCTGGTTTACATCACTTAGCATACCTAACTGGATTCCACAGGAAGGGATGAGAAATTCTATAAATGAGTTACTTATTATTTATTTAGCTAACTCTGAATGAGTTAGCTCTGAAAATCCACACCTGGTGAATGACTGCTTTCAACTGCTTTCACAGGTCTTGGCTGTGTCTTATTTTCATCCACTCGGTGGTTAGAAAAGATTTACCAGCAGATTCTTGAGGGCGTAGTGAGGAGGCGCTGCTTCTCAAAGAAACAAGCCCAGGACTTACACCTGTCCCAAAGCCTTGTGGCCAGAATGGCAGGATCTGCTTCTGAAATGGCTCTGCCAATGGGGAGGCAGGCCCAACAAGGGCAGATAATCCATTTTGTCAATGGCTTAGACTTCACACTGCTTGAAGGCCTACTGTCAGGGGGGTGGAGATAAAGCAGAGGACTGGGTTCTCATCCCCCTACAAACCCTCTACTCCACCATCCATCCATCCATCCATCCATCCATCCATCCATCTACTGTCTCTGTATCCATCTATTTTCCATCCATCTGTGATGCCCACCTCCCCTTTTATAAAATCACCCACAGATCCATCAATTCATGTATCCACCCTTCCTCCCTCCATTCCAACATTTGTCCTCATCCATCTACCCATTCATCCATCCATCCACCCACCCACCCACCTTCTCATCCATGTTCTCACCCACCCATCCACACCCACACACACACCCATCCACCTATCCATTCACCCACCCTCCCATCCATCTCTTCATCCATCCACCCACTCACTAGTTATCATTTCTGCCATTTTCCTTCATGTCTTTGCATTAGTCTTCCACAGCCACTTATCCTATTAATCTCCCTGCCTACCCAATGCCCAAACATCTCTCTTCCCACCTCCACTCACCCATCAAAGTAGCCAGCTATGTAGCAAGCCACTCGGCATTTCCCCTTCCCGCTTCCTTCTCCTAATCCATCCAGTCACTGAGCCTTCCCTGAACGTTTCCTGCTGCACCTAAGCCAAGTGTCATAATCAATCCCCAGATGGATCAAGGGACGCAGAGGAGGAGATGACCTTCATCTCATCAAGCTCTCAGAACAACTCACTGCCTGCTCTGTCTCTGAATCGGCCCCAGGGCAGGGCCTCCCTTTCTGAGCCTCATTAGGCCTTGGACTTCCTGTTGCTCAGCCTGCCTTAGCAGTTTCCTTTGGCTCCTGCGGCTCTGGGTTCAGACCCACTGTGGGGCTATCAGCTTGCCGCATTCGGTGTCCTCCCAAGACAAGCGACATGCTCTCCCCTCTGTGTTCTCTCTCCAGTCCTGAGAGGTAGGGAGTTTTGTTCCTCTTTCACCTTTAAGTGCCTTCCCCAGAGTAATGGAGCTGGGAGAACAGGGCAAGGTGTGAGGTGCAGAGGCACCTGATGCCCATTACATGGGCTGCCCCCCAAGCTACTGAGGAAGAGGCTTCTGCCAAGCCCACCTGCTGGGTCACTGACCTGACCAGGCAGCTGTAAGAGCCCATCTCTTGCCATCTGATGAGACCAGGATAGGAGAGAGCTCAAGAGCCCAGGTCTAGACCTAGAGGCCTGATTTCCCTGCCAGCTCTGCCAGTGCCCGATTCTCTGATGGGGCATGAAGGGGCTGATTTCAGAGGGGGCCCAGGGTACGGGTGGGGGAGATGAGGGCCCAGAGGCCAGCCTGGGAACAGGCTCAGGTCCCAGGTGTGAGGGTGGAGACAGGTTGAAAGGACTCTGGCCTGGCTCGCCCACCTCGTCACAGGGGGCAATGCGGCCCACCACATCCTTCAGGTGACAGATGGTTGACTCCTCCTGGAAGTCCCGCGGAAACATCTCTGTCCACTCGGCCAACAACTGGAGCAGTTTGGGGCCAAACTTCCGGACCTGGGCCTGCAAGGCAAGCCAAGGGTCATCTGCATTTGGTGAGGGCTGCTTGGGAGGTGGGGGGTCACAGCGGCCCCTGCCTCAGCCACTCACTGTGCACGTGGGCTGCCCGAGGGCAGCAGCGACGGCTGGGGGCAGGTGGGCCCTCTCCTTCCTCTGTCCTAGGAGACAGACGGGCACGGGGGCTGACCACAGAGAGCAGAGGGGGCAGACACATGTTTGGAATGGGGGTCATCTCTTCCTCATAACCGCCAGTCCTTCTATCTCCCTTTCTGTGGTGACAGCATCTCAGTTTGCCTGTGGGGGCCCCCCTCGCCCTCATTTTCAGCTGGCCCTCCCCCAGGGCTTCAGGAACATGCCGGATCAGTGCTGGCCAGTCAGGGCATGGCATTGGCCCACAGAGGGGGCATGCTGCCTAAGCTAAGCCAGTGAGATCAGGATCTTTATTGGAATCCTCCTTCCATAGGATTGGGAAGGGTAGGCCAGGACCCTGGACCCACGGGAGGCCACCTGTCACCAGGCAGAGAACTTGCCTTAGCAAGAGAGAGGCTGGCCCAGAGGAAGACAAAGCAAGGGGTCTTAGGGAGAAAGACCACTGATGTTTGAGGCCCTGGGGCCAGCAGCAGCTTGGGACTGCAGTCATGTGAGCCAGTGAAGTGCCTTGGCCTTAGGTCAGTTGAAACCAGGTTTTCTGTCACTGGACAGTGGAACCCTACTGACTCATGTATAAATAGACAGGCGCAGCTTATGGAATACAGTGAGGGACAGGGCAAAGGGTGTGGGGTGCCGAGGGAAGGCTGAGCCATCAGCGGACCAGCGGAAGAAGAAAGGATTGAACAGAAGTTGCGGGGGGCAGGCACTGCAGGACCACCCCCGGCCACAGATGGGGCTCTCCTCGTGATCCTCTGGGGGCCCAGTTCTGGGCTGTGTGAGCCCAGGGGCTCCCCTAATACCCTGGAAAACAGCACTGGGGTTAAAGATTCTGACTCTGCCCTTCTGGCTCTGAGCTTCGGACAAGTGAGAACCCCCTGGCAGGTGAATAGGGGCAATCTCTGCCTATCCAGGATACTGATTCACCGGGCATGTCGGGGAGGGGGCAGCACACTCGGAGGCCCGCTACCCTGCCCAGCCTCTCACCTTGTCGAGCACTGGCTTGTCCAGCTGCTGCTGCTCAATGCACATGTGGCAGACCCGGGCCAGGAGCTCCTGGGGCTCGATGAAGAGGCGCGAGCTCAGCAGGAAGGTGAAGATGTAGGCTTTCTGGGGGGCACAGGAGAAAGGCAGCTCATGCTCCCAAGGCCCGGGAGGATGTGCCTCCCAGACCCTGCACCCCCAGTCCCAGCCAGCCCCAGCTCTGCTGTCTGCCCCAGGCATGGTGGGACACAGCCCATTTTGCTACCCCCTCCTCCCCACCGGGTGGATCACCCACCTCAGGGTAGTAGTCGGCAGTGGGCACCAGGTGCTGGATCAGGGTGTCCAGGGAGGCTGAGGACGGAGCTCCACCCAGGAGGGGCTGCCCAGCCTGCTCGCCGTCCGTGGGCTCGGTGGGGGGTGGGCCGAGGCTGCCCGGGGTGACCATGTCGGATGCGCTGAGTGTCTGGGGCATGCCCACCTGCAATGGCAAGGTGGCAGTTGGATCTGCTTGTCCCCCAGGATCCCTGGCTGGGCAGGCCCTGCCTCCCATAGGCACTTGTGTGCCCGCTCGAGCCCAGTGATCACTTCCTGGGAGGTCTGCCAGGGATGGCAGCTCCCCAAGCCACTGCATCCCCCAGGAGCCATCTGTTTCATTATCGGTCCTGGCCATTTTGGGACTGACTGCTTCCAGTGTCGAGTCTTACAGTGAAGGTTGTTTTTGACCAGGCTTAGACAATCAGCGTATTTGCCGTGCTGTTGGCCACAAGAATGAATCAGAGGTGGACCTGATCCTAACTAGAGGGTTCAGATGCAGTCCTAGAACTTGTGTGGTGCTTGAAGGCTCTTTCCCGAGGTCCCTGAGCTGATGCAGGGGCACTGTTGGGACCATCTGGTCCCTCAAGGAGCCAGGAAAGCACGTTCCTGAGTTCAGAGGCTGAGGCCTGGATCCTGCTGTGCCTGAAGCTGCTCTGTGGATGGCCCCATAACATGAGCGTGTTTGAGCTTCTCTCAGCTGCAGCCTCCACAGCTTGGCCTTCCAGGTCTTTGCGATAACCCACTGACCTGTCCAGCTGTCTCCCCCTGCAGGAGGGCTTTCCCATCATCTTCAACCCTCCATTCCCTCTGGCCATGGCTGAAAGCTCCCTGCAGTGACCCCATCAAGGCTGGGCCTGCTTTCTGGTGGACTTCAGAAGTCTCTCCTTGTCAGCAGTGCAGAGTGCTTGGGGTGCAGCCAGCACCCAGTGCGAAGAAGAGTTTCCAGCCAGACTTCCTTCAGGTGGGGCCAGAACAGGCATGTCTTCTGATCCAGTACTAGGTCAAGGGCCCGGCCTGCAGCAGGGGCCCATCCATGAGGGTGCAGTGGACAGCGCTTCCTCTCTCAGGCTCTTCATATATCCCTGTTGACCAGTCTTCCTGAATGAAGCCTTTGGGGCACATGTGGAAACAAGTCCTGGCCAAGCCTGTGACTAATTAACCATCCTCCAGGTGACATTCCCTGGTGGCTCCAGAGGATAAAGCGTCTGCCTGCAATGCGGGAGACCTGGGTTCGATCCCTGGGTTGGGAAGATCCCCTGGAGAAGGAAATGGCAATCCACTCCAGTATTCTTGCCTGGAGAATCCCATGGACAGAGGAGCCTGGCGGTCTACAGTCCACGGGGTCACAAAGAGTCGGACACGACTGAGCGACTTCTCTTTCAGCTGACATTCAAGTTGCCCTCATAGTCTTAACTCTGGAGTCCTGCAGCCTCACTCCAGGGGCCTTCCAGGGACTCATCTCCCCATCACCCTGCTCACCTTACCCCAGATACTCCCCTGGCAGACCCTGGCCCCGGCCTGTTTCTGACTTCTTCTGTCCTCTAGGTGACCTGGCCCTGAAAGTAGATACAGAAGGACTTGGAGAGTCCAAGCTGAGGTGGGGTACCAGAAGGAGCCCCATGGAGGGCTGTCCTAAGGGCACACGTTGTGGGGGACAGGGACTGGGGATGTGGGAACCACTGGAGACAGCAGCCTGGGCAGCCCCAGCTTTATTGCACCTTTCCAGCAGAGTTGTAAGTGTCCAGTTTTTAGCTGATGGAACTAAACATTTCACAAAATTGTCTCCTGTCCCTCAGTGGGCAAGTGGCTGCACGTGTGGACACACAGGGGCCGCCAGGGCCCAGAGGGGTATGCTGGTCAGCTCTAGGGTGGGTGCCACCTCTGCCCCTCACGCAAAGCCCAAACTGGAGCCCAGTCCCACTAAATATTAACAGAACCCTTCTGAGGCCAGCAAGGTTTGCTTTCTCCTGCCAGACACCTGGGATCTTCTCCTTGGAACCTGTTCCAAATCCTAATTAGAAACAACATCTCTGGCTCCTGGGTGGCCAGTCTCCAAGGCCCATTCTGCTGCTCCCACCCCCAGCACTGGTCGTTGGCATAAAAAGGCTGCCGTAAACGGAACTCTGAAGAACCCATGGAAGAAACGTGTGCAGCTGGCCAGTGCAGCGTGTCCGAGGGATAGGAGAAGAGATGCTCTCCCAAGCATCCTTTCCCAAGTGGGCACTGGGTCTGGCCTGACCAAGAGGACACTCTTAGCAAGTGGCCCTGAAGAGCGCCTTTGTGCACTGAGGACAGGAAGAGACTGTCTCCTCTTCCATTTATGTAGAGGAGCCGGTGAGGGTAAGCACACAAAGTGCTCAGCACAGTACCGGGCATGGAGAAGGAAGGGCCACCAGTCTCAGCCCTCCCCACAGGCACTCAGCACCTGCAAGCGCCTAGGACACAATGTGAGTAGCAGTGCCAAATGCCAGTGGAGATGTGTGCCAGAAGGCCTTGGCGACGGTACTCCTGTGCTTCTCCAGGCTGTCCAAGCTGGCTGTGGCCTGACGGCCCTCTACCCTGCTCATCTGGCTTTGTGGCTGGTGCTCCTGAAACCAGCTATCAGTAGCTGCTGGCGATTGTCCTTGTGGTAGGTCACAACTTCAAATCAGAGTCACTTCTGCCTTTGCTCTCCTGTGTAGTAGACATTTACACATTTACATATCTGAATTCCAATCTTTCTTCCCTCTCATCCATTATATCTTTTTCAAAAATTGTTAAGCATATAGTTATTTGCTTAATGTAAAATTTACCATTTTAACTATTCTTTTTTTGCTTTTAAAAACAATTTTCCTAAAATATAATTCACTCACTCAGTGAACAACTCAGTGTTTTTAGTATATTCACACAGTTGTCCAACACTCTCCACAAGCTAACATTAGACTACTTTTGTCACTCTCAGAGAAGAAACCCTCATCCCCTTAGCAGTTACTAGGCAATCAGCCACAAGCTGGTGGTCTCAAAAAACCCCTTATCTACTTCCTTTTTCTCTACAATGTAGCAATCAAAAAGCATCCCAGAAGAGAAGTCCAGGTCTAGTGGTGTCACTGGTGTGCCTAGGTGCTATGTCGCTTCAGTCCTGTCTGACTCTCTGCAACCCCAACTGCAGCCCGCCAGCCTCCTCTGTCCATGGGATTCCACAGGCAAGAATCCTGGAGTGGGTTGCCATGCCCTCCTCCAGGGGGTCTTCCCGGCCTAGGGATCAAACCCATGTCTCTTCTGTGTCCTGCATTGGCAGGCAGGTCCTTTTTTTCCCCGAAATTAACTATTCTGAAGTTTACACTTCAGTGGCATTAACCATTTAGTTGCTCAATCATCACCACTATCCATTTCTAGAAAATTTCCATCTTCTCCAAATAAACCTCTGTGTCCATTAAGCAATAACTCCCCATTCTGCACTCCCTCCAGGTCTTGGTCAGCACCATTCTACTTTCTTCTCTAAGAATTTGCGTATTCTAGCTACCTGTATAAATGGAATCACATAGTATTTGTCTTTCTGGAAGGCAGCTATGCTCCCACTATACCACCCATGCTGCCCAGCAGTATTTGTCCTATTGGGACTGACTTATTTCACTTAGCGTGAGGTCGTCAAGGTTCATTCATGTTGTAGCATGTGTCAGAATTGCCTTTCTTTATGGCTGGATATTTATAATTATTCCACTCTATGTTTGTACCATATTTTCTTTATTGCCCTCGCTCTCCCCGTCACCCTGACTCTCATCCATCAGTGGATATTTGGGTGGCTTCCCGCTTTGTCACTCTGCTTTCCACAGCAGCTGTCCATTTTACATTCTTACCAGCAATGTAAAATAGAAGGGTTCCAATTTCTCCACATCCACGCTAATATCAATTTTCTTTATTTTTGATAGTAGCCACCATTAGGGTATGAAATGCCATCTTATCATGGTTTTGATTTTTATTTCCCTAATGATCAGTGATGTTGAACTTTTTATGTGCCTATTGGCCATTCATATACATCTTCCTTGGAGAAATGTCCAAGTTCTTAGCTAATTTTTGTATTGAGGTTTTTTTGTTGTTGTTGAGTTTGAAGAGTTCTTTATACATTCCAGATAGTAATGCTTCACTAGTTTTGTGTTTTACAAATATTTTCCTCTTTTATGCGGGTTGCCTTTTACTCTGATGACAGTGTACTCTTTGATGCACCACAGTTTTTCATTTGGGTGAAGCCCAATTCATCTATTTTTCTCTTTTGTTGCCTATGCCTTTGATGTCAAATATAAGAAATCATTGCCAAATGCAAGGTCATGAAGTTTTTCCTGAGTGTCTTCTTCTAAGAGTTCTATAGTTTCAGCTCTTATGTTTAGGGCTTTTATTCATTTTGCACTAATTTTTGTACGTGGTATTAGAAAAGGGTCCAACTTTATTATTTGACATGTGGATATCCAGTTTTCCCAGCATCATTTGGGAAAGGATTGTTCTTTGCCCGTTGAACGGTCTTGGCATTCTTGTCAAAAATAGTTTGACTATACCCTGTCATTTATTTCTGGGCTGTCTATTCTACTCCACTGGTTTCTGTGTTTGTCTGGAGAAGGAAATGGCAGTCCACTGCAGTACTATTGCCTGGAGAATCCCATGGACAGAGGAGCCTGGTGGGCTACAGTCGATGGGGTCGCAAAGAGTCGGACACGGCTGAGCGACTTCACTTCACTTCACTTCACTTCCAACAATACCATACTGTTTTGATTACTCTGTAGTAAATTCTGAAATCAGGAGGTGCAACTCCTACAACTTTGTTTTTCTATTTTAAGATTGTTTTGGCTATTCAGGGTTCTTTAAGATGCCAAATAAATTTTAGATAGTTTTCTATTTCTGCAAAAAACACAATTGTAATTTCAATACAGGTTGCATTAAATCTGCAGATTGCTTTGGATAGTGTTAACATCTTAACATTAAGTCTTCCAATCCATGACACAGGTTGTTTCCATTTGTTGGTGCCATTTCTTTTAGTAAAGTTTTGTGGTTTCAGGGTATAAGTGTTTTACCTCCTGGGCTAAGCGGATTTGATTCTAAATATAAGTTTCTGAGCTTATTCTTTTTGATGCTATTGTAAATGGAGCTTTTCTCTTAATTTCCTTTTTGGATTGTTCATTGTTAGTGTATAGATACACGACTAATTCTCTGGGGTTGATTTTGTATCCTGTTACTTTGCTGAATTTGTTAATTAGTTCTAACAGATTTTGTTTGTTTGTTTGTTTGTTTTGGTGTGCAATCTTTAGGGTTTTCTACATATAAAGTCATTCATTTGCAAACAGCTAATTTTATTGCTTTCTAATTTAGTTGCATTTTATTTCTTTTACTTGCTCTGGCTAGAAATTCTTGCACTATGTTGAATAGAGTTAAAGCTATCTTGATGGCTAGAAACTCTTGCACTATGTTGAATAGAGTTAAAGCTATGTTGAATACAATTAAAGCTATGGTTTTTCCAGTAGCCATGTATGGATGTGAGAGTTGGACCGTAAAGAAGGTTGAGCACCAAAGAAGTTTTGCTTTCGAACTGTGGTGCTGGAGCACTCTTGAGAGTCCCTTGGACTGCAAGGAGATCAAACCAGTCAATCCTAAAGGAAATCAACCCTGAATGTTCATTGGAAGGACTGATGCTGAAGCTGAAGCTCCAATACTATGGCTACCTGATGCAAAGAACTGACTCACTGGAAAAAACCCTGATCCTGGGAAAGATTGAAGACAGGAGGAGAAGGGAAAAACAGGGGATGAGATGGTTGGATGACTTCAACTCAATGGCCATGAGGTTGAACAAACTCCTGGAGATAGTGAAGGACAGAGAAGCCTGGTGTTCTTCAGTCCATGGGATCCCAAAGAGTTGGACATGATTTTGCCACTGAACACCAACAACAACATGTTGAAAAGAATTGGCAAAAATTGGTATCCTTGTCTTGTTCCTGATCAGTGAGTATAATGTTAACTGTGGGTTTTTCATGAGTGGCTTTTATTGTTGTAGAGTACTTTCCTCCTAGTCCTAGTTTGTTGAGTGTTTTTATCATTAAAGGATACTGGATTTTGTCAAATTATTTTTCTGCATCAATCAAAATGATTTTTCCCTTCTTCCTCTTAAAGCAATGTATTACATTAATTGACTTTAATATGTTGAGTCACCTGTTAATTCTAAGACTAAATCCCATTGGGTCCTTCTAATATGCTGCTGAATTCAATTTGCTAGTATGTTGTAGAGGATTTTTGCATCAATATTCATGAGAAGTCTTGGTCTAAAGTTTTCTTTTTCTGCAGTGTCTTTGTCTTGCTTTCACATCAGAAAAACGCTGCTCTCATAGAATGAGAAAGTGTTCTCTCCTCTTTTTAAGAAAAGTTTAAGAAGGATTGGTGTTAATGCTTCTTTAAATGTTTGGTAGAAATCATCAGTGAAGCCATCAGCTCCAGGGCTTTTCTTTGTCAGGAGGATTTTGATTACTGATTCAATCTCCTTACTAATTATAGGTTTATTTAGATTTTCTTTGTGATTCATTCTCTTTTTATTATTTATTTGTTTTTTATTAATTTTTTTTTAACTTTACAATACTGAATTGGTTTTGCCATACATTGACATGAATCCTCCACAGGTGTACATGAGTTCCCAATCCTGAACCCCGCCCCCCACCTCCTTTCCCATATCATCTCTCTGGGTTATTTAGATTTTCTTTGAGATTCATTCTTGATAGGTTTTGTGTTTCTAGGAATTTGTACGTTTCATTGAGGTTATCCAATTTGTTCTCATACAATTGTTTAAAGTACTTTCTAATATGCCTTTTTATTTCTGTAGAATTGGAAGTAATGTCCCCACTTTCACTTCTAACTTTAGTAATTGAGTAATTTCCTTTTTTATTGTCAATCTAGTTATATGCTTGCCATTTCTGTTAATCTTTTTGAAGAGACAACCTTAGGTTTCATTGATTTTCTATAATTGTTTTCTATTCCATATTTTATTTACTTAGTCTCTGATCTTCATAAACTCTTTTACTCTGCTAGAGTTGGGTTTAGATTGCTCTTCTTTTTCTAGTTTCTGATGGATACTTGTGCTATATATTGAATTCTTGGTTGGCAATGTTTTTACTATCAGAACTTGGACTATATCAACCCACTGCTTTCTGGCCTTCAAGGTTTCAGATGAGAAATCTGAAAATAATCTTATTGAGAGTCTCCTGTACATGGCAATTTGCTTCTCTCATTGCTTTCAATATTCTGTTTGTCTTATCTTTCACTATTTGGTTACAATGTGTCTCATCATGTGTCTCTTTGAGTGTATTTCACTTGGAGTTTATTGAACTTCTTGAACATTTATAATCATGTTTTTCATCAAATTTGGGGAGTTTTCAACCATCGTTTCCTCAAATAATCTCTGTGCTCCTTTATCTCTCTTTCTGGGAGCCTCACAATGTGTATGTTTGCTTATTTGTGCTCCTCAGGCTCCTTCAGCTCTGTTCACTTTTCTTCAGTATTTTTCCTTTATTTCCTTCAGTTCTTAAGACTCAGTAATCTCAATCATCCTATCTCCAAGTACACTGATTTTTCTGTCTGCTCAAATCTGCTTTGGAATGTATCCAGTGAATTTTTATTTCAGGCACTATACTTTTCTGCTCCAAAATTTCTTTTGTTTCATTTTTATGTTTTCCATCTCTTTATTGATATTTCTATTTTGTTTCTGAATAGTTTTCTTAACTGGTCACCTCATCTTTGTCTAATAAGTCTATCATCTGGTCTTTCACAGGGATGGTTTGTGTTAATTTTTTTCTCCTTCCAATGGTCCATTTCTTTGTATGCCTAAAGATCTTTTTATTTGTTGTTGAAAACTGGATGCTTGAGTCTTATAATGTAGTAACTGAAATCTGGAAATCAGATTTCCCCAGGGTTTCCTGTTTGTTTGTTTTTAAAATTTCTTCACAGTGCCTTTGGGATCAGCCTAATGTGTAAGATTAAGATCTAAAATTCTGGATCTTTTTGAACCTGCACTTTTCTACAGGCATGTACAGTAACTTTAAAAATTCTCTCCTACATGTGGGTGTTTATTAAGCAACAAATAAAAAGTCCTAATCCTTGAATGTCTGGCTCCCAAAAGGGGAATACAAGAAAAAAGAAGAGTGGGGGTAACCAGGCTCTGGCTCTTTATATCCCCAGAAGCCAGTTCGGCTAGTTGGAATTGTTTAAGTTGGCTTGCTTCTGCATCTGTGACTCCACGATCAGAAGCAATAAGCGTAAACGTTCAGGCCCCCAATATTTGGAGAACAAGGGCTTTATTGCCCACCTTGGCTCCCATAAACCATGGACAAACTGCTCGCCATGGGCATGGCTGCCTGCCATGAGGCTGAAGGGTAGAGGATATTATTAGCATATTCAGACCTGAAACTGACCAAAATTAATTAAGACTCACTGTTTAAGTCTTCCTCTTGGAGTTGCAAGCCTTTAAATAGACTCCAGAGTGTGAAAATAATTACATTAGACAGATTATGTTAGCTTTAGTGTCATATAGCTGGAGATGGAATCCTGGTACTTTCTATGCCACTATCTTCCCTGATGTCCCCCATTATATCTTTAATTGAGTATTGCTAGTAGGTTTTATATATGGATTTTTATACCTCATTAATTCTAATAGTCTTGGATTTTCCAGAAACCAACCATGGGGAAAACTCCAACAAAAACAATACTAGTGGGAATGAGCATCTTACATTGTTCCATTGCTCTGTCAAGGCCACGTGTGCTCTGGGACAGAGATGAGGCCCCTTGTAGGATGATGCTCCTAATCCCCTCGCAGCTTTTTGGGAGGGTCTGGGGCCACACAGTCCCTGAATCTGTGTGCATCCTGGAAGCCCCGGGCCTCCTCTTCCCCCTGCTATGAGCTCTTGCCACCCGTGGGGGTGGGTGGGAGGGAGGCTCAAGAGGGAGGGGATATATGTACACTCATGGCTGATTCACACTGATGCACAGCAGAAAGCAATGCAACATTGCAGTGCAATCCTCCAATTAGAAATAATTGTGAAAGAAAGAGAGAGACCCATCCAGATGGCCTCTTCAGGCCCATATTTCAGTTTTACTTCCCTCTGTGCATGGCTATCTGAAGCTTTATTTTCTCACAGGGTCCAGGCAGGACCTGCTCCCCAGGTAGGGCGTCTGGAGCCTCTGCTGGCCCAAGGTATGACTGAGAGAGTCATGTGGGCATCTTTAGGATTGGCACTGATTGGGAAGGAACAGGGAAAGTCTGTGCCCTAGGGAAGAGGAGCTAAACTTGGGGCTGTTCCAAGGGTCCTGGATCAAGTACTTGCCCCATCTGATCCAGACAGGTTCTGATCCTCAGGGGTTTCAGTTCAAGAAGAAACAGATTCTACATCAGGCTTTATGTGTCTTTTGTTCTCACATGTCACTTATTCCTTAAAATGACCATATGGGAATGATCGTCCACTTCCATAGATGAGCAAATCTGGGCCCTACAAGGTAAAGTAGAGTGGACAAGGTTACCAGCTAGTAACTTACCCAGATTCCAGACCCAGCTCCTACCCCTGACCCTGGGAAGGAGATTGGCAAATGCTGAGTGGAAGACAGACACAGCTCAGAGATTTAGCAGGGGAGCTGTGCTCAGAGGCTGAGAGCTTGAGGATGGCAACCTGATTACTGTGAATCTCAGCATGGCCCAGCCTCCAGCTGGCAGGAAACCCCCTGAGCAGCCCCTAAAGGACTCAGCTCAAGAAGAGGTTGCAGCATATGGCCAAGCCCTTCCCCCACCCTCACTGGAACCTTAGAGGAGGGAAGGGTGCAACTGAGGTAGGGGCCTGGACTATGCCATCTCACGCTTGGCTGCTCTGAGCTATGGCAGCATCTCGTCCAAGGCCCAACAAACTCTGTGGTCCTCCTTCCTTCCCTCCCTAAACAAAGCCTGGAGCTGGGATACTCATCTCTTTTCAGTTTGGGTCTCATGAAGGGCTCCTCCCTGTTCCCTACTGTTTGAAGGGATACTGTGAGGGTGTTAGAGTCTCCCCCAGACCTGAGTCCGGAGGTTGCACTTAACCAGCATGGGAATGCACCTGGCCTTAGCTTTGGGAGGCCAGCCAACATACTTGACTGTGAGGAGAGGGCTGGCGTGGGTTGCTTTTGTGTTCCATACGGCCCTCAACTTGCTGACAGAGCCTGCTGCTTCCGTATCTTGGGGAGCTAGGGTTTCTGAAATCCCAGGGCTCAGCTTGCAGGCAATCTGTGGAGTGCAGGTTCACAGCACCAATACTTACCACAGGTCAGTAAGTAAAAACAGAGCCTTTCAAAAAGGGAAAGTTGGTCTCTCTCTTGCTCCATAATCCATCTGGTCAGTTCCTTACTCTTAGTCTATAACCTTGACGTTTCCTGAGGACATACTTCTAGAAGGGACATCACTGGGCTGAAAGACACCAGTCCTTATTAGAGAATCAAACTACACTGGCCAGTTGCTCCCCCAAACTACAGTGAAGTGGTTTTGTTTTACCCTTCTAACCGCCATGCTTCCTCACTTCCAGGAACCACTTATCCCCACTGGCTAGAACCTGGTTAGGGAGGGGTGGGGCTAGTAGGGGGTAAAATGGGTACTGGTGAATGAAAGTGAATAGAAAAGACGGAGCAGCCCACTCTCACTGCTCAGACTTCTGCGGCATGTCCAGTGCCTGACTGACACCTCAGTCTTGCCAGGCTGAGACACTGTGGAGAGCCCTGTGTCTCCCAAGGCTTGGTCATGGCCTCACTCGCAAGTTCCCCAGAAAGGGTCTTGTCACCTCAGGAAGTCAGACCATGATCCAAGACTCCTCCACTCACCTCCTCTGGTAGCCCCCTCATCCCATCCCTGAGCAAGGGACCCACCCAGGTTATCCAACCAGAGTAAATATGGGGCCATGCTTGGAGACCACCACAGAGATGTTCTCTCGATACTCTTGCCTCTTAAACACAAAAGATTCTTCAAATACATCTACAATTTAAATAAGAATTCCTTTTATTATTATTATAACAATAAGAATGAACATCTGTGGACTTCTACCCAGGCTAAGAAAAAGACAATTTCCAGTATCATTAAATCTCTATGCACTTTCCCTGATAAATCAGGTTACTCCCTAACCTTTAGGCAAAAACCATCCTAGTTTTTGTGTTAATTGTTCCCTTGCTTTGCTTTATAGCATCTAGTGCATCTACCCCAAGCAACGTAATTCTTAGTCTTGAAATAGGAGGAAAGCACACACTGGCCATGCAAGGAAACAGCAGCACTGCCCTCACTGGGCAGAGGCTGCTGGAGGTGAGTGGAGGCATTTTGGGCCATGGTCTGGCCTGGGTCATGGTCCAGATTCCACTATCCTGGAATAGTTTTCACCATCCTCCAAAGGATTCCCTTATCATTTGTCTTGTGTTGGGTCTCCTGCTTTCTGTAGCTCATGTCTTCTTTTCCAATTTATTTCCTCATTTTGAGCTTCTTGAGAAAGAGTGCTTAGGAAACAAATCTGAATTGTAGGACACCCAATTGGTGTCAGAAAAGTTGTGAGTGTGAAAGTAAAGGAGAAATGCACAGTGGATTATCTGAGATCACAGCATACAGACTTCATTTGGAGGCCTTAGACATTTCATCACCAGGGTTGTTTTCTCAGTCTTTGATACCTACCAAAATTCTCATGTCTGTTTGTTTACTTCTTCTCTGCTTCCCTACAAGATCAAGAACCCTGGAACAGTCTTTCATGTCCACTGCAGCATCCCCAGTGCCTGCACTGTGCTTAGGCACATGGTGGTTGCTGTTCAGTCACGAGGTCTTGTCTGACTCTTTGTGACCCCGTGGAATGCAGCATGCCAGGCTTCCCTATCCTTCACTATCTCCAGGAGTTTTCTCAAACTCATGTCCATTGAGTCAGTGATGCCATCCAACCATCTCTTCCTCTGTCTCCCCTTCTCCTCCTGCCTTCAGTCTTTCCCAGCATCAGGGTCCTTTTCAGTGACTCAACTCTTTGCATCAGGTGGCCAAATTATTGGAGCTTCAGCTTCAGCATCAGTCCTTCCAATGAATATTCAGGGTTCATTTCCTTTAGGATTGATTGGTTTGACCTCCTTGCAATTCAAGGGACTCTCAAGAGTCTTCTCCAGCACCACAGTTCGAAAGCATGACTTCTTTGGCACTCAACCTTCTTTATGGTCCAACTCTGACATCCATACATGACTAATGGAAAAACCATAGCTGTGACTATACCCCCAAACACATCTAAAATGAAGAAGTGAGTAAGTGGATGGATGACTATTAGATCCTGGTCCTATTTTGGCCACTGATCTATGGCATAGCCTGGGACGGAACGCTTCCCTCCTCTGGGCCTCATTTTCTCACTGAATTGGTGGAACTGGAGTGGGAAGGTACCTGACCTTGTCAGCTCTGGTCTGCATAGGGGCATGAGGACTGCCCAGTGTCAACAGCAACCTGGCTTCCTGCCCACAGCTCTTGCCTTCTTTCTGAAAATCAGGATGCTTGTGCGCCTAGATTCCTCCATCTTTCTGGGCCACAGAGGTCCCATGTAGAGGCTGGGAATTTACCTCTGAGTCTCAAAGTGCCAGGTGTGAATACAGGTGGACCAGGAGGTGGAGAAGTTGAGGCCCAGAGAGGGAACATTTGCATTATAGGTCCAAGCTCTGGCTCCCAACTTGGAGGATTCTCAATCCTCAGTAGTGGAAGGAGGGACCACAGACCACAAGCCACCATGCCTGGCAGACTGAGGTGGGAGTCTCAGATTCTTCCTAGAGCCAAAAACAGAACTCTCTTCCTGACTTAGATCTTCTCTGTGTCACCCTGAACAACTCAAAGCCAAACAGCATTTCATTAGTAACATTTAGTAATCAGCAGATCTTCTTTACAGGCATGCATTGTCATAAACAGATTCTTGTTTTTTTACTACTCATATTTTGGTGCTTTAAACTATTCTAGTTCCTTTGCCTTTTCATATACATTTCGGAATGACCCTGTCTATACCTACAAAAAATCCTGCTGGGATTTTGATTGGAGCTGTAGCAAATCTGCAGATTCATTTGGGGGACTGATAGCCTTGCTATGCTGAGTGTCCCCGTGGGCACAGTATATTTTTAATGTCATTGATTTCTACATTTCTAATATTTCCTTCCCTCTGTTTGCTTTGGTTCTATTTTTTTCTTCTTTGTCTAGTTTCTTAACGTGAACGCTTTCATTATTGACGTAAGGCCTTCTTCCCTTCTAATGTGAGAATTTAATGCTATCAATTCTTTTTTAAAGGTATAGCCCACAAATTTTGATATTTTCATTCTCATTCAGCAAAAAATATTCCCTAATTTCTCTTCAGATTTCCCCTCTTAACTTACCTACAAATTACTTAGAAACGAGTTGTTTAATTTCTAAGTGTTTTGGAGACTTTTCTGTCCAGTTCAGTTTGGTTGCTCAGTCTTGTCCAACTCTTTGTGACCCCACGAACTGCAGCATGCCAGGCCTCCCTGTCCATAACCAACTCCCAGAGTCCACCCATACCCATGTCCATTGAGTTGGTGATGCCATCCAACCATCTCACCCTCTGTTGTCCCCTTCTCCTTCTGCCCTCAATCTTTCTCAGCATCAGGGTCTTTTCAAACGAGTCAGCTCTTCTCATCACGTGCCCAAAGTATTTGCGTTTCAGCTTCAACATCAGTCCTTCCAATGAACACCCAGGACTGATCTCCTTTGGGATGGACTGGTTGGATCTCTTTGCAGTCCAAGGGACTCTCAAGAGTCTTCTGCAACACCACAGTTCAAAAGCATCAATTCTTTGGCACTCAGCTTTCAGAGAAGGCAATGGCAACCCACTCCAGTACTCTTGCCTGGAAAATCCCATGGATGGAGGAGCCTGGTCAGCTGCAGTCCATGGGGTCGCTAAGAGTCCGACACGACTGAGCAACTTCACTTTCCCTTTTTACTTTCATGCACTGGGGCAGGAAATGGCAACCCACTCTAGTGTTCTTGCCTGGAGAATCCCAAGGACGGGGGAACCTGGTGGGTTGCCATTTATGGGGTCACACAGAGTTGGAAACGACTGAAGTGACTTAGCAGCAGCAGCAGCTTTCTTTATAGTCCAACTCTCAAATCCATACATGACCACTGGAAAAGCCATAGCCTTGACTAGGCGGACCTTTGTTGGCAAAGTAATGTCTCTGCTTTTTAATATGCTGTCTAGGTTGGTCATAACTTTCCTTCCAAGGAGTAAGCGTCTTTTAATTTCTGTTACTGTTCTATATTTGATTTCCAGTATAATTCATTTATGGTCAGAAGACATAATTTGCAGTGGAATGCTTTTATGCTTGTTAAGATGTGTTTTATGATCCAACATAATATATCTTGGTGAATATTCCATGTGCATCTGAGAAGAAAGTGTATTCTGTTGCTGGGTGAAGTGTTGTGTAAACATCAATGAGACCCAGCTGCTTGATGGCACTGTTCAGTTCTGCATCCTTGCTCTTTTCTGTTGACTGGTTCTAATGTTTAGTGAGAGAGAATCTTTGAGGTCCATAAGGAAAATATATTTGCGAATTTGTCTATTTTGCCTTTCAGTTCTTTCCATTTTGCTTCATGTATTTTAATGTTCTGCTGTTAGAAGCATACACATTTAGGACTGCTATGTACTGTTTGTAAACAAATCCTCTTATCATCATATAATATCCTTCTTTATCTTTGGTAAGTTTCTGAAGTTTACTGTTATTAATATTGCTACTCTAGATTTCTTTTGATTAGTATTTTCCTGGTGTACCCTTTAGCATTTTTTTTTCTTTAAATCTAACTAAGTCATTATACAGTTGACCCTTTAACAATGCAGGGTTTTGGTGGTGCTGACCCTCCGTGTAGTCAAAAATCCATGTTTAACTTTACAGTCAGCACTGCATATCTGTAGTTCTGAATATGAAGTTCTGCATTTATGGATTCAAAGCACCATTGATTGTATAGCACTGTAGTATGTATGGACTGAAAAATCATCCACATAGAAGTGGCCCTTTACAGTTCAAATCTGTGTTGTTCAAGGATCAACTATATTTGAAATAAGTTAATTAGGGGGCAAATTTGGAAAACTTGGCAGTGGCCAAAGGACTGGAAAAGGTCAGTTTTCATTCCAATCCCAAAGAAAGGCAATGCCAAAGAATGCTCAAACTACTGCACAATTGCACTCATCTCACACACTAGCAAACTAATTCTCAAAGTTCTCCAAGCCAGGCTTCAACAGTATGTGAACCGTGAACTTCCAGATGTTCAAGCTGGATTCAGAAAAGGTAGAGGAACCAGAGATCAAATTGCCAATATTTGTTGGATCATCAAAAAAGCAAGAGAGTTCCAGAAAAACATCTATTTCTGCTTTATTGACTATGCCAAAGCCTTTGACTGTGTGGATCACAATAAACTGGAAAATTCTGAAAGAGATGGGAATACCAGATCACCTGACCTGCTTCCTGAGAAATCTGTATTTAGGTCAAGAAGCAACAGTTAGAACTGGACATGGAACAACAGACTGGTTCCACATAGGAAAAGGAGTACATCAAGGCTGTATGTTGTAACCCTGCTTATTTAACTTATATGCAGAGTATATCATGAGAAACGCTGGGCTGGATGAAGCACAGCTGGATCAAGATTTCTGGGAGAAATATCAATAACCTCAGATATGTAGATAACACCACCCTTATGGCAGAAAGTGAAGAGGAACTAAAAAGCCTCTTGATGAAAGTGAAAGAGGAGAGTGAAAAAGTTGGCTTAAAGCTCAACAATCAGAAAAGTAAGATCAATAAGAACAAAAGAACAATAAGCAAACTAAGATCTGGTCCAGTCACTTCATGGCAAATAGATGAGGAAACAATGGAAACAGTGACAGACTTTATTTGGGCGGGGGGTGGGGGGGGTGGCTGGGGGGTTGCTCCAAAATCACTGCAGATGGTGACTGCAGCCATGAAATTAAAAGACACTTGCTTCTTGGAAGAAAAGTTATGACCAACCTAGACAGCATGTTAAAAGAAGAGACATTACAACAAAGTAATGTCAAAGCTAGTCAAAGCTATGTTTTTTCCAGTGGTCATGTATGGAAGTGAGAGTTGGACTATAAAGAAAGCTGAGCACCAAAGAATTGATGCTTTTGAACTGTTGTGTTAGAGAAGACTCTTGAGAGTCCGTGGGACAGCTAGGAGATCCAGCCAATCCATTCTAAAGGAAATCAGTCCTGAATATTCATCGGAAGGACTGATACTGAAGCTGAAACTCCACTACTCTGGCCACCTGAGGCGAAGAACTGACTCATTTGAAAAGACCCTGATGCTGGAAAGATTGAAGGCGGGAGGAGAAGGGGACAACAGAGGATGAGATGGTTGGATGGCATCACCAACTCAATGGACATGAGTTTGAGTAAACTCCGGGAGTTCGTGACAGACAGGGAGGCCTGGTGTGCTGCAGTCCATGGGTCAGAAAGAATCGGGCACAACTGAGTGACTGAACTGAACTGAACTGAACTTAGGGGAGCATAGAAATGGATCATTAAAAAAATCCATTCTGACAATTTCTGTCTGTTAATCGGTATGCTTAGACTGTTTACAATTAATGTTTTAATTGATGTGTTTGGATAAGGGCTAACATTTTATATTTTTTAAAACATGCTTTATTTTCAGAGTAGTTTTAGGTTTATAAAAACCATTTTTTTCCATATGTTGCCTCCATTTTAACTCTATTTCTCCTTTTCAGAATTATTTGAACATTTTTTAATATTCTATTTTAATTTATCTGTTTGGCTTTTTATTGTATCTCTTTGTATTGTTTTTCAAAGGTTGAACTAAGGATTACAATACACAAGCATATCTTGGAGTTATTGTGGGTTTGGTTACAGACCACCAAAATAAAGAAAATATGCAATAAAGTGAGTCACATGAAATTTTTGGTTCCCTAGTACATATAGAAGCTATGTTTACACTATAGTCTCTAACGTGTCCAACAGCATTATGTCAAAAATGTACATACTTTAATTTTAAAAAGATGTCATTATTAAAATATGCTAACCATCATCTAAGCCTTCAGTGAGTCATAATTGTTTTTTTGCTGGTTGAAGGTCTTATCTCATTGCTGATGGCTGCTAAGTAATTAGGGTGATGATTGCTATAGGTTGAGGTGGCTGCAACAATTTCTTAAAATAAGACAACACTGAAGTTGCCACATTGATTGACTCTTCCTTTCATGAATAATTTCTCTGTAGCATGCAGTTCTGTTCAGTGGCATTTTACCCACAGTAGAATTTCTTTCAAAATTGAAGTCAGTCTTCTCAAGCCCTGCTGCTGATTTACCAAATACATTTATGTAACATTATAAATTATTCATTGTCATTTCAACAATTGCACAACGTCTTCACCAGAAGTAGATTACATCGCAAGAAGTCACTTTCCTTGCTCATCCGTAAGACTCGACTCCTCCTTCATTAAAATTGTCCCATGAGATTGTAGCGATTCAGTCAAACCCTCAGGCTTCCCTTCTAACTCTAGCACTCTCGCTGCTGCCACCCCCATCTGCAGTTACTCCCTCCACTGAAGTCCTGAATTCCTCAAAATCATCCATGAGGACTGGAAACAACTTTTGTCCAAACTCCAGTCAATGTTAATATTTTGACCTCTTTACACGAATCACAAAAGTTCTTAACGATATCTAGAATGGTGAATCCTTTCTAGAAGGCTTTCAATTTACTCTGTTCAGATCTATCAGAGGAAACACTATTGATGGTGGAGATAACCTTGCAAAAGGGGCTTCCCAGGTGGTGTAGTCGTAAAGAATCCACCTGCCAATACAGGGGATACACGAGACAAGGGTTTGATCCCTGGGTCAGGAAGATCCATGGAGAAGAAAATGACTACCCACTCCAGGATGCTTGCCTGGAAAACTTCACGAACAGAGGAGCCTGGCAGGCTATAGTCCATGGCGTCACCAAGAGTCAGACACAACTGAGTGACTGAGCAGACACACATAGCCTTACAAAACGTGTTTCTTAAAGTCTAAGACTTGAAAGTTGAAATTACTCCTTGGTCCGTGGTTGCAGAATGAATCTGTGTTAGGAAGCTTAACATTAATCTTATTGTACATCTCCATCAGAGCTTCTGGGTGGCCAAGGGCATTGTCAGTGAGCAGTGATATTTTCAAAGGAATCTTTTTTTTCTAAGCAGTAGGTCTCAACAATGGCCTTAAAATATTCAGTAATCCATGATGTAAACAGATGTGCTGTCCTCCAGGTTTTGTCATTTCACTGATACAACACACACAGAGTAGATTTAGCATAGTTCTTAAGGGCCCTAGGATTTGGGGGAGGGGTAAATGAGCATTTGCCAGAATAGAAGGATGTGTGCTCATCTTCTCCTGTGAAAACACCAAAATCGCAACTAGCTGTTGAACAATCATCAATAGAAGAATGCTGGGACCCACCAAAAAAATATATACCCTATGTCCAAAGGCAAAGGAGAAGCTGCAACAAGGTGGTAGGAAGGGAGCAATTGCATTTAAAATCAAACCTCATATGTGCTAGAGACACTTAGAGGGCACAAACAAAACCTTGTGTGCACCAGGACCCAGGGAAAGGAAGCAGTGACCCCCACGAGAGACTGAGCCAGACCTGCCTTTGAGTGTCTCCTGCAGAGGCACAGGTCAGCAGTGGCCAGCCACGGGGTCAGGGGCTCTGGCTGCAGCAGACCTGGGAGGTGCACTGTCTGGCATAAATCCTCTTGGAGGAGATCACCATCAGCCCCCCTGTAGAGCCGGTGAGCAGGTGACCCACAATCTGGAGAACAATTATCCCAAAGAAGTTCTCACACTGTTGTGAAAGTTCAAGGCCCCACACTGATTTCCCAACCTGGGGCTCCGGCAAAGGGACTGAGAGTCTGCAGGCAATCTGACTTTGAAGGCCAGTGCCATTTGAATACACAACTTCCACAGGACTGGAAAAACAGAGACTCATAAACAAAACCTTGTGTGCACCAGGACCCAGAAGGGAGCAGTGACCCCACAAGAGACTGAGCCAGGTTTGCCTGTGAGTGTTCAGGAGTCGCTGGTAGGGGTGTAGGTTGACAGTGGCCTGCCACAGGGTCAGTGACACTAACTGTCACAGTCCTTTTGAAGGAGGTTGCCATTACCCTACTATAGTTTGGCCTCAGGTCAAACTACAGGGACAGAACATAACCTCATCCATCAGCAGAAAATTGGATTAAAGTTTTACTGAGAAAGACCTGTCCCCCAAAGCAAGACCCAGTCTTCCCCACAGCCAGTCCCTCCCATCAGGAATCTTCCATAAGCCTCTTGTACTCTCCATCAGAGGGCAGACAGAATGAATACCATAACCACAGAAAACTAACCAAGTCGATCACATGGATCACAGCCTTGTCTAATTCAGTGAAACTATGAGCCATGCCGTGTAGGGCCACCCAGGCTGGACAGGTCATGGTGGAGAGTTCTGACAAAATGAGGTCCACTAGAGAAGGGAATGGCAAACTACTTCAGCATTCTTGCCTTGAGAACCCCATGAACAGTATGAAAAGGCAAAAGAATATGACACTGAAAGATGAACTCCCCAAGTTGGTTGGTGCCCAATATGCTATTGGAAAAGAGCAGAGAAATAGCTCCAGAAAGAGGCTGAGGCAAAGCAGAAACAGTGCCCAGTTGTAGATGTGTCTGGTGGTGAAAGTAATGTCCAATGCTATAAAGAACAATATTGCATAGGAACATGGAATGTTAGGTCTATGAATCAAGGTAAATTGGAAGTGCTCAAACAGGAGATGGCAAGACTGAACACTGACATTTAAGGAAACAGTGAACTGAAATGAACTGGAATGGGTTAATTCAATTCAGATGACCATTGTATCTATTACTATGGGCAAGAATCCCATAGAAGAAATGGAGTATCCTTTGTAGTCAACAAAAGTCTGAAATGCAGTACTTGGGTGCGATCTCAAAAATGACACAATGACCTCGGTTCATTTCCAAGGCAAACCATTCAATGTCACAGTAATCCAAATCTATGCCCCAACAACTAATGCTGAAGAAGCTGAGGTTGCATTGTTTTATGAAGGCATACAAGACCTTCTAGAACTAAGACCAAAAAAGATGTCCTTTTAATCATAAGGGACTGGAATGCAAAAGTAGGAAGTCAAGAAACACCTGGAGTAACAGGGAAGTTTGGTCTTGGAGTACAAAATGAAGCAGGGCAAAGGCTAACAGAGTTTTGCCAAGAGAATACACTGGTTATAGCAAACACCCTCTTTCAACAACACAAGAGAAGACTCTACAATGGACATCACCAGATGGTCAATACCGAAATCAGATTGATTATGTTATTTGCAGCCGAAGATGGAGAAGCTCTGTACAGTCGGCAAAAACAAGATTGGGAGCTGACTGTGGCTCAGATCATGAACTCCTTATTGCAAAATTTAGACTTTAATTGAAGAAACTAGGGAAAACCACTAGACCATTCAGTTGTGACCTAAATCAAATCTCTTACAATTATACAGTGGAAGTGACAAATAGATTCAAGAGATTAGTCTGATACACAGAGTTCCTGAAGAACTGTGGAAAGAGGTTCATAACACTGTCCAGGAGGCAGTGATCAAAACCATCCCAAGAAAAAGAAATGCAACAAGGCAAAATGGTTGTCCGAGGAGGCCTTACAAAGCTGAGTAAAGAAGAGAAACTAAAGGCAAAGGAGAAAAGGAAAGATAAACCCATCTGAATGCAGAGTTCTAAACAATAGCAAGGAGAGATAAGAAAGCCTTCCTCAGTGATCAAGGCAAAGAAATAGAGGAAAACAACAGAATGGGAAAGACTAGAGATCTCTTCAAGAAAATTAGAGATACCAAGGGAACATTTCATGAAAAGATGGGCTCGATAAAGGACAGAAATGGTATGGACCTAACAGAAGCAGAAGATATTAAGAAGAGGTGGCAAGAATACACAGAGGAACTACACAAAAAGGATCCTAATGACCCGGATAACCACGATGGTGTGATCACTCCCTAGAGCCAGACATCTTGGAATGTGAAGTCAAGTGGGCCTTAGGAAGCATCACTGTGAACAAAGGTAGTGGAGGTGATGGATTCCAGCTGAGTTATTTCAAATCCTAAAAGATGATGCTGTGAAAGTGCTGCACTCAATAGGCCAGCAAATTTGGAAAACTCAGCAGGGGCCATAGGACTGGTAAGGGTCAGTTTTCATTCCAATCTCAAAAAGAGCAATCCCAAAGAATGCTCAAACTACCACACGATTGTACTCATTTCACATGCTAGCAAAATAATGCTAAAAATCCTTCAAGCTAGGCTTCAGCAGTAAGTGAACCAAGAATTTCCAGACATTCAAGCTGGATTTAGAAAAGGCAGAGGAACCAGAGATCAAATTGCCAGCATCTGTTGGATCATAGACACAGTAAGAGAATTCCAGAAAAACATCCACTTGTGCTTCATTGACTATGCAAAAGCCTTTGACTGTGCGGATCACAACAACTGTGGAAAGTTCTTAAAGAGATGGGAATACCAGGTCACGTTACCTGCCTCCTGAGAAACCTGTGTGCAGGTCAAAAAGCGACAATTATAACCAGACATGGAGCAACGAACTGGTTCAAAATTGGGAAAGGAGTACGTCATGGCTGTATATTGTCACCCTGCTTATTTAACTTATATGCATAGTAAATTATGTGAAATGACTGAATGAAGCACAAGCTGGAATCAAGATTGCGGGAGAAGTATCAATAAACTCAGATATGCAGATGACCCCGCCATTATGGCAGAAAGTAAAGAGGAACTAAAGGGCCTCTTGAAGGTGAAATAGGAGAGTGAAAAAGCTGAGTTAAAACTCAACAGTCAAAAAACTAAGATCATGGAATCCAGTCCCATCACTTCATGGAAAATAGATGGAGAAACAATGGAAACAGTGACAGCCTTTATTTTCTTGGGCTTCAAAATCACATCTCTCAGCCTTCATAGCACTGAAGTGAGTTATGGTCTTGCTCTGGATTAGGCTTTGGCTTATAGAAATGTTGTGACTGGTTTGATCTTCTATCTAGAACACTAAAATTTCTCCATATTAGCCATAGGGTTATTTCACTTTTGTATCATTTGTGTGTTCACTGGAGTAGTACTTTTCATTTCCTTCAAGAACTTTCCCTTTGCATTAACTACGTGGCTAACTTTGGCGCAAGAGACCTACCTTTCAGCCTGTCTTGGCTTTTGACATGCCTTCCTCACTAAGTGGAATCATTTCTAGCTTTTGATTTAAAGTGAGAGATGTGTGATTCTTTCTTTTACTTGAATATTCAGAGGCCCTTGTGAGGTTATAATTTATCTAATTTCAATATTGTTGCATTTCAGGGAATAGGGAGGCTGGAGGAGAGGGGGAGAGCTGGGGACCAGGCTGTTGGTGGAACAATCAGGATATATATATATATACACACACATATATATATATATATATAAAATTTGTTACATTATGGGTGCTGTCTATGGTACCTCAAGACAATTACAATAGTATTGTCAAAGATCATTAATTGGAGACCACTATACAGTAATAATCAAATAGTTTGGAATATTGTTAACAAACTAACACAGAGACACAAAGTGGGCAAAGGCTGTTGGGTAGAAATGGAGCATTTCCTGCCACATCAACAAACAAGAATGTCACAGTCATCAGCGATCCCAGCTCTCCAGGGCAAACAGGAAGACCACCATCTGCGGAACAATACCTGTGATCTGTACTGAAAAATTGGCCCCAGATAGTTGAGATGGACATGCAGTGAATGATTGCAGGGAGCGCGGACTCTTGCATCTTCCCATATATATAAAAGTGCTAAATTTCTTGAGATATCTGGTTTTCCTTAAAAACAACAATCTTTACTGTTCAGATTACCAGCCCCTTGTTGCAAACTTCTATTTAACCTGGCTCCTCCTCCTCACCTACTGCCTCCTCGGAGCAGCTCTCTCAGGGTGACTTGAGACTTGAGATGCAAACATTCCCACTGAATAAAACATTACTCTTAACTTTTAGGTTGTGACTATTTTGTTAAGTCGACACAGAGTTGCCACAAACCTTCAATTAGCAAAAAATGAAACATCTACAAAGTGCAAGAAAATGAAGTATGTTTGTATGTACATTTCATAGTCTATTTAGAATCAATATTTTTCACCACTGCAAGTGAAACAGAAAAAACTTAGCCACCATTAGGGCGCCTGACCCGCTCTGCTCTGTACTGTAAGCATCTTGTGTGTTACATCTGCATACACTGAAAACCTCATCTGACAGTGCTATCATCCTTGTTTTCAACCATCGAACACATGTTAAAAATTCAAAGGGAGAATAGTCTGCTGTATTTATATAGATATTGATCATTTCTATTACCCTTCCTTCATTCCTGATGTTTTAAGTGTCCTTCTGGCATCATTTCCTTTCTACCAGGGCAACTTCCTTTAACAGTGCAAAAGGGCAGGTCTGCTGGCAATAAATGCTTAGTTTTCTTTCACCTGAGTGTTTCCTATAACATCTTCATTCCTGAATGACCCTTTCAATCGCTCTGGAACTGTGGGCTAACAGTTCTTTCCTTTCAGCATGTTAAAAAAATGTTGTTTCAACTATTTCTGATCCCTATGGTTTCTAATGAGAAAGTCACAATTACTTGATGCATTCTTCGCTTATAAGTAAAGCATCATTTCTCCTGGTAGCTCTTTAAGATTTTTTTTCTTTGTGTTTATTTTTCAGAGGTTTGATTATGATGTATCTGGGCATGAGTTCCTTTGTGTTTTATTCTGTTTGGAATACACCTTGTTTTGGGGTTTGTGAATATGGGGATCTATATCTTTGATTAAACTGAGATGCTTTCAGCCATTGTTTCTTCAGACACTTTTTCTGAATTACACTTTTTCTCCTATCCTTCTGGGACTCTGGTGACATAAGTGTTAGACTTCTGCTGTTATTCTAGAGGTGCCTGAAGCTCTGTTAATTTTTCTTTCAATTTCTCTCCATTGTTCAGACTGGATAATTTCTACCACACTACCTTCAATACCACTGATCATTTTCTCTCTCATTTCCCATTATGTTAGACTTGGGTTATTGTTATTTTTTCAGTTCTAAGATTTCCATTTGGTTCTTTATAGCTCTTATTTCTTTGCTAATATAGTCTATCTTTCTATTTGTTTCAGAAGTGTTTGCCCTTACTTGTTGGAGCATTTTTACAGTAGCTGGCTTAAAGTCTTTGTCAGATAATATGAATTTGTTTGGTTTTATCTTAGCATTGGCATCTATTCACTATCTTTTTCCATGTGAGTTGAGATTTCCTAGCTCTTCACATGTAAAGTAATTGTGGATGGCGGTATAGACATTTTGAATACTATGTTTACAAGTTCTGATCCTTTAAAAATCCTGTGGAGAATATGTATGTTATTGTTTTGGCAGGCAATTGATTCAGAGGGGCTTGTTCCTAAAGCTCTGATGGGGTGGTGGTTTTAATGTTAGTTTTATTTTCAAAGCCGTTAAGTTGATGTTCAAATTTGTGTGTCATGCAGCAGCTAATCTGGGACACGGACAGCAGTCTATTTTGTACTTTGGTTGGTGGTTGTTCAGTTTCTAAGTCATGTCCAACTCTTTGCAACCCCATGGACTATAGCAGGCCAGGCTTCCCTATCCTTCACTATCCCTAGGAGTTTGCTCAAACTCATGTCCTTTGAATTGGTAATGCCATCCAGCCATCTCATCCTCTGTCTCCCATTTCTCCTCCTGCCCTCAGTCTATCCCAGCATCAGGGTCTTTCCCAGTGAGTCAGTTCTTCACATCATGTGGCCAAAGTATTGGAGCTTCAGCTTTAGCGTCAGACCTTCCAATGAATATTCGGGGTTGATTTCCTTTAGGAGTGACTGGTTTGATCTCCTTGCAGTCCAAGGGACTCTCAAGAGTCTTCTCCAATACCACAGTTTGAAAACATCAATTCTTTGGCACTCAGCCTTCTTTAAGGTCCAACTCTCCTATCCGTACATGACTATTGGAAAAACTATAGCTTTGACTATACAGACCTTTGTTGGCAAAGTGATGTCTCTGCTTTTAATATGCTGTCTAAGTTTGTCATCTGGTCCCATTATTTCATGCCAAATAGATGGGAAAACAGTGGAAACAGTGACAGACTTTATTTTGGGGGCTCCAAAATCACTGCAGATGGTGACTACAGCCATGAAATTAAAAGATGCTTGCTCCTTGGGAGAAAAGTTATGACCAAGCTAGACAGCTTATTAAAAAGCAGAGGCATTTCTTTGCCAACAAAGGTCTTTCTAGTCAAAGCTATGGTTTTTTCAGTAGTCATGTATGGACGTGAGAGTTGGACTATAAACAAAGCTGAGCGCTGAAGAACTGATGTTTTTGAACTGTGATAGTGGAGAAGACTCTTCAGAGTCCCTTGGACAGCAAGGAGATCCAACCAGTCCATTCTAAAGGAAATCAGTCCTGACTATTCATTGGAAGGACTGATGCTGAAGCTGAAACTCCAATACTTTGGCCACCTGCTGTGAATAACTGACTCATTTGAAAAGATCCTGATGCTGGGAAAGATTGAGGGCAGGAGGAGAAGGGGATGACAGAGGATGAGATGGTTGGATGGCGTCACCAACTTGATGGACATGAGTTTGAGTAAACTGCAGGAGCTGGTGATGGACAGGGAGGCCTGGGTGCTGCAGTCCATGAGGTTGCGAAGAGTCCGACATGACTGAGCAACTGAACTAGGTTTGTCATAGCTTTTCTTCCAAGGAGCAAGCATCTTTTAATTTCATGGCTGCAGTCAATCTGCAGTGATTTTGGGGCCCCCCCAAAATAAAACCTGCCACTGTTTCCATTTTCCCCCATCTATTTGCCACGAAGTGATGTGACCTGATGCCATGATTTTAGTTTTTTGAATGCTGAGTTTTCGGTTTTTCACTCCTCTTGCACCTTCATCAAGATGCTCTTTAATGCCTCTTTGCTTTCTGCCATTAGAGTGGTATCATCTGCCTATTTGAGGTTATTGATATTTCTCATGGCAATCTTAATTCCAGCTTGTGCTTCATCCGGGACAGCATTTTGTATGATGTACTCTGCATGTAAGTTAAATAACTAGAGTGACAATGTACAGCTTTGATGTACTCTTTTCTGACTTTTGAACCAGGCCATTGTTCCATGTCCATATTTTAATAGAAAATGTGTTTTTAATATTTTAAAAGTAATATATTTGTTGCAAGTGTAAATAAAGTTCTAACATAAAAATAAATTGATAATCTGAACCAAAAAATAATAGGGCCACAAATGCATTTCCAAATGCAAAGCAGTTATCCTATGTTTAGGGATAGTTTATATTAATGTATATTTTTGTTTATAAGAAAAAGATGATTACAAAAAAGATGTACAATCAGGTATACAGACAGTTATACCTAAGTTATATTGGTCAAAAATATATTCTTTTAGAAAATCCATTTTAAACATCTTAAACTTTTTTCAGTGCTTTTCTCCAAACACTGGTAGAATGCTCTTTGATGGACTGAACTCGGGAACTGGTTTGGCCATACCTGAATTATACTGATATATACAATACAGGCCTCCAAGCGACAGTCCAGCTCTAACTTGTGAAGTAGGCCCAGTTCAGAATGTTGAACAACCAATAGTACTAATCATCAAAAATTAACAACTTTAGGTATGTTTGTTTTGGGTTTCTGTGGTTTAGGCACATTCAAAATTTCTTCATCGTCTGCACTCATTACTTTCGCCCCAGTGACCAACTGTGACCATCTGATCTGAGTTCTGACTTTTATGACACTCTTTCTTCAAATGTTCCACAGAGCCTAATAGTCTGCAGTCACCACCATCAGCATAGAGTCCTTTGGGATTATCAGCACAAGATCTGGACAGATGTCCCATTTCCCCACAAACAAAACATTTTGCAAAAGGAAGTTCACCAAGAGCTGGGTCTACTTTAACCTTGGCCTTGTGGATCCACACTGGTAACATAATCCAGTGCCCACTTCTTGATTCTCAAGGGCAGCAGGGCAATCTGCAATTCCATGGCCAGCTGTCTACAATGTATACACACCACTGCATTTTTCTTTGCTGCTTGTCTTTTTAATCGTCTTCCTTCCCAGCAATTGCCATTCTTTAAGGCAACTACAATTTTTCCCTTGCTACCTGACTGTTGCTATCATCTCACCATTGTGAACCATCTGTGAGTTTTGTCTTAGATATTCCATTAATCCATTTGCATCTTCACTTAAATACTCCTTTTTATTCTTTTTGTGTTTTGCTTGGGGTGCATCATTTTTAAGGCACAGCCTACTGGCTTCAAGTTGTTTACTCTTTGGAAGGTTTTGGCTTTGTCCCTCAAAGGACCCCTTCTTCATGTTCTCCCATAATGTAGTAGGGAAGGGTCTTTTGTTCTGTGTGGTAATAACTCATGCCCATCTGGTCAGGGCTTCATCAGAGGTTTATCAATCACACAAGAGTCCTCCAGAGCAGCAGAGTTACCAGGCCAGAGAAACACGTGACCCTGCAGTGGTGGCGGTTCCATGTCCAGTTCTAACTGTTGTTGCTTCTTGACCTGCATACAGATTTCTTAGGAAGCAGGTAAAGTGGCCTGATATTCCCATCTCTTTAAGAATTTTCTAGTTTGTTGTGATCCACATAGTCAAAGGCTTCTGCATAGTCAACGAAGCAGATGTTTTTCTGGAACTCTCTTGCTTTTTTCTATGATCCAACAGTTGTTGGCAATTTGATCTCTGGCTCCTCTGCCTTTTCTAAATCCAGCTTGAACATCTGGAAGTTCAAAACCTATGATGTACTCTTTAGGATCAGATCCCAACCTGTGCAGCTTGGGGGTTAGCCCAGGAGTTAATAAAAAAACTTTATGAAGTAGCTTTCCTGGCCTCCTCTAGAATTTTCCATTGTCCTGGAGCTCCCTTTTTGGTCTTCAAGCCAGAAAGCTAGAGCTTTGCTTACCCAACTTACCCAGTTCTGCTATGCACTTCCCATGACTATGCCTGAATCTAGGGCTAAACAGTGGGAGGACAAAAGAGAAAGGAAAGTGCCAAGTTCATCCTGCCTTCAGTTGGGCAATAACGCATCTGTTCAGAGAGAAAGGCTCCCCTTCCTCGGAGTTTTAGGTTCTTGCAGGGTCTATGAAACGCCGTCGTGGAATTGCTTGTGAGCTGGAGTATAAAAGAGCACAGGAAAGATGTTTTTAAATGTAGTTTCCTGCTCTCTCTAAGAGACCGTTCACTTGCTCCTTGAGCTAGAATCAGCAGATGTCTCCCAAAGCTCTTTGTGTCACTGCTGATGTCCCTTTTAGTTTTCAGGCTCCCTGAGTTTAGGCAGGGAACACCAGTGGAGGAAAAATGGTAAGCTCACTGACAATTAGGTGGTACTTCAAATTATGATTTTCTTCTCCAATCTGCCTGTTATTACTTAGTTTTCAAAGTAGCTACTCCATGTATCCTGTTTGATTTTAAGCTGCAGTCAGTGGGAGAGACAGAATGGAGTATACTTACATGATCCTACAACCCAAATGTTGGTGTTTATATCTTTGTAGTTTTATTCTTTTTAAAAATCAATAATGTTTGTTTTCATTACATTAACATTCCATGTTTTCATTACATGGAAACTTTCAAGTTGTGGGAAGTGATAATGGTGATTCTGATAGAAATGTAAAATTTCATTACAGAATATTTTCATTTTAATAAATGAGTTTTTATTAAAAAAATAGTAAGCAAGACTACTCCAGTAGTGCCTGCCTGCTGTGCCCCACATATGTATCCACACTCCCACCACTGAGTCAAGTTTTCAATTGTTTCTTCCATTTTAGAAGACCCTTCTGTTCGTTTTGAAGATCCAGCTGCAGTGTCGCCTCCTAGAAGAAGCCTTCAGAAATGCAGTAGACAGGGGGTAGGTCCAGTGCATTTGGAGGAGGCCACAAGAGGAGCAGAGTAAAGAAAGGGTCTTCTGAGCAGCTGGGGTTATAGGGACAGATTTGGGAAGGGCTGGTAGGCTGGGACAGGAGAGGCTGTTGGCAGATGGGTATGTGGGCTCCTCCCTGAGCCCGAGCTACCCTCCATACACAGTGCAGATGATAAGCCCACATAAGCATGGAGAGGTTGTGAGTGTCCGTGCCCAGTGCAGCACTGGAACTTGATCAGAACCATCACTGGTTACATCCCATGGAATGGCTGGACCTCCTCTAAAGTCCTTCTCATAGACCATGAAGTCCTACCAATTGGGCTCCAAGCCCACCTCTCCAACCTCGCCCCAAATCTTTTCCTTGCATCAGTCAGTTCAGTTCAGTTCAGTCACTCAGTCGTGTCCGCCTCTTTGCGATCCTATGAATTGCAGCACGTCAGGCCTCCCCTATCCATCACCAACTCCCGGAGTTCACTCAGACTCACGTCCATCGAGTCAGTGATGCCATCCAGCCATCTCATCCTCTGTCTCCCCCTCTCCTCCTGCCCCCAATCCCTCCCAGCATCAGAGTCTTTTCCAATGAGTCAACTCTTCGCATGAGGTGGCCAAAGTACTGGAGTTTCAGCTTTAGCATCATTCCTTCCAAAGAAACACTTATTCCCACCTCAGGGCTCTGTGCTTCCCCCACTGGGAACACCCTTCCCCCAGGCCTTCACCTGGCTGCTTCCCTCTTATCCCCCATCAAAGCCATCTCTGACCACAGGTTCACATGGTATTCACTGCCCAGTCATTCTCCACACTGGTGCTGTGCTTAGTCACTCAGTCGTGTCCGACTCTGAGACCCCATGGACGGTAGCCCACCAGGCTCCTCTGTCCTTGGTATTTTTCAGGGACGAATACTGAAGTTGGTTGCCACTTCCTCCTCATGTCATATTCCTGTGGCATGAAGTTATTGTGGGTCTTATTTTCTTGTTTGGCCCCTGTTCCCCCTCATGTGACCATGAGTTCTTGAGGGTGTGGCTTTGCCAGCCCTCCTCCTCAAGGCTGTAGCACCAACGTCTGGAACAGGGCTCACCTAGCACTTGCCGAAGGGCTAAATAAAGGAACGAATGAATGAACAAACGACAGCCACGAGGAGGTGACTGGCGCAACAGCAGACAGAGGAGGGCAGAGAGAGCGCTCAGGGGCGCCTGGCCAGTGGCCAGGCCGCCAGTGGTGACCGTACCGCTCCGTGGGGCTAGCCAGCCAGGCGACAGCTGCCAGGGAGGAGAGTGGCTCATTCTGTGAGGGGAAACAGAAGTCTTATTTACCGCAGACAATGAACTTCAAGACTGTGGGAAAACACATTGTCACTGAGATGCGTGCCTCGAGGACGCAGCAGTGAAAGCCTAGCTGTTCTGCAGCTGAGTCTGCCCAGCCCCGCTCGCCAGCTGAGAGGCACAGCCCCGCCTGTCCTGCCCAGGCCCCGCCTGTCCTGCCCAGGCCCCCGCCTGGCCTGCCGCCCGGCCCGAGGCAGCGACCGTGGAGGCCCCCACCTCCTGAGGCCGCCAGAGTCAGCCGGCCCCAGGCTGCTCCCCCCCGCCCGCCGCAGCCCAGCCACTGTCTGCCTCAGCGGCGGTGCGCTGGCAGCCGCCCGCCCCTCTCTTGTCCTCCTCCTCCGCAGGCCGAGTCTGAGTGCGGCGGGGAGCTCTGGAAGCGGCCCTGAGGCGGGCCCTGCTCTCACTGAGGCCTCCGTCGAGGCTCCTCTGTCCGTGGGATTCTCCAGGCAAGAATACTGGAGTGGGTTGCCAGGCCCTCCTCCAGGGCATCTTCCAAACCCAGGGATGGAACCCAGGTCTCCCACAATGCAGGCAGATTTTTTACCATCTGAGCCATGGGACAGACCAAGTCGGAAGCCACGGCCCCGCTTCCAGGTTCAGGGGCTACATGGTGAGACCCAGGCGATGGTTCCCCATTCCAGGCATCCTGGGGCCCTCCTCCAGCCCAGGAGCGGGATCCCCACCGCCAGAACCTCCTTAAGGAGGGAGGACCCCATCGGCAACAGAGGAGGAAGCCACTCTGTTTAGGTTTTGTGGATTCCTCATCATCAGGCCTGAGTCTCGAACATGATAACAGAGCCTGGGACTTTCAGCTTCCACAGCTGAGCCCTGAAGGCAGGCCTCAGGTGAATCTGGAAGGTGTGAGTGTTTTGGGGTCCCAGGCCTGGGGCCTGCTCACCTGGAGGTGGCAGGGCAGGAGAAGCCTCGTGTTCAGACACTGTAGACTGGAATGAAGGGGACATCAACAAGGACCACTGTCCCCACCTCCTGTGGCCTTGGGACCCCACATAACCCTGGCGATGACAACACCCCAGCAAACCCAGAGCCAGCCTTCTGGGCTGACGGATTTGCTTTCATCAACACTGACAACATTGGGACTGGCTAGGCCACTGTGCATGGCAACCACTGCCCTGCCTCCCTGCTGAGGGTCAGCCTCCACTGCCTGCATACCCTCAGGGATGCTGCCCATTTCTCTTTGGAGTCTGAGGCAAAAATAGCTAATTGCATCTCCACGTTCTGCATGAGTCACTCACACCTCTTCACAAACGCCTCTCAGGCATTTTCAATGACAGGAAACAGTCGGCAAAAATAAAGGTTATTTTTTTATCCCCTGTGGCTTCTGGGATTTGTTTCAGTATCTGGGGAGGCAAGCCTGGGAGGCTTGAGGATGAGCTCGGTGGGCTACATGGAGCAGGGAGGGGATCTTCCTCACTGCCTGGTGTGGAACAGCCTCCTCACCTGAGTCAGTTTCTGCATCTATAAAGTGGGCTCATAATAGCCCCCCTTGATGGATCTACTGGGGTCAGAAGTAGAGTCACCGCTCTACGGGCATGGTGCCGCCCACTCTGTGACGAGATGCACTCAGGCTCCTGGCCAGGAGGTGGCACCGGCTTGCTTCTCTGCCTCCTTCAGGCAGGAATGGCCCCGGCTGCCTAGCCTTCCACTGCCACTTGGGTTATCCAGCCTTTCTCTGAGCTCAGGCCTCTCTGAGCTGGCCAAGTGCACCTTAAGCTGTCTCATCCGGGCCCAGGAATCACGAGGTAGTTGAGGAAGTGGGGGCATGGAGGTGTAGGGATCCCCAGGAGTTACGATGGTCTGGGGTGTGCAAAATTCACAGGCGCTGCTGCCCACTGACTCCCCTCAGACCCCTCCATCAAGCCCAGCCAGGGACTTCCTGCCCCAGCCTGAAAAGAACTGGGTCCACATTCTCCCTTCTCCAGAATCCCTGCCAGGCTACCCCGGGGAGCTGGTGCCCTCCTGGATCTCCTCCCCACGTGTGGCCTCTTGCCCTATGGCCCGCCACCTGCCCACCGGCGTCCCTCATGCCTCTCTGGGCCCTCCTTGCCTCCAGGCCTTTGCACTGCTGTACTCTCTTCCTGATGGCAGAGGCCGCAGTTCAACCTGCTGTCCTTTCCTCCAGGGAGCCTGACTCCAGTCCCCTCAGCCCTGCTAATGGCCACAGCTCCCTTCCTGGGCTCCCATGCCCTTCACACAGTCCTCTGGGCAATCTGTCCTTGGGCAAAGCCCGTGGTCCCTGTGTGGCTCTCTCACCTACTTATTCGTGGCCAGGGAGGGTGCAGTTCACCGCTTGTGTCCCTCATACTGATCCAGCGGGCAGCTGCCAAGCGCACCACAGCGACAATGGTCACTACAGGTAAATCAAGAGGTTGACAAGCAGGGGTCCAGGTGTGCTGCCCCTGTAAATGGTGGACCTGTTGACCTTGTTTACACAAGGGTTTTCATGAGAATCAGCATTTCTGCCTTTACTGAAGAGCTCAGAAGAGCCAGTCACATCAAGCCTCCACTCTTTCCTGGCACTTGTCCCTCTACCCAGGGAGGCCACCAGCCTGCTGTCCCCATCATCTGGCTGGCCTGTTTCAGCCCTCTCTGGTCACTGGGGTTTCGGTGCCTCAGGGGACCTGATGTTCTGGGAGACCAGACACCAGACCCTCGCACTGACTGCATCTCCCTGGGGGTCACACAGACATTGCTCCCTAGGACATTTGCTCCTAGCAAGAGACGTCTGTCAGGGGTCTGGAAAGATAGAGAGATATATATAGCAGTTTATCAGCTTGAACAGCAAGCTATCTTACATCTTTTAGGAAGAAAAAAACACTAAATTTCAAAACACATCACCCACTGAATTTGGACACAATTAAAATGTGTCCTAAGCATTTCCTTGGGGAAGGGACACAACACCTCTACTCAATTAAGAGAAACATTCGTGTGGTCTGGGCCTTTATTTTTACACCCTTCATGCCATGGGTTTGCAGCAATCAGCTCCGGGAGTTCAGGCTCCTTTCCACTGGTCCTCACTGTGCTTCTTTGGGTGGAGCACTTCAGCTGCACCCAAGTCCCTTTTTCTTGGACTTCTTTTTCTGATCACTTTTCTCCACACATTTCAGGAAGCTGTCTTGGCTCTTAGAGTCCCTAATATGCTCAATATGCACATTAATTCTCTTGGCAAGAATCTTGCCCTTGTTTTCTTACAATGATGCCAAGCATGCTGGGTAACACTGCAGACTCATCCACTTTTGCCATGGCAACAATTGTGGGGCATTCCTTCTTGAACAGAACCCATTCCCTTGATAGCCACAATATCACCCTTCTGGTAGATTCACATGGATGTGGTCAAAGGAACAACTCCACGTTTTCTAGAAGGCCCAGAGGTCATTCAGTGGGTGTCCCTCCTCTTCCCCTTTGTGTTGCTCATTGTGGCAAATTACCAGAAGATGGTGGTTCCAGCTGAAAGGCAGGAAAGATCTTAACGGACAGAGAATTTCGTTTCTCCCTGAATTTGGAAATCTGAAGGAAGTAATTAAAACCCATGGGATGGTCCCAGAGCATTGGGCAGTTGAATGACGAGGAGAGAGTACTGCAGCGCCCCCCCTCCCCGCCCCACCAGATGGATGGCAGCACTGGAGCAGGAGGGCCCAGGCAACAGCCAGCAGGGCCGCTCAGCTGCAAAGAGCTCCAGGACGTGAGAGGCTGCTTTTAAATACCCCTCATTCCTGCTATAAGAGGAAGTTCTCACAGCTGAACTTTAACAAATTCGTTGTTGTCTTTTCTGGGAAGATGAGGGAAGATGAAGTCATCCGTGTTATAATAAAACAAAGAAACAGACTTTTTCTCTGGCTTCTCTCAGGAACCTTGAGTAGACAGAGAATAGGCTCTTTTCAAAGAAGCCGGGAGGCTGTGTGAGTGGATCCGAGGCCCAAACCGGTGGCTCCGCTGGGCACTCTGGGTCAGTCCTGGCCTGTGCTGCAGCCTCTGGACGTGTGGGGCCCTCATCCACGGCCAGCACATATAGCATGTGCACAAATGCGACTGTGAATCTTGTTCCCTCTAGGATTGCTGAAAAGCAGTTTGATTGTCACCTGCAGGGGGACACAAAAGGGGTCTTATGGTTGTCACAGAAGGGGAAACTGAGGCTCAGAGAGAGGGCCTGACCTGTGCTAGGTCACCTAGTTGGACTTGGTGGGGGACAAGATAGCCCCCACCCCTTCCATGGATTCAAACTAATATTGGGCTTTTATTGACTTTTGAAATGGTCTGGGGTAGCCCACAGCCAGGATGAATTCTGACTTGAGAGGTTCTCCATGCAGAGACCCAGGCAACTCGTGTGGGAAAGGCCCAGGCCGGATGGGGGGCTACTGAGATCACAGGCAGCAGAGGCTGGCCCAGTGTACATGGCCAACGCTGGGGGTCCATGCAGAGCAGGGCCTCCTCAGCCACTGTCCTGAAAGACAGTCAGGGAGGCAGTGGTGTCCTTGTGAGTCCTGTGAGTCCTTGTGAGAGCTTGAGTCCTGTGTAAAGACAGCACTTGGGCATGGCCACCTTTGCAAAAGCCAGTGCACCTCTGGGGGTTCAGGTCAGTTCAGTTGCTCAGTTGTGTCCAACTCTTTGAGACCCCACGGACTGCAGCATACCAGGCTTCCCTGTCCATCACCAACTCTTGGAGCTTGCTCAAATTCATGTCCATTGAGTCAGTGATGCCATCCAACCATCTCATCCTCTGTCATCTCCCTCCTCCTCCTGCCCTCAGTCTTTCCCAGCATCAGGGTCTTTTCAAATGAGTCAGTTCTTCGCATCACATGGCAAAAGTGTCGGAGCTTCAGCTTCAGCATCAGTCCTTCTAATGAACATTCAGGACTGATCTCCTTTAGGATGGACTGGTTGGATCTCCTTATAGTCCAAGGAACTCTCAAGAGTCTTCTCCAGCACCACACTCTATGGGTAGGGTCATCCTGATCAGATGTGAGCACTGGACATCTGTTTCTGCCCTCAGCATATGGGGGAAGGTTGGTTGTCAATTGGAGCTGCATTCCTGGAAAATGCAGATGCTGAGGTCTGACGCCAGCTTTGGACAGGCCAGGTGGTTCTGATGCCCAACCAGCCAAATCCTCCACCCAGAGGCGTCCCAGAAGTGGGGACCCTCCAACTGCCACCCATCCGAGAGCCCTTGGGCAAGGCCCACCCCCCTCAGAGTGTCCTAATAAAGTGGACACAGTACGCCACCTCACTTGTGCTCGGGAAGACACCAATGTGAATCAGCTGCCTCATGCCAAACAAACTCAGCCAAGATACGGTTACCTCTTCCCTCCAACCTCTGTGTCCAACCATGCTGCTGCTCTCATCCTCCCTGTTTCATATGAGGCGACCCTGGTTGAGTGACTTGTGCACTGCAGTGTGGGGAGCTGAGGGAGCCAGGCCAGGACACAGCATGTGACCCAGAACCCAGCTCATGCCACCTCCTCCACTCTGGGCCCTAGGCCACATGTTTCAGTGCAAGGAATCGCCAAGGAGGAGTGTGAAGAAGTGAGGGCAGCCACCAGGAGGAGAAGTCTTCGCAGGGCTGGGGACACCTATATGCCAGGTATCAGAAGGGTGACAAGGGTGAGGCTCCCCTGTGCACACCTGTCCTCTGCACACCTGCTCCGTGCAGCCCCTGCATCCCTCCAAGAACCAGGCTCAGGACCTTCGGGACATGAAACCCTTCACTCCAGTGTTTTTTGTATGACACGTTCCAGGATCATCTTCATATTTCCAGGCCTGACGACTCTCTGCACAGCTGTTCACTTAGTCATGTTCTTCATGTCAATTCACATTTTAAAATTAGTATCATTCTTACTGATAGTATCTATGAACTCATGCGTCTACTGTGCTGGCCACGTGCTTTTTAAAATGTGTTCAGATAAACATGCTGACACACGTCGGTGACTGAGAGAGAGTAATGTTACAGTGGTCAGCGCTCAGCATTGCTGGAGTGACTCAAGAGCGAATAAATGTATTACGGCTAGTCCTCGGCATTGCTGGCCCCTGATGACAACGGCTGGCGCTGAGGTGGATTACAGGTGCTCCAGTCTCGGAGTCTCTTAGGTGAACCAAGCTGCTTCCGTGACATGCCGGAGACCCACAGGGACCTCAGCTGGCCACAACCTCCAGCAGCAGGCGGCCCCTGAGGCAGAGGGCACACAGGCCATGCCCTCGCCTAGGTACACGTTCCACGTGGGCTCCAGTCCACGGAGGGCCTGGCAGGGCACTGAATGGTCCAGCCATGCTGAGCGGTACCTTCGCCTTGGCCCAAGCGGCTATCAGTCGTGTGGTCGGGACAACAAAGTCCAGGCTCTGTGCGGGCTGCCCGGCCAGCCCAGGGACCACACGTCACACCTCCAAGACTCACCAGGATGAGGCTGGGAGGAATCACCGCTTGTGCAGATGGGCCCTGCTTCTCGGGGGACGGGCACTTCTGGGACTAACACTTCAGAAAGAGTCTGCCACAAAGACACTCTGAAAACATCAGTGTGTTGGCAGTTAGCTGTCCCAGCCAGGCCCATCTGAGCACCCTCCTGGGCCCCTCTGGTCCTGGAGGTGGTAGGTCTCTGCTGGCAGAGGGGTAGGGAGGGGGATGCTAGCATAAAGGCCACAGGACCACAGGAGCTACTTAGCAATGGCCACATAACAATGGGAGTCTCCTTAGAAACAGTTCCTCTAAGGAAGCAGCCTGTTAACTGGCTCCATTTCTAGCCTCCTCTCAGTCCAAGCAGCCCCAGCAGAGGCCCTCAGGCGAGGGTCTGCAAAGTCCCTCTGGCCAGGCTACAGTGGTTCCAGGACTAAGTGAGGCTAGGGCATGGAAAGTGAGAGGAAGCACCTAGATTGCTTCTTGTCCACGCCAAGACTTGGCTCTGCTGCAGCGGCCCAGGGTCATGGGCCTCTGTGGCTTCTGCCTACTCAGCATCTATTCCTCCTTATGGCAACAGAGACCATTCTGTCCTTTCTGTCTTGCCTGTGGTATTATGGGCATGTGGCCCCAGTGGCTACTTGGGGTAGGAACTAGCTTTCCCTACAGTGCTTTGGGACGGGTCTGTGATTTGGGTGCAGCCACTCAGGGCATGCCACCCCCAGACTTAGGAATAGATCCATGAGTAGGCACTTCACTGGGGTGGGCCACCAGACAATTCTTGGGACAGGAATTTGAACTGTTGGAGCAGAGACTCTGCCTTCTGCTTGGCAAAAGGAAGGACAGGAGGTAAATGTAAGGCTGCCAAGAGCCTTCTTGTAAAAGAAGCCCAAGGGGAGAAAGTAGAGCCAGCCAGCAGAGAGCCAGAGACCATGCCCCACATTTAGCCATGTCTGATGTCCACCCCTAGACTTTTCTTTTTAGTTTAAAAAATATTTATTTTTAATTGAAGGATAATTGCTTTACAATATTGTATTGGTTTCTGCCAGACATCAACATGAATTAGCCATAGGTACACCCCTAGACTTTTTATTTACAGATGCAAAGACATCCTCCTTTTGTGTTTCACCTGCGTCTGCTTGAGCTGAGATTCTGCACATGCAATGGAAAGAATCCTAAGACCTGAGGCTCTGGAGACAGACACGGTTTTGGAGTACACCATGAGCAGCAAGGGGTGGGCTACACTCCATCAGCTACGGGCTGAGGGAACACATAGGCTGACCAGGGCAGACAGGCATTTGGCCCTTAGCTGTGAGTTCCTGAGGAGGTCCCTTTCCTCTCACATTCTCTCAGGCTGATGTGCCAAGGTGACATCTGCTCTGAAACTCAGTGGGAGGAAGGATCAGACATGGGTGGGACATCCTGGGAGTTGGGGAAGGGCTCTGCAGGGAGGCAGCAGGTGTCAAGGCCCAGAGAGGGGAACAAGCCAAGAGGAGCAAGGCCTCTGTGGAGAGAGCAAGGTGAGCAGCACCCTCACCGTGGGACAGGGGACGAGCAAGAGGCAGGTTTGGTCAAGTGCTGTGGGATGGCCCTGGTAGGTCTCTGCTGGGTGAAGAATGGACAGAGGGAGAACGAGCTGGAATCAGGGGGTGGAGAGAGTGGCTGCATCCTGGGCAGATGGGCAAGGCGATGCCCACAGGCCGTGCTGATGTGTGGACAGCAAGGGTGTTACTCAGGCGGGCACTTGGCCATCCGGGGGACTTAACTAATATGAGGGAAACCACAGGAAGATGTGACGGTGGGGGGAAGCCCAGAGTAGAGCAGTGGAGGAAGACAAGGCTGATTATTGGGCCAGCCACATGGACAGAGGAGGAGAGCGCGAGGGCACGGTGACCCTCTGTGTGATGCACCAAGGTTTGGAGGACGAGCTCCAGAGCAACAGATGGGTGGCATGAAGGTGGAAGCTGCCGTGGATGCACACCTTTGACCATAATAACTACTCTGGGACCCTGTCCAGGGAGAGGGCAACCATTGACAGCACCTGCCAAGAACAAGGACATCCACCACACTGCGAAGAGTGCAGAGCACCTGGCCACAGGCACTGGCTTAGCAAAGGGTCGTCCCTCTCTTTAACAGAACACCATGCAGTGGTCGGAGGAGCACAGGAGATGGTGAGCACATCTGCAGCCGAGGAATGAGAAAAGCCAGTTATAATTCAGGCTATGCTTAGAATGAGTGAAGCTTTGCACAAAAAAAATATACCTCCACACACCCCAAATCACTGCAGATGGTGACTGCAGCCATGAAATTAAAAGATGAAGAGAAGTTATGACTAACCTAGATAGCATATTGAAAAGCAGAGATATCACTTTGCCAACAAAGGTCCGCCTAATCAAGGCTATGCTTTTTCAGTGGTCATATATGGATGTGAGAGTTGGACTGTGAAGAAGGCTGAGTGCCAAAGAATTGATGCTTTTGAGCTGTGGTGTTGGAGAAGACTCTTGAGAGTCCCTTGGACTGCAAGGAGATCCAACCAGTCCATTCTGAAGGAGATCAGTCCTGGGTGTTCTTTGGGAGGAATGATGCTAAAGCTGAAAATCTCCAGTACTTTGGCCACCTCATGCGAAGAGCTGACTCATTGAAAAAGACTGATGCTGGGAGGGGTTGGGAGCAGGAGGAGAAGGGGATGACAGAGGATGAGATGGCTGGATGGCATCACTGACTCAATGGACATGAGTCTGAGTGAACTCCAGGAGTTGGTGATGGACAGGGAGGCCTGGCGTGCTGCGATTCATGGGGTTGCAAAGAGTTGGACACGACTGAGCGACTGAACTGAACTGAACTGAAATGAACTCAAGCTTTTATCAAGTGTAGTAGAAAAGCTTTTGTATACATATTTATATACATAATATGTATAACGTATATTTTAGAAAACATGAATTTTTGCTTAACTAAAAAATTATGACAAATAATTTTTTCCCAGCAAACAAGTGATTCCACTTGTTTGACTTAGTATGAATAGAATGCTAGATTTCTAATTTTAAAAATAGATATGCAACAAGCAACAAAGGTTTACTGTATAGCACAGGGGCCAATAGTCAATATCTTGTAATAATCTATTCTTCAGTCACTCAGTTGTGTCCCACTCTTTGTGACCCCATGGACTGCAGCACACCAGGCTTCCCTGTTTTTCACCACAATGGAAAATAATTTCAAAAATAACATGCGTATATGTATAATTTAATCACACACACAAAAAAGAATTCTACTTTTTGAAATTTAGTAATGTTTATCTTTTGCCAATTTTTCTAAGTATCCTATAGACATTTAATAATAACGTATGAAATAAAAAAATTTTAAATAAATGTGTATAGGATATGCATAATATAAATAAATTAAATATAAATCTATTATAATTAAACCATTAATGACAACATTCAAGATGTTTCTATTCTTATTTTTCTGCACTTGATAAAATATTCTCACTATGATTATCAATTTTTTCCATTCCCTTATATTTCTTCTGATTTTTGCTTTATGTATCTTTGTTTCTTTGTTAAGGTATCTAATGGGTTATGATGTCTATCTTCTGTGAAACTGTAACTTTTAGCACTGAAAATATTCATCTTTGTTTCATTTAAAATAAATTAATTTAAAAAACAAAAACAAACAGAACAACTGGACTGCATAATGATTTCACTTTTATCTAGTTCGTTTTACTTTTCTATTTCATATTCAGTGCTCCCATTTCGCTTAGTTTATGTTTTCCATTTCTTTGTCTCTCTTTTTTGATCTTCTTTCTCAAGCCTTTATCAAGCACAGTAGAAAAGCTTTTGTATATATAGTATGCATAGCGAAGTGAAGTCGCTCAGTTGTGTCCGACTCTTTGCGACCCCATGGGCTGTAGCCTACCAGGCTCCTCTGTCCCTGGGATTTTCCAGGCAATAGTCCTGGAGTGGGTTGCCATTTCCTTCTCCAGGGGATCTTCCCAACCCAGGGACTGAACCCGGGTCTCCCGCATTGCAGACAGACGCTTTACCGTCTGAGCCAGCAGGGAAGTCATAGTATGCATAATATAATATACATATTTTGGAAAACTTTTGAGTTTTTGCCTAGCTAAAAATTTATGGCATTTTGATTCCACTTATTTGACTTAGTATGAAGAGAGTGCTATAGTTCCAATTAAAAAAACAGACATGCAACAAGCAACAAAGTTTTACTGTATAACACAGGGAACTACAGTCAATATCTAGTAATAAGCTATAGTGGAAAATAATCTGAAAAATAACATGTGTATGTGTAATATAACTCAATCACCTGGCTGTGTACCTGAAACATTGTAAGTCAACTATACTTCAATAAAACCTACATATTAAGAAAAAACTAAACTTAGATTCCAAATATGAGTGGTGCCATGTGATATCTGTCTTTTTCTGTCTTACTTCACTTACTGATAACCTCTTGGTCCGTGCACACTGCTGCAGATGGAATTATTTGATCCTTTTTATGGCTGGGTAATAATTCCTTCGTATATATGTACCACATCTTCTTTATCCACTCCTCTACTGATGGATATTTAGGTGTCTTCCTTGTCTTGGCTATTGTATAATGCTGCAGTGGACACTAGGGTGCATGCATTTTTGCAGATTATGGTTTTCTCTGGATACGTGCCCAGGAGTGGGACTGCTAGATCATATGGTAGCTTTATCTTTAGCTTTTTATGGAACCTCCACACTGTTCTCCATAGTGGTTGTACCAATTTACATCCCCACCAACAGTGTAGGATGGTTCCCTTTTCTCCACACCCTCTCCAGCATTTACTGTTTGTAATTTTTTTCGATGATGGGCATTCTGACAGGTCTACAAGGAGATGATACCTAATTGTAGTTTTGATTTGCATTTATCTAATAATTAATGATGTTGAGCATCTTTTCATGTGCTCTTTGACCATGTGTATGACATCACTGGAGAAATGTCTATTTAGATTTTCCGCCCATTTCTGATTGGGTTGTTTGTGTTATGACATGGAGCTGCATGAGGTGTTTGTGTATTTTGGAGAGTAATCCCTTGTTGGTTGCTTCATTTGAAAATATTTTGTCGCATATTTTCATTTTACTTATGGTTTGCTTTGCTCTGTAGAAGCTTTTAAGCTTAATTAAGTTCCATTTGTTTATTTTTATTTTATTTTTACTTTAGGAATTGGAGCCAAAAAAAATCTTGGTGCGATTTATGTCAGAGTGCTCTGTCTATGTTTTCCTCTAAGAGCTTTATAGTATCTGGCCTTACTAGGCGTACCAAAATGGCATTTAACCCATCTTGAGCTTATTTTTGTGTATGGTGTTAGAGACTGTTCTAATTTCATTCATTTACATGTAGCTGTCCAGTTTTCCCAACCAGCAAATGAAAAGGTGCTTAACATCATCAGTTATTAGGGAAATACAAATCAAAACCACAGTGAGATACCACTTCACATCCACAAAGATGGCCATAATCAACAACATGGAAAGTGAATGTTCGTAAGGATATGAAGAAATTGGAACCCTTGTTCATTGCTACTGGGGTTGTGCAATGGTCAGCTGCTAGGGAAAAGAGTTTGGCGCTTCCTCAGTAAGTTAACCACAGAACTACTCTACGAACCAACAGTTCTACTCCTAGTTATATACCTAAAAGGACTGAAAACAGGTATTCAAACATACTTGAATTCATGTACTTGAAAAGCAAGTGCATAAATGAACAAAAGGTGTTAACAACCTAAAAACCCATAAACAGACTAAAGATGAACGGATAAATAATTGTGGTACATACATACAATGGAATATTATTAATCCATAAAAGCAATGAAGTAGTGATATGTGCTACAACATGGATGAGCCGCAGAACATTTAGAAACCAGATATAAAAGGCCACATACTGTAGGATTCTTCTTCCACTTATATGAAATATCCAGAAGAGGTACACCTACAGAGCTGAACACAGATTACTGCTGCTAGGGGCTAGTGGCGGAGGAGGCGATGGCCCCCACTCCAGCACTCTTGCCTGGAAAATCCCATAGACAGAGGAGCCTGGTGGGCTGCAGTCCATGGGGTTGCTAAGAGTCAGACACGACTGAGTGACTTCATTTTCTCTTTTCATCTTCATGCACTGGAGAAGGAAATGGCACCCCACTCCAGTGTTCTTGCCTGGAGAATCCCAGGGATGTGGGAGCTTGGTGGGCAGCTGTCTATGGGGTCACACAGAGTCAGACATGACTGGCGCGACTTAGCAGCAGCAGCAGGCGCTAGTGAATGGCAGAGTTGGGAGCAACTGCTTAAGGGGTTGGGGTTATATTTTGGGGTGATAAAAATGTTTTGTAACTAGACAGAGGTTGTGGTTACAGAACCTTTGTAATTTACCATATTAGACTAGAAAAGAAAAACCATATGATCATCTCAAGGATGCCAAAAATATTTGATAAAATTCAAAAGCCATTCCTGACTAAAAAAATAAATAAACAAAACCAAAAAAATGCTCAGCCATCTAGGAATAGAAAGGAAGCTTCCCAACTGGATAGAGAGCACCTATGAGAATCTTACAGTTCATATCATATCAAATGGTGAAAAACTGAATCTGTTTCTTTTAAGATCAGGAAAGGCAAGAATGTCCACTCTTATTAATTCTATTCAACACTGTACTAGAAGTTTCACTAGTGCAATGGAGTAAGATGAAATAAAAGGCAACTATTAAGTTTCTAGAAGAAAACATGGGAGAAAAATCTTTGTAACCTTGGGTTAGATAAAAATTTCTTAAATAGCAAAATGTAACTGAAAAGCAAAACTTGATAAAGTAGACTTCATCAAAATTACAAACTTCTGTTCCTCAAGAGACACTTTGAAAAGAACAAATGACAGTCATGTAATAAGAGGAGAATTTATGAATCATTTACTAATAAAGAACTTGTATCCAGAATATATGAGGAACTCTCAAAAAGTAAGAAAACAAACTTGAGTTTTCAATGTGCAAAATATTTGAACAGACATTTTATCAAAGAAGACAAGACACACAGATGGCAAACAGGCATAAGAAAAGATGTCCAAATAATCAGCCATTAGGGAATGAAAACTGAAACTACAATGACATCACGATCTACATCTATTAGAACAGATAAAATGAAAAACCTGACACACCAAATGTAACAAGGATGTCAAGTGAGTTGAACTTCCATTAACTGAGTGGGAATCCTGGGGCCCATCTTAGAATGTGGTCTACCACACAAACGAGTTGTGCAGTATCAACAGGAATTCTGCTCACCAATGAGAAGCAAGAGACTGCTGATACACACGGCAACATGGATATGCTTTAAAATACTTATGCAGAGTGAAAGCAGCTAGACGGATATTTTGATTGTAGTGATGGTTTTATGAGTGTTTACATGTGGCATGGCTATTATGTCAGTTACGTTGTGTCAGTCACTAAGTCATGTCCAACTCTGCAACGCCATCTATAGCATATCAGGCTCCTCTGTCCTCCACTGCCTCTTAGAGTTTGCTCAAATTCATGTCCACTGAGTCAGTGATGCTATCTAACCATCTCATCGTCTGCTGCCCTCTTTTCCTTTTGCTTTCAATCTTTCCCAGTATCTGGATCTTTTCCATCATGCTGGCTCTTTGCATCAGGTGGCCAGAACATCAGTCTTTCCAGTGAATATTCAGGGTTGATTTCCTTTGGACTGACTGGTTTGACCTCCTTGCTGTCCAAGGAACTCTCAAAAGTCTTCTCTAGCACCACAGTTTGAAAGAATCAGTTCTCTGGCGTTCAGTCTTCTTTATGGACCAACTCTCACATCCATACATCACTACTGCAAAAATCACAGCTTTGACTATATGGACCTTTATCGGTAAAGTGGTATCTCTGCTTTTTAAAAAATAAGCTGTCTATGTTTGTCATAGCTTTCCTTCCAAGCAGCAAGTGCCTTTTAATTTCATGGCTGTAGTCACTGTCTGCAGTGATTTTTGAGCCCAAGAAAATAAAATCTTGTTCCCTTCCTATTCGCCATGAAGTGATGTGGCCAGATGCCATGATCTCAATTTTTTAAATTTTGAGTTTCAAGCCAGTTTTTTCACTCTTCTTTCACCCTCATCAAGAGGCTCTTTAGTCTGTCTTCACTTTCTGCCATTAGAGTGACATCACGTGCATATCTGAAGTTGTTGTTATTTCTGCCAGCAATCCTGATTCCAGCTTGTGAGTCTTCCAATCAGCATTTCGCATGATGAATCCTGCATGTAGGTTAAACAAGCAGAGCAATAGTATACAGCCTTGTATACTCACTCCTTCCTCAGTTCTGAACCAGTCAGTTGTTCCATGTTCCATTCCAACGATTGTTTCTTGACTCACAAACAGGTTTCTCAGGAGACATGTGAAGGTCAGTTATACAGATTTTTTTAAAAGAAGCTTATAAAATCTGATATTTGATACAGTTATTGGAAAACATTTATTAATAAGTTTTCAATTTATGTAATAAGTTTTCAACTGCAATTTTTATGAAATTCAAATACATATTAGTTACCAATGATGACACAATATTCAAATTGAGACATGCTGTAAGCACACACGAATGTCTGATTTTAAAGCTCATGTGAAAAAGGAATGTAAAATATGTCAATGGCAATTTTATATTGATTACATAGTAGAATGATAATATCTTGGATATGTCTGGTTAAAGTGTATTACTGATCTGTGGCTACAAGAAAATTTCAAATTATTCACAGAGCTCCATGATATTTCTACTAGACAGTGCTGCTCTAGCCCAAATTGCTTAATTAGGCAAGTATGCTGCTGCTGCTGCTAAGTCGCTTCCGTCGTGTCCAACTCTATGCGACCCCAGAGACGGCAGCCCACCAGGCTCCCCCGTCCCTGGGATTCTCCAGGCAGGGGGGGTAGAAAAAAACAAGTTCATTGACAACAGAAAGAGACAAGCAGACAATTTCAGAACATGGGACACTTTACAGAACAAACGTCTCTTGTTTCTCTAAAATATCAATGGAGTAAAGACCAAAAATTCCTTAAGAAAATAAAAGATAGGGAAGGGAGATTATTTATAGAGTAAAATAGAGGATAATAAAATAAAGGAGAGTTAAGAGTTACAACCCCCTTCACAGATCACTGCCTGCGGTGGCAAAGGAGTTTGTATAACTTGATGAAGCTATGAGCCATGCCATGTAGGGCCACCCAAGACAGACAAGTCATAGTGGAGAGTTCTGACAACATGTGGTCCACTGGAAGAGGGAATGGCAAACCATTCCAGTATCCTTGCCATGAGAACCTCATGAACTGTATAAAACAACAAAAAGATATGACACTGAAAGGTGAATCCCCCAGGTCTGATGGTGTCCAACATGCTACTGGGGAAGAGCGGAGAACTACTAATAGTCCCAGAAAGAATGAAGCATCTGGGTCAAAGCGTAAACTATCCTCAGTTGTGGATGTGTTTGTTGATGAAAGTAAAATCTGATGCTACAAAAAACAGCACTGCACAGGGGCCTGGAATGTTAGGTCTATGGATCAAGGTGAATTGGGCATGGTCAAGGAGGAGATGGTTAAGAATAAACATTGGCATCTTAGGAATCAGTGAACTAAAATGGACAGGAATGGGCAAATTTAATTCAGATGACCATTATATCCACTACTGCAGGCAAGAATCCCATAGAAGAAATGGAGTGGCCCTCATAATCAACAAAAGAGTACAAAAGGGGGTGCAACGTCAAAAATGACAGAATGATCTCGATTTGTTTCCAAGGCAAGCTTTTCAACATCACAGTAATCCAAGTCTAACCCCTACCACTGATGCCAAAGAAACTGAAGTTGATCAGTTCTATGAAAAAGTAGAAGACCGCCTAGAACTAACACCAAAAAGAGATGTTCTATCCATCACTGGGGACTGGAATGCAAAAGTAGGAAGTCAAGAGATACTTGGAATAACAGGCAAGTTTGGCCTTGGAGAACAAAATGAAGCAGGGCAAAGGCTAACTGAATTCTGCCAAGAGAATGCACTGGTCATAGCAAATACCCTTTTTCAATAACACAAGAAACGATTTTACACATGGACATCTCCAAATGGCCAATATTGAAATAAAATTGATTATATTCTTTGTAGCTGAAGATGGAGAAGCTGTATACATTCAGCAAAAACAAGAACCTGGAATGACTGTGGCTCAGATCCTTAGCTTCTCATTGCAAAATTCAGGCTTAAACTAAAGAAAGCAGGGAAAACCACTAGCCAGCAGATATGACTTAAATCAAATTCCCTATGAATATGCAGCGGAAGTAGTGAATAGATTCAAGGGATCAGAACTTGTAAACAGTGTGCCTGAAGAACTATGAATGGAGGTCCCCAATATTGTACAGGAGGCAGCAAACAAAACTATCCCAAAGAAAAAGAAAAGCAAAAAGGCAAAGTGGTTATCTGAGGAGGAATTACAAATAGCTAAAGAAAGAAGAGAAGCAAAAAGCAAGGGAGAAAGATTTCCAAAGAACAGCACAGAGAGACAAGAAGCCTTCTTCAATGAATAGCGTATAAAACTGGAAGAAAAAAACAGAAGGGGAAAGACTACAGATCTCTTCAGGAAAACGAGACATCAAGGGAATATTCTGCCCAAAGATGGGCAAAATAAAGGACAGAAATGGTAGAGACCTAGTAGATGCTGAAGAGATCAAGAAGAGATGGAAAGAATGCTCAGAAGAACTGTACAAAAAGATCTAAATGAACCAGGTAACTACAATGGTGTGGTCAGTTACCTAGAGCTAGACATTCTGAAGAGAGAAGTCAAGTGGGCCTTAGGAAGTGCTGCTGTTGATAAAACTAGTGGATGAGACAGAATTCCAGTAGAACTATTCAAAATCCTAAAGAATGATGCCATCAAGGTGTTGCATTCACTATGTCAGCAAATCTGGAAGACCCAGCAGTGCCCACAGGACTGGAAAAGGTCAATTCTCATCCTAATTCCCAAGAATAGTGCTAAAGAATGTGCTAACCATCGAACAATTGCACTCATCTCCCATACTAGTAAGGTCAAGCTTAAAATCTTGCATGCTAGGCTTCATTCAGCATTATGTGAACCAAGAACTTCCAGATGTCCAAGTTGGGTTTAGAAAAGGAAGAGGAACCAGAGATCACATTGCCAACATTTGCTGGATCATAGAGAAAGCTAGGAAATTGCAGAAAAACATGTACCTCTGCTTTATCAACTATGTAAAAGCCTTTGTGTGGATCATAATGGCTTGGAAAGCTCTTAAAGAGATGGGAATAACCAGACCATCTTACCTGTCCCCTGAGAAACCTGTATGCAAGTCAAGAAGCAACAGTTAGAACCCTGTATGGAACAACTGACTGGTTCAGGATTGGGGAAGGAGTAGGACTAGTCTATTTGCTATCAACCTGTTTGTTGGCTCAGAGGTTAAAGCATCTGCCCCCAGTGTGGGAGACCCAGGTTCGATCCCTGGGTTGGGAAGATCCCCTGGAGAAGGAAATGGCAATCCACTCCAGTATTCTTGCCTGGAGAATCCCATGGACAGAGAAGCCTAGTAGGTTACAGTCCACGGGGTTGCAGAGTCGGACACGACTGAGCGACTTCACCTTCACCCACCTGTTTGTTTAATCTATACACTGAGCACATCATGAGAAATGCTGAGCTGGATGACTTACAAGTGGGAATCAAGACAGACAGGTGGGTGAAATATCAACAACCTCAAATATGAGGATGATACCAGTCTAATGGCAGAAAGTAAAGAGGAACTAAAGAGCCTCTTGATGAGGGTAAAGGAGCAGAGTGAAAGAGCTAGCTTAAGAAGAAAAGATCATGGCATCTGGCCCCATTACTTCATGGCAAGTAGAAGGGGAAAAAGTGGAAGCAGCGACAAGTTTCCTTTTCTTGGGCTCTAAAATCACTGCAGATAGTGACTGCAGCCATGAAATCAGATGTCTGCTTCTTGGCAGGAAAGCTATAACAAAACTAGGCAGTGTGTTGAAAAGCAGAGATATTACCCTGCTGACAAAGGTCCGTATAGTCACAGCTATGATCTTCCCAGTGGTCATGTATGGTTGTGAGAGCTGGGCCATAAAGAAGGCGGAGTGCTGAAGAATTGATGCCTTGGAACTGTGGTGTGGAGAAGACTCCTGAGAGTTCCTTGGACAGCAAGATCAAACCAGTCAATCTTAAGGGAAATTATCCCTGAATACTCTTTGAAGAACCCATACTGAAGCTGAAACTCCAGTATTTTGGTTATCTAATGCAAACAGCTGACTCATTAAGTCCCTGATGTTGGGAAAGATTGAGGGCAGAAGGAGAAGAGGGTGTCAGATGGTGAGATAGCTGGATGGTATCACCGATGCGATGGACATGAACTTGGCAAACTCTGGGAGATGGTGAGGGACACAGAGGCCTGACACGCTGCAGTCACGGGGTCCCAAACAGTCAGACACGAGTGGATGACTGAACAACAACAACAAAGAGTTATAAAAATCAATGTGTGAAACTTGTTAGGATTCTTATTTGAACAAATCAACTATAAAAATTTTTTGAAGTAATTAGGTATCTGATTATGGGCTGGCTATTAAACAATAATCAGAAATTGTTATTAATTTCATTACGTGTACCAATGACATGCTGCTTGTACATAAAATCCCTGTCAGATGCATATCATAGTCATGACAGAGGAACTAATGGTGTAGGAGCTAATGGCGTAGGAGCTGGGGGCGGAATACATGCAGTTCATGTCCATCCTATTCTTTACATGTTTTGAGAATTTCCATAAGAAAAACATTTTACTACAGAGCTACAGTAATCAAAACAGTATGTTTGTTACTGGCACAAAAATATATATATAGATCAGTGGAACAGGAAAGAAAGCCTAGAGATAAACCCACCCACCTATGGTAACCTAATCTACGACAAAGGAGGCAAGACTATCAATGGAGAAACGACAGTTTCTTTAATAAGTGGTGCTGGGAGAACTGGATAGTTACATATGAAAGAATAAAATTAGAACAGTTTTCCACATCATACACAAAAATAGACTCAAAATGTATTAAAGACCTAAATGTAAGGCCAGACACTGTAAAATTCTAAGAGGAAAACATAGGCAGAACATTGTTTGGCATGAACTGCTGTAAGATATTTTTGGATCCATCTCCTAGAGTAATGAAAATAAAAATAAACAAATAGGATCTAATTAAAATGAAAACTTTAGCACAGCAAAGGAAACCACAAACAAAATGGAAAGACAACCTTCAGAATAGGAGAAAATATTTGCAAATGAAGCAACCCACAAGGGATCAATATCCAAAAGACAGCTCATGCAGCTCAATATCAAAAAGACAAACAACCCAGTCAAAAAACAAACAGAAGATCTAAATAGTCATTTCTCCAAAGACAACATACATATGGCCAACAAACACATGAAAAGATGCTCAGCATCATTAATCATTCAGTTCAGTTCAGTTCAGTCGCTCAGTCGTGTCCGACTCTTTGCGACCCCATGAATTGCAGCACGTCAGGCTTCTCTGTCCATCATCATCCCCGGAGTTCACTCAGACTCACGTTTATCGAATCTGTGATGCCATCCAGTCATCTCATCCTCTGTCGTCCCCTTCTCCTCCTGCCCCCGATCCCTCCCAGCATCAGAGTCTTTTCCAATAAGTCAACTTTTCGCATGAAGTGGCCAAAGTACTGGAGTTCCAGCTTTAGCATCATTCCCTCCAAAGAAATCCCAGGGCTGATCTCCTTCAGGATGGACTGGTTGGATCTCCTTGCAGTCCAAGGGACTCTCAAGAGTCTTCTCCAACACCATAGTTCAAAAGCATCAATTCTTCGGTGCTCAGCCTTCTTCACAGTCCAACTCTCACATCCATACATGACCACAGGAAAAACCATAGCCTTGACTACACGGACCTTAGTTGGCAAAGTAATGTCTCTGCTTTTGAATATGCTATCTAGGTTGGTCGTAACTTTTCCTCCAAGGAGTAAGCGTCTTCTAATTTCATGGCTGCAGTCACCATCTGCAGTGATTTTGGAGCCCCCCAAAATAAAGTCTGACACTGTTTCCACTGTTTCCCCATCTACTTCCCATGAAGTGATGGGACCGGGTGCCATGATCTTCGTTTTCTGAATGTTGAGCTTTAAGCCAACTTTTTCGCTTTCCTCTTTCACTTTCATCAAGAGGCTTTTTAGTTCCTCTTGTTTCTGCCATAAGGGTGGTGTCATCTGCATATCTGAGGTTATTGAATAATTAGAGAAATGCAAATCAAAACTATATATAATGAAGTGTCATCTCATTGTAGACCAGTCAGAATGACCACCATCAAAAAAAAGCTACAAACAATAACTGCTAGAGATATTGCAGGAAGGGGGACCACTTCCAGGGCCAGAAACTGGGCTCTTGTCTAACACTCAGAATGAATTGTCTGAGGAGATTCGTGTTCTGACAAAGCAAGAGATTTTGTTGGGAAAGGGCACCCGGATGGAGAGCAGTAGGGTAAGGGAACCCAGGAGAACTGCTCTGCCGCGTGGCTTGCAGTCTCGGGTTTTATGGTGATGGGATTAGTTTCCAGGTTGTTTTTGGCCAATCATTCTAATTCAGAGCCTTTTCTGGTGGCGCACGCATCGCTCAGCCAAAATGGATGCTAGTGAGAGGGATTCTGGGAAGTGGACGGACACGCGCTGTCTCCTTTCGACCTTTCCCGAAGTCTTCCAATTGGTGGTGGCTTATTAGTTCTGTATTACTTATCAGGATCTCCTGTCATAAAACAACTCATGCAAATAGTTACTATGGTGCCTGACCAGGGTGGGCGGTTTCAATCAGCGTGCTTCCCGTAACAGAGAAAGTGCAGAGAAAAGGGAATCCTCCTACACTGTTGGTGGGAATGTAAATTGGTGCAGCCACTATGGAGAGCAATATGGAGTCTCCTTTAAAAAGATAAAAATAGAGCTAGCATATTGCTGGATCACAGAAGTCTCACTCCTGGATATATATCCAGAGAAAACCATAATTTGAAAAGTTACATACATGCCAGTGATCACTGGAGAACTATAGCCAGGCCATGGAAGCAACCTAAATGTCCACCAATGGAGAAATGGCTAAAGAAAATGTGGTATATAATGGAATTTTACTCAGTCATAAAAAGAATGAAATGATGTCATGTGCACCAACAGGGATGGATCTAGAGATTGTCATACTGAGTGAACTAAGTCAGACAGAGAAAGACAAACATCATATTGTATCACTTATATATGGAATCTAAAAAAAGGATACAGACCGACGTGTCTACAAAACAGAGTTACAGATGTAGAAAGCAAACTTATGGTTACCAGGGGAGTAAACTAGGAGACTGACGTATGCATACTACTATACTTAAGATAAATAACTAATGAGGATCTACTGTGTAGCACAGGGAACACTATGCAACACTCTGCAATGGCCTATACAGAAAAAGAATCTAAAAAAGCAAATACATGTGTGTGTATTTATATACATATAATATATGCATACGTAACTGGATTTTACATATGTATGATTCACGCTGCTGAACACCTGAAACTAACACAACACTGTAAACCAACTACCCTCCAATAAAATTTTTTTAATGAAAGGAACATCTGTGACTTTCTCCCTGAAAGTCTCAGGAGGCCTGGATGCCATGTGACCTTGGGCTGCCTTCCCTGTCTGAGCCAAGGGTGAAAATGGCCACAGGTAGGAAGGAGGGGCTTCCTCATCATTCAGTGAGGGCAATACCACCGATCACATTTATCATATACAATGTGCATCTGCCAATGACTCTGCTCATGAAATTGGTTACATACAGTGTGATAATCTAATTTGTTCCTTCTTCTTGCACTCACTATTTGCAAAATATAAGCATATTTTCCCTGGCAAACATTTCAGAATTGCAACATGCAGACACTTAAAGTCCCTTTCATCATCCAAAGTGCTAATAGAATTTGACTGCATTTATGCAGAAACATCTGTTTTCAAACCACAAGCCACTGGGGGCCTCCAATTCATATTAGGGGAGCAGCTGTCACACATACTGTCATTTCAGCATCCTTAACCCTTTCCACAGTTCCTCTTGCACATGTTCACACAAACAGTCAAGTGTGCAATATTTTATTCATAAGGGGTTTGTCAAGACAACTGGTTGTCAGACCTCCTGAGCTGAGGAGACATTTCTGTTAAATGTGAAGGAACTGGACACTTCAACCATTTTCGTGGAAATATGTTCCAAATGGACTGCAACTCCTGGCCAGGGCTCTGGACTGTGGATAACCTTCTTTGAGGATCAGAGCCAGGCACATGCCCCAGCGCGCCTGCCCAGGCGGTGTCTAGGTGTGTGAGGTATAGGGTGACCTGCCCTGGCCCTCAGAGACTGGGGTCCTCCCTCCTGACTCCTCTGACCGGTTCTCCAGTGTTCTCGGTCTGCTCAGATTCACAGGGAAATCGGGCAATGGCTGGTTAGAAGGCCAGGAGCCCTCCTGAGCTGTGCTCCCAGCCTTGTGCAGCATGGCAGTGACAAGGGTGACCCCGTGCCTGTCCTCAAGCTGCTCGCGGCCCAGATGCAGAGAGCCGGCACGGAGCTCCCAGGGTCGCCAGTGCCAAGGGCCTTGACTCTCGCTTTCCTCCCTCCTGCCCGACCACCCACATTCTGCCTGACTCCTGCCTGACCTTCCAGAGGAGTGGAGGCATAGCCTCTCCTGGGAGCCTCTCTTGGGTTGAGCCTGACTATGGTCCTCCCTCACCCATGCATAATCTTGAGGACATGGCTGTCCTGGCACCAGGGTCTGCTGCAGACAGGTACCCTGGTGATCACTGGATCTGATTAACTTAGTGGTCTCCAAAGTGGGAATTGTGTCCTCACAGAGTGAGATGGCCCCAGAGTACAGACCAACATGAAAACCATGGGATGAAAATATGAGAACTCCACTTCACATTTTAGCATTCACTGAAAGTGACATTGGTATGGAATGGTTGCTACATAAGATTATCTCTAACATATAAGTTAGGAAGCATGATGAATTGGTACAGTCACTTTAAAAACAGCATGGCGTTTCCTTAAAAAAAAAAAAAAGAAAACAGGAGCTTCCAGTTCAAGATGGCAGAGTAGAAGGACAGGTGCTCATTTCCTCCTGCAAGAGAACAAAAATTGCAACTAGCGTTGACAGGAGAATGATGGAACCCACCAAAAAGATATCTCACGTCCAGAGAAAAAGAAGCTGCAACAGGATGGTAGGAAGGGCACAAACATGATAAAATCAAATCCCATATCTGTCAGGTGGTGACCCACGAACTGGAGAACAATAACATCAAAGACGTTCTCCCACTGTTGTGAAGGTTCTAAACCCCACGTCAGGCTTCCCAGGCTGGGGATCTGACAAAGGGACTGAGAATCCCCAGGAATCTGACTGTGAAGGCCAGCAGGCTTTGATTACAGGACTCCCACAGGACTGGGGAAACAGAGACTCCACTGTTGGAGGGCACAAACAAACTCGTGGGTACTCCAAGATCCAGGGGAAAGGAGCAGAGAGCCCACAGGAGACTGAGCCAGGCCGACCACTGCTGTTGGAGGGGAGGTGGGGGTCAGCAGCGGCTCCTTGTGGGGACAAGGGCACTGGCACTGGCGGCAGCAGTCCTGGAAGGCGCCCTTGGTGTAAGTCCTCCTAGAGTCCACCGTTAACCACAGAGCCCACAGACTCCAGGGCTGGGCCACCTCAGGCCAGACAACCAGCAGGGAGGGAGCACAACCCCACCCACCAGCCGATAACTGGATTAGTTTTTCTGCCTTACCCACCAGAGCAAGGCCCAGTTTTCCCCACCACCAGTCCCTCCCTTAAAGAGGAGCTAAAAGCCTCTTGATGAAAGTGAAAGAGGAGAGCGAAAAAGTTGGCTTAAAGCTCAACATTCAGAAAATGAAGATCATGGCATCCGGTCCCATCACTTCATGGGAAATAGATGGGGAAACAGTGGAAACAGTGTCAGACTTTATTTTGGGGGGCTCCAAAATCACTGCAGATGGTGACTGTAGCCATGAAATTAGAAGACGCTTACTCCTTGGAAGAAAAGTTATGACCAACCAACCTACACAGTATGTTCAAAAGCAGAGACATTACTTTGCTGACTAAGGTCTGTCTAGTCAAGGCTATGGTTTTTCCTGTGGTCATGTATGGATGTGAGAGTTGGACTGTGAAGAAGGCTGAGCACCGAAGAACTGATGGTTTTAAACTGTGGAGTTGGAGAAGACTCTTGAGAGTCCCTTGTACTGCAAGGAATCCAACCAGTCCATTCTGAAGGAGATCAGCCCTGGGATTCCTTTGGAGGGAATGATGCTAAAGCTGAAGCTCCAGTACTTTGGCCACCTCATGCGAAGAGTTGACTCATTGGAAAAGACTCCGATGCTGGGAGGGATTGGGGGCAGGAGGAGAAGGGGACGACCAAGGATGAGATGGCTGGATGGCATCATGGACTCGATGGATGTGAGTCTGAGTGAACTCTGAGAGATGTGATGAACAGAGAGGCCTGGCGTGCTGCGATTCATGGGGTCGCAGAGGTGGACATGATTGAGCGACTGAACTAAACTGAACTGAACAGTCACTCCCATCAGGAAGGTTACACAGGCCTCTCAGCCTCCTCCACCAGGGGGCAGACAGAAGAAGCAAGAAGAACCACAATCCCTCAGTGGCGAGAACAAAACCACATTACAGAAAGTCAACCAGGATGAAAAAGCAGAGGGTTTTGTCCCAGACGAAGGGGCAAGATAAAACCCTACAAAAACAACTAAATGAAGTGGAGATTAGGCAAGCTTCCTGAAAAAGAATTCAGAAAAATAACAGTGAAGATGATTCAGGATCTCAAAAATGGAGGCAAAGCTTGAGAAGATGCAAAAAATGTTTACCAAACACCAGAAGAACGAAAGAACAAGCAGAAATGAAAAATATGCTAGAAGGAATCAACAGCAGAATAACCGAGGCAGAACAGATAAGTGACCTGGAGGACAGAATGGTGGACATCATTGCTGCAGAACAGAATATAGAAAAAGAACGGGGGAAAAATGAAGACAGCCTAAGAAACATCTGGGACAACATTAAGGGCACCAACATTTGCATTATAGACATCCCAGAAGAAGAGAGAGAAAGGAACCAAGAAAATATGTGAAGAGAGAAGAGCTGAAAACTTCCCTAACATGGGAAAGGAAATAGTCAAGCAAGTCCAGGAAGCAGAGAGAGTCCCAGGCAGGATAAACCTGAGGAGGAACACAGAGAGACACATAGTAATCAAACTGATGAAAATTAAAGACAAGGATAAACTATTAAAAGCAACAAGGGAAAAAAATAACAAATAACATACAAGGAACACCCATCAGGTTATCAGCTGATTTCTCAACAGAAATTCTATAAGCCAGAAGAGAATGGCACCATATATTTAAAGTGATGATAGAGAGGAACCTACAACCAAGAATACGCTACCCAGCAAGACTCTCATTCAGATTTGATGGACAAATCAAAAGCTTTCCAGAGAAGCAAAAGTTGAAGAGAATTTAGCACCACCAGAGCAGTTCAGTTCAGTTCAGTTCAGCAGCTCAGTCACGTCCAACTCTTTCTGACCCCACAGACTACAGCACACCAGGCTTCCCTGTCCATCACCAACTCCTGGAGCTTGCTCAAACTCATGTCCACAGAATCAGTGATGTCATCCAACCACCTCATCCTCTGTCATCCGCTTTTCCTCCTACTTTCAATCTTTCCAGCATCAGAGTCTTTTCCAATGAGTCAGTTCTTCCCATCAGGTGGCCAAAGTATTAGAGCTTCAGCATCAGTCCTTCCAATGAATGTTCAGGACTGAGCTCCTTTAGGATGGACTGCCTGGATCTCCTTGCAGTCCAAGGGACTCTCAAGAGTCTTCTTCAACACCACAGTTCAAAAGCACCAATTCTTCGGCACTCACTTTTCTTTACAGTCCAACTCTCATATCTGTGCATGACTACTGGAAAAACCGTAGTTTTGACTAGATGGACCTTTGTTGGCAAAGTAATGTCTCTTCTTTTTAATATGTTGTCTAGATTGGTCACAGCTTTTCTTCCGAGGAGCAAGTATCTTTTAATTTCATGGCTGCAATCACCCTCTGCAATGATTCTGGAATCCAAGAAAATAAAGTCTGTCACTGTTTCCACTGTTTCCGCATCTATTTGCCATGAAGTGATGGGACCGGATGGCATGATCTCAGTTTTTTGAATGTTGAGCTTTAAGCCAACTTTTTCATTCTCCTCTTTCACTTTCATCAAGAGGCTGTTTAGTTCCTCTTTGCTTTCTGCCATAAGGGTGGTGTCATCTGCATATCTGAGGTTATTGATATTTTTCCCAGCGATGGTTGTCTGAGGAGGCCTTACAAATAGCTGTGAAAAGAAGGGAAGCAAAAAGCAAAGGAGAAAAGGAAAGATATACCCATTTGAATGCGAGTTCCAAAGAATAGCAAGGAGGGATAAGAAAGCCTTCCTCAGGGATCAGTGCAAAGAAACAGAGGAAAATAGAATGGGAAAGACTAGAGATCTCTTCAAGAAAATTAGAGATACCAAGGGAACACTTGGTATCTCTTGAACTGCAAGGAGATCCAACCAGTCCATTCTGAAGGAGATCAGCCCTGGAATTTCTTTGGAAGGAATGATGCTGAAGCTGAAACTCCAGTACTTTGGCCATCTCATGCAGAGTTGACTCATTGGAAAAGACTCTGATGCTGGGAGGGATTGGGGGCAGGGGAGAAGGGGACGACCGAGGATGAGATGGCTGGATGGCATCATGGACTCGATGGATGTGAGTCTGAGTGAACTCCGGGAGTTGGTGATGGACAGGGAGGCCTGGCGTGTTGCGATTCATGGGGTCGCAAAGAGTCAGACACGACTGAGTGACTGACCTGAACTGAACTGAGGGGACTCTTCATGCAAAGATTTCTCAACAGAAACTTTACGAGCCAGAAAGGAATGTTACCATATATTTAAGGTGATGAAAGAGAAGAACCTACAACGAGGAATACTCTACCCAGCAAGACTCTCATTCAGACTTGAAGGAGAAATCAAAAGCTTTCCAGACAAGCAAAAGTTTAAGAGAATTCAGCACCACCAAACCAGCTTTACAATAAAGCGTAAAGGAACTTCTCTAGCCAGGAAACGAAAGAGAAGGAAAAGACCTATACAAAATAAACCTCAAACAATTAAGAAAATGTTAATAGGATTATACATGTGATAACTACCTTATCTGTAAATGGATGAAGTGCACCAACCAAAAGACATCAGACTGGCACTTCCACTCACCACATCACTCTATTTAATCCCTGGAATTTTACGCAATTATTTCAAATTATTAAGTTAATCACACTTCCATTACAGTTTGCAATTGTAATTATCTTTTATTTTTGTCTGGGTATTGATTGTGAAAACTGATAAACATCTTTTACTATTGTGATTATGTAATCAAGGTTGCCAGGGGAAATATCAATAACCTCAGATATGCAGATGACACCACCCTTATGACAGAAAGCAAAGAGGAACTAAACAGCCTCTTGATGAAAGTAAAAGAGGAGAGTGAAAAGGTTGGCTTAAAACTTAACATTCAAAAACTAAGATCATTGCATTCGGTCCCATCACTTCATAGCAAATAGATGGGGAAACAATGGAAACAGTGACAGACTTTATTTTTTTTGAGCTCAAAAATCACTGCAGATGGTGACTGCAGCCATGAAATTAAAAGACGCTTACTCCTTGGAAGTAAAGCTAAGACCAATCTAGAAAGCATATTAAAAGCAGACATCAATCACTTTGCTGAAAAATGTCTGTATAGTCAAAGCTATGGTTTTTCCAGTAGTCATGTATGGATGTGCGAGTTGGACTATAAAGAAAGCTGAGTGTGGAAGAATCGATGCTTTTGAACTGTGGTGTTGGAGAAGACACTTGAGAGTCCCTTGGACTGCAAGGAGATCAAGCCTGTCCACCCTAAAGGAGATCAACCCTGAATATTCATTGGAAGGACTGATGCTGAAGCTGAAACTCCAATACTTTGGCTACTTGATGGGAAGAACTGACTCACTGGAAAATACCTTGATGCTGGGAAAGATTGAAGGCAGGAGAAGGGGATGACAGAGGATGAGATGGTTGGATGGCATTACCGACTCGACGGACATGAGTTTGAGCAAGCTCCAGGAGTTGGTGAAAGACAGGGAAGCTGGGTGTGCTGCAGCTCATGGGGCTGCAAAGAGCTGGACACAACTGAGCAACTGAACTGAACTGACTGAAGTATTATTCGCTTAATATAATTGTATCATGATTAATCAACAGAAAATAACAGAATTCTGTATGATTCAAACTACCATTTAATAGAAAAACCTGTAATCATTTTTTAAAATCCAGATGCATAATAGAGTTATCTTAGAATTTTTTGAAAAATACAAATGCCCAGGTACCTCCATATGTTTCTAACGAGCAGCCATATTTAAAAACACCAGATTATATGAGGATCTTTTACTGTTATCTAGTTTGTTTCTCCTTTCCTATTTCCTATTCAGTGCTCCCATTTCATTTAGTTTATGTTTTCCAATTTCTCCACATCTTCTTTTTGTTGTTGTTCTTTCTCAAGCCTTTATCTAGTAGAAAAGCTTTTTTCACACACACATATTATACATACTATATGGATATATGTATATATATTATATATATGTATATATATTATACATATATAGTATGTATACTATATATATTTTAGAAAATTTATGAATTTTTACCTAGCTAAGAAGTCCATGATATTTCGATTCTACTTGTTTGACTTAGTATGTGTAGAATGCTACATTTCTAATTTATATTCATGCAAAAACTTTGATATAGTTCCATGCTTTTTAGCATCTAGTATTAGTGCTAAAAGTCAAGGTAATATCAGTTCAGTTCAGTCATTCAGTCGTGTCCGCCTTTGCAACCCCATGAATCACAGCACGCCAGGCCTCCCTGTCCATCACCAACTCCTGGAGTTCACTCAGACTCACGTCCATCGAGTTAGTGATGCCATCCAGCCATCTCATCCTCTGTCATCCCCTTCTCCTCCTGCCCCCAATCCCTCCCAGCATCAGAGTCTTTTCCAATGAGTCAACTCTGCATGAGGTGGCCAAAGTACTGGAGTTTCAGCTTTAGCATCATTCCTTCCAAAGAAATCCCAGGGCTGATCTCCTTCAGAATGGACTGGTTGGATCTCCTTGCAGTCCAAGGGGCTCTCAAGAGTCTTCTCCAATACCGCAGTTCAAAAGCATCAATTCTTTGGCGCTCAGCCTTCTTCACATTCCAACTCTCACATCCATACATGACCACAGGAAAAACCATAGCCTTGACTAGATGGACCTTAGTCGGCAAAGTAATCTTAGTGATTAAAAATATTTGTGAACGAGGCTTGAAACTTCTAAACCAATTCAGAGAATATAAAGAAATACTAAGTTGTAGAAACAAAAACAAAAACAAACCAACAAGAACAGGAATTAGCAAGAGATACCTAAAGTTCACATTTTGTTCAAATTTCACAAAGTTTTATGCCACTGTCCATTATTCATTTTCATATCTTATTCAAGACTTCACTTTGTATTTAAATGCATTGAGTAGCTTCAGCTGTGTGAAATAAATTATGGTAAACTCTTTTTTCTTATTATTCTATTACAAATATTGTTTAATTTTTCTTGTTATGGCTTCTTAGAAACACCCATCATTTAATTTCCAAATACATGGGATTTTATTTAAAGTATCTTTAATATTAATTTCTCATTTCAATGCTTTATTCTCTGCAAACTCCCTCTGTGTTTTTTTCAGTCTAAGTTATTGAGGCTTTTGATGGCTAACTTGAAGATCTCTCTTGGTAAATGTCACACTGCACTTAAAAACATGTGGGTTATTTTCAAATATCTTTAATATTGATTTCTAACATAATTCCATAGTCATAAGAGAACAGACTCTGCATGATTTCAATATATTTAGATCATGTAATTTTTGCACTTTGTTTTATGACCCTGAATATATTTTAGTGTTTCCTAATTTACCATCTATGGGAACTTGAATAGAATTTGTATCATACTGTTGTGTGAGAATTGTATAAATCTTAATTATGTTGAAAAAATAAATAAAAAGATATAATCTATGAAAAAGATATGATGGGGGAAAAGTTTTCCCCATCATAATAGGAACAAATGAGGTAAAATATTCATGAATAAACTTGACAAGGATCATGAAGAAAACTTCAAAATGCTTCTGAAAGTGGTCTTGAACAAATAAAAAGTAAGGAATCTTAAATACAAATGAAGACATTCCTTGTTTTTGGACAAGATGACAACTTCATAAAAACATCAATTATCCTGAAGTTATACATAAAGTTAATATGATCCTAACAAAAGATATCAGCAACATGTTAGAATAGCTAGGAAAACCCTGAAATAAAAGCAGTGGAAGGAAGATTAGCCTTACCAGATATCAAAACATAATAATGGGAATTGAGTTCAATCTCTTTCCTCTATTGTAACAGTTGTAGAGACAGTTTTCCTTGCTGTTCACACAGACACACACAGAGACACACAGTGTAACTCCTACACGTGACACCACCACACAAAGGGATAAAGCTGTGTGACAGACTAGAAACAGGTCCAGCTGCATTTGGATATTAGTATATGACAAATGCATTTCAGATCACAAGAGAAAAGATGCCCTTTAAAAAAAACTGTTGGGATGGATATTTGGAAAGATTATTGGATCTGTAAACTAAGCACAGAACCAAAAGACTATTAGGAAACAGAGGTGAATTCTATTACAGTTGGGTTGAGAAAGGCCTTTCTAACTAGGATTCAAAATCTAGATGCAACAAATGAAAAAAATGACTAAATTAACGGTCTCAAAACAGAAGCTTTTAACGGTAAAACTCACTTATAAATGAGTAAAAAGAAACCTGGGAGAAACAGTCACAATTTAACAAAGGTAAAGCACTAATATATCTAATATGTATTTTAGACAAAATTTTAAAAATCCAAAGAAAAGAACACCCTCAAATCCAAAATGGACAAAATATATAGACAGGCAATTTACAGAAAAAAGATCAAATGACTCATAAGCAAATGAAAAGCTGTCTAATTTCACTCATAATAATTGAAATGCAAAGTAAAATGTATTGAAACACTATTTACTGGCGCTCAGGTCCATGTGGGTGTGCAGAAAAAGACACCGTCACACGTGTTGGTAAGAGAGCAGAATTTGGGGAGAGGGAAATCAAGAATAGTTAACAAAATAAATATTTACTTACTCTTCCTTCTTGGAATCAATAATATGCCTCCACAAATACAAGCAACCTATGTGCAAGGTTATATATTATTACATTATTTTTAATAGCAAAGGCTTGTAAAAAAAACCCCAAATGTCAATGCGCAAGAGAGTTGAATAAGTAAGGAACAGCCTCAGAATGGAGTATAACGTGCAGTACAAAGCAATGAGGAGCGTCTCTACGAACCAGTAAAAAGATATTTCTAACTGAGAAAGCAAGGCACAAAAAGACGTATATATACTAACTTTTGTAATAATTTATAAGTGGCTTGCTTAACAAAAGAGACTCAGGAAGAATAAAGCTGAAATTATTTCAAATACCGTAGTAAGGGAACAAGAAGAAAGAGGCAGGAATGGGATTGAGACTTCAATTACAGCTTTTTTTTTTTTTTTTTAGTTTTGACCTTTGGACCATGTAAAACAAATGTTCAAAAATTAAATTATATCATAAAGGGGAAAAAACCAAATTGTGTGAAACAGAAACAGATGAAACTAATGGTATATCAAATTGATAACATATTTACATAGTGCTGACTTGACAAAATCTGAATGTGACCTGGCAGGTTTTGGTTGGTTCGGAAGTAGTGATTCTGAAAGTATTTTGAGTGTATTCTAGGGTTAAGCAAATTATCACTGAGAAATGGAATATTTCCTGCCCTGTCAGTAAACAAAGGATGTCACAGTCATCAGCAATTGCAGCCAGCGTGGATGGTGAGCTGGTGAGCCCTGAGGGCACTCAGGAAAGAACAGTGCCTGCCTTCTAGCAGCCATCAGACTGCAGCCACTCCCCACGGTGAGCCCTGAGGAAACTTGAGATTTGAAAACACAAGATACTAGCTGAGGAGCATATCAAAGGGATGATTTCAGCCAGCCCAGACTCTTGCATCTTCCCATACAGAGAGAAGTGCTAGGTTCCTTTACTTGAGATATCTGGTTTTCTTTAATTTACAGTCATCTATGACTTTAGACTATTTGCCCTCTGTTGCAAAACTTCTATATAGACTGGCCCCCTCTCGCCTCCTTGGAGCAGTTGTCTCAGGGTTACTTGAGATGCTGCCTCCTGGGCTTAAGTCCTAAAAATTTCTATCGAATAAAATATAACTCAACTTTTATATTGATATTTTGGGGGAACCAGGTTCTTACTGTAGCAGAAAAGAGATGGAACTATTAACTTGCAGTTTTAAAAAAGAGTTCTTGGTTCAGACCACTGAGAAGGTCTGGGGTCAGTGAGGCCATGGGAGCAATGAGCATTTCTATCTAATGCCCAGATACTGGTTTCTAACCCCCACCACAACCCCACTAAAAGACACCAAGGCTTCTTGAGAAATGGTTGGTCTCTAGGCCTGCGTCAAAGTACAAGTCAGAACTGGATTAGCTCAAAGACTTATGGGAACATATGAAAGGATGCAGAGATCGATCTGAACACCCAGCATCTCATCTCTACACGTTCGGGGCAGGTACTCTATCCCCTGCCAGGCACAGGGAGGTCTGAGATGGGCACCCGGAAGGATGCAGGAAGAGGGGTAGGGCTTCAGACCAAAATGGTTCTCTTGTCCACAACAGCTAACAACCCCACCACCTGCAGAAGATCCTGCCCTTCTTGAGCCCCTGGCTCTGCCAGAATAGCAGACTCCACATCTGGCAACAGGTTGGCTATCCTTGAGAATCTCTGGCAGACTCCATACCCTCCTCCCTGCTCCCTCTCCTGCTCCTGAGAGTCCTCTCCACTCACCTTAGGGACATCCTTTCACTACTCAAAACTCAAACCCTCCGGGGTCTGTCCATTGCACCTGGAGGAAAGGTCAAACTCCACAGCTCACAAAACTGGCTCCGTTTCAGCTCCTCCCTCCTCCCACCTGTGCCTGCTTCAGGCGCCTTGCACCTTGGACCTTTTTTGTGGGAGTCACATCACAGCCGTGGTCAGTGGTCACGGCTCAGACACATCCTCTCTGACCACGGGTAAGCCTCTCCTCACCCCCTCCTCAGGCTCCACCCTAATTACTCTGGTTTTTTTTTTTCTCTACCACTTATCTCCTGCCGTTATCTTGGCTTTTCGTTAGATGCCTTACTCAGCTCCCCTCTCCCACGGCTGCTTGTAAGCGCTCCTCAGGGCCCGCAGCAGACAGCACACAGGAGGTGAAGGAATGCAATGCTGTAGCAAGTGAGGCAACAAACCCGGGCCTCTCCTGGTTACTCGGCACAGTGGCTGGAGGACAGCTTTTGGAACCAGTCCTACATGCTGAAACTCCATCTTTGCCACTTGATGGTCCTGAGACCTTGAACAAGTCCTATGACTGCTCTAAGCTTCAGTAACTTCAACTAAGACGGAGACACAGCACCTGCCTGCAAGCAAATCTTCCCAGGACACTTCTGACTCCTGAGACTCAGCAGAACACCTGCCTCAGAGAACCAGGAGTAGGGGCAAGGTTGAGTCCCTCCATACCCCAGGCTGGCTTGCCTGTCTTTTTAACATTGCTCCCCACCCTGAGCCTGGGGCAGGGGCAGGAGCATCCTTGGCCTCTTCCCCTCCAGGCCTCCCAATCCCCGCGTGGACGCAGAGAGGAGCGCACTCCAGATTTCCTGGCCCTGCCCACCGTCACTAATGAGGAGCACACCCAGAACCCGGAGCTGACTCCATTGCTCCTGCAGGCTCTCGCATCGATCCTTTCCTCCATCCTATCCCAGCTTTAGAGATGACAACATCCTCTTCAAAAGTCCCACACACAAGGCCCCCTGCCATCTTCATAAGCAGTCGGCAGGTCAGCCTTCCTGTTCCCATTTCACAGTCCGGGAAACTGAGGTCTCCTGTCGGGTAGGCTTTGGGCCCAGGCTGGCTTTTCCTGCCACTCGAGCAGCGGAGGAAGCTTGCTCCTCTCGCCAAGGCGAGCGGCGGTGCTCGCGCGGCAGTCTCGAGCCCAGCGGCCGGGGGTGTGCCCTCCCCGCGCTCGCACCCGCGCCCCGCAGCCCCTCCGCCTCCCGCCGTCCCTGCCGGAGCGGCGCACACTCCGGCGAGCCGGGCTCCCGGCCCCGCCAGCCGGCCGGCCCCGCGCACTGCCACCCACGCGCGCCTGTGGTCAGCCCGCGAGTCCCCGCGCGGAGGCCCGGACACCTGCCGGCCCGCGGGCTCGCAGCCGCGCCTCTCCGCCTCTCCGCCGCCGCCGCCGCCGCTCCTCCCTGCGCCCCGCCCGGCCGCGCCCCGACTCACCGGCTCCCGGCGCGCCCCGTGTCGGAGCTCGGCCCATGGGCAGAGCCCACCGCTCCCGCTGACCCGCGGCGCCGCGGACCCTGCCGGCCGCCCGCCGCCCGCCGCCCGCCGCGCGCGGCCGGGGGCGCAGCCCGCCTCACTCCGGCGGCCGCCCTGGAGCGGCGCGGCGCGGCGCCCCCTCGCGGCCGCGGGGGAAGGCGGAGCGCCGGGTGGGGCTGCGAAGGACCCTGCCGCGGGGCTCCTTCCCGCTCCCTTCAGAGGCCACCCATCCCAGAGGCGTCCCCGCTCACTCGGCTTCTGCTCTGCTACGGGCCTCAGGATCAAGGCCGTAAATGCAGCCCTGCATTCAGGACCCTCCGCTGTGGCTCGGCTCCCACCCCCTGGAGGTGGGACCCTCCACGTCAGGGCTCCTGCTGGACTCTGCAGCTGAACTGGCCCCTCCCCACTACCGACTCTCTCACCTGGAAGACCCCTAACAGCCTAAAATCCGGTGCACCTCTTTACAGGCCGCTCCTCTGGACTCTCCTCCTGTGATGGCCTCTGATCTGCGGTTTGTCTGTGCTGCCTGTCTGGTGGGCACAGGGTGGGCATCAAAGGATGGGAAGACTGATCTTCACTCTCCGAGCGTCTTCTATCGGGGAGGTGGTCCTAGGAACTGGCCCATTGGGAGGGTGGCTCGCCACTCTGAAGACACTGAGCTGCTAGGAGGATAACCAATTGCTATTTCACCTTTAGAATGGGGGAGGGAGCCTGAACGAGATTGGGTGACCTTCCTCAGCTGGCTGCAGCTGGACATTAAAAGTGCCCTAGTTTGTCCCAGCGTAAAAGTCAGGATATCTGTCCTTTGCTTCAGTCAGGGCCTATCTAATGAGATGTGGCAGGTTACCCAACCCAATCAGCTTTAGCAAAAATAATTTATTGGCTTCAATTCAGTTAAGTCACTCAGTCGTGTTTGACTCTTTGGGACCCCATGAACCGCAGCACGCCAGGCCTCCCTGTCCACCCAGACCCATGTCCATTGAGTCGGTGATGCCATCCAACCATCTCATATTCTGTCGTCCCCTTCTCCTCCTGCCCTCAATCTTTCCCAGCATCAGAGTCTTTTCAAATGAGTCAGCTCTTTGCATCAGGTGGCCAGAGTATTGGAGTTTCAGCTTCAACATCAGTCCTTCCAATGAACACCCAGTTTTAGGATGGACTGGTTGGATCTCCTTGCAGTCCAAGGGACTCAAGAGTCTTCTCAAACAACACAGTTCAAAAGCATCAATTCGTTGGCGCTCAGCTTTCTTCACAGTTCAACTTTCACATCCATACATGACCACTAGAAAAACCATAGCCTTGACTAGACAGACCTTTGTTGGCAAATTAGTGTCTCTGCTTTTTAATATGCTATCTAGGTTGGTCATAACTTTCCTCCAAGGAGTAAGCATCTTTTAATTTCATGGCTGCAATAACCATCTGCAGTGATTTTGGAGCCCAGAAAAATAAAGTCAGCCAGTGTTTCCACTGTTTCCCATCTATTTCCCATGAAGTGATGGGACCAGATGCCATGATATTAGTTTTCTGAATGTTGAGCTTTAAGCCAACTTTATCACTCTGTTCTTTCAATTTCATCAAGAGGCTCTTTAGTTTTTCTTCACTTTCTGCCATAAGGGTGGTGTCATCTGCATATCTGAGGTTATTGATATTTCTCCCAGCAATCTTTATTCCAACTTGTGTTTCCTCCAGCCCAGCATTTCTCATGATGTATTCTGCATATAAGTTAAATAAGTAGGGTGACAATATACAGCCTTGACGTACTCCTTTTCCTATTTGGAACCAGTCTGTTGTTCCATGTCCAGTTCTGTGTTGCTTCCTGACTTGCATACAGATTTCTCAAGAGGCAGGTCAGGTGGTCTGGGATTCCCATCTCTTTCAGAATTTTCCACAGTTTATTGTGATCCACACAGTCAAAGGCTTATGAAGCATTTATTGGCTTGAAGCATTAAAAGCCAAGATATTCTGCTTTCAAGAATTGTTAGGTCCAGACACTTAAACACTAGGAATAGGAATCCACCTTTCTTTCTCCTAGACCTGCTATGTCTGGGTTGACACTGTCAGAAAGAGCACAGCTGCGGTTTCCCAGGAAACCGCAGAACTGCCACACAAACTGAAGAGGTCAGCTCTGGCCATTTCCAAAGTCCTGAAGAATGTGGATTACAGGCCTAGGTGTTGCCTCCCTGGAACCAAAGGTGAAGTAGCCCTTGTGCTCAGCCTGAGGACGGAGTAGGGAACGACTCTAGCATGCGCCAAAGGCTATTTGTAGAAGACCAAATAAATAAAAACAACAATGATCGTATCTTGTACAGTTGGCAAAACTGAGGCTCAGAGACAGAAGGCATCTGACTGGGACACATAGATGTATTAGGGCAGGTGAGTTGGATGGGCTGGGCAGGGAGGCAGCAGAGCTGTATGACAAGGCTAGGGCCAGAGGCTGGTCCCAGTGAGGGTCATGCCTGAGTCCAGTGTTAACAACCTGGCCGCGGTGAAGAGGAAGGAGAAACAGGAAGGTTGGGGGAGATTCCCAGCAAATAGATTCGTCTTGGGGCTCGGGTACTAAGACCAGTCCTGAGGCCAGAAAACCTTCTTGGATTCTCACCGCATGCCCGGAGCCCTCAGGTCAGGCCCTGCATGCCTGCTGGAGGCATGCTGGGGTTCTAGGGAGAGAGGGCTGCATGAGAAAACTCGGAAGAGCGAGCCCACTCACTTGTGACTGGCTGGGGCCTGAGCAGCACTTCAGGGCCCACTCACAGAATGCAGCTCAAAGGAGAAGGGCAGGTCTCTCCCCACTCCAGCCCTCTCTGTGAGCACAGGCTTGGGGACCACTGAGGAGCTGTTGTCACGCTGGGTGAAGTGGCGGGGCTGCTTGAAGTCAGGGCAGTGCTTGGTGGAGGATCTGGAAGCCCAGCGTGGACTTGCCTGTGGCCACCCCGCATGTCTCAAGTGGCTGAGTGAGCAGGGCTATTCCTGTGACAGGGAAGCAGGCAGTACCTCTTGATGCCTCCTGCAGTCTCTCTCGCTGTCCCTGAGGTCAAGGCTGTGTTGAGGGTACAGCATGCAGTCCTTGAACTCAGCCTTGAGGCCAGCAGGGAGTTCTGCTCCGAGCTGTCCCCAGCTTGTGGACACTGGCTGCAGGAGCCAGGCCTGGACCTGGGAGAAGACTGGGCCCTGCAGGCTTCATGTTTCCCCAGGGCTCCCTAGCCCACCTCATCCATTGAGTCCCTTCGGCCTGTCCTACTGCAGCCCTATCTTCTTGCTCCAGTACTTGCCCAGGGACTAGTCCCAGACAGTCCAGTGCTGGGACAGAGGGTGAGTGGCCTGGGGAGCTCTCAGCTCAGTCTCCTCTGCCTGAGCCCTGCCCCGAGACACACTTCCGGTGGATATTTCCTGAGGGCCTGTGTGCGCCGTGCTGGATGCTGGGATCCTGCAGGGAGCAGGACATGCGGTACCTGCCTCCGCAGAGCCCACTGTTTAGTGACAGGAGACTGAAGGCAAATCCCACACACCAAAGGATAATAAAAATGAGCATTTCAGAGCATGCTGAGTGCCATGAAGTCAGCAGCACAAGGTGAGCTGGTGGAGTGTGAATGGGCTTACTGTAGATGGGAGGGCCCAGGAAAGACCTCTCTGCACACAGGGGGTCTGCGCTGAGACCTGTAGGAGGAGCCAGCCCCACAGGGTCTGTGGGAAGATGGGCCTTGCTAGAGAGGGGGAAGCAGGAGCAGTGACCCTGTGGCCAGCGTGCATCCTGCTTCTGTGACAAAGAAAGGTGCCTGGAGGAGAGGGTGGGGAGGGTGCAGAGGCCCCGGTGGAAGCAGTCAGGGCCAGGCTGGGCCTCCTGGCGGGCAAGGAGCTGGGACTCCGTTCTCCGGGTGTGGCCCAGGGCAGGCTCCACCCCAACCCCATCGGCAGCCCCTCCAGCAGGAGGTGTGCTGGCTGTGACACCCCGGGAGGCCTTTCCCGGCACCCCCGGCGCCTGCTTTGGCTGTCCATGGTCCAGATGGCATCTCCCACATACATCTGACTCTGGGACCACCTGAGTGTGTCCTACCTGCCCAGCGCTGGGCTGGCAGGGCTGGAGTCCTCGTCCTCTGAGGAGGCCACCCCTGGAGCTGCTGCGCTGACCTGGAGACGGCAGGCAGGAGGCATCTGAGAAGCACACGCCCTGGTCCGGGGCAGGGGCTGGGGGTGTGGGTGATGGTAAGATGCGGAGAAGGTGGGAGAAGCGAGAGGCAGCTGGGTGTGGCCAGGGTGGATGGGGGACTTGTTGAGATTGTGGGGGCCAGAGAGGTACTGGGGGGCCATCTGGAGGCAGTGGGACTTGTGGGTGCAGAGTCTGGTGTGGGCCTTCATGAGGTGGAGGAAGGCGAGCCTGTGGTCCCTGCTGCCACAGACATGCAGTGGTGGCAGCCTGCGAGGGCCCTGCAGCGTGTCTGCCCCGGTGCTTGGTCCTCCTGCAGCAGGCGACTCAGGAACTGGGTCACACCACGCGGGCTGCCAAGCACTGTCCCCCATAAAAGCAGAGAACACTGAGGACAACTTCAGCCTCTGGCCAGTGCGTCTTATTGGTGAAGCTCCTAATTCACCCATTCTTGGATCTGGTGGAAACTCATTCTCTCTCGCTGCCCCGAAGGTAGATTGCTGTGTCCTGTATCAGCCTGCGCTGAGCGTGCTGTGCTCCCTGCCTCCCGGCAACTTCTCGAGCTGAGTGCGGTCTGGTGAACACGCTCCGCGGTTACGATGGGAGCCCCAGGTGAGGCTGACGCAGCAGGAGATGGGTCACACTTTGAGAAATGCTGATTACAAAGGGTGCAGGGTGAACCCGCCCATCTGTGATGGGCAAAATAATGGCCCCCAGAGATGCCCAACGCCTAAACCCCAGAGCCAGTGACCTTCCATGGTAAAAGGAACTTTGCAGGTGTGACTTTGAGGTGGGGATTACCTCATCCCAGGATTGCCCTGGATTACCAAGGTGAGCCCCAAATAATCAGTGGGTGCTGAAAAGCAGAAGAGGGAGACACAAGAAGAGTCAGGGAAAGAGATGTGAGTATGGAAGCAAGGTCAGAGAGATGCTAGCGACCGTGCTAGTTCTGCGTGTGGAGCAAGGAGCCAGGAGCCAAGCAATGTGGGAGGACTCTGGTGGTTGTGAAAGGCAAGAAACGAATTCTCCCCTAGAGCCTGTAGGAGGAACCAACCTTGCTGACACCTGTCTTAAGCTCAGTGAGGCCCACAGGAGACTGCTGACCTACAGAACTGTATACAAAGACACTTGCATGTGGTTGTGGTAAGAATCTGCCCGCAATGCGGGAGACATGGGTTCGACCCCTGGGTTGGGAAGGTCCCCTGGAGAAGGGAAAGGCTACCCACTTCAGTATTCTGGCCTGGAGAATTCCATGGGCTGTATAGACCATGGGGTCACAAAGAGCTGGATACGACTGAGAGACTTTCATTTGTTTTGAGCCAATAACTTTGTGGTAATTTGCAATAGCGGTAACGGGAAATCAGACACTGTTCCACAAAAGAGGCTCAGAGCAGGCAGGCAACTTATGGAGGTGGCACCACAAACTGGGGGCGCAGGCCCCGCATACTTCCCATTAACTGCTCTAGGGGCACAGGAGGAGGCAGGGAGGTCAGGATCAAGCTGCTGCCCTTGGAAGGGCCCACACCGGGCAGAGTGGCTATGTACTGGGCCTTCCTTGGGAGCTCATTTACAGCACAGATGACCAAGACTTTGGACTCAGAGGGTCTGTGTGGGGACCCGGGAATCTGCATCACCGCATCCAAATGACTTTGTCATTGTTGTTCTGTCGGTCAGTCATGTCCAGCTCTGCGACCCAATGAACTGAAGCACACCAGGTTCCCCGTCCAGTTTGCTCAAACTCACGTTCGTTGAATCAGTGATGCCGTCCAATCATCTCATCCTCTGTCTGTCACCCCCTTCTGCTTTCAATCTTTCCCAGCGTTAGGGTCTTTTTAATGAGTCAGCTCTTCACATCATGTGGCCAAAGTATTGGAGCTTCAGCTTCAGCATCAGTCCTTCCGATGAATATTCAGAGTTAATCTTTAGGATTGACTGGTTGGATCTCCTTGCAATCCAAGGGACTCTCAAGAGTCTTCTCCAGCACCGTGGCTTGAAAGCATCAATTCTTCGGTGCTGAGCCTTCTTTATGGTGGAACTCTCACATCCATACATGAGTGCTGGAAAAACCTTAGCTTTGACTATACAGACCTTTGTCTGCAAAATGATGTCTCTGCTTTTTAATATGCAGTCTAGGTTTGTCATAGCTTTTCTTCCAAGGAGCAAGCATCTTTTCATTTCATGTCTGTAGTCACTGTCCACAGTGATTTTGGAGCTCAAGAAAATAAAAATATGTCACTGTTTCCATTTTTCCCCCATCTATTTGCCATGAGATGATGGGACCGGATGCCATGATCTTAGTTTTCTGAATGTTGAGCTTTAAGCCAACTTTTTCACTCACCTCTTTCACTTTCATCAAGAGGCTCTTTAGTTCCCAGAGCATGGGGCTTGCGCCAGCTGTTCTGGCCTCAGACCCCATCTGCATACTCTGGCTGTGGGAATTTATGTCTTCCTGACTCCATTTCCCAAACTTTAAGATGGAGATGATACCAACCTCATAGAACTGTTGAGAAGATTAAATAAGTTCATATGTATGATATGCTTGGCATCATCATTCCTGAGACAAGTTTAGTGCTTAATTTCTAAAGAAATTTTATCTACTTCTTGATGATCATCACATTTGTTAGAATACTACAGATTAAAAAAAAATGTCTATCATAACTTGCCTTTTGACTTTGTCTGTTACTTGCATATTCTTTATTTCTTGATCATATTGCCAGAAGCTTGTCCAGCTTATTAATCTTTCAGTTTTGCTGATTTTTTTCTCTCATTTTTATTTTCTAGTTTCTTGTCCCTGCCTTTATTCCTTCTTTTCTCTGCCTTTGAGTCTGCTCTGTTGGTCTTCTGTCAATCTCTTGAAAACTGAACTCATTAAAAAAAAAAACAAAACTGTCCTTTTGGATAAGAGTATTTAAGCCTTAGCTGGATCAAATTTGGTATGCGGTGCAATTCTGAGGTCATGCACTTTTAGAACTATCATAATTTTCCTTATGATTTCCTCTTTCATTTAGATTGCTCTGTATATTGTTGTTTCCAGATGTGGGAGATCTTTTCAAATTTATTGCACTGCCATAGAAAAACAGTTGCGTATTTTTAACTTCAGAATTTATTGATCATCCTCTGTGATCTGGTATATAATCAGTTTCCTTAAATTCTATGTGTGATCAAAAGGAATTTGCCTATTGGGTATAATATTCTTTATTATGAGTCCAAGTTAAGTAACTGGCACTTTAGTCTTTTACTGAAGAGGAAAGCATTTACTGAGAGGAAAGCATTCAGATTTCCACTACCTTTTAAATTTATTTATACCCTTGGTACTGTCAATCATTACACACACACACACAGACAGACACACACACAGATTCTTTAGTAGGTTCTCTTCAGTCATGTGGGACACATGGATGGTGCCTATTATAAACACTACTAACATATCCACACAATATTTATTTACATGTTTATGTATACTTGTAATGATATACAAGTATACCATAATGTATACCTGTCTTTGTCTGTAAAGTACACGCATAAACCTCATTATTCATGCATTTACAAACATTAAAAAATCAGGCCGAATGTAAAAACTATCAGTGGAAAGAAATTAGTGATTATGTGTCAGCACAAGTGTGTGTGTACAGGAACATATGCGTCTGTATAAGTGGATGTGCATGCATGCATGTATAATAGCTAACGTATGTATGGAGACAAAGAAGGCTCAGGCACATGTGGTAAAATGTTTCCTTTGGGGAGCTGGGGTAGGGAAAGATATACAAGCACCTTTTGGGCTACTTTTGCAACTTTCCTGTCAGTTCGAAATTATTTCAAAATAAAAAGTTAAAAACTTAATGCAGTCAGCCAAAAAGACTGGACAGAATCAGCTTCCCGGCCCCAGTTATAACAATTTAAGTCTCAAAAAGAATGACTGGAAATACTCAGAGATAGAAATATGAATCCTCGTGATCCCATCTGAGGTGGCAGTTGAACCCACACCCTACTTTGCACAGGTTGCTGAAGGGAAGGAACCAGTTGTGGACCCTGCCTTCCCGCCAGAGCTGATGCCAGGGAGCCCTCCCGGCAGCAGAGTGGTGGTGAAAGATATCAACGGGATGGACGGATTGTGAAATTCCTGCTCACGGCAAGGACTATCGCCTGAGGTTAATGACTGCACAAGGTACACGGTGGATGGGCCCCCTGCAGAAGTAAGCCCATGTGGATGACTTTCTAGTTATGAAACAAAACAACTGTGTGACAGAGGACCGGACTGGCACTATCTGAACCCAGAGGTCAATTTAGCATCATTGACAGTGGGTCAAAAAGATACTAAACATCTGCTGGGAGTTCATACAGTAGCAAGCAGGCCCCAACGTTTCTGGCACCTGGGACAGCTTTTGTGGGAGATAATTTTCCCACAGACCAGGGAGGGGGATGGTTTCAGAATGATTCAAGCACATTGCATTTATTGAGCACTTTATCTCTATATTATTACACTGTCCTAATGCAGTGATGAGAGCGATGGGAGGCGGCTGTAAACAGACAAAGCTTCACTCACTCGCCTGCCACTCACCTCTGGTTCCCCAGTCAACGGTCTAGTTGGGGACCCCTGACCCTTTATACAGAGAAGGCAATGGCGCCCTACTCCAGTACTCTTGCCTGGAAAATCCCATGGACGGAGGAGCCTGGAAGGCTGCAGTCCATGGAGTCACTGAGGGTCGGGCACGACTGAGCAGGGTCGGGCACGAAATTCCAGGGCCTTGGGATTTCCTTTTTCACTTTTCACTTTCCTGCATTGGAGAAGGAAATGGCAACCCACGCCAGGGTTCTTGCCTGGAGAATCCCAGGGATGGGGGAGCCTGGTGGGCTGCCGTCTATGGGGTCGCACAGAGTCGGACACGAGTGAAGTGACTTAGCAGTAGCAGACCCTTTATATACATATATGTAGGACACAATATCATTTACATTTCATTTAAATAACCAAAGATGTCAGTGAGTCTATCAAACCTTTGGATATGCTTTCTAGATGCAAGAAATATCAGAGACAGAGGGCATGGTCAATGCAACCCCATGGAAGCAGCCACACAGAGCTAGGAGGTGCATACCCTGCAGGCTGACCTGCCTGACAAGGTAGGTTGGTGTCATGGAGGGTTAGGACGATCCTAAGGACATGACAACCAGACCCCAGGAATGCAAGGCCTTCAACCAGACCCTGGCAGGACACACTAGTAAAGGACTCTGGGGACACTGGGGAAATCCCAAGGCCCTGGCTATTAAACCTGATAAAAGCTTACTGATATGGACAGCTGGGGGCCATTAACTGAAAAATGGTTATAAAAGGCAGGTACAGCATCACTGGGCTTCCAGGTGGCTCTGGCAGTAAAGAACCTGCCTGCCAGTGCTAATGCAGAAGATGTAAGAGACTCAGGCTTGATCCCTTGGTGGGGAAGATCCCCTAGAGAAGGAAACGGCAACCTACTCTAGTGTTCTTGCCTGGAAAATCCCAGGGACAGAGACGCCTGGCAGGCTACAGTCCATGGGTTCAGAGAGTCAGACATGACTGACATGGCTTAACATGCACACACAGTATGATCTTATTTGGGCAAAAAGCAAAACAAAAGATCATCTAGATATGTCCATGTCCGTAGAAAACGATCTGCAGGTACAGTAAAGTATAAAGAGTGGTCATCTCCAGATGGGGTAATATGGTATGTTTAGTTTCTCATTCTTGATTATGTTTTCATGTGTGTGTATGTGTGTATCTTTTTTATTAAAAAAGGAAGTAGATGAGAGAAGAGAGAAGAGAAGGGAGAGAAAATGAAACTGCTTTTCAATTTCTCTTGTGAAGGGGAGCAACTCAAGGGTGATGCTGGGTTACAGCTTTTCCTTTTCACACAGGTGACATAAAGATGACAAAATGCAGGAGCAGAGGAGGGGGTTGTGACGACACAGGATAGAGGTGACTGTAGCAGTGAAGTTCCTGAAAGGGGCAGGGGTCAGCTTTCGTGGGCACAGGGACAGTCAAGGCGAGGAGGGTGGGTAAGGGAGAGGAGGCAGGCCTCCACTTGCTGCACTCTCTCCCTGTCATGTGTGGTGAGGGAGCTCTCTTTGAGAGAACCTGAGAACATACACACACAACCGAGGGTTCTGGTCAAATAGTTGTTTTTTAATAGCATCTTTAGAATGATAATTTGCAGCTTAAAATACCCGAGTCATCAACTTTACAACAGAGAGCTGGACAAACTTAACTATTAGTAAAATTCTATATTGCAGCTCTAGCCTAGATTAAAATCAAATAAAAACAAAGTAGTGTGACTGCCATTAGATGAAAAACGGCAAGGTATGCTCAAAGTGATCAACTTCTAAAGTCATGCCCAGCTTGAGCCAGGCCGTGCTGGATGGACACAATTCTCTAGCAGCCACTGGAGGGCAGCTTGGCCTCTTGTGGAATCACAGTTGTGTACTCTTCAAAACACGTCACTTTATTCTCACGGAACAAGGCCAACACACGTTTCTGCCCTGCTCCCTGCCCACGCACCGACCTGTGAATACTGACACAGCACTGGGTCACACTTCTTAGTGGCCACAAGATATCAAAGGTGTAGAAATGAAGGCGAAGCTGGCACTTACTACCTGATCCTCCCAGGAGAAGAAAAAGCATAAACTCCGCAAAGCGGTGCAATTGCCAAATTAACTTCTTCTCTTGAAGCAAGCAGATCAGAGGCAGCTGCTGAAGTGTTTTCATTATTTCTGCACGGTGTCCGTCAAGATGCTTCCTCCTGACCTTGTGGCAAGAAAACATTCCCCAAGAGCTGAATGACAAGTCACTGGGCTGAGAACTCTAGTGAGGAGGCTGGCAAAGTGCTGGCCACGCGGCTCTGGGCACTGACTGCTAGGTCTGCCTCAAGGCTCGGTCCTGCCACTCAAGGCAGTCAGTCACCTTCTGGATACATTTTCAGAAGGCCTGTTCATGCTCATAACACTGATGGATGTCACAAGCTGGCGGACAGAATGCTTATGAGGAATGAGCATCAGGATTAACCGCAGCATCACAAAAACCCAGTCATTTTGCTAGACTGCAGGCCCCCAGTGGAACATGGCTTTTAAAGCTCGGGCCACCTGAGACTGTGTTCATGAGTGTGGCCTCACTTGGAGGGTGCGTGCTCAGACTATGCAGAAATATTACATTCACATCTGCATCCATAATTTTAGGGTGCCCTGAGGTGATGAGGCTCTGGGGGCTTTTTCATATGAAAGAGGGTTGTGAGAACTTTGAGTTTAAGCTAGAGAAGGGAAGACTTGGAGCATATCTTTTCAACTAATGTATTAAAGCCTGACTCAAAAAAATGGGTTAGACCCATTCTACTTCACCCAAAGGAAAGACCTTGGACCAATGCGTGGAAGTCGTGGGAACCAAGTTTTCTGTTCAGTTAGAGAAAGAACTTATTTTAAAATTTGTTTGTTTATTTCCTTTTGGCCCCGCAGGGTCTTCCTTGCTATACACCAGCTTATAGCAGGGGACCAGGGCTACTCCCAGCTGCGGTGGACGGGCTTCCGCTCACTGCAGGGGCTTCTCGTCATGGAGCGCAGGCTCCAGGGGCACAGGCTTCAGTAGCTGTGACTCACGGGCTCCAGGGCATGGGCTCGGCAGCTGTGGTGCATAGGCTCAGCTGCCCCACAGCACGTGGGATCTTCCTGGATCAGGGGTCGAAACCATGTCCCCTTTACTGGCAGAATTCTTAACCACTGGACCACCAGGGAAGTCCCAAGAAAGAATTTTCTAACAGTCAAAACTATTAAAAAAAAAAAAAATCAGTGGGAGGAGCATTCTCTTCAGTAAAACCATCTGAGCAGGGGCTGGATAACTTCTTCAGTGCCTTGAATGACAAAGTGAACTAGAGAACCTCTTTGTTCACTCCTATTCCTGATGAAATCTAAGTGCATAGACAAAAATAGAGCCAAGACTGTACTTCAAAGCTCAGCACAGGACTACTTCTGTAAAATTAAGAGATGCATTTAATCATATCTATGTTTCTATGAATGCTGTATTATAAACCTACAGTTCCTATGTTGCAGCTAAGTTCCATGTGGAAGGAATGCTGGAAACAACCCATTTCAGTGAACTGAGTTTCTACATGCTCTTTCTGACACAGAACAAGAAGGCCGACTTATGCTGGGGCTGAGTAAAAATGTCCCTATCTATACCCAAGATCTGTCTGCAAGAGTGTCAGAACCATTTACAACAGAGAAGATCAGGAGAACCCTCCTGCAGGCTCTGCTTCCCTCTAAGACCGTAAAGCATCTAGAAGCTGCTTCTACAAAGGAGCTCTTAACATGGTCACCACCAGGGTTCAGGATTCCTCAGAAAGTTTGGCAAAATCTTGTGCTCATGGCCTTTTTCTAAGGGGTGGTGGGGCCCACAGTTTTCATTAGATTCTCAAGTGTGTTCATGACTGTAAGAACAGTAAGACCCACAGGAGTGGGACAGCATTCTGAGGGGCAGCCCTGTGGTGCCCTTCCCGACAGGGCTGCAGCCTCCTCAACTGTTGTGCAGGGGGTCAGAAAATTGATTCTGAATTTCCCTTCCAATGCTAAAGTCCCACAGCACAGAAATGGCAGAGCAAACAGCCTTGTGCACAAGGACTCCCTGAGCCCTGAGGAAACAGTGAGTGGCAGTGCCCAGTGGCTGCCAGGATGGCCATATCCCTCTTAAGTCACGGCCACATTTGGCTTCCAAGAGATGTTACTGGCCGCTCTGTTACTGTTGCCAACCTTCCTGATGAAACACCAAAAATATCAAATAACTGCCTTACTGCCAAAGGTAAGCTTACACTTAAATACAAAATACAATCTTCAGGAAAGTATACAGTAAGTTATTTTGAAATACTGATTCTGGGAAAGATCAAAGGCAGAAGGAGAAGGGGACAGCAGAGGATGAGATGGTTGGGTGGCATCACCGACTTGATAGACATGAGTTTAAGCAAACTGCAGGAGATGGTGAAGGACAGGGAAGCCCGGAATGCTGCAGTCCATGGGGTCACAAAGAGTTGGACCCAACTTAGTGACTGAACACCACACCTCCTCCCATTAAAAAAATCCCCCCAAATCTGTATGGACCATTTAAGTCAATAAATTTTAAGTATTTCAGTACTATCTACATTGAAAGTGGGAAGAGGGAGTAATAGAGAAATGGAGTCCAGATCATTATCAAGAGACGTGTTTTCCTATTCCATGTGACCGAATAGTCACAAAGAGTCAGACACGACTGAAGGACTTTCGCTTTCCTTTCCTACAGATCTTTAAAAATAAGACTGATACTGACCCATCGGGAATGATTCTAGTCTTAGCAAGAAGACAGTGAGCATTGTGCACCCTTCTATTCCTGTGGTTTTAAGTAGTAAACATCCTAAAGTACCTCAAAACCAGAAGCAAGATAAAAGAGGCTAATCCATGCAGAAAACTACAAGCACACAGGCACCATTAAGGATTTTAAGAGACACAAGGAAAGACTGATTGATAGAGTCTTCTGGCCACTCTTGTGAGAAAACAATTATTCCAAATATGCAGTCTTGCACTGCATGTTTTTGAAGATTTAGATTCAGGAAGTTGCAGAATATTTTCAGAAAAGGATCTAACAGAATCCCTTTTGCTTTTCAATTTAAAAACATCTATTAATATTGACTGAGATGACAACACTCCAATATCTGCTTGTGTTCATGTTAAATCTGTAATCAGAGATGGTGATGTAGAAATGCACAGTCAAATGTCATTTAAAAACACACAAAAATTGGACATGTTATATACTTCTCTTTTAAATTGTATTTGTATTATTTTCACCAATCAAAACACACATAATATATTTTATTATAAAACATTAGGCAATGTTACTTTTGAGATATGCAATCTGAAAGGTCACACCTGTGTTTACTACCAGTATGAAACACCAGAGGAGTTACATTAGAAATCAACCATATGAGCTCATCATATATCATTACCATGACTTTACACAGCATGAAACCTGGATTCAAACAGTCTGCCATTCAGTGTCTGGACTTTGGACTCTGGGTGTCAGTAAGGGGCCCTACCAAGCATCTCCTCCTTTCAGGACTGCAGCTCTGAGTTTCATGGTGCACAGATAAGCACAGAGCCTTGATTCTGTCTCCTGTTTCCACAGGGGATCAACATTGAGCAGGATGTTTCTAGAATGCTCTCCTACTCTGACAGACTCTGTCTGCTCTCTGGAACCTGCACTTGAAATCAAGACCTGACAGGGGAGGCAGTCATTTCCTTTTAACAAAAAACTAAGTCAACAAACAAAATGAACCTAGTCCAAATTCCAGGCTAATAATAAATTACCTGGTTTATAAAAATATGTGTTCAAAATAGTTACTTCCAGGGTTGTGTACAATATAAATTACAAAAATAAAATAGAAAAGATGAAAAATGGAGCGCATTTTTCAGTTCTTTATCCAACACCAGAATTTATCCATGGAGAGCAGTGTGGAGCCATCTGCACTGCACCAGGTCCCCTGGTGCGTCCCGGCTAGGGAGGGAGGGCCCTGAACGGGGGTGAGGAACTTCTATGGAGCTCTGCAGTCCGCAGCACCGTGGCCCGCCGGGGCGCACTCACCACTTGCTGATGGAAGGTGGTCTTGGCAGGAAACCCGTCCACACCGTCACGGACTTCATCCGTGGACACAGGAGGAGTCAGTGAGCAGAAAGCCACTCTGTATGGCACCTAGCTCCATTTATAAGCGGCACCTGGCTGAGTACAGTTACCTAGTGGGACTTCCACGTGCCCTCGCGTTCCTGTGCTGCATATACATAAGCTGAGGACAGATAATGTAGTTTAAAACTCTCCCCTTTCCTTTTCCTTTCAAAGACAGATTTAGTAAAGTCTTTTTAAAGAATGTGTATTAGGTCATTCTAAGATGTTTATATATGTACAGCGATAACTTTCTTCACTATACCATCAGGCCTCTGAGGCCAAAATAATCCTCAGCTATGTAACAGGTGTTTCTGCCCCAATCCAAGTTAGTATTCCATCTTACAGCTGAACATGTCTAAACATCACAATAGAAAACTATTTATTAATTCAATATTAATTTTGTTCATCAAGGGTTCCAGTTTCCAGTGATAAGACCAATAAGATACAACTGGTGTAGAGAGAATCATATATTTTAGATAATATTTATAATATACTTTCTTAATAAAGTTCCTTCTCAGAACACATTCCATAGAATGTGACAATGTTGACCCAACAGCTTCCAAAATAACTGAACAAAAGATATGAATCTGCAATAGAATAAGCTCTGGGGGAAAGCATTACGAGCACAGGTAGACATAGTGACCATCATAACTCCATTTCTGCAATGACACTTCAATACTCAGTATCTTACTGAATCTTGAATAATTTCCGTATTAGTCTGAAAGCATCAATTTCAGGTGAGCAGCTTAAAATCAGGAAATATTTACTAGTTAATAAATTGCCCTTTAGGACAGTTCCTCCCTATCCCTCAGAAGGTCTTCCCTTAGGAATAGGAAACAGCTCCACAAAGTGGAAAACCACCACAAACAGCCATTCTGAACCCGCTTGCTTCCTAAAACAGATCAAAGGGGGTTTAGGTGGTTTCTTTCATAAAAGAAAGTTGAGGAATCATGCTGTGTTGGAAGAGGGAAACTCTGCCTTGTGAAATCATGTATCTTACCCTAGAGGAGGTAAGAAAGGACCCAGTCCAGGCGCAAGCAAAACAAGCACTCAGCAAGTGACTGCCATCATCTTTAGTGATCATTTCGCAAAATTCTACTCTAACAGCAGGTGATGGGGTCAAGAATCTACTTGCCATCATACGATTGACATGGGTGTTCGGTGGCTAATAAAGAAGATGAAGTTCTAGGTAGCACTTCAAATTAATAAGTCCAGAAGACCAAGAAAAAGAGATAGGGTAGAGAGGATTTTAAGCGTATATATGTTTTAAGCAGCATGAAACAAAACTTAAGATGCTGTCGCGCAGTGAGACTGAATGCAGCCATCCAGACTGACACAGTTTAGAGAGAGCAAAGCATCCTGGTCTCAGTAGAGAGAATTCTCAGCCTAGAACATGACAAATTAAAAAAAAGCTACATTTTCTTTCATTATATAGATTTAATTATATTCCTTCTGAAATACGAAAGTTAATTCATACCCTAAAAGAAGGTAAGATACAATATGATGGTGGCCAATTAATACACATAAATCTATTTTTTTTCTGGACAAACACAAAATTATTTAAGAGGATTAAGAGACAACTCTAGAAGCAGCACTACCTTGAAGATTATTTGGCTTCATAAATACTGATTTCCAAAGTGCTAGAGGGCAAATCCAAGCAAGCATTTGTGTCATGCATATAAATCCCAACAGTTACTGAGGATGAGAAATGATCACTATTACTGCACAACTTAAAAAAAAATTCATATATTCTAATTGCTCACCTGAAATGACCTTGAACAAAATTTCTAAATGTGTGGTTTGTATTTTTTTTTCTTTAGACATAATCTGCTTCATTTTATGATCTAAGCAAGGCAAGCCTAGTACAACTGAGTAGGGGCAAGGCATCATGTTTCTTACATGCAGAACATGGAGTTTTTCTATTTGGTTCCATCAACTCCCAAGCATTTCACGCCCATGGAAGTGAGAGTTCCTTCACTGATGACAAGCTTGCTATTTCTAACTTATCATCGACAGCCTTCCAGGGGTCCTGTCGAGGCGTCCAGACTGCTGTCTGTGTCTGAGGCCAGCGTCTGCTCCGTGGACATGGATGAAATGTCATTGATGGACGACGACTGAGAAGGAGTGGCGTTGCTGCTTACTGCTGCATCTGTGCTAAGAAAACCAAATATAATAAAATCTGAGGCACGACACTGCTGCAGACCCAGGCAGTGAGGCTTCAGGCCATTTCTCAGCTCTGTCCTTTTGCAGTTTCCTTTACTATTAGTATAAACAAGAAGTTAGTTGACTGTACATTTTGAACTTTTGTGGAGTCTTCTTTAAGGCTCAAAATCCCAAATATTCCTGCCACTGCAATATTCTCTTTCTTTCTGGTGGCTAAACATCACACACATGTATAGTCATGCTAACTACTTTAAAAATACCTTCTGGTTTTAAAAAGATAGTAAAAGAAAACTGTTGAATTTATCCTAAAATTATCAGTATCACAAAAGGCTCTAGTCCAAGTAGGATTCAAGTGTCATCAGACATTTCAATTATAATCATAAACACTTAATCCAAGGGAAAAACATCAACCTTTGAAGAATTCTTTTGCAATTAAAAATACCTTCTAAAAGAAGGAATGATACAAACAAGAAAAAAATAGGAACAAAATTTAGTAGACTCTTGTTCATTTTATTTTTGCCTTCTAAATCCCCAAAACTGACATTTTAAGGCAAATGAAACTAACTGTTTTCCACTATCTGTATTACAGCCTGGTTTGAACAAAAAACATCCAGGGGCTCAGAGGTCAGTCTTAAATTTGTGATTAGCTGACTATAAGCATCTAAATTTTTCTTGGAGTTATACAGTCTCCAGACACGTGACACGTGTCATGCTGAATATAAAATTCAAGAATAAGAAACAGCCCCACATGCGTTTCCATGTGTGTGGAGTGCGCATGTGCTTCCCAGCGGGAGTGGAGTTAATACAAATGTGAAAATGTAAGTAAAGATAGTTCTGTTTCAGGCAGAACCTTACAGATGGTATTATAAGTTAGTACCATATATACTACTACTACTAAGTCACTTCAGTCGTGTCCGACTCTGTGTGACCCCATAGACAGCAGCCCACCAGGCTCCCCTGTCCCTGGGATTCTCCAGGCAAGAACACTGGTGTGGGTTGCCATGTCCTTCTCCAGTGCATGAAAGTGAAGTTGCTCAGTTGTGTCCAACCCTCGGTGACCCCACGGACTGCAGCCTTCCAGGCTCCTCCGTCCATGGGATTTTCCAGGCAAGAGTGCTGGAGTGGGCGCCACTGCCTTCTCCAATAGCATATATATTATGCCTCTAATAGTCATACTTCCTAATTGCTAGTCAGACTTCTACCACTAAGAAGATCAACCAGAAAGACAGAGGAGAGAGTTATACGAACAATTTTCTCAAAAGAAAATCAAATTCCACTTTATCTAGACTTATATTAATTTTCTTTTTTAATTGGTTGGGGGCAATGTAAAGAAGGTCATGCACGTTGAAAAGCTTTAAATTCAATTCCCCATCTATAAATGAAAATGACAGTAGCTGTTACAAGGATGAACCAAGAATGTTCACAATACAGTTAGTTTGTTGCCTGTCATCAGTAAAATGTTAGCTGCCACAACCAGAGCAGACCAAAAGAGAAAAGTATTTCATACAAGCAGTTTTCAAATCCAATGCTGGTCAAGGTGGCACTTAAAACACGCTGTTGCCATTTGCGAAAAATGAATAGAGAAAGGAAAGTATTATGCAATCAAACTATCAGAGCAATCACTAACCTGAAGGTTGATCTTTTACAACACCATTCTTGCTTCTTTCTTCCCAATCCATTACTTCTTTGTAAATTAGCTCTTCAAATAGAAATGCAAGTTAGAATGCTTCATCAGTTTCTCTGCATCTCTAAACCCTGCTTCCAAATAAATTGGAACCACTCCAAGGACACTGGGATGTGCTATTTTTAACTGTGATAGACAGACAAGTAATAGTTTACCTAGACCAAAATATAATTTGATTCCTTGTATCTTTTCAAACCAATTATATCTTTTCAACCAACCAATTATGAAGGCCATAAAAGTAGGGTAGCTCTGGATCCACTAGTGGGTTTTACAAAGTTGAGGTAGGGAGAGAGTGAAAGAGAGACATGGGGAGTGGGGAAGAGAGGGAGGAAAAGTACTAGCAAAGTGACTCTGACAAAACAGTTTAACTACTGGATATTCTCACATCTTTTGCACAGTTTTTCCTCCACCATTGTGGTTCTTCAAATATAAACTCCTCCAGATTGGCCAGAAATTAGTCTAGTTACCTAAGTTTTTTCTTGGTTTCAATCTCAGTTTTCCTCAATTTTCTTTTTTTTTCAATTTTCATTTGTCAGAAGAACTACCTATTAAGTAAGATACTAGCAGCATCCTAAAAGTTTGGTATTTGTGGAGTAAAATCAGCACAGTGCAGGCACAGAGCGAGGCTGTGGCTGTGTGCACTGCAGGTCACTGGTTCCCTGAAGCCCACGGAGCGGCCCTTGGGCAGGACACGCTGCCATGTTTGACTTGCGCTGACCACAGTTCTCAATTATTATTGATTCTGCTTTTTAATGAAATATTTTTAGTTCAACCTCTTTATTACTGGTTTAGTTTCTTGTGGGTTATCTGGTTAGAGTAGTAATAATAACTATTTGCATATTTTTGATCTTCAATTTCCCCCAAACTCTTATTTTAAAACGTGTATATAACTACAAGGCTTACAAACACAGCAGAAGTTCCCATGACCCCAGTGGGGCCTCTCATATCTGCTTTACAGGGCCTGTGAGTCGAGGTTACTCAATAGTTTGCAACATGCTATCAAGTTAAGTGTAATACACTTCTGAATTCAGTTTACAAATCAAGATTTGATAATGTGAGATGTGTGAGAAGCCTTTGTTTTTGTCTTCTGAAGCAAATACGGAATTCAGACATATTCCTCTCTAATTTTGTTATCTTCAAGTTCTTTATCTACCGGGAAGTGGAAGAGAGAGGATAAGGGATGAAGGGTCTCCACCCCTTCCTTAGAAAGGCTACTGTCAAAAAGTGTTAAGTTGCCCCATTTCAAGAAATGTGTAACAGTCAAAATATATTCCATCTTTACCTTTCCATTCTTCAATTGCATGTTCTCTCTCTTCCAACTGGGCATCATAAATTTGAGGCGGTGGCTAAAAATTAAATTTTACAGGTAAAGTTAATAGTTGAAAAAATAATGAGGCATGAAGAAAATGAATCACTTGTAAGACTTCTAAAATACTTATAAAAAATAATAAAATAAAAATTTATAATATTGATGCAATTTCATTCAATATGTGGCTTAAAGATTTCTAAGTATGATATTTACACTGGTTTCAAAATCAAAATAATTACAGAATAATTAACCAAAAATAGACCTATTATAGTCCTGCTAATAATTACACTCTAAGGACATCTGCCCAAATTAATTATAAAATTAGCAATCACAGGCTGCTTCCTAGAGATCCATTCTCGACAAGGTACTGTGCTAGGAAATACAGAAGCTGCAAAATATATCTCAAGTTTTTATTTGTTCCTGTTAGAACTCCCAAATTCAGTCCCCAAATCGTAAGTGGACTGCTTCAAAATTTACTTAAAATCACGTTTATAAATCAAATTCTTTTCCTATAAAACAATGAATAAAATGGTGGTCTTAAATGCACAGGACAAAACCTAATAATGAGCATGTGAATGTGAACATGAAAGTCACTCAGTCGTGTCCGACTCTTTGTGACCCCATGGACTGTAATAGTCCCTGGAATTCTCCAGGCCAGAATACTTGAGTGGGTAGCCTTTCCCTTCTCCAGGGGATCTTCCCAACCCAGGGGTCAAACCCAGGTCTCCTGTATTGCAGGCGGATTCTTTACCAGCTGAGCTATGAGGGAAGCCCAATAATGAGCATGCCACCATGTAATTATTTCATTTTCAACTAAAGACCATCCATACCAGGGATGCTACAGAAAAATGGACATGAGCACCACACTCAGAAGTGGAACTCCTCTAACAGGTACCCCTGGGGAAGGACGTCCAGACCTGTGATTTTCAGCAAGTTTCTTAGCCTGACAGGATACCTGAACAAGATAATAAAAGCAAAACCCAGGCACGGTACCAGGTGCACAAATGAATGCCTAAAAAAGGTGATATTATGATCACACATCAGCATCGACATAAATGAAGACAGCTGTATCACCACAGCATAAGCATGTTCACTCCTGAGGTATCAGAGCTCAGCCCCGACAGGAGCCCTAAAAGCGGTATGACCCCCGGCCATATGGCCTCAAAGTAACCAGGAGTCCTTTTAACCTTAGATCTTTGTGTAGCCATTTCAGACTGACAGACAGAAGACGCAGGGAAATGTATGCCCTGCCTTTACACACAAGTCTTTTCAAAATAGATGCTTACCGCTTCTGCTTCAGCAGGGTCATACCAGACAGTGATATAAGGGTGACGCAAAGCTTCATCTACAGAGATTCGCTTGTCGGGATCTATCACTAACATTTTTGATAATAAGTCTCTGGCTTGACTTGCTAGGGTAAAAACAAATATTAGATTAATATTAATAAAAATTAATAAAGTAACAATTTTAACCTGAGAATCACACAATAAAGAACTAAATGTGACAAAAGCCTGAGTTTGGGAGGGGAGGACAGGGCATAAGGCTGACAAGCCATGGACAGGGAAGGTACAGGAGCTAAGCTGAGGGTGGCACGGCCGAGAGTGCAGGCATGAAGCATGTGCAAGCCTTTCTCTTGATGCCACATCAAAGTGAAACCGAATAGACTAAGCCTCACAAGGACTTCATATCTCCATCATATAGAACAGTTCACAGATATCTCTGCTTTGCCTGTGCTGGGCTTAGTCTCTCAGTCGTGTTCGACTCTGCCACCCCATGGACTCTAGCCCGCCAGGCTCCTCTGTCCTTGGGATTTTTCAGGCAAGAACACTGGAGTGGGTAGCCATTCCCTTCTCCAGATGATCTTTCCAATCCAGTGATCGAGCCCAGGTATCTTGCACTGCAGGCGGATTCTTTACTGACTGAGCCACCAGGGAAGCCCTCTGCTTTGCCTACCTGTATACAATGTACACGTAAAAGAAATCTAGAGATTAGTAGCTAGGAAAAAATTCAACAAGTTCAATAACTTGGTTAAATACAAGGCTCACCTAGGTTTCAGCAATTAACATTCACAGGTGGGACCTCCCTGGTGCTCTAGTTGCTCAGACACTGCACTCCAGGTGCAGGGGGCCAGGTTCAACCCCTGGTCAGGAAACTAGACCCCACATGCTCTACCTGAGAGCTTGCACGTGCAACCCAAGACCCTACACGCCACAGTGAAGACCCAGGACAGCCAAATGAATACCAAAATCAAACAAAGTTCACATGTGTAGGCAAAGGAGAGATGGAACTCTGCTGAATGAGGCACAGTTTGTCTTGATGTAGAGAAAATAAAATGTATTCTTTTCCCTTAAACATATTAAAATGTGACGGGCACAGGATTAGGGAAAAGGCCTTTTAAAATTTCTGACTCTTCAAATGGGTGACAATCTTTATTCAAGTATTCTTTATACCTGATAACAGTTTGAATTCCATTTGCTGTAACTAATAAGAATCTTTCAGACTATGTAAATATTTTGACCAGAGGCTTCAGTTTTGTCCCCTTTATTGAGGACAAAACTTCTAGGTCTTTAAGCTTTCTTTCTGAAATGCCTTCATTCTAGCCTACAAATGACTTTGAGGGTTTTCAACTATTTCATCTTTCAGTTTTCACAGATTTTAGAATGCAAACATAAAAGGGCTTCACCAGATTATGAAAACAAGTATAAGAAAAAAAGGATATCTTACTTTTAATTTTGTCTCGTTCAGATTCTGATGGGAATATCCAATCTGGAAAGAGTTCTTCAAATTTGATTCCAGGATACTTTGGTCTGTTTTCTACATAATTCCTCACAGTTGGCTGAAGTTTCTTCATGAAATCTGCAGATGGTGTTCCTAGCTGCTCAATAACTTTATTCCACTGATCAATATCTAAGGAGTCTCTTGAGGAAAATACAACTGAAATGCCTTATATTCATATTACATAAAGTTGCATCATTCAAAGAGAAACTTAAATTATACTTATCAATGAATAATTACTCAGGCCAGCTCACTGGGTCAGCAGAAGCATTCTGAAATAATATTCAAATAAGGTTTGGGTTCCTAGTTAAGAGTATTTAAAAAAACAAACTCTGCACCATATAAACTCTGGTCACAGTTTATTAAATCAACACAATGAAGTCTTTATGGCTTCCTATTCTAGATCAAAATAAAGTTATATTGAAGCTGAAGAATACCTATGACTGAAAGGCTTAAACATGAAAGTAGGTAATAATTATGTAGGCAAACTGAAATCAGTTCTCATAATAACGGGCTTCCCGATAGCTCAGTTGGTAAAGAATCCGCCTGCAATGCAGGAGACCCTGGTTTGACTCCTGGGTCAGGATGATCCTCTGGAGAAGGGCTAGGCTACCCACTCAGTATTCTTGGGCTTCCTGTGTGGCTCAGCTGGTAAAGAATCTGCCCGCAATGCAGGAGACCTGGGTTTGATCCCTGGGTTGGGAAGATTCTCTGGAGAAGGGAAAGGCTGCCCACTCCAATATTCTGGCCTGGAGAATTCCAGGGACTATACAGTCCATGGGTTCGCAAAGAGTTGGACACGACTGAGTAACTTTCACGTTCACATGCTCATTATTAGTGACTTTCACACCTCCACGTCTCGTAATAAAGCTATGTAAGATATAAAGCTCCCTGAAATAAAGAGACCTGACTGACTGCTCAATTTACGGCTGGGAACCACCTTGTAGGCTTGGCAGGATGGGGTGCACAAGAGAGGGAGCGGGAGCCGGGGCTCTGGACTTTCTGAGCCCTTATCATGTCATCTCCCACTGTAGCTGGGCTTACATTGAGCAGCGACAGCTTTGAGAGGTCATTAAGTTTTACTTGGCACTGACTCTGGCTATCATTGCAATATAAATGAGTGTGTTTTATTTCCTTTCAAAGTACATGACCTAGGTTTCAGACTCCATTGTGTGTTAGTCACTCACTAGGTGTCAGGAAGTCAATCTCCCTTGGGTCTCATCTTCCTATTTGTAAAATGGAGACAAGGCCAGCTTTGTCTCTTTTTCTGGGAACTTGGGTTAACTGGCAAGATGAATGTGGAAAGTGATTCTAAAACCATAGACATTATATAAGAGAACAAAAACCAGAGGAATCAAATAAATAAACAGAATCTTTAAAAAGTTATTAATTGAGATATGTCTTAGAAAAATAAAATGACATTACTGGGGAAAGAACCTAGGGAACAAACATATGTTCTTCAAAGAACAAAGGAGGAGGCCCTCTCATCTCCTGTAATGTCTTTCCTCTTATTGGTATACCATCACCATTTTGCTCTCCACTGGAGCTGTCCATCACCAATCAAACATAATTTTCTCCCCTCTCATCTTAAAACAACAGTCACTTTCCCGTGAACAGTCACTTTCCTTTGAACTTGCGCAGCTTAGCTACTGTTCCCATTCGCAGCAATACAGAGCTGTTTACATCTTTAAATCTCAACCTGTCATACTCTCTTAACCATTCTTTTCACCCATCGTTTCATGGAAACTGTGCGATCCCAGCTGCAGATGGCTGCCCCTCAGCTCTCAGTCCTCACCCCGTGCCAGTGTCCGCGTGCCCCTCCCTCAGTGATCTGCTTCTGGGCCTCCAGGGCCCCGTGCTTTCTGAGGGGTACCTGGCTCAAGCTTTCTCTTTCTTATAAGCCATGAGGAATTCTTTTCCACCTTTGCTTATGAACCTAAAACAAAACTCTGACAACTGCTGTCTGGTTTCCAGAATCTTTTTCTGTCTAATGTTTGAAAAAGAGCAAAATTGTCTTTGGAAAATGATACTAATCTCATTAGGTGACCTTATACATAAAATTATTATTACTGATACTGTAAGATGTTAATATGTAAACTAAGAATTTTAAAATTATTTAATAGCGCACCCAAAAGTACCCACACTTTTCATATCTGTACTATCTGAAGAACACAATTAATTAAAGAAAAGAAAGACGCAAAATACATTAAAAATTGAGACAAACTGAATGTTAAGTAGACACTTCTAATTATGTATTTTTAGGGAATTCCCTGACAGTCCAGTGATTAGGACTCGGTACTTTCACTGCTGAGGGTGTGGTTTCAATCCCTGATTGGGGAACCAAGATCCTACAAGCCTAGTAGCTTGGCATAATAAATAAATGTATCTTTGGAATACATCAACTTATCCTTTTATATTGAATTTATTTGCAAATTAAATATCTCCTATTTACAGTGTCAAATAACTGAATCTAAGGCAAGGCTATGAAAAATTGCTAGAAAATGTATTAGAACAAAATAAAATGCTATGTTTAACTTCACATAAAATCTATGATGTGAAAATTATTAAGGAAGGTAAATAAAATGATAGGGATAAAATTTTTTTCATTTCAAGTTTGTGTTGTGAAGATTTATATTACAAGAAAATCACCCTCATAAAATCATAAAAATGAAAATTAATAAAATATATATAAAACATTGACTATACAACTTAATTTCTCTTAAAGATAACCATCAATCTGCTAGCAGAGACTACTTTAAGCTTTCATAACAAAAAAATAAAATCAAAAGACTAATGAAAATTTTAGGTGGTGAGAACACAAATGAAAAAGGGTATATGTGAAGAACTAAGTTACAGTAAAAAATATTGAAAATGGAAGAACATGAGGAATATGAGAAAAGAAAGCTATTGAAACTATTATATAGCTATTCTTCCTTATGCTACATATCATTAATATGATTTGCTGACCACAGTATAAGTTAACCTTTTGCATTTTATATTTATTTAGACTTCCCCACTGGCAAAGTCACAAAATAACCATCTAAGTGGACCTTCTAAAATATTCTACAAAATGTCAGAAGAGTAACAAACAAAAAAAATTAAGCAAATATTCTTCCTCACAAACTTTTCACTTTAATCTTTTCCCTTTAGGTCTTATGTAGCATGCTTCAGTTCTTACTTTGGAGGAAAATATTCTATTGCATCCTGGTAAGTGATGAAATAGTATATTAAACAAATTACATAAGATTATTGGCCTATTAAATTTAGACAGCTCCCTAAATAGTTAATTAACTAAATAGTATTTTCATTTAAACACCAGAATATATTTGTCAAAGAGTAAATGCATTTCCTATAAGCTATTTTTAACAAAATTAAGAATATAAATTGGTTTCATTCTATGTGTCAATAAAATCGTTAGTCAAGTAAAAAGAAAACATAAAACTGAACCATTTGATCTGTGACACTAATTTAATAAATATAATCAAGACCTCCTTAGAATACAGTCTAGAATTACGACATTTTCCTTTGGAGCTCCTGCTGCCTTTGGTATTTATGGAAAACATGGCCGGGAAGGTTCCCGGAAGGATACGATCAGTGCCTTGGAATATCACACAACCTTTCACCAGCTCTCCCATGATGCAACCCACTGACCAGATATCAACTGAAAATAAAGTGAAATGACAAAATTATGAAGTGCCATGAACAAAACAAAGGTGAAGAAAAGATTTCTAACAGTGCACTAAACACACAAATATGGAAAATAAACGGCCAGTTAAGGGTGAACTGTTTTAGACAGTATGAAAGATTGCTGACCTCTACTTTGGCTTTCAGTTTGCAGCAATCTTGGCTTTCAGTGCCAAAGAGTCCAATACTTTACAGCTTCAAAGACAAAGTCCCAGAAATAAGGAGCGCCTGTCCCCAGAAAGCTGTTTCCAGGCCCGAGCCCACCCCCGGCTCCCGGCCTTGTGGTCAGCACCAGGCATCGCCCTGTGAAGGATACAGTCTCTTCCTGGGAACAGGACTTTATGGAGGACCATTTCTGCCATGATGCACCCGACAGACCAGATGTCCACTACCAAACACCAGGGGATTAAAACCAGCCAGAGACCGCCCCCATGCATGTCTTTTCTCAGATCCCCTCCCAGACAAAGACAGACCCAGCTTGCTAGCAGGACTCGTGTGAAATATGAACACCTCCAGAACGATCCATTTCTGAGCTGTCTAGTCAGCGGGGCCCCCAGGGCCAGACTTGTTTGGGTCCCAGGAGAGGGCCAGAGGTGCCTCAGCTTCTGGCTGCTCCCCCTCCGCTGCAGAGCCCAGCTGAACAAGGCCTCAGGAGCCCAGACAGAGAGCTCTCAGCGCCTCTGCTGGCATAGACGGGCTGAGAGACGCCCACAGGGGACAGAGATTCCTCTCATGGCCATAGAGGACTAGAAGGCACAGGCTTGTGTCCCTCTGAATGGGAGTTCTAAACTATCTGGATAAACTTGAAGCTCAATTCATTTCGGACGACTTAGGTAAACTTTTAGACTCTTTTTTTTTGGTAATAAGTAAGTGTGATTTTAGTTCTTTTTGACAAATTTTTCAAAAGCTAAGTTTCAAAGAGCTCTGATAGTTAGAATAAGTTTTGCTGTTAAAAAGAAACCAAACACCAATTTTACACACAAAAAGCACATGCTGTATTATTTCATTTATATCTAGCTCAAAAACAAGAAAAATCAATCTATGGGGCTGGAAATCAGCATAATGGCTTCCCTGGGGGTTGAGACCCAGAGGGGTCCTAGGGAGGCCTCAGTTATGCTGCTGGTTACATGGGAGTGCTCCCACTGAGCTGCACACTTGGGATTCACATATTTTTTTTTGTAAGCATATTATACTTTGATAAATGTTCAAAATATTCATTTCAAAAGTGAATAATTTTAACCAATGGAAATATAAAATTATTTCTCATCTGTGAACTATGATAATCTATGCATAACATAGTCTCTATATTACATTTCATACAGTTCACAGGAAAGAGAAAAAGCTCGTGATGACTAATAGCACTAATTTTAAACATTGCAGCCTCCTCCAGTTCTGTCTGTACTCACCGTTCTCTTTGTAGCCCATGCCCAGGATGACTTCTGGAGCCCGGTAATACCGTGTCACCACGTAGGGAGTCATCATGAAGTTGGTGCATGCTGTGCGAGCCAGGCCAAAGTCAAGGATCTTAAGGGTGCAGTCTGACTTTACTACAATGTTACTAGGCTTCAGATCCTAGGGCAGAGAAGGTTTAAATTAATACAGCGAGCCAAAGCATGCTGAGTGAACAATCTCACGCTGGTTAAGGATTTGTGAGGTCAGTGACCACTGAAGTATGTGAGAATGCTGGGAGAAGGAAGAAAGTTAGAACTGAACCCTGGGATTTTAGAATCATGTTGGAAAATCTAACTCTCAAATTGAAACCAATACAGAAGAGTCTAGAGAGGCCAGAAGGGTGCCCTCATCCGCCGTGTGGAAGCGTTTGTGACACTGTTCTGCTTAAATCCTTTTGAGAGTCTCTACAACATCCTCTCCTCCTTCCTGCCACGCCCGGTCATCCTTCAGTTCCCAACATTCTGGTTCTTCCCTGCTATCCAACAGAAACATAATTCAAGCCCCATGTGTAATTTACATTTTCTAACAGCCGCCTTAAAAAAACAGTGACTAGAAAAGGTAAGATTTAATTTTAATAATATTTTCTTTAGTCCAATAAGGTGTATTTCCCTAGTATTCATTTCTAAAATGTAACCAACATATAAACATTATGGAGATATTTTACATTTTTTTGGTACTGTCTTTGAAATCCAGTATTTATTTATAATTATAGCCACATTCTGAGTACTTAATAGCTTCATGTAGCTAGTGGCTATGATACTGGACAGCACAGGGCTAGAATTCTTGGACCCTGGAATCTCCCAAAGGCGGCTTCTTTCTTTGGAAGAAGAATCCCACGATTACCAAACAAGAACTTCCCATCCCCTGGGACCTGCCATTCCCGGGCACACACACTCCTCTTAAAGTCCCTTCTTCACCCCTCCCAGTGAGGGCTCTGTGAGAGGAGGCCTCAAGGCCTCCCTGTGCTCCCCGCATACGGAGTCTGGCACAGCAGATTCTCAGGAAATGTTTGCAGGTGAATGTACACATCACACTCCACCACACTCTCAACACAACTCATCACAACTTCTGCAGCTTTTTCCTTCGTTACTCTAGGGCCTTTCTTTATGGTGATCCCCTACATCCTAGACCCTTCCTCAACTACAGGAATTTGATTCTTGCCTGGAACTTCGGCCTGAAAACTCATCCTAGAAACTATGACTTCTAAACAATCTATTATGTTCACAAGTGCCTTTCAATGTGTAGCTACAATGTCAAACTGCCAAGTCACATCACACAGTAAATGATGTTTTAGGACCAGCACCTGGCTGAAACTTTCCAATTGATGTGTCACCAATGGACATAGGTGTGCCTTGAGTGACAGCTGCCAAATGCTACTGGGATAAGTAGAAAAACATTTAAATTTACATCAGTCAAAACTATGTTTCATTACTGCTAAGGGCTTTCTTTCTGAAAATTTGGAATTCAGTAAAATATAACATAACTATGCATTGCTTAAAAACAAAATGAAAACTCCTACCAAACCCGTGCAGATGCCCTGGTCCCTGGCTGGCCCCAGAGCACTTCCTCCAGGCATGTCCCAACACGAAGTGCTGAGGGGAGCATGGCCAACCCCACCCACAGCTGCGAGGCTTGCACAAAAGAAAGCATGCAAAGAACAGGCACCACACTCAAACCAGCGACCTTTTTTCCTGTGAGGAGGCAGTAATGCAGCTAAGGTAAAACAAACCAATTTGTCCTAGGTTCCGTTTTTTAGAACCAAAGAATATTGGAAGAACAGGTATTTCAGGATACAAATTGTGCTTAGTCGCTCAGTTGTGTTCAACTCTTTGCAACCCCATGGACTGTACCCTGCCAGCCTCCTCTTTCCAAGGAGATTCTCCTTTTTATACCCCATGGACCGTATAAAAGGCAAAGAGATATGATACCAGAAGATGAGCCCCCAGATCCGAAGGTGTCTAGTATGCTACCGGGGAAGAGCAAAGGGCAATTACTAATAGCTTTAGAAAGAATGGAGTGGCTAGGCCAAAGTGGAAACGACACTCAGTTGTGAATATGCCTAGTTGTGAAAGTAATGTCTGATGTTGTAAAGAACAATACTGTATAGGAAGCTGGAATGTTAGGTCCATGAATCAAGATAAACTGGAGATGGTCAAGCAGGAGACGGCAAGATTGAACACTGACATCTTAGAAATTAGTGAACTGAAACAGACAGGAATCAGTTCAGTTCAGTTGCACAGTCGTGTCTGACTCTTTGCGACCTCATGGACTGTAGCAGGCCAGGCCTCCCTGTCCATCACCAACTCTTGGAGCTCACTCAAACTCATGTCCATAGAATCGGTGACACCATCCAACCACCTCATCCTCTGTTGTCCCCTTCGCCTCCTGCCTTCAATCTTTCCCAGCATCAGGGTCTTTTCCATTGAGTTAGTTCTTCGCATTAGGTGACCAAAGTACTGGAGCTTCAGCTTCAGCATCAGCCCTTCCAATGAATATTCAGGACTGATTTCCTTTAGGATTGACTGGATGGATCTCCTTGCTGTCCAAGGGACTCTCAAGAGTCTTCTCCAACACCACAGTTCAAAAGCATCAATTCTTCGGCACTAAGCTTTATTTACAGTCCAACTTTCACATTCATACATGACTACTGGAAAAACCATAGCTTTGATTATATGGACCTTTGTTGGCAAAGTAATGTCTCTGCTTTTTAATATGCTGTCTAGGTTGGTCATAACTTTTCTTCCAAGGAGCAAGCATCTTTAATTTCATGGCTGCAGTCACCATCTGCAGTGATTTTAGAGCCCAAGAAAATAGTCTGTCACTGTTTCCATTGTTTCCCCATCTATTTGCCATGAAGTGATGGGACTGGATGCCATGATCTTAGTTTTCTGAACGTTAAGCTTTAAAACCAACTTTTTCATTCTCCTTTTCTACTTTCATCAAGAGGCTCTTTAGTTCTTCACTTTCTGCCATAAGCCTGTGTCATCTGGATATCTGGGGTTATTGATATTTCTCCCAGCAATCTTGATTCCAGCTTGTGCTTCATTCAGCCCTGCATTTCGCATGATGTACTCTGAATATAAGTTAAATTAAGCAGGGTGACAATATACAGCCTTGACATACTCCTTTCCCTATTTGGAACCAGTCTGTTGTTCTATGTCCAATTCTAACTGTTGCTTCTTGACGTGCATACAGATTTCTTAGGAGGCAGGTCAGGTTGTCTGGTATTCCCATCTCTTGAAGAATTTTCTACAGTCTGTTGTGATCCACACAGTCAAAGGCTTTGGTGTAGTCAATAAAGCAGATGTTTTTCTGGAACTCTCTTGCTTTTTTGATGATCCAATGGATGTTGGCAATTTCTGGTTCCTCTGCCTTTTGTAAATCTGGTTTGAACATCTGGAAGTTCACGATTCACATACTGTTGCTGGCTTGGAGAATGTTCAGCATTACTTGGCTAGTGTGTGAGATGAGTGCAATTGTGCAGTAGTTTGAGCATTCTTTCACACTGGCTTTCTTTGGGACTGAAATGAAAACAGACCTTTTCTATTTTCTAGTCCAGTGGCTACTGCTGAGTTTTCAAAATAGGCTGCCACACTGAGTGCAGCACTTTCACAGCATCATCTTTTAGGATTTGAAATAGCTCAAATGGAATCCCATCACTTCCACTAGCTTTGTTTGTAGTGATGCTTCCTAAGGCCCACTTGACTTTGCATTCCAGGATGTCTGGCTCTAGGTGAGTGATCACACCATTGTGGTTATCTGGGTCATGAAGATGTTTTTTGTATAGTTCTTATGTGTATTTTTGCCACCTCTTCTTAATAATTTCTGCTTCTGTTAGGTTCATACCATTTCTGCCCTTTAGTGTGCTCATCTTTGCATGAAATGTTCCCTTGGTATCTTTAATTTTCATGAAGAAATCTCTAGTCTTTCCCATTCTATTGGTTTCCTTTACTTCTTTGCATTGATCACTGAGGAAGGCTTTCTTATCTCTCCTTGCTATTCTTTGGAACTCTGCATTCAGATGGGTATATCTTTCCTTTTCTCATTTGCCTTTTGCTTCTTTGTCCATGTGTAGAGTCTTCTCTTGTGTTGTTGGAAGAGGCTGTTTGCTATGGCCAGTGCGTTCTCTTGGCAAAACTCTGTTTGCCTTTGACCTGCTTCGGTTTGTACTCCAAGGCCCAATTTGCCTGTTACCCAGGTATCTCTTAACTTCCTACTTTTGCATGTAAAAGTAGGAAGTTAAACATGAATGGGTGAATTTAATTCAGATGACCATTCTACCTACTACTGTGGGCGAGAATACCTTAGAGGAAATAGAATAGCCCTCATATTCAACAAAAAATTCAATAATGTAGTACTTGGTGCAGTCTCAAAAATGACTGAATGGGTTCCAAGGCAACCCATTCAGCATCAGAGTAATCCAACTCTATGGCCCAACCAGTAATGCTGAAGAAGGTGAAGCTGAATGGTTCTCTGAAGACCTACAAGAGCTTCTAGAACTAACACCTAAAAGAGATGTTCTTTTCAGCGCAGAGGACTGGAATGCAAAAGAAGGAAGCCAAGAGATACCCAGAATAACAGGCAAGTTTGGCCTTAGAGTACAAAATGAAGCAGGACAAAGGCTAACAGAGTTTTGTCATGAGAATGTGCTGGTCATAGCAAACACCCTTTCTCAAAAACCCACAAAAGACTACTCTACATATGGATATTGCCAGATGGTCAATATCAAAATCTGATTATGTTCTTAGAAGCCAAAGATGGAGAAACTCTATACAGTCAGTAAAAACAAGACTTGGAGCTGACTGTGGCTCAGATCATGAGCTCCTAATTGCAAAATTCAGGCTTAAATTGAAGTAGGGAAAACTACTAGGCCATTCAGGTATGACCTAAATCAAACCCCTTATGATTATACAGGGACGTGATGAATAGATTAAAGGGATTCGATCTGGTAGACAGAGTGCCTGAAGAACTATGGATGGAGGTTCATAACACTGTACAGGAGACAGTGACCAAAACCATCCTAAAGAAAAAGAAGTGTGAGGAGGCAAAGCTGTTGTCTGAGGATGCCTTACAAATAACTGAGGAAAGAAGAAAAGCAAAGAAAGGCAAGGGAGAAAGGGAAAGATAGACCCAACTGAATGCAGAGTTCCAAAGAACAGCAAGGAGAGCTAAGAAGGCCTTCTTAAATGAGCAATGCAAAGAAATAGAGGAAAACAATAGAACGGGGAAAGGCTAGAGATCTTTTCAAGAAAACTGGAGATATCAAGGGAACATCTCTTGCAAGGATGGGTATGATACAGGACAGAAGGTCCTTAGCATTAAGGACCTAACAGAAGTAGAAGAGATAGGAAGAGGTGGCAAGAATACACAGGAGAACTATACAAAAAACATCTTAATGACCAGGATAACCATGATAGTGTGGTTACTCACCTAGGGCCAGACACCCTGGAGCGTGGAGTCAAGTGGGCCTTAGGCAGCATCACACTCTGACGCTGTTACAGAGCCGCACTCAATATGGCAGCAAATGTGGAAAACTCAGCAGTGGCCACAGTACTGGAAAAATTCAGTTTTCATTCCAATCCCCAGGAAAGGCAACGCCAAAGAATGTTCCACTGCTAACTGCTACTGCTAAGTCACTTCAGTCGTGTCTGACTCTGTGTGACCCCACAGACAGCAGCCCACCAGGCTCCCCCGTCCCTGGGAGTCTCCAGGCAAGAACACTGGAGTGGGTTGCCATTTCCTTCTCCAATGCACGAAAGTGAAAAGTGAAAGTGAAGTCGCTCAGTCGTGTTCGACTCTTTGAGACCCTATGGACTGCAGCCTACCAGGCTCCTCCGTCCATGGGATTTGCCAGGCAAGCGTACTGGAGTGGGGAGCCATACAACTGCACACATTTTACATCCTAGCAAGGTTATGCTCAAAATCCTTCAAGCTAGGCTTCAGCAGTATGTGAAAGAAGAACTTCCAGATGTACAAGCTAGGTTTCAAAGAGGCACAGGAACCAGAGATCAAATTGCCAGCACTCAATGGATCACAGAGAAAGCAAGGGAGTTCCAAAAAAACAATCTACTTCTGCTTCTTGGGTTATGCTAAAACCTTTGTGTAATCACAACAAACTGCGGAAAATTCTCAAAGAGATGGGAGTAACAGACCACCTTACCTGTCTCCTGAGAAATCTGTATGTAGGCCAAGAAGCAACAGTCAGAATCTTACATGGAATAACGGACTGGTTCCAAATTTGTTAAGGAGTACAACAAGGCTGTATACTGTCACCCTGCTTAATATATGCAGAGTACATCATGGAAATGCCAGGCTGGAAGAATCACAAGCTGGAATCAAGATTGCCAGGAGAAATATCAAGAACTTCAGATATGCACATGATATCACTCTGATGGGGAAAGTGAAGAGGAAATAAACAGCCTCTTGATGAGGGTGAAAAAGCTTGTTTGAAACTGAACATAAAAAAACTATGATTATGGTGTCCGGTCCCATCGTTTCATGGCAAACAGAATGGGAAAAAGTGGAAGCAGTGGCAGAATTTCTTTTCTTGGGCTTCAAAATCACTGCAGACAGTGACTGCAGCCATGAAATTAGAAGATGCTTACTCCTTGAAAGGAAAGCTATGACCAACCTAGACAGCATATTAAAAAGGAGAGACATCACTTTGCCACCAAAGGTCGATATAATCAAAGCTATGGTTTTCCCAGTAGTCATGTATAGATGTGAGAGTTGGACTATAAGGATGGCTGAGCACCAAATAATTCATGCTTTCTAACTGCAGTGCTAAAGAAGACTCTTTAGAGTCTGTCAGATTGCAAGGAGATAAGACAGTCAGTCCTAATGGAAATCAACTCTGAATATTCATTGGAAGGACTGATTTTGAAGGTGAAGCTCCAAAACTTTGGACACCTGAAGCAAAGAACTGACTTACTGGAAAAGGTCCTGACGCTGGGAAAGCCTGAAAGCAACAGAAGAAGGGGGGGTGGGAGAGGAAGAGATGGTTAGATAGCACCACTGATTCCATGCACATGAATCTGAACAAACTTGAGGAGAGTGGAGGACAGAGGAACCTGCCGTGCCGCAAAGAGCTGGACATGACGTAGCGATATAACAACATGCTTGACCACCCAGCAGTCCCTGAAATCCAGCCTGGCCTTGAACTAACACAGCCACACGAACAAGGGTGATCAGAGTAGTGTCATCCCGCCTGATGAACTGCTGTGTGGTTAGAAAACACGCCCATGCCAGCCACGTCTGTCATAAAGAGTGTCACAAGAGTGTCCTCTTGCACTGATTTTGCTGGACCAACTGCCATCCAAGTAAAGATGGACTCTACTGCCATCTACTGGACAACAATGATAGCCAAATGCAAACCTGTGGAATCAAGCTGTGGAAAGGTGTGGATCTTGTCCTGCCCGGAATGGTAGACGTGGCCGTGTTGGGAGGCAATGGAAGGTGCCTAAAGAGGTCCCGGGGCTTCTGAGGGTCCCCCTCACACACGGCCCCATCATTCTCCACACACAACCAGAACCAGCTTTCCACAAAGGAAGTGGATTTGCAGTTTGAAGATGCCAGAGTAAAGACAATCCTGAAAACCATCCCAAACAAGGAAAACAAGAAATACACAGTAAAACACAAATGCCACCTAAATTTGGGGGCTTGACACACAGAGTATGGGGATGGCACCCTGGGGCAGCCAACAAGGGTATACGAAACACCTGTAACCGACAAGGGCAGGAGCAGAGGAGTCGAGGCTGAGGGTGTCGTCATTCCTCATCAGTTCTCCATCTAGGACCCACTGACTGAAGAAGTGTAACAACTGTCCACTGACCTGATTTCCTCACATGTACCTATGACCACTTACTCGCATGACTGTATCTGGGGACAGGAGCCTAAGCAGACATTTGGAGAAGGATTAGACATTCAAGTTCTAAGTGGACATTGAAAGTCAAAGACTCAAAACAACATCGTGCCTCCCCCAGCTGGTGGTAGGGGGGTGGTCACGGAGGCTAGCTAATAAACGGAGACTGGTCCAGATCTCTTCCAACTATATTATGATACAGGCCTGGGGCAAAACTGTGAAAGAAGATTGCTGTCCATCTCACATGGTTTCTGATCCTCTTATATAATCAGTATGGGAAATGCATTCGCCCAATCGATGACTATATGACACACCTAAGGCCTTATTAATCTGCTCTGGCAGCAACACCGTGTCCAGCACAGCAGCTACAATCAGGACCCCTGGTCAGCTAAGTCTCGGTGGTCGACATTCTCTAGCATCCATCTGGTTTCTTCAAGAGCTGGACTAGTGAATTAGACTGAGCTAGGAGGGACCACCACCCTGAAATTTTTAGGTTCTAATCGTGGCAGTGATCTCCTCTGTTCTCCCCCATCTCCCAGAGTTCAGTGCCGTTTTTGATGTACTATCTTGGGGATGGCCTTGCCAATCAAGATAACTCTTAACTCCAGACCAAAGAACAAATGCAGGGGCCAATCTGCCAGGAGTATCAACTGTCAAGTGTATCAGTTCCAATCACATACTTGAGGACTGGGAAGATGACTTCTGCATGGACCACAGGGTCTGCTTTGGACCACCAGACTCGTACGCTTCAGGAATGAACAATACAGAGAATGAGGACCTGCTGTGGCTCTGAGATCAACCACCTGGTGAAAGGGACTACGGTTTGCCTCTTCCCCTCAGGAAGGGAGGCTCATGAGGAGCCTGCTCTTGACCTGTGCGCAGAAGCAGAGTTGAGAAGGACAGGGGTGGACAGTGGTATCCATGAAAATGCCTGTCTCTCTCTCTACTGTGGGAGTGCAACTGACAGACACCCCCTCAGGTGCCCTAAGCCTCCCCTCCGCTCACAAGGCCACAAGTCCCACAGTGGCTCTTGGCCAGCAACTGCATGGAGAAGGAGGACCTCTCCTATGAGATACTGGATTCCTCTGACAGGCAGCTTCCAACCCTTCTTCACACCCTCTCTATGCCAAGGGGTCAGGCTGTGCTGTCCCCTGCCAGCTTTCCCACTTCCTCTGACTCCCTCCTTCTGTTCGTCCTCAGAGGCCTTCTCCCTGCATCTCCTGCATGTCTGATGCCATCAAGGCACACTAATGCCTTCAATGGAAAACCTCATATGCTCTATGGGGATGGAAGTCAGCACACAGGAATAAACAGCTTGGCCAAGTGCAGTAACCTCAACCTCAGGGAGTGGCCCACAGTGAGATAATGTGGACCACACTCTGGAAAGGGCTGCGGAATTAAATGACAAGTACTGCAGAAGGCAGGATGGGGTAGGGAGCAGGATGCTGAGGGATGTACAGGGGATGAGGGTCGGGAGGAAGGTTCGCAGAAAGGTGAAGGCAGACCTCTCAGATCCCCACAGAAGATCTTGGTTCTTTCTTCACTTCTCATCAGTCAGTTCAGTGGCTCAGTTGTGTCCAACTGCAGCACGCCAGGCTTCCCTGTCCATCACTAACTCTCAGAGCTTGATCAAACTCATGTCCGTCAAGTCGGTGATGTTATCCAACTGCCTCACCCTCTGTCGTCCCCTTCTCCTCCTGCCTTCAATCTTTCCCAGCATCAGGGTCTTTTCCAATGATTCAGCTCTTCACATCAGGTGCCAAAGTACTGAAGCTTCAGCTTCAGTATCAGTACTTCCAATCAATATTCAGGGTTGATTTCTTTTAGGATTGACTGGTTTGACCTCCTTGCAGTCCAAGGGACTCTCAAGAGTCTTCTCCAACACCAACACCACAGTTCAAAAGCATCAGTTCCTCGGTGCTCAGCTGTCTTTATGGTCCAACTCTCACATGCATATATGACTACTGGGAAAAACCATAGTTTTGACTATATAGACATACATATTGAAAATCACCTTAAATGTGAACAGATTAAATGAACCAACCAAAAGACACAGACCAGCTGGGTGGATGAAAACATGTGCATGCATGCACTTTCACTTACCACATGACTTTACTTAACCCCTCCAAACTGTATGTAATTATCTTATATTGTTTAGGTTAATCATGTCTCTGTTACGGCTTGCAATTGTAATTATCTTTTTTTTGGTCTGGATATTGACTGTGAAAACTGATCAACATCTTTTATTATTGTGATTATGTAACTATTATTCACTTAATACCATTGTATCATGATTGATCAACAGAAAAATAATACAATTCTGTAACAGTAAAACTATCATTTAATAGAAAAACAACTTCAAAGAAATTCTAGCCTTGTAGAGATGACAGTGCCTTCATGCAAGAAGAAAATGCTATTTCCCACAGCCAAGACATGGAAGCAACCCAAGTAAGTGCCTAATAATAAGACTGAATAAAAAGATGTGTTGTATGATTGTATGTATATATGTGTGTGTATATATCTATATGGGCCTCTGTGACGGCTCAGCAGGTAAATAATCCACATGCAATGCAGGAGATGTGGGTTCAGTCCTTGGGTTGGGAAGATCCCCTGGATGAGAAAAATGGCAAACCACTCCAGTATTTGTGCCTGAAAAATTCCACGGACAGAGGAGCCTGGAGGCTACAGTCCAAAGGGTTGCAAAGAAGTGGACAGGATTGAGAAACTAAGCATATATATATATATATATATAAAATGGAATATTACTAGTCATAAAAATGAATGAAATATTGCCATTTGCAGCAATGTAAATGGACCTAGAGCATATTATGTTTAGTGAAATAAGTCAGAGAAAGACAAATACTATATGATATCAAGCACTTCAAATCTAAAAAATGACACACATAAATGTATATACAAAACAGAAACAGATTCACAGATAGAGAAAACAAATTTGTGGTTAACAAAAGGGAGAGGGAAGTGGAAGGGACAATTTAGGGGTCTGGGATTGACAGATAAAACTAGCATATATAAGGAAGATATATAAAGGGAGCAACAAGGATATACTGCACAGCACAAGGATATACTGCACAGCACAAGGATTACACCATTATCTCATAACAGCCTATAAGAGAATATAATCTCCAAAGATACTAAGTCACTAGGCTGCACACCTGAAACTAATACAATATTGTAAACCAATCATATTCCAATTTAAAAAAAGAACAAGATGCTATAAAAAGGAACTTTTAAAAAGAGCTCCAACTAACGGGTACTTCAGAGAAAGACAGAATAAAGGACACATTTCTATTCTGAAAGAAATAATACAAAGTTCCCAGAATGCTATGGCATGTCCTTCCAGACTGAAGTGCCCATAATTAATGAAAAAAATTTCCATATGATGGCATATCACCGTAACATTTCAGAATACAAGAAATAAAGAAACTTTAGAAGATGTTTTCAGAGATAAAAACAAAACCCCAACCAGGGTATCTGCAAAGGATCTGTAGTAAGAATAGTGCAGGAAGTCCAAAAGCCACGCAACACTACACGACAGTGGCGCAGAGCTTACACCTCAGGGGCAGCTGATGCATAACCAAGGATTTTACATCCAGCCAGATCATTAATCATGTGACAGGGCAGAAGAGTTCCAGATATCTGAGAGCTCATAACTTCACTTTCCAGGCACCACTTTTGGGGAAGCTATTGGAGGATATGTCCTACCAAAACAAAGGTGAGATGGGCGTCAGGAAGCGGAAAGAGGAGAAGGAAATCCTCAGGAAAATGCTGGGGCAAGGCCAGGATGAGGCCTCGGCATCAGGTAGGGGGGTGGCCAGTCCAGATGTGAGCGGGGCTGAGGTTCCACAAGACAATCAAACCAATGAAACAGTTAAGCCATCTGTAGCAAGAGAACACTTAGACACCTGGCAGAAAACGTAGGGTTTAATTAGCAGTAAAGACACGGAAAACTGCTTCCTCCTTCAAACAAACAACAGAGACCACAACTCCAACAAGTGAAAGACAAGTGTTGTTGACCCTAGGGACAAAAAATTGAAAGGAAAAGACATATATAATCATGGTATAAATGTAAGCTTAACTGTGAAAAGTGTTTATAGGTCCTGATGATGTAAAGCTGACATCTGATCTAAACTAATTATACTGTAACTAATTGGGAGGACAGGGGAGAGAAAGAGAGCTAAATCAGTACATTATGTCCCAAACTGAAGAGAGATCAACAAATAGAGATCTAATCATATTGTTTCAAGATATAAACACCAAAATAACAGCTAAAAGAACTGAATGAGTGCTTCTGGGGAGAGTGAAATAGGAGGGAGGAGGTGAGGGTTCCTTTTAATAAGTTATCCTTGATAAAAATAAAAAACAGACTGATCAATTCATTCAGCAAGTTGCAGAACAATCATGTACAAGATGATCCTATTTTTAAAAATATAAATTATAAAGGACATAAGTATAAACAGATATGCTGGTATTACATAACTAAGAAGATGTATCAGTGTAAAGGCAGGAAGAAAAAAACTCAAATGCTATCAATGGCCTCCTCCAGGTGGCAATGGAGGGCTGGGGGACTTTCCTTTCCATTTGTTTCTAATTATACAACACAAAAGTGGTAGGATTATGGCTGTTTTATGTTTCAAGTAATTAAATTGTATGTTTATTATAAAACCATCTTAGTAAGCACAATGTATCTATGCCTGTGGTATCAGTTCAGTTCAGTTCAGTCGCTCAGTTGTGTCCAACTCTTCACAACCCTGTGGACTGCAGCACGCCAGGCCTCCCTGTCCATCGCCAACTCCGGGAGCTTACTCAAACTCATGTCCATCTCATCCTCTGTCATCTCCTTCTCCTCTGCCTTCAATCTTTCCCAGCATCAGGGTCTTTTCAAGTGAGTCAGCTCTTTGCATCAGGTGGCCAAAGTACTGGAATTTCAGCTTCAGTATCAGTCCTTCCAATCAATATTCAGGTTGATTTGTTTAGGATTGACTGGTTGGATCTCCTTGCAGTCCAAGGGACTCTCAAGAGTCTTCTCCAACACCACAGTTCAAAAACATCAATTTTTTGGTGCTCAACTTTCTTTATAGTCCAACTCTCACATGCATGCACATGCATGACTACTGGAAAAACCATAATCTTGACTAGACCATCATAAGGGTGGTGAGATCAAATTGCCAGCATCCACTGGGTCATCAGATGACACCATCATAAGGGTGGTGTCATCTGCATATCTGAAGTTATTGATATTTCTCCTGGCAATCTTGATTCCAGCTTGTGCTTCATCCAGCTCAGTGTTTCTCATGATGTACTCTGCGTATAAATTAAATTAGCAGGGTGACAATATACAGCCTTGACGTACTCCTTTTCCTATTTGGAACCAGTCTGTTGTTCCATGTCCAGTTCTAACTGTTGCTTCCTGACCTGCATACAGATTTCTCAAGAGGCAGGTCAGGTGGTCTGGTATTCTCATCTCTTTCAGAATTTTCCAGTTTATTGTGATCCACACAGTCAAAGGCTTTGGCATAGTCAATAAAGCAGAAATAGATGTTTTTCTGGAACGCTCTTGCTTTTCTGATGACCCAGTGGATGTTGGCAATTTGATCTCTGGTTCCTCTGGCTTTTCTAAAACCACCTTGACCATCTGGAAGTTCATGGTTCATATACTGTTGAAGCCTGGCTTGGAGAATTTTGAGCATTACTTTACTACCATGTGAGATGAGTGCAATTGTGCGGTAGTTTCAGCATTCTTTGGCATTGGCTTTCCTTGAGACTAATGAAAACTGACCTTTTCCAGTCCTTTGGAAAAGTCACTCAGCAGTCCTACTGCTGAGTTTTCCAAATTTGTTGGCATATTAAGTGCAGCACTTTTGCAGCACCATCTTTTAGGATTTGAAATACCTCCACTAGCTTTGTTCTTAGTGATGCTTCTTAAGGCCCACTTGACTTCACATTCCAGGATGTCTGGCTCTAGGTGAGTGATCAAACTATCATGATTATCTGGGTCGTGAAGATCTTTTTTCTACAGTTCTTATGTGTATTCTTGCCACCTTTTCTTAATATCTTCTTCTGTTAGGTCCATATCATTTCTGTACTTTATTGAGCCCATCTTTGCATGAAATGTTCCCTTGGTATCTCTAATTTTCTTGAAGAGATCTCTAGTCTTTCCTATTATATTGGTTTCCTCTATTTTTTTGAATTGATCACTGAGGAAGGCTTTCTTCTTTCTCCTTGCTATTCTTTGGAACTCTGCATTCAAATGGGTATATCTTTCCTTTTCTCCTTTGCTTTTTGCTTCTCTTCTTTTCACAGCTATTTGTAAGGTCTCCTCAGACAGTCATTTTGCTTTTTTGCATTTCTTTTTCTTGGGGATGGTCTTGCTCCCTGTCTCCTGTTAAATGTCATAAATCTCCATTCATAGTTCATCAGGCACAGGCACTCTATCAGATTGAGTCCCTTAAATCTATTTCTCACTTCCACTGTTTTAGGTCATACCTGAATCGTTTAATGATTTTCCTTACTTTCCTCAATTTCAGTCTGAATTTGGCAATAAGGAGTTCATGATCTCAACCACAGTCAGCTCCCAGTCTTGTTTTTGCTGGCTGTATAGAGCTTCTCCATCTTTGGCTGCAGAGAATATAATCAATTTGAGTTTGGTGTTGACCATCTGGTGATGTCCATGTGTAGAGTCTTCTCTTGTGTTGTTGGAAGAGAGTGTTTGCTATGACCAGTTGGTTCTCTTGACAAAACTCTGTTAGCCTTTGACTTGCTTTGTTTTGCACTGCAGGGCCAAATTTGCCTGTTACTCCAGGTGTTTCTTGACTTCCTACTTTTGCATTCCAGTCCCCTATAATGAAAAGGACATCTTTTTGGGTGTTATTTCTAGAAGGTCTTGTAGGTCTTCATAGAACCATTCTACTTCAGCTTCTTCAGCATTAGGGTTAGGGTTATAGACTTGGATTACTGTGACAATGAATGGTTTGCCTTAGAAACGAACAGAGATCATTCTGTCGTTTTTGAGATTGCATCCAAGTACTGCATTTCGGACTCTTGTTGGCTCTGATGGCTACTCCATTTCTTCTAAGGGATTCTTGCCCACAGTAGTAGATATAATGGTCATCTGAGTTAAATTCACCCATTCCAGTCCATTTTAGTTTGCTGATTCCTAAAATGTTGATGTTCACTCTTGCCATCTCCTGTGTGACCACTTCCAGTTTGTCTTGATTCATGGACCTAACATTCAAGGTTCCTATGCAATATTTCTCTTACAGTACTGGACCTTGCTTCTATCACCAGTCACATCCACAACAGGGTGTTGTTTTTGCTTTGGCTCTGTCTCTTCATTCTTTGTGGAGTTATTTCTCCACTGATCTCCGGTAGCATACTGGGCACCTACTGACCTGGGGCAGAGAAGGAAATGGCAACCCACTCCAGTGTTCTTGCCTGGAAAATCCCACGGATGGAGAGGCCTGGTGAGCTGCAGTCTATGGGGTTGCAAAGAGTCGGACACAACTAAGCAACTAACACACACACACACACACACACACACACACACACAGTGACCTGGGGAGTTCCTCTTTCAGTATCCTTTTTGCCTTTTCATACTGTTCATGGGGTTCTCAAGGCAAGAATACTGAAGTGGTTTGCCATTCCCTTCTCCAGTGGACCACATTTTGTCTATATGGTGCTGCTGATGCTAAGTCACTTCAGTCATGCCCGACTCTGCGACCCCATAGATGGCAGCCCACCAGGCTCATCTGTCCATAGGATTCTCCAGGGAAGAATACTGGAGTGAGTTGCCATTTCCTTCTCCAATGCATGCATGCTAAGTCACTTCAGTCATGTCCAACTCTGTGCGACCCAATGGACAGCAGCCCACCAGGCCCCTCTGTCCACAGGATTCTCCAGGCAAGAACACTGGAGTGGGTTGCCACTTCCTTCTCCATCTATGGTACTGTATACAGAAAAAAAGGATAGGAAAAGTTCACAGGAAACCATTAACACGCTAAAGGGTAACTGTGGTTGCTCACCTCTCAGGACCTGGAGGAGGGGCAGGTGTGCAAACAGGGGCGTTATCCACTTTCCCCACAATGTGCACGTGGTTCTTTCAAGCAAACACAAAGTCTGCAGTCCTACTGATGTGTGAACAAGCAGGTATGAGACCAGGGAGGGAGAGCCAGTGGGGAGATGAACAGGATGGAGAGGTGGTTGGCGAAATCATGCTGGGCAAACCAAAAACTTCCTTGACCCTATGAGACTTTCGGGTCTGCAGGTGTGGGCCTACACTGCAGGACCAAACATCACCTAACACAGGCACGTGTATGCTACAGCTCTTACAAGGCACGCCTGAAACGAGAGGATATTGCTTCCCCATGTATGTCTGGGCCCAAGGCGGGAGACACAGCAAGACAAACCGTTTGCTTGTGCAAAATTAATAAAGCTTAACAATAGTGAAGCCTAATTATCTGAGAACTTATTCTCAGGCCAGACTTTAGTACAATATCTATTTAAGAGGAATTAAGAGTGCCTTAATTTATAGAAAGGTCTGTGAATGTTTTAGGAAAGGAAATAGAATGGTATGCTAGGAGATCTTTATATTTAATTAAAATGACTAGTATCACTATTTTTAAAGCAAATTCATCAACTGAATTTATATTATTTTAACCGACCACATGCCAGCAGCAAAGGCTATTATTTAAATGACTGAAGACTGTCCAGGAATCTTTGTGGCAGGCCCCCAGTCGTCAGTGGGAGGGCCAGGGCTGGTCTCAGGTGGCAGACCTCACTCAGGCCTCAGGCCTCATGTTCACAAGGGGCAAGGGTTTGGCCCTCTCTGAATTGTGGGCTCTGCTACTGTGTTAGGCCTCTGTTCAGTGGCTGTGATGGAACCACCCAACAGATTCAAAAGAATTACTACTACTATACCATCAAAAATCTCTCTGTTCTTTTTGTATGAAAAGGTTTCATTGTTCTTGTCTCACTTCTTCCCCCCACAGACTTTAGTTCACAGAAAATACAACTTTTTGCTAGTGAAACATAGTATCAAAAGACACTCAACAAAATCAATACAGTAATTATTTAAGGAATGCTAAGAATGCTTTCAATAAAACTATTATTATCTCTGCCTCTAGTCTCACTCAGCACTTCAGCTGCTAAAAAAAAAAAACAAGAAACAACAAAGAAACAAAAACTTTATCATGATCTGTTTACACAGCGGTACAGATCAAAAAATAACAAAAGCTCATAAAACCAGCTTAGAGAACATCCCTCTGGTTTTTAAATATGTACTCTGTGACAGGCAACACCACCATTCAAATTCCAGCCTTGGCCTAGTCAAGAGGTCTGCCTGGAGCCTTTCCAAGAGCTCCTACTGGTATGGTTGGGATGTTGGAGTGGTAGAATTTTACGATGTAAGAAATGAATACTTGGGCGATAACTCATATAAAACTTCTAGAGCAACTGTATCATATACTACTTGGCCTTTAACTTTCCCCCACCCCAAATTCAAATTCTTTGCACTAAAAATAAGATTTCAAGTATGACAAAACTATTAACACTAGGGATATCTGGGTAAATAGTATTTGGAAGTTCTTTGTCCTATTCTTGCAATTTTTCTCTAAGTTTTAAATTATTTCCAAATAAAAACTAAAAAAAAAAAAGAAGCATTTTTCTGTATATGAGTCTGGGCAACTGGCTCATATCTGCACCCAGGGTGGCTCAGATGGGCCCAGGCAAACCAGGCATTCCACAAATGTCTTCCAGTCTCAACAATCTTTGAGAAAGTAACATGATCCCAAAGTTCATTTGGATTTTCAACATTGACAAATTTTTTAAAAATACATTCTTTTGTATCTGAAGATTACAATAACAAAATGATTTTGATTAAAAGGAAAAACCAATACAGTATCACTACTTACTCTATGAATTATACCAGCTGAATGTAGATGTTTAATACCACAGAGCATCTGGTAAAGAAGGTAGGACATTCTTTCATGGTCCAGCTCCATGTGAATAACCTGACATAAGTTAGCATCCATTAATTCCATAACCAAATACCTGAGGAAATAAATGATCAGCCATGTACACATGAAAATTATCCAAATTCCTTCACGGTATTAAATCAGAATTTTTATAAAAAGTAATAACTTCATACCTAGTCACTGAACTGGCTAAGGTAAAAAGATAACTCGCTTTTATTAGGTATCTTGATTTATAAGCTGTCTTAAAAAGAAACAAGTTTCATATCATAGTAAATAGAATCTCAAACATGCAAAGTCTCCTATATTTAACTTTTTTTGCTATTGGGCCATTCTCACCAATACAGAAACCATGCCGTTGCTGCTTGCATCTTAAGAGAACTTTTGACCTTACCTCCCCTACCAGCTACGATCTTGGATTTTTGCTCTTCCTGCAAGCAAAACTCCCCAAAGAGGTATCTACACTCATCATCTTCAATTTTTTTCTCCCATTTTTCCTTAATCTCACTTTAATTAGGCTTTTGCCCCCACCAGTTTGCTGAAACTGTCCTCAAGGCTCCTGACACCTTCCGTGTTGCTATACCCAGTGGCTAGTCCTCCAATCCTGGCTGACCACGACTTTCTCTTACCACTGGCTTCTTGCTGTTGGAGTGCCAGCACCTGTTCTTGGCCTTCTCTTCTCTACTGTACTCACAGTCATGATGATCATCTCTGGTTTCTGATCTCAAGGCTTTAAGTACCATCTATAGACTGTCAACTCTCAAATTAATACAGTCAGCCCAGACATCCCACCTGGACCCAGGCTCACTTATCCAACTGGGTGCTTCTCGGATCAGTTTGGGTGCCCAGTAGACCCCCTGTCTAACTGAGCTCCAGATTCTACACCACCCCCACATCTGTCCTTCCTGCAGCTTTCCTCATCTCAGTTGAGAGAACTTTATCCTTCTGGTGAGCACCTGAGGCAAAATTCCAAATGTTCTCAGCAACTCATTCTCTCAAACCACAGAAAGCCTCTATCAAAGCCTCTCTAAGATCAAACACTGGGGTTCTATCTTCAAAACAGCGTCGGCGATCCAATCTCATGCCTAAATGCAGCCACAATAAACTCTCACCCGAACTACTGCAACACCCTCTGACTGGTCTTCCGTGTTCTACCCCATACAGTGGATTCTCAGACCAGAAACCAAGCTACTGTTTTAAAATGTAAGTCAGATAAACTCGGTCTTCCACTGAGAGGCTCACCCACACAGGGAGGCCCTCACAACGGCTGAGAGGCCCAGCAGTGTCGCCCTGCCGCCTCTCTGAGCCGACCTCTTCTACTCTCCTCTGCTTCCTTAGATCCAGCTGAACAGGCTCTTGTTCTTCAAGAGCACACACCAGGCACACTCCCATGTCTGCTCCTTTACGCTGCTTGCTCCTTCTATCTTTTAAAAATATAATTGCATTATTTTACTCTTGGCTGTGCTGGCTCTTCGTTGATGCACAGGTTTCCCCCAGCTGCAGTGAGCAGCGGGTGCTCTCTTGCTGTAGCGCATGGGCTTTTCATTGCAGCGGCTTCTCCCTTTGTGGAACACGGCTTCCGTGACTTGTGGGCTCAGTAGCTGCAGCACGTGGGCTCAGCAGCTGTGGCTCCCAAGTGTTAGAGAGCTGGCTCAGGAGTTGCGCCACAGGGGCTTAGCTGCTCCGTGGCATGGGGGATCTTCCTGGATCTGGGATCGAACCCCTGCTTCCTGCACTGGCAGGTAGAGTCTTAAGCACTGAGCCACCAGGGAAGCCCGTTTCTTCTATCTTGATACCACTGTTCTCAAAATATCTGTAGGACTAACCCCCTCGTTTCCTTCAAGGCTTCTTCAAATGTCACCAATCCCATGAGGTCCTTCCCTAACTATCCTATTTAAAACTGCAGCCTGACTCCTAACCCCAGCACTTCTGATCCCTCTCACTCAGCTTAATTTCGTCCATTGCCACATTCTAACGAATGACATAATTTCTCTATTTGTTATGTTGATTATCTTCCCTGATTTTCCTTCAAGCTCTAGGAAAAAATATGACCATCTGCAATTCTTAAATAATGAAAGAAATTTTTGCCTGTTTTGGTCACTAAGTATGTCAAGTTCAAGAGAGTGCTTAGCACACAGCTGGCAAATTTTCCTTTTGGCTGTGCAACTGAAAGCATGGCGTCCTAACCACTGGACTTTCTAGCAATAAAATATCTGTTGAATGAATAAACCAATACATTTAAGATAAAGTTGGGCATTGCATCTCAATAATAAATTAATATTTCATTTCATTGTTAGTAAAACAATTCTATTTCAGATTTTAGAAAACATTCAATATTTAGTCACTTACCTATTTCATGTAACAACCATAAGCACTTGAACCCTACAATCCTGGATTTTAGGAGACTAGAGAGAAAACATTTTATACTTCAGTAAAGCAAATCAGCAGTATTAATGGCACTGTCTTCGCCAAGGAATCCACTTTCAGTCATCCTTTATCTGTTGTAAAAATGGTAACTGTCTAGGGATAAGCACCTGCGTGCTAAGTTGCTTCAGTAATGTCTGACTCTTTGCAACCCTGTGGACTGTAGCCTGCCAGGCTCCTCTGTCCAAGGGATTCTCCAAGCAAGAATACTGGACTGGGTCGCCATGCCCTTCTCCAGGGCGTCTTCCCCACTCAGGGATCGAACCAGGACCTCTTACGTCTCCTACGCTGGTAGGCCACTTCTTTGCTACTAGAGCCACCGGAGAAGTCCATAGGCACAAGCAGTTGAGTATTATTATTCGTTTTCCTTACTGTTTCTATTTCATAGTGAAAAGTGGCTAAGATATATGTATTATTGTCTGCATTTCCTCAGTTAAAAAAAGCAGTCATGTTCTCTTAAATTCTCAGGCTTTCATGCACAGTGTATTACTGAATAAAAATTATACTTACACATCTTGAAATTCTTCTAGAGTTTTTTGTGGTGTAAACACATTTAACAAACTAATTATCTGAAAAGAGAAAATTAAACCTCAGCATGTCAAACAATTCTAGTTGACTATAAAAATTAAGTTTAACATTAAAATGTATTAAAAACCAGGAAAAAAATCACAGCAGAGCTTTGTAATTTTATTGTTACTGCTTTTACCAAAACATTTTATTATACAGTATTTCAAAAGTTAAATTATTAGGATTCTCGCCTTGGAAATAAGATGCACTTTTAATCAAATCACATTTATGTGTCCCTGGTAACTTATTATTACAGAATTTTGACACACGATGCTTTCAGGTTTGAACATAAAAAGTATCGATTACAAGTAGAAAAACACTAAATAAAGCAATATGTTAACTCTGAAAACTTAAATACAATGTGGAAATTTCTAGAAAGTTTTGAAATATGAGGGCTAAGCTTATATTTTGGTATAATAAAGATGAAATGCCTCACAGTATTATGTATTTACCTAAAGAGGGTTCAAAAACTGACCCCATCGCAGGCTTTGGTCTGGGTATTCCAATGTTAAACAATGAATTCTGCTACTTGAGCATTAAAAACACATCCTCAATCATTTCAAATGACTGAGGGAAAGTTGAATTATTCAGTATAAAAGACTGAAGACTGGAGTGGCTGGATAGCCAATGAGGAAAAAAGAAAACTGGATTCATACTTTAACCTTTACACCAAGATAAACTTAAATGGAACAAAAACTTAAATCTAAGGCATGAAACCATGAAACATTAAAATATGGATAAACATTCACACAACTCTGGTGTAGAAAAGTCTGTTCTAAGAATGACAAGAAATCTACAAGACTTGATTACATTCGACGATGACAAAAATCAGTATGGCAAAAACAACCTGCTGCTGCTGCTGCTAAGTCACTTCACTGCTGTCCGACTCTGTGAGATCCCACAGACTGTGCGATCCCAGAGATGGCAGCCCACCAGGCTCCGTCGTCTCTGGGATTCTCCAGGCAAGAACACTGAAGTGGGTTGCCATTTCCTTCTCCAATGCATGAAAGTGAAAAGTGAAAGTGAAGTCGTTCAGTCGTGTCCGACTCTGTGTGATCCCAGAGATGGCAGCCCACCAGGCTCCGTCGTCTCTGGGATTCTCCAGGCAAGAACACTGACGTGGGTTGCCATTTCCTTCTCCAATGCATGAAAATGAAAAGTGAAAGTGAAGTCGCTCAGTCGTGTCTGACTCTTCACAATCCCATGGACTGCAGCCTATTAGGCTCCTCTGTCCATGGAATTTTCCAAGCAAGAGTACTGGAGTGGGCTGCCATTGCCTTCTCCAAAAAATAACCTAAATTAGGTCAAATGGAAAAGAAATGAAGATTGATAGCTTTAATGTACAAAGATCTTCTCTAAATGCATAAGAAAGAAACCAACATGTGCTCAGTCACTCAGTTACGTCTGATTCTTTGTGACCCCATGGACTGTAGCCCACCAGGCTCCTCTGTCTATGGGATTTCCCAGGCAAGAATACTGTAATGGGTTGCCATTTCCTACTTGAGGGGATCTTCCCAACCCAGGGATTGAACTTGTGTCTCTTGCATCTCCTGCATTGGCAAGGGATATGTTTATAAATATTTTAATGTTTCATGGTTTCATGCCTTAAAATTTAATTTAATTTAGATTTAAATTTTTGTTCCATTTTAAGTTTATCTTGGTGTAAAGATTGAAGCGTGAATCCAGTTTTTTTTTCCCCCTTGCATCTCTTGTGTCTGCTGCATTGAAAGAAACTACCAGTCCTAGAGAAAAATGGACAAAGGCCATGGAAAACAAACTCTCAAGAAATAAAAATAAAAGGCTGGTAGAGATATGGAAAGAAAATTAACCTCACAAATAAAAATAAGGTATCATTTGTCATCTATCAGTTTGGTGAGGTGAAACAAAAAAATCAACAATATGTAGTTCTGAAATATTCTGAAATAAAAGCCATAATCAGATATTCAATGAAAGTGTAAAACTGATATTCTTCCTTGAGGTCAATTTGTCAGTATATATCAAAACCAGAAATGTGCATACTTTTTGACCCAGAATCTTGGCCAAAGAATTCACCTGTATAAGGATGTTCACTGGAGCACTGCTTAAAGTAAAAATTAGAAACAATCTAAATATTTGTGTTTTTTTATGTTTTATTAAAATTTTTTAAAATATAAATTTATTTAATTGATAATAAGTAATTGGTTAAATGAATTACTGTGCATTTGTACTATGTAGCTATTTAAAAATGGTTTATATCTATGTTCATGAATGTACATGAGATCTAGCAACATTCCACCATATTTTTTTAAGAAAATTTTTTTACTTTTGTTTTTATGATATACCCAAATGAATACAGAGTTCCAGAGAATAGTAAGGAGAGATAAGAAGGCCTTCTTAAATGAACAATGCAAAGAAATAGAGCAAAACAATAGAATGGGAAAGACGAGAAGTCTCTTCAAGAAAACTGGAGATATCAAGGGAACATTTCATGTAAGGATGGGCATGATAAAGGACAGAAATAGTGAGGATCTAACAGAAACAGAAGAGATGGCAAGAATACACAGAACTAGACACTGGACATTCTGGAGTATGAAGTCAAATGGGCCTCAGGAAGCATTACTACAACCAAAGCTAGTGGAAGTGACAGAATTCCAGCTGAGTTATTTCAAATCCTAAAAGATGATGCTGTTAAAGTGTTGCATTCATTATGGCAGCAAATTTGGAAAACTTAGCAATGACCACAGGACTCTAAAAGGTCAGTTTTCATTTCAACCCCAAAGAAGGACAATGCCAAAGAATGTTCAAACTACTGTACAATTATGCTCATTTCACACGCTAGCAAGGTTATGCTCAAAATCCTTCAGGCTAGGCTTCAGCAGTACGTGAACTGAGAACTTCCAGATGTTTAAGCTGGGTTTCAAAGAGGAACCAGAGATCAAATCACAATGATTGATGGATCATGGAGAAAGCAAAGGAATTCCAGAAAAGCATCTACTTCTTCATTGACTATGTGAAAGCCTTTGACTGTGTGGATCACAACAAACTGTGGAAAATTCTTAAAGAGATGGGAATACCAGACCACCTTGCCTGTCTCCTGAGAAACATGTATGCAGGTCAAGAAGCAACAGAACTGGACATGGAACAACAGACTGGTTCCAAATTGAGAAAGGAGCATAACAAGGATGTATATTGTCACCCTGCTTATTTAGCTTATATGCAGAGAACATCATGTGAAATGCTGAGCTGGATGAATCACAAGCTAGAATAAAGATTGCTGGGAGAAATATCAAGAACTTCAGAAATACACATGATATCACTCTAATAGCAGAAAGTAAAGAGGAACTAAAGAACCTCTTGATGAGGGTGAAAGAGGAAAGTGAAAAAGCTGGCTTGCAATTCAACATTTAAAAAAACTAAGATCATTTTATCTGGTCCCATCACTTCATGGCAAATAGATAGGGAAAAATGGAATCAGATTTTCTTTTCTTGGGCTCCAAAATCACCACAGACAGTGACTGCAGCCATGAAATTAAAAGATGCTTGCTACCTGGAAGGAAAGCTGTGACAAACCTAGACACAAAAATCTGCATATTAAAAAGCAGAGACATCACTTTGCTACCAAAGGTCCATAAAGACAAAGCTACGGTTTTTCCAGTAGTTATGTACAGATATGAGAGTTTGACTTAAAAAGCATCAAAGAAGTTCACCAAAGAACTGATGCTTTCAAACTGTTGTGCTGGAGAAGATTCTTGAGAGGCCCCTTAGACTGCAAGGGGATGAGACAGTCAATCCTGATGGAGATCAACTCTGAATATTTCTTGGAAGGACTGATGCTGAAACTCCAATCCTTTGGCCACCTGATACAAAGAGTTGACTTATTGGAAAAGATCCTGATGCCGGGAAAGACTGAAGGCAAAAGGAGAAGCAGAGGAAAGATGGACAGACAGCACCACTGACTCAATGGACATGAATGTGAGCAAACTTTGGGAGATAGTGGAGGACAGGGGAGCCTGGAGTGCTGCAGTCCATGAGGTTGCAAAGAGTTGGACATGACTTAGCAACTGAATAACAAATAAAACATGCATTGGAGAAATTAAAAACAAATTCAAATCACAGACTCAAAAGACTGAAATTATCTTAGTTTTTTGTCCCTATACCAGAAAAAATTCAGCAGAAATGTCACAACAAAAGGAGCCATATGGAGCTGAGTGTGATCTTAGATACTTATCCCCTCAACTTTGCAACAAAGAGAAGTCATATGGGAGGGGATCTCCAAAGCCCCTTCTAGACTTACCATCTTATAATCTTATAACATGGCAAGGTTATCAAAATCATGTTCCACATAATATTCAGGGATCAGCAAAAGAACATGAAACGTGACTGAGTACCTCATTTTCTAGAGACATACTGTATTTCCTTACAATGTACGGGCTTTGATTTCTGTGCCAAGTAGAACTACCTTGAATAAAGCATCATCTAATAATTATTTCCATAAATATGAATATGTAAAAGCTACTTATAGAACAGTGTTTTCCTAAAAGTATTTAATAATTTTTCAATTTGTCAAGTCAATACTCTTGCCATTTTTTCACACTGAAATACTGAAAACCAAATGGTAACAAGAACATTCCCATTCCTGATGAGTGACCTAAATTCCTACAGACCACAGTGCCTCTTGTTGACTCAATACCCCCAATGCCAATTAACAATTTTATCAATAAAATATAAACATTTAAATAGGACTTTTACCACTAGCTTACCCTAGGTCTAAACTCATTGTATCTTCAAAGACCCAGAAGATTATCATGTATCACTGACAACATTAAAGTACACAGTGGAAACACAGACATTACTTACATTTTTATGATTGACACATTTTAAGAGGACAAGTTCACGATATGCTCTCTTAGCATGAGTCTGATTCTGAAAAGGACGGCTTAGTTTCTTGACTGCAACATTTATCCCAAGAACTGTATCAAAAGCAGCACTATAATTAAGAAATATAACAAGCAACCCATTAGGATAATTCTGGAAAATACAGCAATGCAGAATGTACATTCAATATGTTATCTTTCTAACTGAATAACAAATAAGGAAACATCTGTTGCTTTCATTCAGGGTACTTCTGCACATGAAGAGCAAAGTGAGCTGGCTAACAGTGCAGGATGAACTGATTCCTTTCAGTGGCACCAGGTAATTTAATATAGAGCATATAAGTCTGGTCAGGAAACAAAATCTTCAGTTTAAATACGTCAATAAGTTGAAAAACTCACTGGTATCACAAAATGAAACATAAGTGTATTTTGGAATATCACAGTGGAGAAAATGGTTTGAGCTCCTGAGAGGAATGTAATATTATAAATCTAAGTTTTGATTGATTATGTTTTTTCCTAGATGAAAAAAATCTAAAAAGAAAGCAGAAGCCAAAATCTCAACTCATGGTAAATCCCCAAGATACAAAATCCCTAACATAAGCAACTGCTATATATATAAAATTCTACTAGAAATAACTCTTCATATTATTAATACTATGGTAAGAAATAAAATCTTCTAGGGGATCTGTTTCTAGCATCTCAAGCTCCCAGCTGAAATTTACTATTCATTTCCTAGAAAAAGGAGACAGGAAAAACTGAATACTTTGCGTACTAGTTTCAAGCTAGCACTAGCATCAGCTGCTGTTATTGTTACCTTCTGGCTCCTCACTGACGGTTCAAAGCTGCTAAAGACCATCTGAGAACCTAAGCACCAGTTAAAACACTGTTTCTATTTATTCTATTCAGTTTATGACATTGTTTACACTTGTTCGCTTCTGTTAATAATCTGTTTGCCAAGAAACTCAAACTTAATTCAATTTTAACTTTTTAAAATTGAAAGCTGTCAAGTTACTTTGAAATTGTTTTTCTTTAACTCAGTTCACATTGTGTGTACAGGTATACACAGATGTAAAATCACATGCCTATATGCAAATATAATATTCATATAAATTACAAAATGTTAAAATTAAATCTGTGAAACAAATCATTAATAAATATGTGTGATTTGTACCCTTATTCGCGTGTGTGTATACATAAAATTGTTTTAGTTGCTGAGTTGTGTCCAACTCTTTGTGACCCCATGGACTGTAGCCCACCAGGCTCCTCTGTCCATGGGATTTCCCATGCAAGAAAACTGGAGTGGGTTGCCATTTCCTTCTCTAGGGGATGTTCTTGACCCAGGAGTGAACTCAAGTCTCCTGTATTGCAGACAGATTCTTTACCAGTGAGCCACCTGGGAAGCACATATATATCTCAGTCTTAAGAATTTAAAAACAGACACATCTTTTTTGGACAAATAAGTTTTTGTCCAGTGAGACAAATGAACCAATTCTGAATTACCTGAGCAGACACATGTTCCCCACTCCTAGTTTCAACTCCAGGAGGAGCTATCTTCAATTATTCCTGGCTTTACTTCTTGTAGTCATGTCTCAACTCCAAAAATATCACTCTTTCCTCATTTATCAACTTTAGAAATTATCCATTTACTCCCCATTATGAAAACTGAGGACTTAGTCACTTATCTGAAACCCTCAAGGACACCTCATAGCTTTTTGTTCTCATGTTATTTTTAATTTTTACCTTGGTCACCACTGTAACTTTAAATAACAGGCCTAAACTTGTTTCATCAGCTTTTAAAGTAATTTCTTGCTGCCCAGTATGTAAAATGAGAATATTACACTTCATCTTCTTTTACTTCCAGCTCTCTACTCTCTTTCCCTCCACATTTGTCTTAAATGGTCAAGTTTGATAACACACCTTTCAGCCTCTATAATTAGGTCTTCTGTGTCTCTTCTGTAGGATGTGTCTAAAAGTTGAAAATCAAGATATGAAGTATATGTGTATATGCACATGTAAACATTACTAACTGCAGAGTAACGACTACATTTCATTTCTAAAGATCACATGATTTGCTGTCACTCATAAAAGAACAAGAGTGTTTCCAATATTAAAGTTAAATGGATTCGCCTCCTACATTCTACCAGTTCTCAAACCTCATGTTACTTTAAATTTATTTCCTTCTTAGATCATGACTTTTTCTAGCTTTTCTACTCTGGGTTTCTAATAAACTTCTTTTTCTTTTTAAGAGAAGACAAATATATCTCGCCAGAGCCTGTCACTAGTACTTCCTACCTTCTCAAATTATCTATTGTTTGGAATCTATTCCATTTGGAGGGGAAGACATTTTTCTTGAAGTTTCAACGCCTGATGTGCATATATCAGCCTAGGATTTCTTTTCACTGGCCTCCATTGTTACTTGTTATACATTCTTGTATTCTCTTTCTGGTTGGAATATATCCTAAGGGAATTTCTTCAGGAAAAAGTGCATGGAAGATAAATTATCTTACTCTTCCTTTATCCTTGACTGATAGTTTATCTTCTAAGTTTGAAATCAACGTTCTCTCGAGATTGCCAAAGTTGAGTGCTGTTGGTTATGCACAGAAGGCTTGTGCCTGTCTGGTATTCATTCTTTTGCTTCCTTTTTGTTCCTTATCTCAATGATTTATCACAGAGAATCATGCTTTGTCAACAGCCCCAAAGTCCCCTAGTCACATCTCCTGCTAATCACTATTCCCACTGCCCTCCAAAGACGGTGACTACTTCTGACTTTTATGAGAATCACTTCCTTACCTGCTGAACATGCATCTTTAAGACCCTGCATCCTTTATTTTTGCCTGGGTTTTGAAACTGTGTTTGACTTCCTTCACTCAGCATGGTGTTTGTGAGATACATCCATCGTCGTATGAAGTTACAGCTCATTCTGTGTCATTGCTCTAACACTCCTTCATTATGATTATATGACATAATGTTTATAGATATATTGGCTGTTTTCAGTTTGCAAAGCATTACAAAAACAAAGAATGGTCATAAACATTCCTGTACATGGTTCTGGGTACCCTATGCATGTATTTTTAACAAGTAGATAGCTAAGAGTGGGACTGCATGTTTTATTTTAGTAGATAATGCCAAATTGTTTTCCGAAGTGGTTTGTTCTACCAATTTCTAGGCATTTGGTTTTCTTGCAGTATATTCACCCTGTGCCCCATAAGGGGACTAAATATTATTTCAACAAAAGGGAGATCACAAGGGAAGGGGTGGGGAGCACTAATCCAATTACAAGAGCCCTTTAGAAGCAAAGTTTGTTCTGGCTGGCTGAGGAGAGGGGCAAGTCAGAGAGATCTGAATCCAGAGAAGGACGAGACATGCCATTGTTGCCGTCAAGATGGATGTGGGGGTCCGTCTTGAGAAGGAATGGGAGCAGAGTGGTCCCTGGCTGACAGACAATAAGGGAATAGAGACCTCCGACCTACAGCTGCAAGGAACTAGGTTCTGCTAAGAACCCTGAATGCACTTGAAAGCAGATTCTTCCCCAGAGCCTCCAGATAAGAGCCTGGTCCAGTGACATCTTGATTTCAGCCTTGTGAAATGCAGAACCCAGGGAAGCCCACCCAGATTTCTGACCTACACAGAACTATGAAATTACAAATGGTTGTTGCTTTGTTTTACATCTCTAAGGTTATGGTAATTTGTCATGTGGCAACAGAAAACAAATACATCTTCTCTTCTGTTTCTACCATTTTGTCTCCCCAGCCTTCATTCTGGATACTTTTTCTCCCTAACTATCTTTCAGATCACAATTCTCTCGTCAGTTATACTTATTAATAATATGCTTTTAAACCCACCTATTAACTTCATAATTCAATTACTATATCTTAAGAGTTCTATAATTTCTATTTAGTTTTTTAAAGTTTTCATTTTCCACCCAAAATTTTTCATTCTGTCTTTTATCAACATAACATCATAGCTCTTTGTAAGTTTGGATCCAATAAGGCCAATAACTCCTATGGATCTATTTCTTTTCTCTGTTGTTTGTGTTGGATTTTGTGAATGTCATCTAATCTCCTTCTGTGACTAGTTATTTCTAACTATGTGCTGGACCTTGAACTTGCAAAACTGTCTGCTCTCTAGAAATGATTTGATAACCAGTATGATGCTGTCTTCCTCCAGGTAGAATTTACATTTATTTTTGCTGGACCTGCAAGGACCTTCAAACACTAGCAATTTGGGCTTACCTCACCTTGAGTTCAGCAAATGAGATGATGTGAAGCTAAGGGCAGTGCCTGCAAGAGCCTGTTATTTTCTGGATTGTTCTTACTTCTAGCATGCAGCCTTTTATTGGACCCAATTCAAAGCAAAGGAAGTTCACTAAGCCCCTTTAGAGGGCCCTGGACTCCAATCCCTATCTCCTATAGCCCCACAAGACACTCCAAAGGGCTCTCAAATCTCTCAGCTGCCCATTCCAGAATTTTCAAATGCCCTCAAGGGAAAGACCACCCCAAATCCTGGGCTCCTCTGACTAGGATTCTCCTTTCTCAGATCCTAGCCCAGTAATTTTTCATTTACTTATTCACTATCTAGGGGCAAATGCTGAGCATGGGGGTGGGGTGAGAAGGCTGGGAGACAACTAGCAAAACTGTTTTGCAGACACATATTTAATTAACATCCCTATTTCCAGCCACCCATTTCATCTTTCTTTTCTGTATCTGGCATCTCTAGACCCAAAACCTCTCTTGAGTTCTACTATAGATAGGTTCTCTTCTTTGTGGCAAATGTCTCATCTAGTTATTCTCATTTCCTCTGCAGACACTTGTTAAATGTGCGTTCATATCCACTGACTACTGCCCTCCTGGTCTCTTTGTTCAGGTGTTTGGTCCACCGATTTACATAAGAAGCTACAAAACATTTATTTCAGGGATGTAACTATTAAGCCCCATAAAGACACAATGATTTGCCCAAGGTGACTAAGAACTACTGCTATGAGGATCTGAGCTGGACTTAGAACTCAGTTCTCCTGAATCACAGCATTCCTATGCCTTAGATCATATATCTACTTTATCACAAAAATTTTCTTGTGGGTATTATGTTCATTTATATATACTAACAGAAAATAAAACAGGGTAAGAACAGGCCAAGATTCATACTCATACAGAACCAGAGGAAGCAAAAAAGAATAAGCTACACCAACCATTTCAAGTTAAGGTTGTAACTGTCACTTCTAAGCACTCTCAGATCTAATATTATACACTTTTTTAAAAAGAAAGTTAAACACTTCATAAAAGATGCTGAACATCATTAATTAATAGAGAAATGCAAACCAAAATGACAATGAGGTACCACCTCACACGAGTCAGAATGGTCATCATTAAAAAGTCTATAAATAATAAATGCTGGAGGTGTGGAGAAAAGAGAACCCTTCTATACTGTTGGTGGGAATGTAAATTGGTGCAGTCACTATGGAAAATAGTATGGAGGTTCCTTAAAAAACTAAAAGTAGAGCTACCATATGATCCAGCAATCCCACTCCTGGGCGTATATCCAGACAAAATTATAATTCAAAAAGACATATGCAACTCCTGTGTTCACAGCAGCATTATTCTCAACCTGAATGTCCATCAACAGATGAATGGATAAAGAAGATGTGGTACATATATACAATGGAACACTACTCCACCATAAAAGAATGAAATAATGCCATTTGCAGCAACAAGGATGGAACCAGAGATTAATATACTACATGAAGTAAGTCAAAAGGAGAAAGACAAATACCACGTGATATCATTTATATGTGGAAACTAACATATGACACAAACGAACATTTATGAAACAGAAACAGACTCACAAACATTGAGAACAGACTTACGGCTGCCAAGAGGGAAAGGGGCTGGGGAGGGACAGAGTGGGAGTGTGGGGTTGGCAGATGCAAACTGGTATATACAGAATAGATAAACAACAAAGTCCTACTCCACAGCATAGGGAATTATATTCAATATTCCATGATAAACCATAATGGAGAAGAATATTTTTAAAAGGAATGCATTTATACATACAACTGAACCATTTGGCAAACATTAACAACACTGTAAACCAACTATACTCCAATTAAAAATTTTTTAAAAACAAAAAAAAAAAAAAAGTTAAACACTTCATAGAATTGTTTTGTAAAACAAATACTCCCCAGTGCTTTGATTAACAGCTTGAGATTTTAGACGGAGAGGAAGAAAACTGAATTTACATGAAAGAAATGAGCACACATTTTTCTTATAGAGCTTGTAACTATTTAATTCTACTAATAACTTAATTTTATAAATACTGCAAATGATAAACATTTCAAAACTTACTTATTTTACTAACAGTTTTAATGAACAACAAAAACATAGAAGCAAATAAATCAGACAACTGTTTTTACAATTCAAAATTAGGAGTCAAAATATTTTACTTGGATCCCAGCTCCTCCATTTAATCTTATATCAATACCTGCACTTTAATTTACCTGTCCCTATGTCTTTATAAAGCTCTAGTTTAGATGCTTAACAAGATTTTATAAACCATGCATTATTGCTACTATGATATTTTATTTCTCAAAATTGTAAGAACACATATATATTCATTTCACATTGGTGCTATAACAAATTACCACAGATTGACTAGTTTAAAATTTAAAATTGACTAGTTGACAAATTTATTATCTTACAGTCCTGGAGCATGCGTGTGCACACATGTGTGCACATGTGCATTAGTCCAGCATTTGGTTTAACCAGAAAGAAGGCTCTATTCCAGGCATGAACCGAGACTATCTGGAGTTTCAGAGCTAAGTCTTAAAAGACCGGTCTGGATAGATCAGCAGGGTTGCAGAGAATTCTCCAACCAGGAGATGCAGTGGGGACAGAAGTGATGGGCATGGGAAAGAGCCTGTCAGGTTTGCAGACAAGGGATCCCTGGAGAGAAGAGGCTATCTATAGGTCAGGGCTTGATGCTGGGGATCCTCAGGCCCTTCCAACAGTGACAAGGAAGAAAGGAGTCTGATGGAACCATTCATAGTTTCTTGCTTCATCTAAACAGTAGAACAAGGTAAAATACCCTCTCCTTATGCCTTGTACAAAAAGAACACTTTTCTTTTGAGGAGTTTTTAAAGCATAATGCCAGTATTCAAGATGCTGTGCAAAACGGCCAGAAAAAAAATCCTCCGAAGACAGGTGGGGAGTATCCCTCTTGTCAGTCTGGAACTAGGCCTGCCAGCACCATCAGCGCTGCACTTCAGGGGAGCCGTGAGGTCTCAAGCCTGGAGGGAAGGTGAGGAGCAGCCACCCAGTTCCCGGCTGAGAGAAAGCCAGCACAGGCTGTGGCAGAAAGGAGCAGTAAAGTAATAATGGAAACCAGGTCTCCAATCATCTAGGCCCAGTTCTCGTGAGCGCACCTCATCTAAAAGCCAAAAGAAGACATCCCACAAGTCTAAGAACAATTTTCATAATTGCACAAACATTTCTAAAAGAAAGAACCAATAATCTGAATCAAATTAACTAACCTCTTTCACAAGCATCAGCAACGTTAACCCAACTAAAAGGTTTTGATTTGGTAATGAATAACTGGCTTGGATTACAAACTTAAGGGAATAATTATATCAAACATTATAAAATAATCTGTTAGCTATGCAGGGGCTCCTTTAGAGCTACCTTAATCAGTTCAAAATAATGACTTCTTTCTTGAGGAGAAATGGCCAAAACTCATTTTTTGATCTTTCCTTAAAATAAAAATAAAAATTCAGGCTATGGAAATGGAATTTGCAAGACATGAGATTCAGGATGGTGTTAAAATTTTAGCATCTACATGTATGTGAGGTGACAGTTGCTCCTAAAAATGTTAATAAAATTGTCAAAAAATTATTTAAAATTTTATTATTATTTAAATTCTTTTAAAATTATTTAAAAGAAAATACTAAGAGTTAAATGCACTTTCACTTAACTCTTAGTATTTTCTTTTAAATAATTTTAAAAGAATTTAAATAAGTAAAAAAAGATGACATATTTTATTGTATAATATAAATGAAAATATTATAATATTTAATATATTAAATATATATTTAGAGTATCCATTAAATGAAAATATCCTTAATTTAAGACATCCTTCAGCTTACTTTTTTTTTCAAAAAAATCACATAAACATAAAATAACCATTTTAAAGTGAACAATTCAGTAACATTTAGCACATTCAGTGTTGTGCAATTACCACCTTTAAATAAACCCCAAAATTTTCATCACCCCAAAAGGTAACCTCATACCCATTATGAAGTTGCTCCCCATTCCTCTCCCTCTTGTCCTAGTTAACCACCAATCTGCATGATTGCATTCTCTATGGACGTACCTACTTTGGACTCATATAATAATACTACCTTTCATGTCTGGCTTCTTTCACTTAACATGTTTTTGCAGATCATCTGTGTCACAGCATACATCAGTGCTTCATTTCTTTTTGTGAATAATATTCCATGTACATACAGAACATTGTTTGTGTATCCATTCATTTACTGATTGACAGTTGGCTTGTTTTCACCTTTCAGCTAACTGTGAACAGTACTGTTATGAACATTTATACATAGTCTTTTTCGAACATCTGTTTTTAATTCTTTTGGGAATATATCTAGGAATATTTACTAGGTCATATAATAATTCTATGTTTAACACCTGAGTGTTCATTGGAAGGACTGATGTTGAAGCTGAAACTCCAATACTTTGGCCACCTGATGCAAAGAGCTGACTCATTTGAAAAGACCCTGATGCTGGGAAAGATTGAAGGCAGGAGGAGATGGGGCTGACAGAGGATGAGATGGTTGGATGGCATCACCAACTCAATGGACATGAGTTTGGGTAACCTCCGGGAGCTGGTGATGGACAGGGAGGCCTGGCATGCTGTGGTCCATGGGGTCGCGAAGAGTCAGACACGACCGAGCGACTGCACTGAACTGAACTTGTTGAGGAGCCACCAAACTGGTTTTCACAAATTGCTGTACCATTTTATATTTTCACCAGCAATATATGAGGGTTCTAACTGCTTTACAACCTTGTCAAAATCTGTTTATTTTCCATTTTGTTGATTATGGCCATCTAGTAGGTGTGAAGTTGTACCTCACTGTGGTTTTGATTTGCATTTCCCAAAAGACTAACAACGAACATCTTTTCATGTTTACTGGCTAACAATCTTTAGGGAAATGTGTATTCAAGTCCTTTGTCCGTTCTTTTTTTAAATTGTCTTGTCTGTTACTGAGCTGTAGAAGATCTTTATAAGTATTAGACTATGGTAAAATATTTTCCCATTTGTGGGTTGTTTTTTCACTTTCTTGTTGGTGTTCTTTGATGCACAAAAATTTTTTTAATAAAGTCCAATTTTTTTCTTTTGTTGCTCATGCTTTTGGTGTCATTTCTAAGAATTCAAGGTCATAAAGCTTTCCCCTCTTGTTTTCTTCTACGACTTTGACGGTTTAAACTCTTATATATAGGTCATTGATGCATTTTGAGCTAACTTTCCACATGATGTGAAATAGGGCTCCAACTTCATTCTTTTGCATGTGGGTATCCAGTTGTCCCAGCACCATTTGTTGAATAGAGTGCTCTTTCCCCTTTGAATAATCTTGGCACCCTTCTTGAAAATCAACTGGCTACAGATGATTTTCTGGACTCTTAGTTTTAAAAATATTTTCAAAATTCAGAACTTTCCATATTATAATTCTACCAATGCTTTTATGAGAGGAGGTTTAGCTTACCATGGTATATTTAGGAGCTTTCATTTCAAAACTAGAATTTTTGAATGAAAATATATACCCATAATGAGCAATTTCATTATTAAACATTTCTTTAAAAAAACAAAGATGAGTAGTATATGCAAACTGGAAATCAAAACTAATCCCTGAGAAACAGTATTTTATAAAGTGGCATGTAAGTTCACGGTCATTTACCATGCTGTAATGAAGTCATTAATTTTAACTGCCTAACCCTTATAAAGATCTCCATTTTATAATTATGAACTTCTAATCAACCTCTAAATGTGGTTATTACATTAAATGTCCTTTTATCTGTCTTGCTTAATTTCCTATGTCAAATTACCATTCAGTTCCAAATAAGAGATATATTATAAATCAAAAGAATATTTTACATCTAGAATTTCTTATTGACATCAAAGTATCCTAATATGAGTCATCCATTCACTTTAAAAATTCTCTTGGTACATTGGGTTTTTAAGTACCAATATAGCATTAGCATGTTATCAATTGAAAGTTAAGATCACTACTATTTTAGATGCAAGCCAGGCATTCCTTCCCAACAGCCCCTTCTCCCTCATTAGTTTTTCTAGGAATCTCTGGACTACCATCTCCTCAGCTCCCAGGACCTCTACCTACCTAGGCTGAAGAAAACTACCACCTTCCCTGATCATCTGTCTCTATAACAGAGGGTCAGTTACAAACCACAGATGCAGATTCTCTGAACTCAGTAACTCTAATAAAAATATAACCTCCCCAACTAGAACATTCAAGAGTTCTCTTTTATCTTGAATTCCCTTTACCTACCAGCAGTAATCACTAGGTATTTAGCTTTACCACAGTTCCTCTTAGATGTAAAGGCAATCTTGTTTTTATTGACCAAAAGAGGAAGGAAAGATTTTGCCCAGAAAACTAAGGGATAAAAAGTTCGGGAGGTGCTGATAACTGTAGTCTAGAAAACATGAAAAACTTTACCTTTAGCTGGCCAGTGATGTCGCGGCAGCTGACTGTCTTACCAAGCAAGAGACTAAGGTTCAGGGTCAGACCAATGGTTCTGACGGCTGGGCTGGACACATAGCTGAAGTGAGACACCAAGGAAGAGACGGCCAGCCCAACCCCCTCATACGGCATCCCTTCCTGGTTAATCCATGGGGTGATTATGACACTGACTGGCCTCATCCTGCCAATGAAGGGCAAGGCACTGCAATCATGGCGCCTAGAAACGAATAGGAGTGATTGGGAATAAAAGGGGAGGGGGGAAGGGTGGCCAGGATGAAGAAATGAATAAAACTCCAAATTTCGGTTACAACTCATTGTCACACCTATTATTCTACTATCATTATGACAGGGGGAATGGAAAAGGGAAAAAAAGAAAAAAGAAACAAAAAAGAAAAATTTCTACCTATTTAAATTTATGCAGCATTTTAAAGAATTTGAGTTTGTATCCTATAATCCGACTACATGTAACTAAAGCAAGAGGTTGATTCAATTTAGCTTATAAACCTATAGCAAAGAGTATTTTTTATCATCAGTGTTTTCTAAATTCTGACAACTTAGAACTATCAAGTTTTTATTACAACAAAAACTCAGTCTACACTACTGAAACAGACACTACTTACCAAACAATTCCTTGGGCTCCAGAGCCAATTGGTTTCAACTGCTGGTATCGTTTTAGGACAGTGAAAGTTGAGTCTGCCACTTGTACACTGTAAAACTGACTATCACATTTACTGTCACTCATGATGTAGTGTCATATAATATTCCAAAGAACTGGCACAGTCGTCAGATTCCTTGAAAAAAAAACAGAATGAACATGCATTCTTACTGAAATTATACACGCAGCTCACTTAAGAGTGTTTTAAATGTTTGGTATATAAGACATTATGGTTATAAGCTGATAAACTCAGACCAAGTTCTGAACTTAAGCCACAAACAAAAAATGCAAAGACATCTACCTTAATGTGCAAGACTATTACGATGGGAAGAAACTTTGAGATCCTGCATGACCACATCTTAAGGGACTGGATTAATTTGCACAGTTTTACTAGCCATGACAAGACCACGTCACTATGTAATTCCCATCAGTTTCCTGTGGGGCCAGATTATGCTGAACTGTCTCAACCAGACATGGAGGTGTTCTGGAGATGTTGCAAAATGAACATGACTATGTCCATACAGAGAAACAAATGAACCAGTTTTCTGCTCTATCCACAAATTCAGGCTAAAGGGATGAACCAGAAAGCAAATCTGATGTCAAAGTGATTATAAAAGTGCTAAGTTAAAGGACAACAGGGTGTTGCAGGGCTGGTGGCATCTGTGAGCGCCATGCATACTGGTGAGCGCGTTCCTAACTTTCGAGCTGGTTCTGGAGCTAGTTTATATTCCCGGCAGCCCACGTCACTAGTGGGCTTCAACACAGACAGAGAATTCTGTCGTAACCTACAGTCAATAACATGGACACTATGATGTTAATCACGAGGTGTGAGTATAAACTGGCAGCTCCAGAGAAGCCTTTTTGTGGTTTAGACAGTAAGCTAAGATTTCTACGCTGCAGGAGCCTATGTGATTTTATACAGAAAACAAAACAAACAGAAATCAATTGGCAGGAAGCTACTTTTACTTAGTTTCCTGGCTCTTGTCTAATAATGTTTATTCAAAAGTTAGCAAGTTATTTATACCGGTCATTATTTAAAAATTAAAAAGCCAACAATAAAATCATTTAGGTAAGTATTCCACACTGTTTAAAAACACAGAATTTAAATTTTATTCTACAGCTGCCCAGCTTCTTGCCTGTTTGTTCTACCATCTAACATTTAATGTCTACTCATGGAATTTTTGGTACTGGTGATACATATTTCAATGCAATGATGCCTAGGACTTTCATTAAAAATGGAAATAAATTTACCAATAACAAGTCTGAACAAATAATTAAGTCAAATTTATATCTGCTTCATTTTTTTTTAACCATTCTCAGGGCAGTGGCTGAGGCACAGCTGTTAGTACCAGCGGCCTCTTTGACCAAGAGCCACTGCACACTGGTTGAGGATTGCCTCCGGGAGGCCAGCACTGCACTAGATAAACTAACACACTGCTCACGATGACCCACAGGGGCCGCTAGCCCCGCGTTACACTGGAGTGGCCCAAGACTTAGTGAGCTGGCTAAGTCATGCAGTGTGAGAAGCTGGTCCTAAGCTCTAAGAGGGCAGAGGCAGGTCCATCTTGACCACCGTGGCGCCTTGTATTTCCAGGACAGGAGGACAGGGAGGGCCTGGACCCTGGGACAGAGTTAACATTCACTACACTTCTGCTGACCTGACCCTGCAACACTGTAGCTCACGATTCCCCTCATGATGCTACTCCATTTTACTGACATCTGAAGGAGTATCCTTTTCTAGTTTTTAAGAGGTTGAGACAATTTATTTCAACATTTATGGGGTGCCTTTGAACAAGAAAGTGATAAAAATACAGAAGACATGGCAAGATCAACCAGGAATTGGTCTTGAAGTATCATCTAATTCACTCTTTGGGGAAGAAATGTGAAGAATGAGTCTGTTATCTTTAATGTAATCTAAGTTAGAAAGAGGTAAGGGCCATAAGCAAAATGTACACAAATCTGAAAGGCAAAAGAGGTTCGACCCACAAGCAGGGGTGCAGAAGACAAGAAGAGCTTCATGCAGGAGGTGGCATTTGCCCTGAACAATTTTGCAGAGACAGAGTAGAAGCACAGAGCTCAAACTGTCTGTGCTCAGACATGGTGAATTGTTCAGCTTGACTGGTGGAGTACAAATGCCAAGGATCAGAGACAGACTCAGCAAAAAGCCAAGAGCCAATACAACCTGCTGTTTCTTTGCCATATAGTAATGTACCAGCCACGATGGTCATTCACAAAGCATTTGAGTACCACTGCGGGACGATGTCCCTTGCCAGAACAGCCAGCCTGCCTGCCTTTTGGGTTTCGAGTTTACAGAGAGTGCACACCGTGGGTACACTCAGAAGAGAGTGAAAGCAAGGAGAGCCCTAAAGCCAGAAGGACGGAGGTTTAGGGTACAGGGAAGAGAAAGAGCATGCGATGAGAGCTGGAGGTGCCTTCTAAGCATGACAAGCCATTTGAGATTTGGTTTTGCTGGGCTGTGGGGGAAAAACTGGAGACAGAAAACAAGGCCAGATCACCACAAGCCTTGGAAGCCACTGGGAGCCACCTGGGTCTGGATGTGGGCCTACGGGCTGCGGAGGCATCAAAGCACGAGAGGCACTGACTTGCTTCTCAGAGAGGTCATTTGGGAAGCTGAGAAAGGGAGTGACTGGAGTGAGTAGGGCTCAAAACAGGCAGACCTGACAAAAACGGCAGATCATGGGAGTTGGGGAAACGAAGGAAATGCGTGGCTTAGAGAAAGAATGTATGTAACTTGTTGCCCTGTAGGGGATGGGGAGAAATAAAGGTGAAACAGCGGAAGGGAGGCAGGAGATAATTGCAGAGTTGGAGAGTTTGACTTTGGACAAGTCTGAAGAGGCCAAGGGACAGTATGAGAGGACCAGGCTGCTGACCGACTCCAGGGTCCACTCCTCCCTTCATTTTAATAACAGGAGCCATCCTGCTCCAGCTGGACAAACAGCTGTCCATCCAGAGATGACATCTGGCCACTCTCCTGGCAGCCAGGTGTGACCAGATGACCAACCTTTACCTGATAGATGTGAGCAGAAATGATGGATGTTACTTCTAGATCATGTTTTAAACAGAAAGTTGCTTGCCTTCCAATCTATCTTTTTCCTTTGCTCTTGGCTGGGTGATCAGCAGTTGTACTCCCAGAGATGGAAGTTACATGCTGAAGACACTAGAATCACTCAACAGCCAGAGTCCTGAACGACCCTGTGGGACAGAGCTGGGCCACTCTGGTCCACCTGTCCACACTGAGATTGGTATAAATTAATCTAGATCATGCTGAATAATTCTGGAATTCTCTCTGCTACAGCTGTTATAACCCATACTCTGACTGCTATGGTATTAGATTAGCTTTCGTGAATTTGGGGAGTATATTACTTCATTGTGTTACTCACTTAGTTGTGTTCAACTCTGCGACCCCATCGACTGTAGCCCACAAGCTCCTCTATCCATGGAATTCTCCAGACAAGAATACTGGAGTGGATAGGCATCCCCTTCTACAGGAAATCTTCCCAATCCAGGGATAAAACCCCGGTCTCTTGCATTGCAGGCAAATTCTTTACCATCTGAGCCACCAGGAAAGCCCCCAGTGTTATGTCACTAGGTCAATAATTAATACAATTTCATCTCAAGAGTTTAAATAATTTTTAAATTAAAATAAGTTGCCCTTATCAGGCAGGAAAAAAAGTCACTTAACAAAGAATCTGTTAGAGCCACCTCCTCTGCCAAGCCTGGGCTTCATGAGAGCAAGAGAAAGAACCCCAAGCCAAAAGAAGAAAGCATGTAAATTAACTATAAATGAAATCAACTCCTGAGATGTATTTCAACAAAATGAACCTCATGATCCTGGTGGCTCAGCAGTAAAGAATCCACCAGCCAATGCAGGAGACGCAGATTCAGTCCCTGGGTTGGGAAGATCCCCTGGAGAAGGAAACAGCAACCCACTCAGTTTTCATTCCAATTCCAAAGAAAGGCAATGCCAAAGAATGTTCAAACTACCACACAATTGCACTCATCTCACATGATAGTAAAGTAATGCTCAAAATTCTCCAAGCCAGACTTCAGCAATACATGAACCGTGAACTCCCTGATGTTCAAGCTGGTTTTCGAAAAGGTGGAGGAACCAGAGAGCAAATTGCCAACATCCGCTGGATCATGGAAAAAGCAAGAGAGTTCCAGAAAAACATCTATTTCTGCTTTATTGACTATGCCAAACCCTTTGACTGTGTGGATCACAATAAACTGTGGAAAATTCTGAAAGAGAAATCTCTCTCTTGAGAAATCTATATGCAGGTCAGGAAGCAAGTTAGAACTGGACATGGACAACAGATTGGTTCCAAATAGGAAAAGGAGTACGTCAAGGCTGTATATTGTCACCCTGCTTATTTAATTTATATGCAGAGTCCATCATGAGAAATGCTGGACTGGAAGAAATAAAAGCTGGAATCAAGATTGCCGGGAGAAATATCAATAACCTCAGATATGCAGATGACACCTTGATGAAAGTGAAAGAGGAGAGTGAAAACGTTGGCTTAAAGCTCAACATTCAGAAAACAAAGATCATAGCATCCGGTCCCATCACTTCATGGGAAATAGATGGGGAAACAGTGTCAGACTTTATTTTGAGGGGCTCCAAAATCACTGCGGACGGTGACTGCAGCCATGAAATTAAAAGACGCTTACTCTTTGGAAGAAAAGTTATGACCAACCTAGATAGCATATGCAAAAGCAGAGACATTACTTTGCCGACTAAGGTCTGTCTAGTCAAGGCTATGGTTTTTCCTCTGGTCATGTATGGATGTGAGAGTTGGCCTGTCAAGAAGGCTGAGCGCCGAAGAATTGATGCTTTTGAACTGTGGTGTTGGAGGACTCTTAAGAGTCCCTTGGACTGCAAGGAGATCCAACCAGTCCATTCTGAAGGAGATCAGCCCTGGGATTTCCTTGGAAGGAATGATGCTAAAGTTAAAACTCCAGTACTTTGGCCACCTGATGCGAAGAGTTGACTCACTGGAAAAGCCTCTGATGCTGGGAGGGATTGGGGGCAGGAGGAGAAGGGGATGACCGAGGATGAGATGGCTGGATGGCATCACCGACTCGATGGACGTGAGTTGAGTGAACTCCTGGAGCTGGTGATGGACAGGGAGGCCTGGCGTGCTGCGATTCATGGGGTCACAAAGAGTTGGACACGACTGAGTGACTAAACTGAACCAGTATTCTTGCCTAGAAAATCCCATGGACAGAGGAGCCTGGCGGACTACAGCCCAAGGGGTCACAAAGAGTCAGACACTACTCAGCTACTAAACAACAACAGCAAACTAAAGAAACAGTCATAAACAAAATGGACATCAACCAGGTTTCAGAAGACAATTCACGAGTTGAGAAGTGTGAGAATTCTTCAGGCAACCACATTACCAGCACATGGAAGGTGGAGTCCCTGACTTAACGCCCATCACTAGCAGGTGCTGGTTCCTTACCTCGGCTGCCAGCAGTGGGATCCACTGCCCGTCACCCTGCCCTGTCACTCAGCTTCTGCAGGTCTGCCTCTGCCTCCCTCTGCCAGACAAGGAGCTCCTCAAAAGGAGGGAGGGTCTGTCTTCCCTCTCATACGACATTCCTAAATGCCAACCAATGATCCACCAAGAAAGCTCCTAGGGAGGATACAGTCTGCGCTTACAGACCCGAGTGTGGTGAGTGGATGCCTCAAGGTTAGGAAGAGGCACGGCCTTCGCTAAAGGCAACTGCCTCAGGTCTACACCCTCCCCACTTATCACACTACTTCGATGAATGCTTGTCAAATGAATTGCTCTAACTGAAAACCTCTATTTCTTTAAGATTGGAGACTGCTATAGTATCCCCTCTAGGATACTGGAATAAAATCTACCCACTCTAGGAATAAACACTGGGCAGGAGGAACATTCCTATCTGTTTAGAGCCTGGAGTAAGAACTGCTTTAAAATTTTTTTCCCTACCTCTAGTATTCTAAATATAAAAACCCAGGTACTGTAAATACAGTATTAAATCACTGATTAACTTTTCTAAATAAAAAAATTGGCTCTGACTATAGCTTTCTGGGGCTTCCCAGATGGCACTAGTGGTAAAGACCCTGCCTGCCAATGCAGGGGACGGAAGAGACACAGACGGATTTGATCCCTGGGTTGGAAGATCCCCTGGAGGAGGGCACGGCAACCTACTCCAGTGTTCTTGCCTGGAGAATCCCATGGACAGAAGAGCCTGGTGGGCTACAGTCCATGGGGTCACAAAGAGCCAGACACAACTAAAGTGACCCAGCACAGCACAGCACAGCTTTCCACCACAGCTTTACACAGTTATAACATTTTAAAATGGGAAACAACAGTGGAGAGCATGTAATGTGAGACTTGGGGAGATGTCAGCTACTATTTACTTACTCCTCCCAACAAACATTTCCTGACAGCCTCCTGTGTTTCAAACATGAGGGATGTGTGTGTGATTGAGTGTCTCTGTGTCAGTCACTCAGTCATGTCTGACTCTTTGCCACTCCGTGGACTGTAGCCCGCCAGGCTCCTCTGTCCATGGAATTCTCCATTCAAGAATACTGGAGTGGGCTGTCATTCCTTTCTGCAGGGGATTTTCCCGTCCCAGGGATCAAACCCAGGTCTCCAGCACTGCAGGCAGATACTTCACTCTCTGAGCCACCAAGGAAACCATGGAGTACTAATCAGACAATCCTTTCCCTCCAAACCACCAACACACAATTATCATTCCACACAGGAAGTGGCCTGGGGGTATGCACTGTCTGCGTGGCAGAAGCCCAGCAGAGTTGTGGGCAGAGGGAGAGAACAAGTGGAATGTGTGGGTGAGAGGCAGATGTAGAGGAAGGCTTCCTGGAGGAGGCAAGACCTGCATGCAAGCAACAACCTAGTCGTGACAAAGCAGGTACTTTCACACATACTGGTGAGTATAAATTAGTATGAATTACATAAATTAGTAAAACACTATTTGGAAGTAAAATAGGTAATATCTAAGGAAAAATCTGCATGAGTCCTTACCTGGCAACTACAATTCTATATAAATGCACCTGACAAATATACATGTACAAGGACGCAAAGACAACTGTGCCAGGATGTTTGCAGCACTGCTTGTAACAGGCAAAAAACTAGAAATAATCTAAAAAGCACCTCTGGAATGACTGAATGAATCATGGCGTAAAAGCATAATAAAGCCATTAAAAACAACGCAGGGACTTTAGGCACTGGTATGGAGAGATATTTAAGATACATCAGGAAATAAAACAAGCCAAAGAAGAGAACAGACAGTAAATGCCGATGTACAGAAGAACACACAGACAATACGCTAGCAAGTGCAGAGAAGCAGTGGAAAACAAGACTTTCATTCCTGACATCACCACTTTTTTTTTCTTTTACCTATGCACATATTTAACATTTTAAAAACTAAACACTTTTAAATAAAAAGCTGAAGAATGGTCACTCTGACCCCTTTACAGAGAATGGATTTGAGGCAGATGAGACTGGAGACAGGAAGGCAAGTGGGCCAAGCTCAGTACACAGTTATATACACTCTCCTAACAGCTTGTGAGATCCAGGTACTATCCTCACCCTGCAAATGAGGAAACAACTTAGAGACAGGAAGTAACTTGCCCAGATTCTCAGCTGGAGGGTAGCATAGCCTGGATTTGAATTGAGGTGTATTTGACTACAATATCCATGTTCTTCCCATTATACTACTGGAATATCTCTAATTTTATTTAGAAAGTAAAGTGATTGTCTAAGGGCTAGTTAGGACCAGGACAAAATAACACAGACCTTCTTCACATCTTATCTTGTCGGCTTCAACCCACCTAGACACTTTTCTTCTGATGATGAAGATAATGCAGTGATCCACAGAATCAAATCTTTAATCATACTAATGCTTCAGAATACCCAGGGCATTCAATATTTAAGTGAACTGAGTACTGTGATTAAAAGCAGATTGTCACAATCACCTTCTTTGTTTCAATGCTTGCTGCCAAAAGTTTTAATCAAATTGTTCTTTTTCCTACTTTATTCTTATTAAAAATAGTATTCGTGTGTGTGTGTGTGTGTGTGTGTGTGTGTGTGTGTGTATTAGTCACTCAGTCGTGTCTGACTCTTTGAGACCCCAAAGACTGTAGCTCACCAGGCTTCTCTGTCCATGGAATTCTCTAGGCAAGAATACTGGAGTGGGCATCCATTCCCTTCTCCAGGGATCTTAGCACAACTTTATCTTCCCTGAATAACCAAAAACCTCACAGCATCTCAGGGCCACTCTTTTGAACATCAGTTCTTAACTTATGGCATATACTATGACACAGAATAACAACCAGTAGCTGGCTATCATTTCACTCACAGTTGGATCCTAAGGATCTACTAGAATTCCTCCCACTGGCCCCTTGCAGTCATCAGTCTCCCCACCTCCAGCCCTGATACTCTGTGCTGTGAGTAAAGGCCTCATCGCGCCCAAGACACACCAACAGCCAAAGTGCTCTCCCAGCCTCCATTCCTGATACCTCAAATCTATGGTACACACACCATATCAGAAATTTCTGTGCACATGAAAACCTCTACACGAATGCTCAGAAAGCTGTATCTGTAACAGTTCAAAACTGGAAGAAATCCAGATGTCTTTCAGTGGGTGAATGATTAAACAAATTGCTGTACATCCATCCGTACAACGGGCTACCACCCGGCACTAAAAATGATTGAATTACTGATATTCAGCAACAATTTGGGTAGGTCATAGGGCATTATGAAATTTCAGTGATAAAAGCCAATTTCAAAGGTCCATAATCCAGGTATACAACATCCCTAAAACGAAAAATTACAGAGATATAGAACATATTAGTGGTCGCCAGGGATTATGGATGGTTGGGGGAAGGGGGGCAGTGTGGTTATAAAGGGGTAGTACCAGGGAGGATCTTTGGGATGATGCAATAGTTCTGTATCTTGATGATGATGACGGTGGTTATATGAACCTCCATATGTGATAAAATGACATAGAACTATACAAACACTGTACCGATACTAACTGCCTGGTTCTGGTATTGCACTGCTGCTGCTAAGTTGCTTCAGTCGTGTCCAACTCTGTGCGACCCAACAGACGGCAGCCCACCAGGCTCCCCCGTCCTTGGGATTCTCCAGGCAAGAACACTGGAGTGGGTTGCCATTTCCTTCTCCAATGCATGAAAGAAAAAAAGTGAAAGAGGTCACTCAGTCATGTCTGACTCCTAGCAACCCCATGGACTGCAGCCCACCAGGCTCCTCGATCCATGGGACTCTCCAGGCAAGAGTACTGGAGTGGGGTGCCACACTATAGCTATATAAATACACAACCATTGGGGGCAACCAGGTTTAGGGGTTGCCTCTCTGTACTGTTTGTGCAACTTCCTAGGATTTGTAATTATTTCAAAATAAGAATTAAAGAGACTTGTTGAAAAGGATTTGTGATTATACTACTCTTACGTTGAGCTCCTTCAGTAGCAACCGATTGTGTTAAGAGTAAAATTTGAACCCTGAGAATAGCAGAGGAGTTCTGCAGGGCCTCTGGCTCACTCTCAAGCATTATCAAGGCCCCCAGGAGCAGCAGGCTCCAGCTCCTGCACACCTTCAGGTCCCTCTGCCTGAGCTGTCCTATCTGCCTGAAATGACTGCCCTCCCCCTTCTGTGTTCCTGGCCACCCTTCATCCTTCCAAGTCCAGGGCAAGCACCTGCTTTTCTGCAAGTCCTCCTCAGTAGGCCTTCCTTTCCAGCCGTGCCAGGCACTCCCCCTTTTCTGAGCATCACCATCTGTATTCGTTTGCCTTGCAAATCTATCTCCACTTCTACTCTGTGAGCTCCTCTATTTCTCAGTCCTCTACTAACTACACAGTGGGTGCCCAGTAAATACTTGTTAAAGAAAACCAAGTGGGACCGTAAGTGCAAGGCAGCTCTGGAGTCAGAGGGCAGTGGGTCTGCCACTTATGTGGGTGAGTGAACCTGGGCAAGCACTTATACTCATCTGTAGAAGGGGGATAACTGCAGAATCAGCCTCAGAGGACAGCTAGCACAGTGCTCAGCACAGGCCAGAGTATTCACCTTAGCCGACCTTAGAACAGATCTTAACCACACCCATTCTGCTTGTTCCAAACAAATATCTGCATTCTGAAAATGTGAACTCAACCCTGGTGAGTGCAAAGGCTGATGAGCACCTCCATGAAAGACACGACAGGAGGCAACGCACAGAATTTACTTTTCATTCTAGGGCGTGACAGGTAGACGGTGTGTCATGAAATTTTTAGAAGTCATCCACTTTACAATATATAATAGTAGCTATGTTTCTGAGAGTTAAGAGTCAGAAAAACAGATTTGATTCCAGAATCAGAGCTAGGGGATTCACTACCTGGTTTGCATCCTTAAGCCTAAATATTCTGAAATCAAACTAGCAGCAGCATTAATTTAGATACACAATATTCAAATAGTGTAACAAATTAAATTATTTACAATTCTGTAGAAATATATATGTATGTAGAAATATATATATTTTAAGGAAAGGGGGTTGTTTTAAAGGCGATCATTATTATTCTTTCTCTCAGAATCATTGTAGGGAGTGGAGCTATGCTTTTAAACAAACTGTTCTAAATAAAATTATGTTTTTAAATCAAATCCCCAGGTTTTTCCTATGCTGGCCTATGGAAAAACAGACTAACAGGTGGTTTTCACACTGTTCATTCTCCTAATCTCAAATAATTCAGGTATGGAAATACTTTAAATAACAACCTTAAAACAGGCCAGAATGTATTTAACATAAAGAGAGTAAACATTAACACCTCGCTTTTGAAAAAGTGAAAGTGTTAGTTGCTCAGTTGTTTCCAGGTTCCTGTGTCCTTGGGATTTTCCAGGCAGGAATACTGGAGTGGGTTTCCAGTCCCCTCCCCAGGGGTTCTTCTTGACCCAGGGATTGAACTGGGATCTCCTGCACTGTAGGCAGATTCTTTACAGACTGAGCCACAAGGGAGGGAAAAAACCCACTTCATTTGTAATTCACATATCCTTAGAATCTATTTTTATTACTCCTGAAATGTTTTAGACTATGTAGTCTTTGCTTAAGAAAGGTTCTTAGGTAAAATTAGCTAGGAGAAAGAGGGAGTAGAATATTTTATAAAATTCAAAAACAAAAAAATGAACCAAAAAACCGAATGAAATTAATTTTCTTTAAAGAAATTAGTTTTCTTTAAAGAAAATCAAATTTGCTGAATTCCACTTTCAAATGTCTAGTAAATTTCCTTAGCTCTAAGAATTCCAAAGCTAAAATTGATACTACTATTGCTGATTATTTTTATATCTATTAATTTACACCCCAACATTTTCCAAAGAGGATTAGAGGCACCAGTTAAAAATATTTAACTGGCAATCCAAAGGCCAATACAAAATCTGAAAAGACTTTATAAAAATGAATTCCTGCTGTGCAAAAGGTACACAAACTTGCCCCCCAAATAATATGGCCTTTTAATGAAGCAAAGGGTCCAGGTACTGAGTATCAACAGTAGCCAACATCATAGTGTGAGCCAATCAAGACTGCCTGCCCCACCTAAGAAGGCTCCCTGGATCCAGCCAAACCTTGTCTAAGTCCAACTACAAACTTTCAAGAAATACAGAGAAACACAAGAAGTTACACTGCAGAGGTACAATCAGTAAAATCCCAATAGCAGAAATACTATCGCTTCAACAAATAAACTACAAGGAAAGGAAAAACAGAAATAAAGAGGTGAAGGAAGGTGAAGGTGAAGTCGCTCAGTCGTGTCCGACTCTTTGCGACCCCGTGGACTGTAACCTACTAGGCTTCTCCGTCCATGGGATTCTCCAGGCAAGAATACTGGAGTGGATCGCCATTTCCTTCTCCAGGGGATCTTCCCGACCCAGGGATTGAACCCAGGTCTCCCACATTGGAGGCAGATGCTTTAACCTCTAAAAGACTTTTAAAAGACATTATCAACCAATCACAATATATGGTCCTTATCTGGATCTGTATTCCAAGGAAGAAACTATTAAAGGAACTATAAAATTTATGAGACAACTGGAAATTTGAGTGCTGGTTGGCTATTTGATATTACAGAATGACTAATTACTGCTTTTCCAAGTTTGAAAGAATTCTCATTTTTTAAAAATTTTCAGACGTAAACTGAAAAAGTTATGGGTGAAATGACATGATAGTTAGGATTTGCTTGAAAATAATAACACAGTGTGTGTTGGAGGCTGTGTGAGAGCTGTAGGCATGAGGGCAGGGGTGAACCGGGTTGGCCAGCGGTTAGTGATTGTTGAAGCTAGATACCATTCTGTTTACTTTCCTACATGTTTGAAATCTCGTAATAAACAGTTACAATACAGACTGTTGTTGAAACCAGTTCATGCGATCACAAAAGGGCAAATACAAATTTAGCAATTCTTAAGGAAAATCAGGTACAAATGTCACCTTCTTAACCAAGTATAACTAGATCAGAGACAGCTGTGCATGCGTGTGTGTTACGTCACTTCAGTCGTGTCCGACTCTTTGCGACCCTATGGACTGAAGCCTGCCAGGCTCCTCTGTCCATGAGATTCTTCAGGCAAGAATACTGGAGTGAGCTGCCATGGCCTCCTACTGCCAAATCAACAATGTTAAGGAAAAAATGTGGTTTTGTTTTACCTCATATATCATGAAATAAATTGGTCTACTCACTATTAATTGCTTCATATGGCACTTTTCTCTATCCAGAAAAGTAAGACATTTTAAATAGACAAATTGAAGTGTTCAGTTCAGTCGTTCAGTCATGTCCGACTCTTTGCAACCCCATGAATCGCAGCACGCCAGGCCTCCCTGTTCATCACCATCTCTCAGAGTTCACTCAGACTCACGTCCATCGAGTCCGTGATGCCATCCAGCCATCTCATTCTCGGTCGTCCCCTTCTCCTCCTGCCCCCAATCCCTCCCAGCATCAGAGTCTTTTCCAATGAGTCAACTCTTCGCATGAGGTGGCCAAAGTAGTGAATTTTCAGCTTTAGCATCATTCCTTCCAAAGAAATCCCAGGGTTGATCTCCTTCAGAATAGACTGGTTGGATCTCCTTGCAGTCCAAGGGACTCTCAAGAGTCTTCTCCCAAAGCCACAGTTCAAAACCATCATTTCTTCGGCGCTCAGCCTTCTTCACAGTGCAACTCTCACATCCATACATGATCACAGGAAAAACAATAGCCTTGATTTTAGTCTCTGCTTTGTACCCTCTAACATTTATTTAGGAAGGCCAAATAAACACATTTTAATGTCAACAAACTATTTAAAGTGGCATCCTGAAAAGTTAAGTTCTCTGGAGTGGATTCTCCTCAAGAAACTCAGGAAAACAACGCTCTTCAGAGACAAACTATGCCAAAATAGGATTGTTTTTAACCCTGTAGGATCCTTTTGAAGGGGAAAAAAGGGTTAAATGAAGGGAAACAATATCTAGATTGGATTTTATTCTTCCAGAACAAACTAAGAGCCAAAGAGAATACTCAGAGCTAAGGGACTCAGGAAAGAATGCTGATCTGCGGGAGACCTGGGTTCAAATTTCACTTTCCAGCTGCTTGCTACAACAGACTGCCGAAACTCTGGGAGCCTCTGTTTCCTCCTGTGTAGAAAGTGGAGGCTAGCAGGCTTCCTAGCTGCTACTGCAGGGTTCCAGTGACAAAAGAGAGTTCCTGGACAAACAGGGCCTAGCTGCCCTAGTCGTGGGCTACCCTTCTAGCTCACTGCAACTCTTCCCTCCTAAACAACCTGCCTTGAAGTCCAGAGTCTGACAATCCTGAAATAAAACTCACAGCACTGAAAACATTTAAAAATAAGCTACTGCCAACAATTAAAAATGAAGACAGTACAGATACAAATCTCAAGTTCTGGCTTCTCTCTAAAAATTGCTGGGTAAGTGGTATTTGGTTCTCCAGGGTCTCCACTACTCCACTCTCTCACACCTGGCCCCATATTGGAGATAAGGATGACAGAGGATGAGATGGTTGGATGGCATCACCGACTTGAAGAATATGAGTTCAAGCAAGTCCTGGGAGTTGGACAAGGAAGCCTGGCGTGCTGCAGTCCATGGGGTCCCAAAGAGCAACATGATTGAGCGACTGAACTGAACTGATTGGGCTGAAGTTCCTCCTTCATCCTGCCCTTCCCCATTTCTTGTCTTCCCCTAGACCTGACAAATTTCTCATCACCATTCAAGTCAACTCCAACACCAGCCAAGCACCACCGCCTCCTCCAAGTTTCCACAGCACAGCCCCTCTACAGCAAGCTGTCCGAGCACTGTCCGCATGTCTCCTTTCTCTACTGGGCTCTTGGGCTCTCTGGAGGAAGGGACCCTGTTGCTACTGCCTTTGTGTCCCCAGGGACGAGCAGAAAGCTGACCTGGATAACGTAGAATTCAGTCAATGTGTCCTGAATGCGAGGAAGGAAGTTAGAGCTAAAACATTATAAAAATGTCAGATTTTATATTACAGCTTGTTCTGATAGTTACCAAATAAAGGGGTCAAGGACATTAAAATGTTTCACAAAACTAAAACAACCTATCTTCTACATGTAAATTTCACATGCGCTTAGTCAGAAGTCACTAAACAAACAGAGAAAGCAAAGGCAACAGGCTGGCAGGGTCATTCATTCACTCATTTACTCACTTAACTGACATTACTGAATACTTACTGTGTGCTTTCTAAGCACTGGGGATAAAGCAGTGGACAAATCAGACAACTACCTGTTTTCAGAAAGCTATCATCCTAATGGGAGAGACAGAAAATAAACAGGCAAATCAACAGAATAGTTTCAAACCAGATACTGGGAAGAAAATTAATGTAAGGAGACAGAATGACTAAAGGAGGAGAAAGGGTGGTCAAGGAAGGCATTCTGTAAATTGAAACATGTGAGGAGAAGGACCAGAAGAAGTCAGCTGTGCAAAGATCCGGGAGGCAACTCCAATCACTGGATACAAGTGCAAAGGTCCTGAGGTAAACAGGGCTGAATGTTCAAGGCCGGTAAGATGGGTAGGATAGGAGACCACTGCTCCGGGTTGGGGGACTTGTTGGGGGTGAGCTGGTCAGGGCCCGCTCAGGCACTGCTGGGCACTCAGTATGCAATGACAAGGCACTTGGGGAGCACAAGGATGGGGGACTCTGGGCGGACTCTGCTACACTCAAACCAGCAAGGAGCAGTATCCCGCTCAATTTTCCACAAGTGTGCACCGGGCGGGCTCCTGCCCAGGGGCTTTCACACACATTCACAGAGCTTGACAACAATCCTGTCCAAAAGGGTAGACATTTCCCCCACTTTGCCGAGGGGAAAACAGAGAAACAGCAAGGATCAGTGCCTTCGCCAAGGTCGCAGGAATCAGATCCCAGGCTCTGAGCATCCGGGAGGAGGCATGCAGCTGGGTGCCAAACAATCGGGGGCGGGGGAGGGGGCGCCCACAGACCCTACAGCAGGTCTGCCGGGGCCAGAGCAGGGAGCGAGCCCGCAGCTCTGGGGCGCGGACAGCCGGGCGTAAGGGGGTGACTGCGGCAGCCTGGAGGAAGAGAGGCTGCGGCCGGGGTCGCCAGCACCCCGCAGACCCCACAGAACCCGGTCTTCCCGCTCCGCACCGCCCTGTCCCCGCGGAGCCTGGCCTCGCGGCCTTCCCGCCGCCCCTCCCCGGCGAGGCTCGGTCCCAGAGTCCCCGCTGGGCCTAACCCGCCCGCCGGGCTCACCTCGCCTCCCGCCGCCGCGCCAGAGGGAGAGGGCAGGCGGGCGGACTGGCGGCGCAGCGCGCTAGCTGCTGGCGGCTCCGCTGCCCCGGGCTCGGCTGGCCGCCCCGCCCCGCTCTGCTCCGCTCCGCCCCGCCGCCGCCGTCGCCGCCGCCGCAAAGGGTGTGAGGGGCGCCGGGGCGCTCAGGACCCTTCCGGTCTGGATCGCTTCTCCTCCGCTGCAGCCGCCGCCGCGGCGCCCGGTCTGACCGACCCGCGCGCCGGCCAATCAGCGCGCGGAGAGCTGGGCGGGCGCGGCCAATCGCGCGCGCGCGAGGCTGGGGCTACTGCCGGGTGGCTCCGGAGGGGAGGCGGGCCGAACCCGGCGCTGGTTGACCAGTTCTTCGGGGAGCGGCGCTTGACGGCCTCGCTGCTGATCGCTCGGCTTCCCTTTGACGCAGGCCCGGCTCGGCGCGCTGGCTGAGCTTTACCAGTGCCCGCGGTGCGGCGGCCGAGCATCGCGCTGGGAGGCGATGGAAAGGGTACTGACGGGACCGAAAGCCGGGCCTCTGGGATTGCAGGTGCAGGCTGACAGCGGCGAGTCGGCCTGGAGGAAGGCGGAGAAGGTCCGTGATGGGAGGGCCAGGGCGAGGGGAAGCCGGGCCTTGGCGTCCAGGACTGGGAGGCGGAGGCGGCGAGGACGTGGAGACGAGAGGAATGGACCTTGGATTCCTTTGCTCACTGTGAAGGAGTTTGAGGGTTGCTGCCAGAAGCAATGGCAACCCACTCCATCACTCTTGCCTGGAAAATCCCATGGACGGAGGAGCCTGGTAGGCTGCAGTCCATGGGCTCGCGAAGAGTCGAACTCGACTGAGCGACTTCGCTTTCACTTTTCACTTTCATGCATTGGAGAAGGAATTGGCGACCCACTCCAGTGTTCTTGTCTGGAGAATCCCAGGGACGGGGGAGCCAGGTGGGCTGCCGTCTATGGGGTCGCACAGAGTTGGACACGACTGAAGCGACGTAGCAGCAGAAGCCAGAAGCCGAGGAGGGGCATGGGAGGAGATGGCCATGTGTAGGCCCCTGGGCCCGGCAGCTCAGTGACAGAGGGGAGAAGACTGGCTGGTAAGCCTGGAGCAGAGTTCAAGCCTCTTGAACAAAAATTGCCACCATCAAGGATTCTGGGGAACTCAGGAGGTCTGGCTGTCAGAGCTGTGGTTTTACAAAGGAGAAGTCCTGGGTCTTCTCAGAGGAGAATGGCAGAGTCATAAATGGAGGGAAGGGAGTGCAATGCTGAGAGCCCATAGGACCTGTGATTTGTTGGCAGTGACCTTCAGAGTTGTCTCCCCCAGCTAGCCTCTGGATCTGGTTCCAGCAGGTCTGAAGGTGTGAAATGATGGAAGAGTTGTTGTCAGACCATTGTTTCTATTAGCAAAGCTAGAAGTGAGGCAGGAAAGGTGGACCCATTGGGGAAAATCTCAGAGGTCAGTGGATGGGGTGATGGGACTTTGGGGATGGGGAAACTTGTGAACTGTAAAGGAGGAACAGTCCTCATAGGGTGACCAGGGTAAGGGCCAAACTGGAGGGAAGAAGCAGGACTCTGCAAATGGGGAAGCTAAGGGGCACAGAGCAGGTGGCACAGAGGCTGGCAAGCCTGTGACCCAGGGCCAGGCTGGGGGTACCAGGACCTCAGAAGAGGGGTAGTGTAGAGGAAGGGATCCAGGTACAGAGTTCCCCTTAGGCCACCCTGATCTTGGCTACCAGAGCGAGTTTTCTAAAACTAAGTATGGCCCATCCTTGTTTGAAATTGTAGTTCCTGAGTGTTGCCTGCACTGATAAGGGCCCACCTGATAGGCTTCTGCCCACACCCAACCATACTGCTAGCTTACCTACTCCGGATGCACAACAGAAAATAGGGAGCAAAAATTGCCACCATCAAGGATAATGGGAAACTAATGAGGTCTGGCGGTTTACAAAGAAGCATTCCTAGGTGCCTCTCAGATTAGGAAGGAGCACCCATTCTCAGATACACTGCAGTCCTGACTTTGCAGCAATCACCCCATGCAAAGTGAGTTCCAAAATCACTGTACACATATTCACCCCATCAGAGGAGAGCATTTCATGTAGAGCTTTCTGAAAGGATTCTGTTTTCTGGCTTATGACGTACAGTGAACATTTCTGGACACCGCTGAAGTGACAGGATAGGGATCAGGGAGCTGGTCTATGCTTGGAAGAGTATACAGAATTCCAGTGGAGGCTAACAAGTGAGAAGATCCTGCCACAAGTGTGTTGAGAACTGTAGGGATGGGGGAGAGGGGAACATATGGGCATGACTGACAGCTGATCTAGCCTGCCAGGTGGGGAAAAGCAGTTGAGGAAGGCCTCCTGGACAAGAGGAAGCCCCAGCTGACGATGGAAAGCCAGCAGGAATATGCTGGGCCAGTCTTTAGGCATACAGAGCATTCCAGACCCAGTGGTTCTGAAGTGAAGACCTGCACTCTGTGTTCAGGGGACCACACATCACCTATTCTTGTTGGAGATGGAGAATGGATACTGGAAAGTTATGAGGGCTTTGAGGTGGGTGGACTGGCACAGGTGACTGGAGGCCCATAGGCTGGCTTCAGCTCAGAAAATGCCTTGTTTAACCCTGAGAGTTTTTCTATGTTTTTAGTTGCCAACATTTAAAAATTGGGAGCTTTCACCTTGAAAACTCTCGAATTGTTGGTTTCACTGTCTGCCAGAGTTAAAGCTCTGGCAACGTGAGGCTCATATTCCCATAGTTTCAGCTGGGACTGAGTGGCAGCTGCCCCATTAGGTGAGACCCCTAGTTCACCACAGTCTTAACTCCCTATTACCCACACCTGCCTACAACTTCACTCACCCCCTTACCTACTAGGCCTTAGGGCATCACAGGGTGAAGACCTGGCTATGGAGGTAATGGGCAGCTGTTGTGGAGTATTAAGAAAGGAAGTGAGCAATGTGATGGGATGTTTGTTTTGAAAGATCATTAAGGCACATGAAGTTTCAGGGATAAGGGACTTAAGATCACGAGACCAATTAAAGAGCTGTTGCTACAGCCCTTGTAAGAGAAGATGACAGCTGGCCTGGGGCTGAGGCAGCAGGTGTCAAGAGGAAGGAACTGATTTTAAAACTGTTTCAAAACTTTAAGAAAATGCAAATTAATTTACAACCCACTATCAGTACACACCCCGCTACACACCCCAATAGGATGGCTGTATTAGAAAAGACAATAGCGAGTGTTGGCAATGATGTGGAACTCTCATACACTGCTGGTGGAAAAGCAAACTGGTTTATCCACTTTGGAAAACAATTTGATAGTTTCTGATAACATTAAACATATACCTGTCATATCGCCCAGCAATCCCATTACTGGATATATACCCAAGAGGAATAAAAGCGTGTTCACATAAAAATGTTCATAGCAGCTTCATTCAAAACAGTCAAAACCTAGGAACAAGCCATGTGTCCATAAGTCAGTGAGTGGAAACGAACTGTGATCTATCCGTGCAGTAGGATATTGCCTGGGAGCTGGCCTGATGGCGAGGTGCACAGCAAGGAAGAGCGCTAAAACAGTAAGTGAAAGAAACCAGACATAAGACCACATAGGATTCCACATATATGACCTTCTGGGAAAAGCAAAGTTATGTTAGTGGTTGCCAGAGGGCAAGGCAGTGGCGGGGGAGATAATTACCAGGAGCCACAGGTGAATTTTTTGGGATGATCAGTTCACCTCAGTTCAGTCGCTCAGTCGTGTCCAACTCCTTGCGACCCCAGGGACTGCAGCACGCCAGGTGCTGTCCATCACCAACTCCCAGAGCCTGCTAAAACTCATGTCCATCGAGTCAGTGATGCCATCCAACCATCTCATCCTCTGTCGTCTCCTTCTCCTCCTGCCCTCAGTCTTTCCCAGCATCAGGGTCTTTTCCAGCGAGTTAGTTCTTCGCATCAGGTGGCCAAAGTATTGGAGCTTCAGCCTCAGCGTCAGTCCTTCCAATGAATATTCAGGACTGATTTCCTTTAGGATGGACTGGTTTGATCTCCTTGCAGTCCACGGGACTCTCAAGAGTCTTCTTCAACACCAAGTTCAAAAGCATCCATTCTCCCACAGTCAGCTTTCTTTTGGGGTATTTCTGTTGGATATACTTTATTTGTATCTTAATTATGGTGGCCCTCATGACTATGACATGGGTTCAGTTCCTGGTTGAGAAGATCCCCTGGGGAAGGGAATGGCAACCCACTCAGTAGTCTTGCCTGGAGAATCCCATGGACAGAGGAGCCTCATGGGCTACAGTCTGTGGGGTTGCACAGAGTGGGACATGACTGAAGTGACTTAGCACACAGGCATATGACTGTATATGTATCAAAACTCAGGACTGTGCACCTCAGAAAAGATGACTTAATGTAAATTATACAAAGCAAACAATATAAAGGAAAAAAAAACTTTAATAGGTGGAATTGTTGGGTCTTGGAGATAGGCTGTAGGGGTGAAAAAGGAGGAGCAGTCAGAGAGGAAAACCTGGCTTGGTTTTCGACTGGGGATTTCTGCCCTTGGCCTGCTCATGAGGAGGCCCTTTAGAATCTGTTTCTGGCTGCCCTTCCCTGCCCTGGATGCTGCAGACACTGCCCACTTCCCCATCCCACGTGGGCCTCTTCGCCTGGCTTCCGGTCAGGCTCTCCACTTCAGTTATGGTCCTTTGGGCAAGGGATTAGCTTATCTGAGCCTTGGTTCCATGTGGAGTGGGCTTTCAGCCTCTCCCCACGTTGCCTGCTCTCCCTCCCCTTCCCTAAGCTCTCCTCTGTCTTTTCCCCAGCCCTTACCAGAACCAGAGATGTGCCAGAGGGTTCAAGTCAGTACTGTCTCTGTTGTGTTAGAGAAAGCCACACTGCATTTAATGAAATGGGAACAATGTGGGGAGTTTCCTGCACTATAGCACCTGAAGGATTACAGGGGTAAAGCTGGTCTCAGTACTGCAGTGAGAGCTAGGGTGAGGCCATGGCTTTCAGAGGAAAGCTTTCTGTCCCATCACATTACGGTGTGTCAGCTTCCTTCTTCCCATGTCACCTTCTGCTCTCCCACCACCCAAGGGGGATGGCCCTCTGTCTCAAATCAAGTTTGAAAGCCCCCCCGTAGGAGGACTGTGAGAGTTTGCCCTTCAAGGCTCCCACCCCTGTGCTGGTCAGTCAGTCTCATATGAGGACAAGGAAAGAGAAAGGGTAGAAAACAGTTGGGAAAGGCAGAAGTCTGGATTTTACTCTCCAGTGATAAGAAACATGGTGTCTGAGCTGGGGGCATAGCTGAAAGTATGGGAGCTGTGTGAGAATGGGGAACCCATGGCCCCATGACTGAATGCAGGGATCTTCAGCCCTCCTCTTCCAGGTGTTTCCCAGAGTACCAGTTGCTGGACCCTTGCTCAAAGGCAAGGGACTAGATAACTTTTCTGCAAGTCTGACCAACCCTGAAGCCTAAAGGAAAGGCCTGACCCTCCATCTGCCCACAAGTCCCCTACCACATTGACCAGCAGTGAATCTTGGCATCAAAATAAGTGCTACTTGTGTGCCCAGGACTGTTCAGCCTACCTTGAATCTGACCGAACAGTCCAGGGTCACATGGCAAAGAAAACTAGGCAAATCAAACAGAAAAACAGGCTATGTAGAGAAGGAAATTCCAACAGAAAAAATAAATAAATCTTTGCAGGCTTCAGAGGATATGAAAAATATTGTATCCTTGAAACAAGCTGCTAAGTCGCTTCAGTCGTGTCTGACTCTGTGCGACCCCATAGACAGCAGCCCACCAGGCTGTCCCGTCCCTGGGACTCTCCAGGCAAGAACACTGGAGTGGGTTGCCATTTCCTTCTCCAATGCATGAAAGTGAAAAGTGAAAGGGAAGTCGCTCAGTCGCGTCTGACTCTTAGCGACCCCATGGAATGCAGCCCACCAGGCTCCTCTGTCCATAGGATTTTCCAGGCAAGAGTACAGGAGTGGGGTGCCATCGCCTTCTCCATGCCTTGAAACGAGAACCACCATTAAAAACAATTCAGCACACAAACTATGTCTTGTGCCCTCAGCTGAGCTGGCTTAGAAATGATGGCATCCTAGGAGGAGCACACCCAGAGCCTAGGTCTTGTTTCTAATGCCATTCTCAAATAAAGGAAACCAGGGGTCCTTAGAGCAATGGCTGATTCTAGGGCAGGGGCTGGGAATATCCAAGCTAAGCCTAGAGCAGGCTGTAGGCAAGAAAGGAAGTGCTTCCGAACACAGTCAAAGGCTTTGGCATAGTCAATAAAGCAGAAATAAATGTTTTTCTGGAACTCTCTTGCTTTTCCCATGATCCAGCAGATGTTGGCAATTTGATCTCTGGTTCCTCTGCCTTTTCTAAAACCAGCTTAAAGGCTAGAGAAGCAAAATGAAGTCTACAAAAAAGTAACTCAAGAAAACATCCAGACCTGACAGTTATGAGTAACCAGACTGAAATCAACAGTAAATGGAAAGAGATCCAAGCACCTTGTTGTGATATTTGAGAAAACAGGGAACAAAAAGAAGGAAATAAGGAGGTCACTGACAAAGGCATACCAGAGTGACTTTGGACTCCTCAGCTACAATACTGAGAACAAGATAAGGGATCACTGCCTTTATGATTCTGAAAGAAACATTTTTGTCTGACATAGAATTCTATAATTAGCTAAATCTTCAATCAAGTATGAGTAATAAAGTCATTTCTAGACATGCTAGGGCTCAAAACATTTACCTCCCAGCATCTTTACTCAAGAAGGATGTGTTCCACCAGAACAAAAAAGAAATTCAACAGAAGACTATAAGAGACAGGAAGCAAGAGAGATGAGTGATGAGGCGGGACTTCCTGGAGGAAGGTGAAAGGTGACCCCAGAGTGACAGCTCTGCTGCTGATGGGGAGGGCAGCTGAACCACATGGACTGTCATCAGCAAGACCCTCCTTTCCGTCAGGTCACCTTCTTTACCTGAGGACAGAATGTTGAGGAGAACTGGCCCGGATTCTCATCAGTACTTGTCTTGACCATGTGTTATGAGGGTCTCTCCTCTTAGGCTCTGCTGAGGACACACGTATCACTCACAGAGGTTTTCCGCTTTTCCCCAAGAGCAGGAAGTAGACCACGGCAGGCTCAGAAATTGAAGAGACAGAGCAGCCTACTCTCACTGACCAGGCTTCTGCGGCATACCAGCACCTAGTTTATACCTCAGTCTTGCCAGGCACCCGACTGTGGAGAGCCCTGTTTCTCAAACTCACTCATGGTTTTGCTTGCAAGTTCCACCAGAAAGGGCCTTGTCACCTCCTGGAGAAGCGGAAGTCAGATCATGACCCAAGCCTGCTCTGCTCACCTCCTCTGGGAGCCTCTGCCCAGTGTGGGCAGCGCTGCTCCCTCCCTGCATGGCTGCTGTGTGCTTGTCCTCTGATTTCAAGACTAGGTAGTAGTTTTGAGTATTATTGTGTGAATGTGATAAACAGAACTATAAAGAAAAGCAAGAGATCAATTAGTATGGAAGTGAGAGTGGTCATCACCTCAGGAGTGAAGGATGAAATACATTTTTCTGGTTGTTGTTCAGATAAAGATGTTCTGGCTAGTTTGTAGTCTCCTAACCTCAAAAGTTGTACGGGTCATTGTTTGGTCAGGAGGACAGAAACCAGAGCAGGCATTTCCAGCAGAACTCACACCTTTATTTGTAAGAAGGGCAGAAGGAAGGTCCGAGGATGCCATCAGGGCCCCAGGGTTCCTGCCAGCTGTCAGAAGTGGTGTCCTGGAGGAGCCCCAGGAGCCTCTGCTGGTGGCCAGCACAGCATGGTGCCCTGAGTGATGGGTGAGCTTTAGGGAGCACTGCCACAGTGGGTGTATTAGTGCTAAGGGTCACAACAGGACCCCCCATCTACTTCTGTCAGAGCAGAAATAAGTGATACGAATTTCTCAATGAATAATACAATTTCTAAACTTTCAAATCTCCCAGGAGTGCTTCTCACTGGTGGAATTCAGCTGGAAATGTAGTTCCCAGGTTTCCAACCTCCATTATTCAGGGGAGAGCCTAGAAGGGGAAGGAAAAGTCACTGGATAGCTCACAGGTAATCCAGAACTAAGGTCTGCTGGTCCTCTAGAGCCCCACATGTCAGTTAGTTGCCGTGAAGACACCATTCGCGCTGTCTGGGATAGCACTTTCATAGGGAGCCAAATCCCAACTCCAGAACTGGCTCTCTGGCTTTCTGTCTTCCTGCCTGGTTCTATTAATAAAATTGATGACTTTGTAGGATCATTGGGGAAAAAAGTACAAATCTGAGTTTCACCTCTGTGTGCTGTGTGTAGGCTTTGGGCAGCCATCTCAAGCAGCATCTCGTGGCCCAGCCTCCTCCAACATCTGTTGAGTGGATTCTCATTCCAGAGTTCCAAACCTCCTGCATTTTGTTCCACTCTTTTAACACAGTCCTCATTTTCCTTCTAGAAGAACACAGACCATGGGTATGGGGACAATGCCAGTGGCTACCAAGAAACAGGGCTGCCCCCATGAGTTACTGCTCAGTTTGTTTTGAGGAGCCATCAAAAAATATGTACACAAAAAGAAGAAGATTAACAAAAATCACACACACACACAATTTTACTGTTATTTATTGTCTTAAAATTGCATAGTACTTTGATTGTGCATGCTTTTAAATAGAGGGCAAGGTAGCCCACTTGAAACTATTCTCTTGCATGGGATTTTTCAGGCTGTTTTTACTTTTGCGCAGGAGCAGGGACCAAAATGCTGCCTGGGCTTAAAAAGAACCATGATGAGATGAAAGAGAAGTTGGAAAGTCGGAGAGATTAAGATGAGAAGACACTGTTGAAAGGAGCTGAGATCTGATAGAACCTATGGAGGCATAGGAAGATGGTGGGAGGGAGCTTCCCCGAGGTCAGAGGACAGGACTCAGTAGCAGCCAAGAGAGGATGGGAAAGGAGAAAGGAGTCCAGAGGGGCAATGCCTGGCACTCAGATCTGAGATGTACGTTCCCTGCCAGGGGACTGGGCGCACTGGGTAGTCTGAGGGCACCGTTGGCTACAGAAGGCCCCATACTAGAAAAATAACTTAAAAGCTATACAACTGTCATTATAAATACTTTGTCTTTAACTAGTGTTGGTTAAAAAGGTTCACAGTTACTCTGAAGAGAGCTGTATTTCTATTGCACTGTATTGGAAGAGTCTGCTCAGATCCCCATATGTAAACAATGTTTCCCTTCTCCTCTGGAGACTTCTGGACACAGAGAAAACACTACCTGCTGTAAGCAAAGCACTTGGGTACAAGGCACATCAAAGCTGTCAAGCTCTATCGGGATCTACTGAGAACACGCCGAATGCCAGCTTTTCTTCCCACTTGGTTTCACTGGGACAGGTCTTGAAGGTGGTAGTGGTCTCCTCTTGGTTCTCATTCCACGGTTACAGACTTGGCCAGATTTCTGGGGAAGTCAACCTAAAACGACAGAAGGTAGCTGCTCAGACCCACAGATCTCAGCCACGCACTGTGTTGTAAAGCCAGCTCTCAAAGTACTTTACAATAGGAAGATGAATATTCCTGGGCACCTCCAACCATGAGCTCCCTGAGACCTGCATCTTGGAAGGGATTTCTTATTCTAGAAACAACTACGTTTATTCAGTAAATGTTACTGGTGCACCTGATATGTGTCATGCAGTGTTAACACTATTAAAAGGATATGATTCATGCTATTAAAAACAGCTAGCTCAATTTGTACTGTTAAAAATTCACTTTTCTTGGAAGTAGACACACTAAAATATTGGTTAAGGGTGGGGCTTGGGAAGGAAATGTGACTGAGGATGGTTGATAAAGTGGGCTTCAACTTTATCTACAGGGTCTTATTTTGTTTACAAGAACATTAAAGAAGAGAAGAAACAAATATAACAAAACGTTAGTGATTGTCAATGATGGATGATGTATATTGTTATATTGTTTTTGGTGTTGATATGTATTTTCTAAAGCTCCTCAAAATAAAATTGCAATAAAACTTCTATCTATCCATACATTTTCTGGTGAGATCATAAATTTGTTCTTTTCTGGAACAGAAATTAAAATAGGAATCCCAAAATGTTGAATGATTTGCTAGATTGAGGATAAACCTTTTAATATGGGAGGAAGATATATATATGCACAAAGATAATTCACTGCAGTTGTTATTTATGCAGATATTCCAAAAGATTAGAAACAGTTTAAACAACAGAAGACTGGTTAAGTCATTGTTAAAATCTATGTTATAAGACTGTGGTGGAATATCGTGCAGTGATGAAATGCTGCTTACAAGTTCAAGATCTGAGAACTTGTACTATATACACTTATAATGTATTAAAAAGAAAGTTGTGAAATTTCATCCTTGATATTACCTCAAAAAATCTTAAAAAGTTTACAGGCACAAGGAAAAGACCAAACTAAAATATTAAATTTGCTCATCAAATTGCCTCTGGGTGAGGAGCTTATGGTTTAATATGGTCTGTACACATCTTGCAGTTCCTGTCGTTTTCAGGCGGTATAAGTTACTTTAAAAATTATTTTAAATGAAAATATTTCCCTTATGAATATTTATACCCAGTAAGTATTTAAGAACCAAATGGAACTCTGGGATTATGTCTCTCCCCTTTGCTGGATGAGGTGCAATTTTTAGACCTACGTCATATCCTCGGAGTACAGCCAGGTGGAAGGAGAGGAGCTGCAGTGGAATCACACTCAGGATGCCCTGCAGGCAGTCTACGGTGTGGGGCAGCTCGATCGTTTTATATGCAAACTTGGAGCTTTCAGTGTCATCCTTGGAGCACAGTATAATCGGGCGACCCTAAGACAGAGAAATGTTATCACAAGATGCAGGTCATCTCTGAAAGGAGCAATCCGTCACACACAGCAGAGTTTCTAAGATCAACATATTGCAATAATAATATTGTGATCTTTTGTCTTTGCTGGAGTTATGGGTCAGGTGATTTGTGTACAGGTCAAAGAGTTTGGAGGCTTTTGTCAAAAAGGTTCCTGAACTTCTGTCGTTGCAGTGGTGCAGCACCCTCCTGCTGCCTTAACTCAGAACCTGTTCACTGAGTGGCTTCAGTGTGCCTCGCAGAGAGCAGGGAGTTCTTACCCCTCACTTTAGGGGCTAATAGTCAAGTGGTAGGAAAACAAAAATGTCAATGAGCAAACCAATGAATAGCAGTGAATTTCAGATAAATGTCACCAAGGCAGTAAAACCGCATTACATGACTGGGAGACTGGGAAGGTTTGAGAAGTTCTCTGAAAAGGAGGCATTGCTATTGAGACCTGAATGATGAGAGGCCAACTGCTTGAAGAAAGGTGGGAAGACTGTTCGGGGCAGAGGAAGCAGCCTGTGTTTTCCAAGTTCTAGTGGATTACTGAAACTGGGGTGGGGGTGGGGGGTGGGTGGGAGTGGGGGTGGGGGGGGCGGGGCGGGCGGTGGTCGGTTTCAGTAATGGAAACTCCTGAATTTGGATCCAGTTGGTCAGAAATGTGGGTGGGCTGGGAAGGCAAAAGACTGCAGTTGGTGGCTGACATGAGGGTGGTCTTGTGGAGGACAGAGCCCTTCAGCTGTGAAATCTAACTCTGGGTGGCCAATATCAGAACTGCCCCCAGGGATCTCCAACAGACCTCCTTTGGTCTCATGTCTCGGGTCCAGGACCCCTCCGGGTCATCTGGATCACTGGGCCTCATCTAGGAGCTTCTGTGGGCATGGCTGTAGGCTGGCCAGTCCCTTTCTGAATGTGCACCATGCACGAGGGACCTCAGAGGTACGTGCTCACAGCTGCTCACCAGCAGGAACGAACACTCATTGCTGGTGCTGGCCAACAGTGGGTGAGGTGGGCATGAGTGGCAGAGAGCAGGACAGAAGTGACCCAGCCTGCCGGAGAGCCCTCACCTGGCGGGCTGTGACCTGCTGCAGGGCGTTCTGGCATTTGGCAAAGCAAGGATCCTTCATGATGACCATGATGACAGGCATCTGCTTGTCAATCAGCGCCAGGGGCCCGTGCTTCAGCTCTCCAGCCAGGATGCCTTCTGAGTGCATGTAGGTTATCTCTTTAATTTTCTGAAAAACAGGAGGCGGAATCAATGTCATGCTGCTAATGGGAGCAGATCATCCAGTGGGGAGAAAGGGAAGCCAGGAAAAGGATGATCCAGGAAGCAGGGAGCTGAGGCCCGCAAGGCAGATGGACACACTGGAGCGGTCAGCGGTACTGAGGGTAGCCAGCGAGGCTAGGCCCAGGGAAGAGGGCTACCTGCTGTCTAGCGCACGCACAAAGCCCAGCACACAGCTTGTGTCCTCGGTCGAGCTCTGGGGCGCAGCCACCCTGCCCCCACTGTGATGGGCAAGTCAGTATCAATCTAGCTTGTCCCTTCCTTTTGAGCCAGCCCCATGGTTTCCCTAACAGTCATAGTTTGTAACGATGGCATTGTATTCTACACCTTCATTTAATTATCTGATTAACTGATCCCTCATTCTGGATGATTAATAACTTCTAAAGCGTTACTCCAACTTAACTATCAAGCAAAATGACACACACTGGGGTGTTAATGGAGTTTTCCCCTAAGTTTAGAGAGATCCTTTTTTTTTTTTCCAGTTACCATTAAACCTATGTTATTGAACTAGTGAGAGTTTTGAAGAAGATATTTCTCAACTCCCTAGAACTGCTTGGGTCAGGGAAACATTGTCAGAAGCGCGGCTCCACTCTGGATGCTGCAGAGGGCGGAAGTACTGTACCCAGGCGACCACAGAGGGGCCATGGACTTGTGCCAGCAGCAGTGTAAAAGCTTCTTTCTTTCCTCAAGGACTAACTTGGAGACATAGTTGAATATGCATCCTTCACCAGTACACTCAGGAGCTGCAGCTGAGCACCCCACACTAGACAGCAGAGGCATAGGTGTGGGGTACCAAAAGGGTGCCCCACCCGAGCACTGAGTCTGTTGCTCCAGAGAAGCTGTGTGCGTGGCCCCTCATGGGTGCCAGAGTCTGCACTGGAAGGATGTGGGAGCTGAAGCTTCCTGCAATCTGGCAGCTCATGGCTCGCACCTCACCCCAACGCCCTGCCTCCTGTAATACTGTTTCCCACCGGTGGCATCATTCTTCCAGATGGGGGTGGTGGGGGCTACAGGCAGCTGCTCCCACGGGGGGAGGGGTGTCTAGCTGAGCCATAGAGCTGCCGCACTGCTGACTCTGTCTCCCGTTCACCTTGCTTGCTCACCTGATCCGTAAACAGCAAGTGGACAGCGAGGAAGGCAAGCTCTAGGCTCGGGTCTCTGCATCTCCTTCTGCCCTCTTAGTAGCCCTGTGGTCCTGGTATCTTGTCCCTACTCCATCAGCTTTCTCTCAAGCCACATCTTTACAGCTTTCTTTCAAGCCACATCTTTATCGCTGCAGGGCTTTCTATGCTTACCTTCTGCAGGATCTCACCTCACCTCAGAAGAGTGAGCAGTAACAGGGGATACTGCGTAGAGACTTTACCCTGCAGTTCTGGTGTGCCCAAATCCTCCCACACAGACTTATTGTGGTAATAGAAAAAAGCAAAAAAATTTTTTTAACTGAGTTTGAATTTTAGGTTGATTACTTCTACTATGTAATCTTGAGCAAGGTGAATTTTTTGGAGGCTCAACTTCCTCCTGGGTCAAATGTGAACAATAACTGCCAGTCTCTTAGAAGATGCTCGTGAGGTATGACTGGGCTATCCCAGATAGCACCTGGTACAGGTGAATACCCTGGGGCTCTCTCTGCAGGAGACTAGGAGCCTGCATCTCCACGTCAGCAGGGCTAGAACACTGGGTCAGAGAGTGACACCCTCCCCTCCCCAGCCCAACACCCTGCCCTCCTTCCTGTGGGTTTCCTAGGCTGTCTCCCATGCCTGCCCTCACTCAGGGGCTGGTGGAGGAGCCGGCTGGGCAGAGGGTGCTCACCAGGGCTCCTTCCAGGCAAGTGGCATAGTTGTAGCCTCGCCCCATGACCAGAAGCGACCTCTGTGTGTAGAGCTCCAGGGCCAGGTCGTGGATCTTCTCATCCAGGGATAGCACCTCCTTGATCAGCTCTAAGTCAGGCACACAGGAGAGGGGGAGAGCCAGTCACACCAATTATAAAGCAAGATTCACAAAGAAAAGTCACGGTGTATAAGACAAGGCTTCCGAACTCACATCGCTTACACACTTGTCTCCCTTGCATTAGTTTACAAGAATTTTAAATGCAGATTATGGGAAACAGCTTGTGTAATTGGCTAGGATTTTATTGAGACGGTGGTTCGTATTTGTGCTCCTATTTTCCTGAGCACAGGAGGTAAGCAGGAAGTGTTATTTCTAGCTCCATTTTACAGGCAAGGCAGCAGAGGATCAGTGGGGCTAAACCTCCAGCTGGCCAGCTAGAGCTGACACTCCAGATTAATACCCTTCATCTGGCCATGTGCTATGTCTAGAAAAAAAGCCTGTGTGAGATGGACCAGCACTTATCAAACTCTTTGGTCTCAGGATTCCTTTATAATCTTAAAATTTATTGTGAATTTCTAAGAGCCTTTGTTTTTGTGTGTTTTATCTATCAATATTTACCAGATTAGAAACTGAGAAAATTAGTTATTCACTCATTTAAAAATAACGATTTAAGCATGAAAAACAAAAAACAGTGAGAAGAGTGGCGCTGCTTCACATTTCTACAAATCCTTAATGCCTGACTTTTTCATAGAAGACAGATTCTCTTATCTGTTTCCTCATTCAATCCATTGCAGTATGTTTTTGGTTGAAGAAAATCTGGCCTCACAGATTTGTAGTTGGAGAAAAAAAGAGTATTTAAATAACTTTTTCAAATAATTGTGAATGTCTTTGATTTTACACCAAACTTAAGAAGTGACAGTTTCTTAAAAGGGAGATCATATCAATCAAAATTTCTTAAAAGGGAGATCATATCAATCAAAATGTATTAGTCTATTATTGTGTACTTACATAAATGGATTTTTACATGTGCATAATTTTGTAACACTGCACTGGCCATTTGCAAAATAGTGGTTCATCGGGTTATTCAAATCTTCCAAACATGGACACATTCATTATAAAATATTAAAAAAAAAAATTAGACTCGTTAAAATCACTGTGAGCTTATCAGAGATGTTTTTGAGTATTGGGAGGTTGTCACACTAGAGCTGACAGCTACAAGTTTTCCAGATCCTGTTTTGGTTGAAAGCTCAAAGGTTATCATTGGCAATGGATACTATCATCAGCTTTTCTCGAAGTTTGGGGCTAACTCGGTTCACTTTTGAGAAAATGTCTGCCAAGTACAAAGTCAGCTTGCTACTCTATCAACCATAGGGTGCTTTTCTCTGGAACAACCATCAGACTTCAGGGTGCAGCAGACGCACTTGCTGCAGACCTCCCATTTGTCACACAGACTATTAAAAAGTGTTACAATTTAGTAAGATGAATGCATTTTGCCACATAATAAAGATGTCCCTAAGTGAAGTTGTTGCATTTTGGTCGTGAGAACACTGTGCTGCCTCGGCCCTGAGGAGTGCTGAGTGCCAGTGGCAGCTACCAGGGCCACTGCAGATGTCCACACAGCGAGGAAGGCAAAGCATTCTCTTCATCATGAAAACTGCATTACTAAAAAATAGTTTCCACTGACAGGGTCTTCTATGCCCCCCAAGATCTTTGGGTCACATCTTGATAAATGCCCACTTACCAGAAGAGAGTCCTGTTCTTGCAGGATTGTTACCTGGCTTAAAGTTAAAATGCTTTTCTTGTTAATAAAAGAAAATTTTAATAAAAATTTAATATAAGAAAATTTTTTATTTCTTGTTAATAAAAGAAAATTTTTAGCATGTTGTCTTGGTCCGATTCAGACCCTGAGACCTAGCATGGTTACACAGTGGTTTTCCCTCACTGCCTTCTCTTTGCCCTTTTTTCCAGAAGAAAGTCTGGTAAGACTGGGAATGGCTCCAGAAAAGCTTTGGGGCCATTCACTCCTTGTGTGTTTCCTGAGCAACTACTGATTGCCTGCTCTGGCTGGATACCTGGAAACCAGCAGTGATTCTGACAGATAGGGTTGGGGCTCGCTAAGTTGACATGGCCAGGGAAGATAGGTCAATATACAGAAGAACAGGTAATTTCAAATCATGGCATGTGATATAAAGAAAAGAAATGGGCTCCTGTATTATAGAGAGCTAAGCAGGGGATTGGGCTTCCCTGGTGGCTCAGTGGTAAATAATCTGCCTGCAATGCAGGAGACCTGGTTCAATCGCTGGGTTGAGAAAATCCCCTGGAGAAGGGCATGGCAACCCACTACAGTAATCTTGCCTGAAGAATTCCATGCACCGAGGAGCCTGATAAGATACAGTCCATGGAGTTGCACAGAGTTGGACATGACTGACTGACAAAGCAGCAGCAGCAGCAGCAGGGATTAAGGCCGCTATTAGGGTTGCCAAAGGAGGGTCTCAGGAGGTGATTTCTGAGCTAAGACTTGGGTGATGGGAGCTGTTTGTCATATGAAGAGCTGGAGGAAGAGGGTTTTGGTAGAAGAAAAAGCTAGGACAAATGTCTTCTGGTGAAAAGCACTCAGCATTGCTGAAGATCAGAAAGTTGGTGAGGAAGGCCCCGGAGGGGATGGGAGCTGGAAAGGGTCAGAGGCACAGGGGCCCAGCATGCAGGGCTCCATGGCCTGAGGACAAGTGTGGACTGGAATCCTGGCCCAGTGGGGGGCTGCTACAGGAGTTTAGCAGTAAGAAGTTTTGAGGAGAAGGGAATGATTCACAGTATCACTTATGGAGACAGTCAGGCAAAGGAGCAGCCAGGAACAGTCTATAGGATCTGACAATGAGCAGGTGAGCTCTGGAACATACCGGGTAGAGATTTCAGGCCACGGATGATCTCTCGCCTTCTGTTTTGCAGTGAAATGCGGTCTTCAGACATCATCAAACCAAACATCACCAAGGAGATGAACTGACTGGTGTAAGCCTGAGGACAGAGCAGTGGCGCTGGCCATGGGCATGTGGTGGCCACTCAGGATGAGACAGGCCCCTGGGCTGGCCTCCAGGACTGCCCACCCAGCGGAGGCCCTCCTGAGGGTGCCCACGTGGCTCCTACCTTGGTGCTGGCCACACCGATCTCCGGCCCTGCGTTGATGTGGACGCCGCAGTCCGTCTCGCGGGAGATGGAGCTGCCCACGGTGTTGGTGACGCCCACGGTCAGAGCTCGGCGGTCCTTGCAGTAGCGCAGTGCCAGGAGGGTGTCTGCAGTCTCCCCTGCCACACAGGTCCTTCTTTTCAGTTCACAGCTGTGTGGCCCTGCCAGCCTTAACCTCCACCCCTGACTCATTTACTTCTGGCTCTTAGGCAGAAATTGGTGCCCAGACACAGTTTGTGTGTGCTTAGAAAGGAAAATGTGTGCTCAACAATTTTTTCTAGTTGATTCTCTCTCTTTTTTTTTATGTAAGATGTTCTTTATTTAAGGTTTGCTAATGCCAGAGACACATAGCACTTAGATCTTGAAAAAAGGAGAATCCTTTAGTCTTAAAAGTAAATAGGAAAATAAAACATTCATGGGGATTTGGATTCAAAGTTTGAAACTAATTTATCACTTCTCCTTTCACTGTTTAGTGTGAAGTGCATGTTCCAGGGATGTTAAAACCTTTCTCATGAAAATTGGCAAATTATTCAACTGGATGGGGCCTTTATATGGGGACCACAACCGCAGAGGCATATAGGAAGAACTTGAACACTTGGGTGTTTAGTAATGCAGTTAATGTGAAGATGAAAACTGATTCGTAAGTGGAACTAATTTGGAAGGAATTTATTAAAAGTTTGTGTGTGATTCAATGTTAAACAGAACATTTAAATTCCACAATTGAGGTTTTCATGAAAAATATGTGAAACAAGTTTTTCTAAAAATGGCTTAAGACTCTCTCGTCCCTGGTCTTCTCTAATTTTTCTTGAATCGTAAGACAGAGTGGTTTATACTTACTCTTCTGTTATCTCACTTCCCATTTCCTATTTAACCCACTCTGACCTTGTGCCCCGGTGGATTCTCAGACTGAAGATTTCGCTACTATTTATGTGACAAGTAGTTTCTCATCCACTGTCTCACTGAATTCTCATGACAACTCCTCCCCAGTGGGAGGCATCACCTCCATTTCCCCTTTAGGATGAGGTGTTCAGAGACGGAGGAAATCAATGCCTCACTTGCTCAAGGCCAGTTAGCTGTGGGTGATGGCATAGGCCTGGCTCGGGCCTGGCTCCCAGATTCTTTTTGGACTCTAAACGACCTCATTAAGAATGGGCTGAAATTTAATATTTAAAAAGCAAGAATGCTCCTAAATGGTGCTTCTCAAACAGATCTTGTTTTAAAGGAAAACATTTCTTGTAGCCTCCAAGTGTGGACTCAAATTATTTTTATTGAAAAAACAAATTTAAATAGGTTCATGAATAAACCAGCAAGAAGTCCCTGTTGGTAAGTCCTAAAGAACTCAAGTGAAATTAGACATGATGCAGAAGATAAAATCCAACATTCAGTGTCCACACAGCCACCACTCTTGGCTCTGCTGCCCCAGCTTTGCTCCAGTGCTGGCTGGGGCAACTGCGGCCCACTCCTCCTCTCCTGTTTCCACCCAGACTTGCATCTAGCACAGTGGGCCACGAGGCCCTTTCTCAGCACCAGTGGGGGCCGGGGCTGGGAGCTGGGGACAGATCTATATTCATCAGTATCCCCATTTTTGATAGTTTAAAAAATTTTAATGTAAAGAGCTAAACAAAATGAAACTTTAAACTCCTTCTATGAAGGGACTCATAAGGTACCACTGCATTATTTCCACATTAAACGCACCTCCATTCTTTGGTTAGTGGCTCCCACCAATTCACAAAACATTTTTAGGTTCTGACAGAATTATAAACCCAAAGGTAAGTGGCAACTGAAGTTAGAGGGCAGCACACGGGAACGAGGTGGTCAGCTAGATAGTGGGTATGTCAGTGTTAGTTTTTCTTAGCTTGTAACTGAAATGGAAATGCTATTAAAAATTCATACTGAAAACAGCATAAAAAGACATTAGGGCATTCTGTTAATGCTGCACTTGTGATGACGACACTGGTGTTATATTTTTTCTTTTATCATTTATAGACACATTTTGAAATATTTATGGATAAACTAACATGTTTGATATTGACTTTTGAATAACCCAGTGAAAGGGAGGGGTTCGAGTGGCTATGATAATACAGAATGGGTGAGCTCTCTCATAACATGGCTGCTTAGCCTAGGCGCTTCCTCGTGTGAGTCTCTCCTCTATAAAGGTTTGGAATTCTGCACAGCAGAGTGTTATAAGAATTCTCCCAGAGCTCACGCATACGAGTTCCAAGCACACGGCTGTGGATCACCTCCCTGACCCTCTGTCCTGCCTTGAGCTGGAGCAAATGCTCCAGAACGTTAGAAAGGCACCCAGGCAGGGTTTCCTGAGCTGGGAGAGAGTAGTCTGGACTCTCTACATGTGAACAGTGTCTCTCTATGCCTCCTACTGCTGGATTGCTGGTGCCCAAACAGTTCTTGAAGGTATGATCAATCAATAGCATGAAACTTTCCTCTAATTTAAACCCAGCACACATTTATGAGTACCTCAGTGAGGGGGCTCTTAAGTCCTGGACTTGGAACGTCAGAAAAAGGAAAAACTTCACTGCATGGCCCTCCTCATAAAATGGGAAAGCAGCTGATGACTCTGAGGGTTAAATGACTCTGTGCCTCAGAGCATGTGGTACAGTCTGTGTGCAGAGAGAACTTCAATGGACGGAAGAGGCGGGGGACTGTGCAGTGCCTCACCCAGGGGACAGACCCCTGAGGTGAGCTAATGAAAACCTTAAAACCCTTACCTGACTGGCTTATGAAAAAGCAAACGTCATCCCTGAACACAGGTGTGTTCCTGTCCAGAAAATCACTAGCAAGTTCAACCATCACAGGGAGCTCGGTCAGTTCCTCCAAAACTTGCCGCGTCTAAAGCCAACAAAAAAGGGAACTAAAGTCAATTACAGACACTACAGGGACAAAGACAGCTGAGCTTCTAAGATACTGCTGCATACAGGTGGGCAGGGAAATTCAGGCATTCACAGGCCCGACTGCAGGAGAAAAGGGCTCCATGCCAGTTCTCATACTGGCTCATGGCAACAAATCTGGAGGCCAAACACAGGACAAAATCTAAGATTCATCTTGCCCTAGGAACTATCGAGGGTCCAGCCTGTCGCACTTACAGCCACAGCGGCATGGTAGCTGGTCCCACAGCCAATCACAATGAGCCGTCGGCATCGTCTGATCTCCTTCAAGTGATCTTTCAAGCCACCCAGGAGCACTGCAGGACACAGCAGGGCATTAATGCAGACACAGCACAAGGGCCATGCATAGGCCTAGGGCTCGGATGAGGGGTTACCTGTGTTGGTCTCAAAATTCACTCGACCTCTCATGGTATTGAAAACTGATTCTGGCTGTTCAAATATCTCCTTTTGCATAAATGCACTGAAGTTACCTGGTCAAACAAACATCAACAAGATGAGTCAATTTTAATTTTGTTATACTACCACTGCTTAGCTTTTCATCAAGAAGTTGTTACGCTGTCACAGGGACACACACGAAGGCCACTACAGATTACGAAGGGTATCTCCAGGTACTGTCCCATCTGAGACTCATGGTGATGAGTCAGGTCAGGTATGATTACTATCTTCAATGTGTATATCATACCCTGCAGCTTGAGGGAGGGAGGGATGTAAGCAACAAATGCGTGGCTGGGCCATGCTCCTCTTAGCAAGGCTACAAGAAAGTACAATGCTTTACTTCCTACTACCCCTCTACTTAGGAAAGTGCCCATGAAGCAAGTCCAAGGAAACAGGCCACTTTCCAAAACCAAATACACTCCTAACTTCTGTATTGAAACAAAAACAAAAAAACTTTTTGAGCCACATATTTCCAGGGCTCTGATCTGAATTAAACCAGATACTATCCCAGACCTCCTGACAGGTGTTATGTCAGATGCCTATCAACAGGTATGCAGACAGGCTGGGAGTCCCTCTGTGACACACAGATGCATGATGTCCAGCACTGCAGAGTGCTTGAATGCTGCCCTTGGCAGAGGACTTGCAGAAAGAGTGACACGAAGCAAACAGAGCAAGTGAGGAGAGGTGGGGGCCGCTGCAGATACAGAATAGGGAAGGGCTCTCTGAGGGAGTGATGTTTCAGGGGAAATGATCCAAAGAAGCCGGTCCTGTGAGAAGCGGAGTGAGTGCCCCCCCAAGTAAGCAAGCATTCGACTTGTCTGAGTAACGGTGAACAGGGTGGGATGGGTGGACAGAGGCATAGTGAGAAAGGGGTGCATGAGGTGGTGCTCGGCTGGGTGTGGGTGGTTGTGGGCTGTTGCTGGGAGTGTGAGTTTTATTCAAGGAGCAGTGGGCAGCCATCGGAGGGCTTTATGTAGCAGGATAAGAGGGTATGATTTGTGCTCTTAAAAGTTTACCCCGGTGGCCCTGTGGAGAGAGTGTGCAGGGAGACCAGCGTGGGCGCAGGAAGACGGGCTCCCCTGGCAAGGAGAGAGGAGTGCACGGCCTCTTGTTAGGAATGTGTCCTGGAGAGTCCTAAAGGGAGGTAGTTGGTGGACTGGGGTCAGATCAAGCAGGAAGACCTTGTGCCTAGACACAAGCAGAAGTTCCCTTTGGTCAGACACCCCACAGTCCCTGAGTTGCATGAACCGCAGACCACCTGCTCCAGTGCTCAGGGCAGGCAGGAGGGCTGCGGTGCCCACCCTGGACAGGGAAGAGTCTCCCCCACAGAGCACATGCCCCTGAGGTGGCTGCACAGGGACTCTCAGAAGACACTTGCCTTTCATGATTTGCTGCAGTTCCATCTGCAAGGTCTGGATGGCTCGAGACGGGTCATCACTAGCCAAACGTGTCACTCGGTGAATAGAGAGTTTCCCATCAGCCACTGCAGCAATGTCATCATCCTCAAGGAAGATGACCCGATTGGTGTGCTCTATGATAGCACTGGAGCAAGGAAAAAGCGGGTGTCAGAGACAGGGCCCACCCCTGACAGTTACTCATTGCGTCTCAACTGTGGGTCCGTATCGGTAGCACTGAATAGCACTTTACGATGTGCCGTATTTACACTAATTCATACCTCCCGCCCCTTCCATCCCCATAATTACTATGAAGCCAGCCCCAGACATCAAATCATCTGTAAACCTTTTGGCTTATAGCTCTAAAAGATAAGAATTATTTTGTAACCTTACTCAAATACCATTATCACATCTAAGTGGAATAGTTATTCCTCCATGTCATCAAATATCCAGTATGTTCAAATTTCCCCAATAATCTCATAGATGTCCTTTTATAATTGTTTTCTTCAAATCGGGATCCAAACGTCAACTCTGGAGAATGTTCAAGAACTAACACATTATTCTGAATCATAAAGGGAAAGTATGAACATTTATCTTGCCTTTCCAAATGATCTATCTTTCAGAATAACTACATTTTAAGAAGGCAAGTTTCTCTTTATAGGAGGGAAATACAGCTAATAAGGAATGACAGAATTATAATAATCAACCTATGAACTTGTAATTGTTAATAGCCCTAATCAAGGCTTATCAGTGGCTACTGACACAAAGAGATGAAAATCTGAGAGCTACTTTATAATGGGTGAAAGAGGCCATGATATGGGTTTTAACAGTACTACAAAAAGACAGTGAAACTTAGTGCCTCCCGATGGAAGCACACACTACCTATTCGATAGTCTTGCCAGAAAAAAATCAAGCCTGATGATCAAGCTTCTAGATGCCTGCAAACTCCTGTTTGCAGGAAATACAGAAGAACATGAAGGAGGCACACAACAGAATCCATTCAGTGGGAAACTCATTCGGACAAATGACTTCTCTTAAACACACTTAGACATGGATGCAAGCAAATGTGCAGTCATTGTGTTTATTTTTAAATTAACTTTCTCTGTGTGGAAAGTAATAACAATTTTTCCCTTGAGATGGTAAATGAAAAAGAAAGGTAATCAATAGTACAGGTGGTACACAGATATGGCAAAAGCCATGAAGGTGGGCTTTCCTGGTGGTTCAGACAGTAAAGAATTTGCCTGCAAATGCAGGAAATCCCTGGGTCAGGAAGATCCCCTGGAGAAGGGAATGGCCACCCACTCCAGTATTCCTGCCTGGAGAATTCCATGGACGGTCTAGCCTGGCAGGCGAGTCCATGGGGTTGCAAAGAGTTAGACATGACTGAACGCCGAACACTTAACACTATGAACGTGGTACTTGAAGGACCATGAGAGAAAAACACTCATTCCACCAAGTGCTACACCAATATGTACCCTGCGCAGAAAAATGAGCACTTAAAACTGCTGATGCGAAGTAAAAAAGAAAACCATCAAGTTTATGGCTCTAGGAGAAGCATCTCCAGATCCTAGCAAAGAAAGATAAAGTAGGATGGAAAGCCCTTACACTAGAAAAAGTATTTTAAACAATATATGTTCTTTGAATAAAAAGCAGAAAACACAGTCAATAAGAGGAAGAAGTGAAAATGGCTTGATTCAGTCTCCAATAAAGAAATACTGCTTACACTGTACTTTCCTTCAGATAGGGCTTAATATGTGTGTTTGATTTACGTGTGCATGTAATCTGCATGTTTAAATATAATCATTGTTTTAGTTTACAGAATGGATGGGGAGTCATCAAGCTTATGGGCCCAGGAGTTAGACCTGAGGTGGAGTCCTCATCCCTGTCTCCCACCAGCCTGTGGCCTTGGACAGCACAGCATGACCCCTCTAAGCTCGTCTTGGGCTCCTCAGCTCCAAAATGGAAGGTGGCCGCGGTGCCTTCCCCGTGGTCTGCTGTGACGCCTGCACTGGAGTCCTGGTGAAGCCCTCTGCGCAGCGTCCAGCTGCCAGTGCCCAGTGCGTGCTGGCCACTGCTGTCAGGAGAGCGCCACCGCATGCCTTCACATTCGAGGGTCGCCTCCGCCACTCTTATTTTCCAATACGTACTTTTTCATCTATACACAGTACACTGTAGGATCACTTTTTTAAGTTCCAAAACTTACACAAACAAAAGGACGTCAAAGATTTAATGACAGCATTGAATTTACAGATTAATTTAAGAGTCAATTTCTTTAACAATAATTTTAAATTATTAAATTAACTGTAAACCAATTAATGTCTTCATAATAATATTAAGCCTTCCTACCAAGGAATGTGGTAATCTCTCCCTTTATTCAAATCTCTTCTTGTTTCTCATGGTAAGCTTTTTGCAGTCTTTTTCCAAACAGGTTCTGAATTCTTTTTATTTAAATTTATTTTAGGGCTGCCCTGGTGGCTCAGCTGGTAAAGAATGCGCCTGCAATGCAGGAGACCCCAGTTCAATTCCTGGGTCAGGAAGAACTGCTGGAGAAGGGACAGGCTACCCACTCCAGTATTCTTGGGCTTTCCTGGTGGTTCTTACAATGTGGGAGAGCTGGGTTCGATCCCGGGTTGTTCTCTCCTGGAGAAGGGGAACAGCTACCCACTCCAGTATTCTGGCCTGGAGAGTTCCATGGACTCTATCGTCTATGGAGTAGCAAAGAGTCGGACATGACTTTCCTACCAAGGAGTGTGGAATCTCTTCCTGTATTCAGATCTCTTCTTGTTTCTCATAGTAAACTTTTGCAGTTTTCTCCAAACAGGTTCTGAATTATTTTTATTTAAATTTATTTTAAGGGATTACAACTTTTTTTTCAGCCGTGGTAAATAGATTACTTTTTTCGTTCAACAAAGGTTTGCTGAGAGCCAGCCATACCAGTCAGTTATGGAGACATGAGTGGGGGACAGGGTGGATGTGGTCCCCTACTACCCATCTCATTGAGCTGACAGCAAAGTGGCTACTGCTGGAATGTCAAATTTCGACACCTTTATACTCTGAAGAGCCATGAGTATTACTTCTGACAGCCTTTCAGGTGGATTTTATATAATCATATAAAAGTATATAATCATATTGCCTATAAATAATTGCTTAATCTTTCATATACTTACGGCTTTTTTTTTTAAGAAACATTTACCATACTTCACTGAATATAAGGTAATATTGATCTTAAGACTGTGATTATTTTATGTACTTCTAAAAAATTAAAACTATAGCAAATTATAATTTTAAGATGCTACTCATAGATACTGGGCTTTCCTTGTGGCTCAGCTAGTAAAGAATCTGCCTGAAACGTGGGAGACCTGGGTTCGATTCCTGGGTAGAGGAGAGCCCCTGAAGAAGGGAAAGGCTACCCACCCTAGTATTCTGGCCTGGAGAATTCCATGGGGATAGTACATGGGGTTGCAAAGAGTTGGACACAACCGAGTGACTTTCACTTTCACTCATAGATACTAAAATCTATAAAATAACTATATTATCTTAGAACCATTGAAATATTAGTTTCTCATTGAAATGGTGCACTAAGAAACACAGTCTGGGAGCCGCTGCCCTTCCCTAATCAGCAATAAGTACAGTGCTGGCTGTGGGCTGAAATAGGCCTGGCAGCCTGGGCTGTAGGCTCCTGCTACTTCATGCTTCCCAGGAGGCCTCACCTGGTGTCTTCCTTGCTCTACACTGAGGCCCTAACAGAGGGTGGTGGGGAAAGAAAGGCATAATAAAGACCTAGATAAAGGAGGTAGCAGTGGTGGTGTTTATGATGGTTTTCTAGGGCTTCCCTGGTAGCTCAGCTGGTAAAGAATCTGCCTGCAATGCAGGAGACCCAGTTCACTTCCTGGGTTGGGAAGATCCCCTGGAGGAGGGCATGGGACTCACTCCAGTGTTCTTGCCGGGAACATCCTCATGGACAGAGGAGCCTGGCGGGCTACAGTCCACGGACTCGCAAAGAGTCAGACACGACTGAGCGACTAAGCGCACATGATGGTTTTCTATTTCAACCAGCAGGAAAGTGCTACTGTCTTTTCTGAGTGTATTTGTGTGTATCCATTTTTGGATACACTAAAATGGGCGTGAAGCGTACTTTCTCAAGTTTCAGAATTACTGTTTGGTGTACTGATGAGAACGTGGACTTTGGGATCCTTTGGGCCAGAACCCTCAATCTTGGCTCTTTTTTGAATGGTCAGACTCTGGTAAAGGCAGGCAAGGTTCAGGAAGGACTGAAGGTCTGGAGACGCTTGACCCATCTAAAGGAAGCAGCCTTTGAATGGCCCCGGAAGGACTGGAGGGAGCTGTCTGGTGTGCTCAAATCTGCTGGTTTTCCAGGAAAGTTAGACGTTTAGATTTTTATGGAAAATTTCCCAGTTTTGCAATGTTGGCAACTAATTCAATCGTTCTGTACAGCCCCACACACTATCAGTGGGTTTCGCCTTTGGCCACCAGGACTGAAGATGCCAGCCAGGCCAAAAGTGGTCCCTGGGCGAGGATTCCCTCGGGAGGGCCGTCACCTCTTCCCCTTGCTGAGCCTTGAGAAAACAGCTCAAATGGGGGTAAGTAAGAAAGGAAGGTGTTCAGCCAGTCTTTCTTGATTACATCATCCTTGGAAAGAAAGGAAACAAGGTCTAGCTACCTTGCATCAGAAGCAAAAAGAATTCCACTGCTTTATCGCCCACAGCGTGAAGGCAGGTCGAGCTGTCCAGCCTCTTCATCCTTGTTTTACAGATATTCTTCACATTCTCAATATTGCCTAGAAAATGAAGGGAAGGATCACAAATCCTGTTCAAACTATTTCCTCTGAACAACAGAAGAAGCCAGTTTCCCCTTTGAATACGTGTGTAGAAATGTGCAAGTTTTAGCTTTGTCTGTATCTGCCAAATTGTATAAAAGATCTCCAGATAGGAAGAGCTCTGAATTGAATGCTCACAAAACAAACCAAATCAACACTCAAATCAGGGCATGGGTGCCTTTATGTAACAAAACCACATGCGGCTCCTGTGGCTTGTGTGCATATTTGAAAATATACACGATAAAAAGCTTTTGAAAACATGGAGCCAAGTCTCAGCTGCATGAAAACCGTTTGGACCTGGTCCCAGCAGAGTGGAGGGACGCATCCTGCCTCTGTGGGGAGCTGCTGCCTCCAGAACAGTGTGGCACTGCTCAAGTCCTTCTCAAGAAACTTACGTGTCCTATATAAGACGGGGATCTGTTCTGTGGAGAGTTTGTATTTGCTCCTTACTCCGATGAGTAGGGGACTGCCTCTCCTGTAAGGATAAGAGAACTGAATTACCTATTGCCTTGACACCCTGGGCTGGGCTGGGTGTCCTCTGAACGCTGAGATGGTACTCACATTGAGCCCCCTTCCTAGGGCAAAGTAACCCCAAGACATCCCAAAGATTGTCCCAGAAGTTATAGAACCACTAATTATAGATAATTTAGAAAAATAAAGCTTTATTGCTTCTTCACATTACCTTCTTCTGTATTCAAAATAATATCACGATAATAGATTTTAAAAGGAGTTTCAAAATGTGACAGGGACCAACTAGCATTTTATAATTCTATAATTTTAAAGACTTAAATTCCAAATGGCAATTTAGTTCCTGATCCAAAAAAAAAAATTATAGTACATTCACATAATTTCCTGCCTTGATATTGTGATAGTCTGGGCCACAGGCACATTCTCCATGCTCCCCGGTGCCTTCAGCAGAAAGCCTGCAACCACAGGGCACCCTAGATCCTACAGAGCTGAGGCTCTGCCCACCTCCCAACTCCCCACCAGCTCTTGGCTTTCATGGGGTAGGGTCCAAACAACCTTGTTCGCTGCTGTCACCCAGGCCTGGCACATAGAAGGTGTCAGTAGGTACCCACTGAGACTAGAGGGGCCTTAAGTCCCACCAGCGCCCCTCCCTTTCACCACCCTGGCCTAACTGCAGATCCCTCACTTGAGGCTCCGTGCTTTTTGCTCACACTGGTTTCTCGGCCTGCCTTACCCAGGCCGACACCTGCTTCCCCTTGGGCCCCCTGTGCACTGCCTCCCAGCCCCCATCACAGAGAATGACATTCTCAGCCCAGCTCTGTCCTCCTGCACAACTGTCCAGTCCTTAAGGGTCTGGTGGCCCTGGGTCCGCAGCTCAGCACACAGTAAGTGTCAAAAAATATTGGTTGGAGTGATGGATAGATGAATGGGTAGATGGTCAGACTGACTGTGGATGGATAGAAGGGATGGACAGATGAATGGGTAGATAGACAAATGGTGGGTGCACAGGTGGGTGGTTACATGATGGCACTCACACACCCACTTGTGTGAGCCCACACAGTCCTGGGGGCCATACAGCACAGGGCTCTGTCAGAAGGACGTATGGGCTGACCCAGGCCCTCTCAGCTGATTCTTGGGTCACACCCGGCATGAAGGTGATGAAGTTTGAGCTCTTGTCTTTCAAGGCCTCTTCTTTACTAGACTCAAGTCAACATTCATTTTTTTCTGATTTCATGTTCATAATTTTACATACTTTTTCTAAAGGGAGTTTCTGAAACTGACCTGAAACCTGGATTTGCCCTTGCTATACAATTTTATTTTTGGTTTGAATTTGTTGTCAATTCCTAAAAAAAAAAACAAAACAAAAAACACCTAGAGATTTCAAATAAACACCCAATTTTCTAGTTGCTCTTTTAATTAAATCAGAAACTCCAGCCACGGCTGTTCCTTAGTCCCTTCCACTCTGCCAGAAGCCCTGCCCCTACCTTGTGCCTCAAGCTAAGGGATTTTTTTGTTTGTAACTGGAAATGTCAGTGTATTCTGCCTTACCTTGTGGCCACAGCTTCTCCAGGGTAGTGGATGCTCTTGAAAACCAAGGCAAATGCACCTTCCTGAAAAGACAAGAAAGAAGAGTGAAGAACAACTTACTCCAGCTAAGCTAGGCTGCTGCAGCCCAGTCAGTCCACGACTCCAGACAGCTCTCCCGGGGCCTCTTCACTGCAGGCGGTCCTGGGGTCACTCACTCAGGGTACCAAATACAGGACGGCACGTGCACAGGGATGTCAGGAGGGGAGAGAGAAACCAACCACGCCACAATCAAGTGCCAAACACCGGAACTTGTGGATTTCGTTGTGAGCAATACAAACCACCCTGTCCAGGTCTGGAAGGAAGAGTTTCTGGCTCTGTGATGACCTGGGTAGACTGCTGCAGCTAGAACCTCAGGAAATGAGAATTGCAGCCAGGGGTGCTGCTCTGGCCCTCAGAGACTGTACCTACTCAGGGAGCAATCGTGAGATTAAAGGGGCTAAACTAGGACCTACGTTTAGCTCAACACACATTAGTGCCTGGGTTAAAGTTCTGGCTCCTCCCCTACACGGGGCAATCGGTTCAGCCTTCTTTGTGCCTCATGGTGAATGGCTATCTTGTACGGTTTCTGTGAGCCAAAGCATTTTAAGTGCCTAGAACAGTGCCTGACATTTGGAAGCATGAGTTGTTATAATTATTATTTTGACGGCAATAATGACTCTGTGTCTTACCTTGTTGGTTTGTGCAAACCAGAATTAGTATATAGCTCTCCTAACTCAAGACTCCAAATATTCTCCCTATTTAAAACCTTGATGCAAAACTCTCTCCTACATTCTAACCATCCATACTAACCAGGACCCTACTTGACTTTATGTACAGCCAGTTATCAGTCTGGATTTCTAAGGCTTGGGAACCTGGGCAGACCCAAGGTCTCATGCTATGGCCAGTGTGCCAGAGATATCCCAGGGCCAGCAACTCTAGGCCTCTAAGGGTCTTTCAAACTGCCCCAAATGAAGGGGGGTTTAGACAGAATCTGAGGAGCCTGATATTCACCCTGCTGGTTTTGTCAACAATGAATTAGGACTGAAAAGAAAAGTTCTTCCCAGTCTCTGCCCAAAAGAGCTCTGTGTTGCTACGGGTACACTGTTGACATTTAAAAGGGCCACCACTGGGACGCATTCCCAAAATTTAAAATTACAAATGGAAAAGAGGAAATGCTATGCTGCAAACTAAACTAGTTCACTGTGCATTAGTTATGGGACAGGCTTTTATTTATAAATTAAGGTCCCCCAAGACAGGAGTCATAGGGCAAAGGGTTTAACAGTAGACTTAAAAAAAAAAAAAAAAAAAGACTGAAAAGACCAAAGGGTCACATATTTTAAACTGCAGTGTTTGTACCCAAAGAAGCATCTGTCCCCAGATGTTCCAGACTCTTGGCCCTGAACACTGTCTCCAAACTGCCCCCCATCTTGGGGGAGCTATGGATGATGCTGATGCTCAGAGGGTGGACTCTAGCAAGTCTGGAGCCCTCTCCTCCTCCCTCCACCATCCCACGCAGGCCTACTCCCTCCTCCTCCAAGGAGGGGTCTCTCCTGGGCAGTACCCCCCACTAAAACCTCAGAACTCCTCCCATATCTACAAGGACACAACCTTTTAAGGCCAGACACCGCAGACAAGCCATCTTTAATCCTCAGGTACTTGCTGCGGGTTTGCCTAATAAATGTTGATGAAAACTGAAAAGGAATGAAGGGAGGAGTTAGATAAGTGAGAACTGTAACTTACCAGCTGCTGAATGACTCTCTCCACCAATGTTGAAAATGTAATGTCCTCAGTTTCTCTGTTATCGAACACATATTTAATCAGCTTGGCAATGGTTTCTGTATCTGTTTCTGACTCAAACTCATAGCCTTTGCTTTCCTGGAATATTTGGTTAGACATACTGTCAGATAACGGTCATTGTGCAATGCTGGCCTGGCCAGCTCCCTCTCCTCCCTTATGACTTGTCCTTGGGTGACTTAAGGCGAGAACAAGGAAAACAGGGAAGGGATGAGAAATGTCTGCCTGAATCCCACAGCCTAACACAGCTGAGTCACTGTAGTCCTCCCTGAGATCATCCCGCCTCAGAAGCTTGTCCTTGCAATTAATCTGGATGTTGCAAAAATGTAGCAATCAAAATGATCAAATACATTGAGTCAAATCCACCACCTCCCAACCAATACCACAACCTCTTCATACTTGAAACACTTGCGTCTGTCGTCCCACCCTGCATTCCATTTGGTGTATGAGTTGGTATGCTATTTAGTGAATACACTTTGTTCTTTAGATTCTGCTGTGAATCTGAAACAACCTTTGAGGTCAATGAGAATGCCCTTCTCTCTCCTCCAGCGAGATCTGGGAAGGAGGCTGAGCTGGGAATAAGGTCTGCATCCAGTGTGGTGATGTGGCCAAGAGTGGATGGCAACTTGCTCCTGCCTTTTTTTCCAGCAGGAAATAAGCTGCTTGGAAAGTTTCTGGGAAAGACCAATATCACTCGACTTAGATGTTACCCAGGGGAAGAATCTTACCAGAAATTTCCTCAGGTCTTTGTAATTTGTGATGATCCCATTATGGATGACAACGAATTCTGGAAGAAAGTTTAGTCAAGAGAGAAATGCTATGAAGACATGAAGTTCAAGTGAGATGTGAAGACAGACAATTTGACAGCTTGAAACTCTATGAACTTTGTTTATGCAGACACTTGTGTTAAGCAAACTTCACTTATAGAGATGAGAACTGACAACTGCCACGACTACAATTTAAACCTGAGGAAATAACACAATTCTCCTTTGATAAAAAGCCTCCACCAGGCTGGCCATGCATTGAGTTCTGATTTGTGGGCTACAATATCATGCAATAGACTTTGGTATTTATGTCACGTGAGATGATTAACCCTTCATTATCTATTAACTGTCTTCATATCCACTCCTTTCTCCATTTTTTTCATATCTATTGTGACATCGTTTCCTCGCATTGTTTTCTTAACCCTGTCAAACTTTCTCTCATCAGAGCCTATTGTCTTAACTTCACATCAACAATTTGTTTTCAGGAATCTATGTTTTCTTTGTAAAAGACTTCTTTGTCTAATTTTTGTATGCAGTGCAGCTGTTGGGTATAAGTCTTCCTTGAGAGTATGCGCTTCAGCTATCACTGATGAGTTAGAGAAATCTTACAAATCTTATTTCCCAGTTGTTTTATTTTCAATTACTCATCCTGAGTCAGGGCAGGCACTTCCAAGTTTGGGTGTGGGGGATCTCCTTGGAGCCTCCCTGCTTTGGGGACACAGACTCACTGTCTGAAGTGAGGTGGGGTCCACCCTATCATGTGAGTGGGCAGGAGGCTGGGGCTGCTGTGGCTGCTTCTGCTGAGAGGCACGCACCGGGCTTTCCTGTTCTCTGGAAGAGGTTTCACCCTTCCAAACTGGGCAGGGGAGCTGCATCCAGGCACCAGAGTGTGAACAGGGGCAAAAGCACCAGGGAGGTGCTATCTCCTGTGGCCTGACTTCTCCAACAACTAACAGTAAGTGAGGCTTGTCAAGTGTTCAGTTAATAGTATTGAGTGGGCCAAAAAGTTTGTTTGGGGTTTTCCCCTAAGATGTTACAGAACAAATTTTTCGGCCAACACAATAAATACCCCTGGTGGCTCAGATAGTAAAGAAGCTGCCTGCAGTGTGGGAGACCAGGGCTTGATCCCTGGGTCAGGAGGATTCCCTGGACAAGGAAATGGCAAGCCACTTCAGTATTATTGCCTGGAGAATCCCCATGGACAGAGGAGCCTGGTGGGCTACAGTCCATGGGGTCAGAGTCAGACATGACTGAAGTGACTAACATGTTCAACATGTTCAATAAATACCCCACAATGACTCTTATGTATCGGATCCCTGCTCTAATATGATGCTTGGCAAGAACTTCCATTATGCTGCATTCTGGAATCAGCCTGGGGTTGGAGGGCCCTGGCTGACTCCAGAAATCATTCTCTCTCCCGGACACTCTTCCCATCATGACTGGGTATGGGTTGTGGGGGCTTCTGGCCTGACCAGGCCCAAACTAGAGTGGAGACCCTGTAGATGATGTCTCAGACCTTTGTTGCCCTTGAAGCCCTGGAAGGAGTCAGGGAGTATCCCCTTTCTCCTTCTCATATGCCCGTGTGTCCTGCTCCCAGAGGCCCTGACAGCCCTGGGGGCTGAGCACACAGTCTCTGAGAGTTTCCAGCGGTAGCTCCAGACCTACAAGTCCTGCCCACATGAGAGGGACCTGGAGGCATCACTTAAGAGAACTACCACACAAAGAACTATGCTGGGGGCTCAGGCAAGCTATGTGGACCCAGGTCAACTGGGGGCTGACATGGTGCAGAGGCAGTTGGAAGGTCAGGATTGGAGCAGGCACCTCAGACAGGATTAGCACTTTTACCTGCCCTGGCATGGACAACCCTCTGCAGAAGCAGGGCTGGTACAGCTGGATGAGAGGTGAACGCAAATCTTCCCTCAGGCACTCTGCCCTCCTAATTGAGAAACAATGCCCAGGTCTTCAACCCTCTGGACCACCAAGTCACCCCGAGGCTGGGTCCCCAGAGCCAACAGAATCTGTGGGAAGGGCCACTGTGTTCCTGTGGGTGCCTGTGGGGTCAGCACTACCCCACAGGCATCTGCGAATAGGAGGCCAGGTTGAATTTGTCTCCTGTCCAGCACCCAGGGTCACCAGTTTGGATACTCAGGGAAGACAGGGCTGCTGAGAAGCCAGTTGGTGTTGAGCGTGGATCAGTTCTGACACACACGTCACAGGGCCAGTCACAATCACTGGGACAGGGGAGCAAGGCTGTACTACATACCATTGCCTTTGTCTGAGCGCTGTGGGTGGCTGTTGACAGCATTGGGGACTCCGTGAGTGGCCCAACGTGTGTGGGCAATGCCAAAGTGGGTCTCAAACTCCACTTTTAAGTCCATGCTGTCTTGTTCTAGATGAAGGAAAAATGTTTGCCACACTTTAAAATAAGCATTGACGTGATGTTGTTACCTAAGGTGGCTTCATTAAATGGAGACACAGCCACACCAAAAGTACATTTCATCATAAACCACAAAGGCCCCATTCTGGGGGCTTCTGCCAGACCCTTGTGTTACTTAGTACTTATCAATAACTTAACTCACTTACTTGAAATAAACTTACTTTAAAAATAAAATTATAGGTCCCTACCATAAATGGAAACCCGTATCATTTGCCAGAAAAATTAAAATACGTAAGTACTAAATATTGAAAAAAATCCTCAGAGCACCATCACCTGAAATAAACCATCCCATGTGCTGGGCAACAGTTTTGCAACATGGATTTAACCCTCCTTCCATTTTTCCATGCTTGAATAGGTTAAGTTTTTAGTCTCCAATGCTGTTGGAATGAAACATTTTTAAAGTCATCTAGGCTATATTTTGGAGAAGGCAATGGCGCCCCACTCCAGTACTCTTGCCTGGAAAATCCCATGGACAGAGGAGCCTGGAGGGCTGCAGTCCATGGGCTCGCTGAGGGTCAGACACGACTAAGAGACTTCACTTTCACTTTTCACTTTCATGCATTGGAGAAGGAAATGGCAACCCACTCCAGTGTTCTTGCCTGGGGAATCCCAGGGACGGCAGAGCCTAGTGGGCTGCCGTCTGTGGGGTCGCACAGAGTCGGACACAACTGAAGTGACTTAGCAGTAGTAGGCTATACTTTTACTCTCACTTGGCAAGTCTTCCACTTACTGTAAAGTTCTTCATCAAGAGCTTTGACATTTCCTCTTTTCTTGACTAGCTGGATATGCCTTTCTTTGACTTCATTATTATTTCCATCAATTGCCACACCTGTAAAGTAAACATGATTTTTGTATTGGCATTTGTTTTGTCTCTCACACTTCACTGTAGGGAGCAACCCAGGGTGAGGGCTACAGAAATGAATTTATTAGTTCCCATTCTTTAAGCTTGCAGCCGAGAAGAGAACCAGACAGTGTTAGAATATCAACTTGGAAACAAGAGGCTATGACTGTGGCAGAGCTTACCAGCAAGCAGGGAACACACGCCTAGAACCCCTGCTGTGGCCGCTAACCCAGGATAACTCCTGGAGGCCTGCCTGCAGGAGGTGTGCCACCACGGCTGCCACCAAAGGCAGGGGGCTCATTCAAGAATGCTTCTGTGCTTTGCATTCTGCTACGTTAGCAACAGTGTTTCCACTGCACTAGTGTTCTTGCAATCTTTCATCTTGCTTTCTATTAAGAATTTATGGCAGTGGTGGTGGTTTAGTTGCTAAGTTGTATATGACTCTTGCGACCTCATGGACTGTAGCCTGCCAGGCTCATCTGTCCATGGGATTCTCCAGGCAAGAATGCTGGAGTGGGTTGCCTTCTCCTTCTCCAATTAAGAATTTATAGGGATATATAATTATCTGGCTCTTCTTTTTCGCCTAAGGCTGCTTAATTAAAAATGGGAACAGACTAAATAGCCACCTCTTATGTGGAAGGAGAAGTGAACTGTGAGCTAGCTATCCAGAAGAGAACTGTTCAGTCACTTAGATTATGTTAAGAAGCATTGAGGATAATGGAAAATGACAAGGCAAGTGAAAGAAGAATAAAAAATTACAGAACTGCATAAGCTTAATTAGGTAAAAACAATAAATAACTACATGATACCCCACTGTCCCCGGACACCAGATGGCCAGAAGAGGTACTGATATTGACGGGGGCGCTTTTGATGGATTCTTTCTTACCCTTGTTTTTCCTTTCTACTTTTCCATAGAATTTTCAAATTTCTTTAATGAACAAGCATTATGTTTGCATGGTGGTCTCCTGCAGAGCTTACCTGCTGAGTCATAGCCTCTGTACTCAAGCCGCTGCAGGCCCTTGATGAGGGTTTCAAAAATCTCCTTCCTTGTCCGAGGGACTCTGTAATTCATGTAGGCAAAGATTCCTGTTAAAAGAGGGGGAAATCATACATTTTCAAAACACTTGGTTCACGTTTAGAAGAAAACACTTCTGGGGACACAGACACCACTGGAGGTGCATCACTGGAGAGATTCCTGGGCAGGCCTTCCCCAGACACGGTGGGAGAAGAGCCCACTCCCTTCCTGCTTCTAGAAGGGCACAGTATGCAGTCCTCCCGCAGTGACTAAAGAACCCGTGAAGCCTGTGAAGAACATGCACACACACAGCATGGCCTTGCGAGCCCATGCTTTCTCCAGTGGACATACTTGCAGAAGACATTGTTCACTGTGGCAGCGTTTATCACAGACAAGATCAGCAAAACGAAGCAGCTGCTTAGGGGACGCCAGGCAGTCCCCGCTATGTGAACTCCTTGGTTTGCTCCGAACACTCCTAGGAAGAGTGATAAGGAGATCATCCCAGCCTCCCGCCACAGGCAGGAGCAGGGGCTGGGGCCTTGGTTCCACTTTCCACTTGGCTTGTGGCTTGGAGCATTACATTCAACAAGCACTACTCTTATACAGTCAGTTCAGTTCAGTTCAGTCGCTCAGTCGTGCCCGACTCTTTGCAACCCCATGAATTGCAGCACGCCAGGCCTCCCCTGTCCATCACCAACTCCTGGAGTTCACTCAGACTCATGTCCATCAAGTCAATGATGCCATCCAGCCATCTCATCCTCTGTCGTCCCCTTCTCCTCCTGCCCCCAATCCCTCAAAGCATCAGAGTCTTTTCCAATGAGTTAACTCTTCGCATCAGGTGGCCAAAGTACTGGAGATTCAGCTTTAGCATCATTCCTTCCAAAGAACACCAAGGTACTGATCTCCTTTAGGATGGACTGGTTGGATCTCCTTGCAGTCCAAGGGACTCACAAGAGTCTTCTCCAAAACCACAGTTCAAAAGCATCAATTCTTCAGCACTCACTCAGCTTTCTTTACAGTCCAACTTTCACATCCATACGTGACCACAGGAAAAACCATAGCCTTGACTAGACAGACCTTTGTTGGCAAAGTAATGTCTCTGCTTTTTAATATGCTATCTAGGTTGGTCATAACTTTCCTTCCAAGCAGTGTCTTTTAATTTCATGGCTGCAATCACCACCTGCAGTGATTTTGGAGCCCCCAAAATAAAGTCTGACACTGTTTCCACTGTTTCCCCATCTATTTCCCGTGAAGTGATGGGACCAGATGCCATGATCTTTGTTTTCTGAATGCTGAGTTTTAAGCCAACTTTTTCACTCTCCTCTTTCACTTTCATCAAGAGGCTCTTTAGTTCTTCTTCACTTTCTGCCATAAGGGTGGTGTCATCTGCATATCTGAGGTTATTGATATTTCTCCCAGAAATCTTGATTCCAGCTTGTGCTTCTTCCAGCCCAGCATTTCTCATGATGTGCTCTGCATATAAGTTAAATAAGCACGGTGACAATATACAGCCTTGATGTACTCCTTTTCCTATTTGGAACCAGTCTGTTGTTCCATGTCCAGTTCTAACTGTTGCTTCCTGACCTGCATATAGGTTTCTCAAGAGTCAGGTTGGGTGGTCTGATATTCCCATCTCTGGCTTGGAGAATTTTGAGCATTACTTTACTAGCGTGTGAGATGAGTACAATTGTGCGGTAGTTTGTTCTTTGGTATTGCCTTTCTTTGGGATTGGAATGAAAACTGACCTTTCCCAGTCCTGTGGCCATTGCTGAGTTTTTCAAATTTGCCGGCATATTGAGTGCAGCACTTTCACAGCATCATCTTCCAGGATTTGAAATAGTTCAACTGAAATTCCATCACCTCCACTAGCTTTCTTCGCAGTTGATGCTTTCTAAGGCCCACTTGACTTTACATTCCAGGATGTCTGGCTCTAGGTGGGTGATCACACCACTGTGATTATCTTGGTCATGAATAGCAAGCATAAAATCATCTCTTGACCCCCTAGAGAATCCTTATCATCAAGGAAGGTCTACCAGTCAGAAGATTTTGTTTGGCTTTATTTTCAGCATTCATATATCAAAACAAGATTTTCCCATATAGGAAAAAACAGTCATCATGATGGTCTTTTCAAACTCCTCCACTCCAGTGCTTGAGACTATGAACCCTAGGTCTGTGTATGTCTGGCTCTGGGAGTGTTCCAAAACCTCATCTCTGTCCTTTTGCCCTGCTTGCCTCTCTCACAGTTCAGCTCCAACCCCACCTTCTGGGGCAGGCTTATCAGAGCCCTGGCCAGAAGTGTTCGCTTGCTCTGGTGGCTGCCCAGTGCTCTTACATCGTGAGACATCTAAATCTCCTGACAGAGTCACAGGCAGGTGCTTTTATTTTTATATTTCTTACTGTGTCTTGGCACATGGTCCTTGTTCAATAAATGCACGGTTATTTGCATAAGGGTTAGTTGCTCAGTTGTGTCCGACTCTTTGAGACCCCATGGATTGTAGCCTGCCAGACTCTCCTCTGTCCATGGAATTCTCCAGAAAAGTATACTGGAGTGAATTTCCATTCCCTTCTCCAGGGGATCTTCCCAATCCAGGGATTGAACCCAAGTCTTCTGCATTACAGATGAAGTCTTTTACTGTCTGAGCCGCCAGGGATGCTAAATAAAATGACCACAAATCTGTATTACCTTAAGAGTCCATTGATGGGTGAATGAACAAAGGAACTGTGGAATATATATATATATATGTAATATTAATGGAATATCATCCAGCCATAAAAAAGAAAGAAATCCTGCCATTTGTGACAATATGCATGCATCTTAAGGGCAATATGCTAAGTGAACTATATCAGACAGAGAAAGGCAAATATTGTATGATCTCACTTATATATAGCATCTAAAAAAACCTAACTCATGAATAAAGAAATCAGATTAGTGGTTTCCAGAGGTAGGGGGTAAGGGGTGAGGAATTAGGTGAAGGTGGTCCACAGGTACAAACTTCCAGTTAAGATTAATTCTGTGGATGTAATGTACAGCATGGTGACTACAGTTAATAATATTTTATTGTATATTTCAAAGTTGTTAAGACAGTAGATCTTAAATGCTGTTATCACAGTGAAAAATTTAATTATGTGAGGTGATGAATGTTAATTAATCTTACTGGGGTAATCATTCTGCAATATGTATATACATGCATAAATGTGTACTAAGTTGCTTCAGTCATGTTTGACTCTTTGCAATCCCATGGACTGTAGTCTACCGGGCTCCTCTGTCCATGGGGATTCTCCAGGTAAGAATACTGGAGTGGGTTTTGCTACGCCCTCCTCTAGAAGATCTTCCTGACCCAGGGATCAAACCCACATCTTTCATGTCTCCTGCATTGGCAGGCAGGTTCTTTACCGCTAGTACCACCTTGGAAGCCCATGTACATTCATAAACAGATACATATATAACACATACCAATACACATATACCTATACAAATCACTATGTTGTGTACCAGTCAGTCCTAAATATTCATTGGAAGGACTGATGCTGAAGCTGAAGCTCCAATACTTTGGCCAACTGAAGCAAAGAACTGACTCACTGAAAAGACTCTGATGCTGGGAAAGACTGAAGGCAGGAGGAGAAGGGGACGACAGAGGATGAGATGGTTGGATGGCATCACCGACTCGATGGACATGAGTTTGAGCAAGCTCTGGGAGTTGGTGATGAATAGGGAAGCCTAGCGTGCTGCAGTCCATGGGGTCACAAAGAGTCAGACAACTGAGCAACTGAACTGAACTGATGTTGTGTACCTTAAACTTACACAATGTTATATGTCAACTATATCTCAATAAAACTGGAGAAAAATTTGCCAAAGATAAACCTTGGAGAGGGCAACCTGCCAAAATATAACTGAGGACTGATAATGATTATATAGCAAACCACTCATGTGATATTTCTGTAATGTTTCTAGATTATATTCAAGTTAATGCTGTATAATTGAATGAATGATTAAACTTCAATTAATTAAATATTATATTCCACCAACTCGATGGATGTGAGTTTGAGCAAGCTCCAGGTGTTGGCAATGGACAGGGAAGATGGCTGGACAGCATTACCGATTGAATGAACATGAACTTGGGCAAACTACAGAAGGTGGTGAGGAATAGGGAGACCTGGTATGCTGCAGTCCATGCGGTTGCAAAGAGTTGGATATGACTGAGCAACTGAACTGAACGGAACTGAAGCAGTAACAAGGGTCACATCACATGAAATTTAACTTGCTAAAATTAATCTAGACACACTCAGTCAAAAAAAGATGATAAAATTAAACAGTGCTAAAAATTATATTTTGCATTTCTAGGTACTGGATGCTACCGTATATAGGATATATTTGCACACAAGTATTAAGATGCAGAATTTATATTTAAAACATGCTCAGTGTCCTTTCTGAGCAGTTACAGATGTTTCCTTTTAAAAATGGCCAAGGATAATTTTGGTAGTCAGTTATTTTTGTCTTCTAGGTCAGGGTGAAGCACTTCCCCAGCTAAGCATCTGTGCTTCAAAGCTCACAATTTGTCCTACACTTCAAACCTAAACATGTCTGGCCAGAAGATGTATTTTTGTCAACTTACTTAAATATAAAAAAGACCGTTACTTTTTAATGTAAATTTTTAAAGCTCTATTACGATACAGGGGCTTCCCTGATGTCTCAATTGGTAAAGAATCTGCCTACGATGCAGGAGACCCAGGTTCAATCCCTGGTTTGGGAAGATTCCCTGGAGAAGAAAATGACAACCAACTCCAGTATTCTTGCCTGGGAAACCTCATGGACAGAGGAGCCTGGCAGGCTACAGTCCACACACAGGGTTGCACAGAGTTGGACACGACTGAGCAACTAAACCACCACTGTTGGGATACAAGTCATATGTTGTTGCTGTTCAGCTGCCCAGTCATGTCTGACTCTTTGCAACCCATGGACTGCAGCATACCAGACTTCTCTGTCCCTCACCATCTCCCGGAGTTTGACCAAGTTCATGTTCATTGTACCGGTGATGCCATCCAGCCATTCATCTTCCTTCTGCTCTCAATCTTTCCCAGCATCACGGACTTTTCCAATGAGTTGTCTGTTCGCATCAGATGACCAAAATACTAGAGCTTCTGTATCAGTCATTCCAGTGAATATTCAGGATTGATCTCTCCTTAAGATCGACTGATTTGGTCTCCTTGCTGTCCAAGGACTTTCAGCAGTCTCCTCCAGCACCACAGTTAAAGGCGTCAATTCTTTGGCCTTCTGCCTTCTTTACGGTCCAGTTCTCACAACTGTACCTGACCACTGGGAAGACCACAGCCTTGACTATTTGGACTTTTATCAGTAGAGTAATGTCTCTGCTTTTCAACACATTGCCTAGGTTTGTCATCGCTTTCCTGCCAAGAAGCAATCATCTTCTGATTTCATGGCTGCAGTCACAATTCACCATGATTTTGGAGCCCAAGAAGAGGAACTCTGTCACTATTTCTACTTTTCCCCTTCTATTTGCCATACAGTCATGGGAGTGGATGCCATTATCTAAGTTTTTAAAAATATTTACCCTTAAGCCAGCTCTTTCACTCTCCTCCTTCACCTTCATCAAGAGGCTGTTTAGTTCCCCTCCACTTTCTGCCATTAGAGTGGTATCATCTGCCTACTGGAGGTTGTTGATGTTTTCCCACCTATCTTGATTCCAGCTTGTACCTCATCCAGCCCAGCATTTCTCATCAGTCACACACCGTAATAGTACACACTTGAAATAGTATATAATACAATAGTTTAAAGTATATTCAGAGTTGTGTAGCCATCACCAAAATCTATGATTAGGTAAAACCTTTCATAATATTAACTCTTCTGGAAAAAAAAAAAAAAGGCAGGAAGTTCCCTGGAGGGATATGGTGAAATTCCAGTCAATGTAAAGAGCACATAGCTATGCGAGATGGAGCAACTCACTAAACCATGTTTGTATCTTTTAAACTGCGAAACTTTCCTGGCACCTTAGGAATTGTTCTAGAATTATACCTATACCTGCACCTCACAAAACAGAGCTAACAGCCACTGCAAATGACACAAAGGCCCACCCACAGGCCAGTTCTTTTAAATCAAAATACTCTTCCTAAAGAGTGCTGTAGGAGAAGGCAATGGCACCCCACTCCAGTACTCTTGCCTGGAAAATCCCATGGACGGAGGAGCCTGGTGTGCTGCAGTCCATGGGGTCACTGAGAGTTGGATACGACTCAGTGACCTCACTTTCACTTTTCACTTTCATGCGTTGGAGGAGGAAATGGCAACCCACTCCAGTGTTCTTGCCTGGAGACTCCCAGGGACAGCGGAGCCTGGTGGGCTGCCGTCTGTGGGGTCGCACAGAGTTGGACACGACTGAAGCGACTTAGCAGCAGCAGCAGAGTGCTGTATGGCTCCGCTCTCCAACTCCCCCTGTAACTCCCCTTCCTCTGGGTCACACTTCACTTCTGAACTCATGTCAGGCACATATCCATCTCCGGCTCTGAGATCTGCAACAGCCTCCTTCGTGGTGGCTGCCGTGCCAGCTGCTCCACAGCCCCTGATGGGCTGGAACAAGCTGGAAAGGCTGAAGGGTCCTGGCCCTCAGGAGCACCAGCTGTGTCCACACCCAGTTGGGAGGCTTGGCAGCCACTCAGACACTGTTTGGTTGATTACTGTGGTGAGAGGGGTTGCCAAGAAGTGGTTTTCAAGGTCTTTGCGCAAGAAGGCATAAATCTAACTTTTAACGTGAAATCTCTGGCATACCAACATGTGTTCAGTAAGTTCTTTTAAGCACTGTTTCTCTCCTCTGCTCTTGGCTGCACTTTCCCTGCATGCTACCAGATGAGAGAGAATAAACCAGCACCTCCATGAGGCTCTTATTTTTAAAAAATAATGAAATAGAATACCAAGCTGCTTTCTTAGGAATCTTGCTTGCTATTCATGTCAGATTTCCCTTCTGGAATCCCTTCCATCAGCAATAAGAGCTGCAGAGAGAATCCATTTTTACCTATGAAATCAGTTAAGATCAACCAGTTTTTGACAATAATAGTTTAAATTTGTGCACTCTCTTGGAAGGCAATTTGCAATCGCTCAAATTAAAGCGTACACATCTGGTGATCAAGCTTCTGCACTTCTAGGAATGTATCTAAGCAGATATCCGTACTGCAATTCAAGTGTGCACGTATGAAGATCATTGCTCAGTGCTGTTTGTGGTAGCTGAAGACGAGGGACAGCCTGATGCCTGGCAGGGCGCAAGTAAGTGATGGTGCAGCCACACACGGCCACTGCAGGGCCACAGGCAGGCAGCCCTACATAGAGCATAAGGTAAAGCTGTGTGTTCTCTTGGAAAACAAGCTACATCTCCAAGATGTGTCAAGTGAAAAAGTGGCCTGCAGAGTATGTGTAAACTATCTAAGCTGGGGCAGGAAGACACGTAGAATATTTCTGGGAGACCCAGGGAGCAGTGGCGGGGACAAAAGGCAGACATTTCTTTTCCACTGCGTATGTCCTTTTTGTACAGTCAGGATATTTTGCCGTGTGCCTGTATATAGTATTTTACTATGTGCTGCTATATATACTGAGAGTGGTGGGTACAGGATTGTCATCTAGCCCAGTTCAGCCTCACTGAAGCTCCCCAGCTCTGCTCACCTGGAGGAACAGTAGCCTCAGCAAGGGAGAAAGCACTGTCTTACAGCCAGTCTCATGGAAAAAGACAGCCTTAGGGTCACCCCACCTGAGTGACTCCTCTTTCGCCTGCTCACTAGTCTGTGACAGTGAGAAGCACAGAAGGTAGCAGCTACCACCTGCTGCCTTTGCCAAATATTGATTTCAAATCCCAGCCCACCCCTTGTTCTGTCTGTGTGGCCAGGGGCAAGTCACTGAGCTCCCAGGGGAGCATGGTGATGGCAGCACCTACTTCCCAGGGTTGTTGGAGAGAATTCACGGGAGTCTTTGCAAAGCAACAGGACCAGTGTCTGCTGCATAGTAGTGTCTATGTCAGAGAAAACGGAGCAGGCAAGGAGCCTCTTCCTCCTGGGGAGCATGTGGCACAAATGCAGGGGGTGCATAGGGCATACAAGAAGCTCTTGAAAAATGATTAAATAAAACCACAAGGAAAATAGTACCATTTTACTGTTATTTGTTTTTGGCTTTCTCCTGGGGAAATGATGGTTAAACCAAACGTGCGATCTGGTGACAACTTGATTAAGATGTAAATCATCCCATACACATTTCTCTGACCCACAGGGGCCACATCACTGAGCTAGGTGCTGCTGAGATGGACCAGTCAGGAAGCCTTGCAGGGTGAGTCATGAGAAGGCGTGGTACACAGGGACCACCTCCATGCTCAGGAGATTTGCAGGCAGAGAGGCCAGATGCTGAGAGGTGGGAAAGGGGCAGAGGACTCTTGGACTGGCTCTCTGAAGAGGTGGCTTCAATTCATCCTGCAGGTGCCAGCTGACAGGTCACCCACCTGGCCTATTGCAGGCTGTCCCCTCTCCCAACTTTTAAAGTCACATAGCCCTTTGTTTCCCGTATAGCACTTCCCTTCTTGTCTTCTGTCTGACTCCCTTTCAGATTATAACCTTCATGAGGATGGAGACCACACCTGTTTTGTTTATTTGTCTTATCCATTGCTTATTCATTGCCCAGAACCCAGAACAGAGCCTGGTACATTTTAAATGCTCAGTAACTGTTTTTTTGAAGGAATAAATGCATCAATAAATGAACAGTTTTAGGGAGTTGATCTTAGAGAAGGTGACCTTTGAGCTGGGCTGGATACAGCCACTCTCAATGCACAAGCAGTGAGAACCCCAAGGTGTAAACACTGGAGATAGAAAGGCCAGAGAGGTAGGTAGTGCTGAGCCTGATGTCCCTGTGTGTTAGCTCCTTTCACCAGGGCGGGAAGGCACTGCTCAGTGGTAATCCCAAGACACTCAAGCACAAAGACATATGCCCCAGCATTACCCACGCTCAGCTACCATGTACGATGAGCATCCTAGGGCTGGAGTGGACAGCCTTCTAGATAAATGGGCCATGTCCTGGGGAAAGATCCCAGAAGGGGCTGCAAAGTAAATCACAACCATTACTACGATCAGTTATGAAGCCTTCCCACGCGTCAGTCTCGTTTGATCTAGACCTCACAATGCCTATGCTCAGGCTGTGTGTCCCATGGACCAACAGGGCATTTCTGCTCCAAGTCCAAAGAGCTGAGTAATTCACAACTAGGAGTACCTGACTGCAGGTGGCTCAACACTGCTGCCCCTTGAATTAGCATAAGACCTGTCTCAGAATCCTGCCCCAAGGGATGAGAAACAGTTAGCAGATGGGATTTGGCCTGTGGGGAGATGCCACCTGGCTGCTGATGGACACACTCAGAACTCCCTGGTGGCGTCCAGGCTATCATGATACACCCTCCCCTGACCCTGAAGAGGTCAACCTCTTCATGGGGCACTCCTTTTCTGACTCCAGCTTTCTCTTCCCATCCAGCCCCTCCCCACAGGGCAGAGGAAAGCCACAGCAAGGCTGGTTCTCACTACATACCTCCCTCTGTTGCCCAAGAGGGATGGCAAAATCCCTCCAAGCTGGTTGGAGAAATGCCCAGTCCTGGGGCAGAGGCTGCCTTGGCCCAACCACTGCAGCTCAGGGTATATCCTGTGCCCACTCTGCCATCCTGGCATTCAGAGCCTCAAACAGCTTTTCAGGGGTTTTTTTTTTTTTTAATGTATTTAATTGGAGGATAGTTACAACATTGTGATGGTTTTGCCATACATCGACATGAATCAGCCACATGCGCACGTGTCCCCCATCCTTAACCCCCTCCCACCTCCCTCCCAACCCTATCCCTCTGGGTGGCCCCAGAGCACCAGCTTTGAGTGCCCTGCTTCATGCATCAAACTTGTACTGGTCATCTGTCTTACATATGGTAATATACTTGTCTCAATGCTATTCTCTCAAATCATCCCACCTTGCCTTCTCCCACAGAGTCCAAAAATCTGTTCTTTACATCTGTGTCTCTTTTGCTATCTTGCATATAGGGTTGCTGTTACTGTCTTTCTAAATTCCATATATATGTGTGTTAATATGCTGTATTGGTGTTTCTCTTTCTGACTTACTTCACTCTTGCATAATAGGCTCCAGTTTCATCCACCTCATTAGAACTGACTCAAATGTATTCATTTTTATAGCTGAGTAATATTCCATTGTGTATATGTACCACAGATTTCTTGTCCATTCGTCTTCTGATGGACATCTAGGTTACTTCCATGTCCTGGCTATTGTAAATAGTGCTGTGATGAACACTGGGGTACACGTGTCTCTTTCACTTCTGGTTTCCTTGGTGACTATGCCCAGAAGGGGGATTGCTGGGTCATAGGGCAGTTCTATTTCCAGTTTTTTTTTTTAAGGAATCGCCACACTGCTCTCCATAGTGGCTGTACTAGTTTGCATTCCCACCAACAGTGTAAGAGGGTTCCCTTTTCTCCACAGCTTCTTTAGCATTTACTGTTTATAGACTTTTTAATGGCAGCCATTCTGACTGGCTTGAGATGGTACCTCATTGTGGTTTTGATTTGAATTTCTCTGATAATGAGTGATGTTGAGCATCTTTTCATGTGTTTATTAGCCATCTGTATGTCTTCAGAGAAATATCTGTTTACTTCTCTGGCCCACTTTTTGATTGAGTTGTTCATTTTTCTAGTATTGAGCTGCAGGAGTTGCTTGTATATTTTGAGATTCTTTGTCAGTTGCTTCATTTGCTATTATTTTCTCCCATTCTGGAGGTTGTCTTTTCACCTAGCTTATAGTTTCCTTCATTATGCAAAAGCTTTAAGTTTAATTAGGTCCAAACTGTTTATTTTTGCTTTTATTTCCATTACTCTGGGAGGTGGGTCATAGAGGATCTTGCTGTGATTTATGTCAGAGAGTGTTCTGCCTATGTTTTCCTCTAAGAGGTTTATAGTTTCTGGTCTTAAATTTAGATCTTTAATCTGTTTTTTAGTTTATTTTTGTGTATGGTGTTAGCAAGTATTCTAGTTTCATTCTTTTACAAGTGGTTGACCAGTTTTCCCAGCACCACGAGTTAAAGAGATTGTCTTTTCTCCGTTGTATATTTTAGACTCCTTTGTCAAAGAAAAGGTGTTCATAGGTGTGTGGTTTTATCTCTGGGCTTTCTGTTCTGTTCCACTGATCTATATTTCTGTCTTTGTGCCAGTACCATCTTGATGACTGTAGCTTTGTAGTATAGTCTGAAGTCAGGAAGGTTGATTTCTCCATTTCCATTCTTCTTTCTCAGGATTGCTTTGGCTGTTTGAGGTTTTTTGCATTTTCAGGGTCCCACTCTTAAAACTGATAAGAGTGAAAAAGGTTCTAAAGGGAGAAAAACACAGATAAACACAGAGGGACTCCAGAAGAGACTGCACATGTGAGGCGAGACAGAGACAAGCCCTGGGAGAGGGACTGTGGCCCCTTGGCCCAGCCCACCTTTGGGTTCTGCAAATTCCAATGCTCCCTTCAAATACGGCTTGAGAGGTTATCTAGGGACTCAGGACCAAAGGTCCCACAGAGGTCCATCTATGGAGGCAGAGGTGCTTCAAACCTTCAAGTGAATTTGTTATTATAACAATGACCAGATGAAGGGGCAATGTCTCTGGATTTCTAGCCAGAACTAGGATCACTGAACTCCTGTAACCTACCACTCCTGGGGTGTAGGGGTACCAGATGGGAAGAGGGGTCATCTGGGGCTTGGTGAGGGAAGAAAGTCTAAGTTGACAGAGGGTGGATTGGGGTCCATATTCTGATTCTGTGGCTATAGTTTTGGAAAACGTCTCCATCTTTCCAAAGATCAGCTTCCCAATGAAAAGCACTGCCCTATGATTGAGGGCAGTCCCAGGCAGAATACCACCTGTACCTCACACAGGGGCTTACTCCATTAGGGCTATGTCACCACCCAGCAAGGCTGGCACCCTCCAGTCAGAGGTTGCTTTTCCACTACTATGAATAATGCTTTTTAGAACTGAAGCATCTGATGTCCTTAGTCCATGAACCTCGTAGAGATTAGATAATGTTCTGAGTCCTAAACTGGAAGACATGGCCAGTGAGATCTCTGCCTCATAGAATTCCTGTGTGTGTGTGTGTGCATGTGTTTAAGAGAATATGTATGTGTTTGAGTGTCCCATATGTGTGTTGGGTGTGTATTGTGTGAGTACCTGTGTGTGAGTTTGTGCTTGAGTGTCAGATGTGTATGTGTGTGTGGCATGCCAGGGGAGGTAGGAGTATACTCTTCCAGGTGAGGCCTCTCAGGATGGAGGCCACCAGGCCAAGAGCAAGGGCTGCGAGAGGGGGCTTTGGCCTCTCTGGATGTCCAGGCCTCCCCTTATGCAGACCAGGGGAGGCTACTTTATTCATGAAGCCAGGAGGACAATTCCTGCTACTTCCCTGCAGAGTGAGTAAAGATGGAGGTGTGAAGGAAGCACAAGATCCCACAGCCGGGTCCTCAAGCAGAGGCAGAGGGCCCCTAGGCCTGGCTCAGGGTTGAGAGTGGGTTGGCTCCTCTGGGGACAGCCTTACCCTACTTCAGGCCTCCTCGGGGCTCCAAGGGTTAAAGTTACCACAGCACTTGAACCTCTGGAATAACAGGAGACTCTGCTTTCCGTGCTAAATGTGAGCAAGGCATTTTTCTTTTCAACAAAAAACTCGTGGTGTCCCTGTGCCGATAGCATTTCACCAAAACAAAGGGGAAGCAACACATAGACACTCTAAACTGTACTGAAAAACTTTCAAGAAAAAAGTTCAAACTGCCATATTTGGCTAAACTGTTTTTTTTCTTCTCTTTTCAGTGAAATATTTCCTTTGAAAATTAAAGAGGCAGATGACTAGATGAAATTACTTGGCTTTGCATCTAATGTATCTTCAGAACTTTCTCCCAAGAGTGTTTGTAACCTCAAGTTCTCATTCCTTTATAAGCAAATTTTTGCTAAATATAAAAATAAACTCAATTTTAAAAGCCCCATTTGCTAATCTTATATCACAAAATCTCCAGAAGGTTTCTCAGGCCTCAGGAAACCCCTGATGAATAAGACTGATCAGGAAATGGCATGACGATGGAAAGGATGAGGAGCAGGAGAAGGAGGAGGAGGAGGGTAGCAGCCTGTGCAGAGCCCCTGCTCTGCTGGCCTCGCTGCAGCCCTCCACATAAGAATGCCAAAAAAGTCCCACAAGCAGGGGCACTGGTGTTTGGAAGCTGCTAAGACTGGCTCCTAAGGACCAACTGTGTGCATCTCTTGCTAGTGCTAAACTCAGGGACCTCATATTTGATGACCTACCTGAAATCAGCTATGGTAAGAGTATTCTTACCACAGACACTGATTAACTGAAGAGCTAAAGAGCTGTTTAACATGTATCTGTACATCACTGGGTAGGGGCGGAGAAGGCAATGGCACCCTATTCCAGTACTCTTGCCTGGAAAATCCCATGGATGGAGGAGCCTGGTGGGCTGCAGTCCATGGGGTCGCTGAGAGTCGGGCACGACTGAGCGACTTCACTTTCACTTTTCACTTTCATGCATTGGAGAAGGAAATGGCAACCCACTCCAGTATTCTTGCCTGGAGAATCCCAGGGACGGAGGAGCCTAGTGGGCTGCCATCTATGGGGTCGCACAGAGTCGGACACAACTGAAGCAACTTGCAGCAGCAGCAGCAGCAGCAGCACTGGGTAGGGGGTTCTGTTTCTCAAGATTCCTGTGACTTGGAGAGGCAACAAGCTAGGTGACTTGACCCCCGAGTCTGTGCTCTATCAACTCAAGCCCAGTCTCTTCTGAGGTATCCATTCATGAACTGGACTGTTACAAGGAGGAAGGGAGTGTCAAATATGACAGGGTTCTGAGAGCCAAAAGAACTTCGGGGCAGAAGGATGAGCTCTCCTGAGTCTTGAGCTTTCCCTGACTTGCTGTTTCCTCAGCTAAGACAAGAGGCAAGCAAACCCCCATAAGCACCTGACAAACTCTCCTGAAAGACCCCTGTGCAGATGGTGTGTGTAGTGTGTGTGTGTCCTGGCCTGTCTTGATTCTGGAGAATAAAATCATGCCTGTGTCTTGCAGAAAGAGGTAAGTGGAAAGGGTATTACCTACATGCATGGAGAGTAAGATGCACATTATTTATATGACATGGGAACTGACTTTTAGAGAAAGCAGAAAACTACTTGGTCCAACTGGGTATGTAGCATGATGCCAGTGAAGGAAGGGATATTTAACTGATGCCTATGTTCACCTTCTGACTGCAGCGGCTCTAGTTTGAGAGTGGAGTGCTGGGACCAGAGGAGTTGGGTGTTGACCAGGAGCCCTCTGGTCAATATGCTTCTGGCTATCTGGACAATCTGTGGCTATGTGGGATTGGCAATACTGGTCTATTCTTAGGGAAAGCATCTGAAAGCAAGAATCCAACTGTAGTAGGATGAATAATGGCCCACAAAAAGGTTACTAAACATATATGGTTATAGTAGGAAATGACAACCCACTCTAGTACTCTGGCCTGGGAAATTCTATGGAGAGAGGAGCCTGGAGGGCTACCGTCCATGGAGTTGCAAAGAGTCAGACATGACTGGGCACAGACAGACATATGTATGAAGGACAGGGAAGATTTAAGAATTCACAGACAGGACATGCAGTTCTTTCTGTCAAATCCCCCACACATGCATGCCACCATGCCCTTGCATGTGCTGTGCCTTCAGTCTGGTATGCCTAGCACCCTCTTCTCTCTGCAGAGCTCATTATTGAAATCAGACCTGTGGCACTGTCCCAGGTCTCTCCCTCTCTTCTGGGGAAAGTCAGTGTCCTTGTCTCCACTATGCTGAGGTCCCAAGCTCAGACTGCATGGGGACCATCAGGTAACATCTGGGAGTGAGGCAGCTGAGTCAGCATGGGAGAACAAGGGAGTCTGTACCTGTCATTCCAGGGGACACTGTAAACTATTCAGAAACATGGACTCAGAGTTTTTCAAGGGAAGTCAAAATCCTAACTTATTGTGTGAAATCTCCCTATTGTGCAACTTGGTAAGTACAGTAATTAAAAAAAAATAAAGTTTCTGTTTCTGCACCAAACAGAAAGATGTCTGTTTGCTGGTCTGGCATGGGGCTGCCAGGCTAAACTTCTCAGTTCATTGAAACGTTGAGGGTCATCTGCATAGTGTGCGAAGGATCAACTACAACTGGGTCTAGCTTCCTGTGGGAGAAGCAGCAAAGAGAAAGGGGATCAGGAGACACTGTGAGCCTGGTCATCAGAAACTGATAAGGAAAGACCTCTAGTTCAACTCCTGCTGACCCCTGCAGAACCAGCTCCAGAGATCTAAGCTCTGAGATGGCTTCGAGGTGGCAGATTCCAGTCGAGCCACATCCAGTCCGGAGAAAACAACTGCTCAAAGATGTACACAGATTTCCCTGGGTCTCAGTTTCCCCAAATGTAAAGTGAAGAGGGTAACTGGTTTATTCCTGTAGCACCTTCACAATTTTTGTACTGTCCTGGTATCAAATGCACAATTATTTCTTGAATATTTTTCTATAAATTTGACAAAAGTTCCAAAACTTAAACAAGTTCATTACAAAAGGAAAACAAAAGGAAAACTAGTATTTCTTGTCATATATATATAAATATATATACAGACCATACAATAATCCAAAAAAAAAAAAATGCTAACAAACCAAACCAATGGGTCCAATTCCTGCCCACTATTGCTGTTAAGCTCCGAGCCCATGACAGCTTCTGTGCAAGAATCAGAAATATGTAAAAGACACATTAGCGCCCAGCTAAGACTTTCTCTTGGCTACAAGAAAAGGGAAACAACTTCCCCATGCAGGAATTCCACAAGACTTGACTTTACTGAGGGTTGGAGGGTGGGGTGTACCAGTGTGGTGTACCAGTTAGTTACAAACCAAAGTTGGGATGGAAAGTTAAGGTGGTTGTAAGGGCAGAAGGGCATCCGAGAAGAAGAAGGAGGGAAGCTGCTCATGCTAGAGGGGCAGACCCAGTGAGAGGATCTCAGCGTACCAGTCTGGCTCTAAGACCACTAGGGGGCCAAGGGCCTTGAATGCCACACTAAGGAGTTTGGAACTAAAGCCCTTTGGCAAAATTGCCACCTTTGCCTTCTCTCTCTCCCCAGGAATGGCCTACTGGCAGTCCTTTATATACAATACCAATGATCCCCAGGAATCTTGACATTTCTGCTGAGACTTAAGAAATTTAAATTGATGTCTGTTTGGCCTGGGGCAGGCTGCATCCCGAAAGTCAGCTGCCCGCTCCTCCATCAGTCGGTCCTTTTTCACTTTTACAGGAGAGCCTGGCCTCAGAAACAAGGCCTGTACAGACTTTGGCCCACAGCTCACCGCTGGCACACTCCACCCCAGTAGCCCTCAGCAAAGTCAGACAGAGGCCTTTCATGGCTTCAAACGTTCCAACAGGTCCTCCACCCACAGAAGGCTGAAATGGGTAACTGAATCCCACTCAATTAAAAAAAAAAAGGCACAGTGACCTTTTGTCCCAGCAGAAGTTCTCAGCCCTGTCCCCAGCAGGGAGGCGACCCAGCAAAGAGAGTAAGGGCTCGTTGATGCGCGCGCCGGGCCAGGCCGCCCTCCCCCACCGTTAAGGGGTCACCGCGGTACTCAAGAGGCGGAGGCCCCAGCCCTCTCCCCAGTCTAGGGCTTCTCCCAAATTCCGCCCGACGCTCGGCGGTTGGTGTTGTTCCTTCCCCGCGCCTCGTCGAGCGCTTTTTGCAATAAAGGGGCGACAATACGGAATCCACCCCTTCTAGGGACAAGAAGTTCACTTTGGGACGCGAGGAGGACTCACAGGCCCTTCCCGAGCGCACCAGGGGCCGCTCCCACACCACCGGGGTGCAGCAGGTGTGGCCGCCTCTCCTCAGCTGCTGGGGATGGAGAGGCGGGATGGGCACCCTGAGCCCGGGGAGCACGCTAGCTTGTGTTTGGCCGCCTTTGTGGGAGACTTGGGGGCGCTTTCCTCACTGGACATGAGGTGCAGAGGAAACACACCTCTGTGCTTCTGAGGGCCCAGGACAGGTCCAATTCCTCCCCCGCTGTGGGTTGCAGACTGCGGTGAGGCGACCCCCTCCTTCACTCCGCAGTGGGACGACCAACTCGGCGGCAGGCCCAGCCCGCCAGAGCCCCTCCTCAGTCGGCGCCCCCATTTCGCGCCGCCTTCAGTCCCAGGCACCCGGCTCTCGGGCCCAGGCTCTGAGAGACTGGGACTCCGGAGCCCGCGGCCGCCGCAGCGATGGACACCACTCACCGCACATCTCGGCTGCTCCTCGTGCCCCTCCTGGATCTCGGCCTCCGCTCGCCGCTAACCGCCGACTCTCCAGAGCGCGCCCGGGCCTCTGGCCCTTATAGCCGGAGCCTGGAGCCAGGGGCGGGGGGCGGGGCGGGGCCTCTTCCCGCCTGTCCGCTCCCCATTGGCCGCCGGTTGTCGTGACAACGGCGGGCGCCGGGCCCCTGGGAGTCTGCACGCCGCAGGCGAGGGGCGGCTCCCCAGCCGTAACACGTGCGCGCAGGAAACAGGTTGGTGGTCGCAGCGAGCTTCTTGAGTTCAGATTGAGACTCAGCCACAGAGTAGGTGTGGGTGGGACGTCGAGCAGGGGCCTGAGTCGCTCTGTGCTTCAGTTTCCCCGTCTGTAGAATGGGCATAGCAATGAAACCTACCTCCCGAGATGTAATGCGATGTCATTTAATCAAGTGTAAGTCACAGAGCCCTATGTCCTGCATAATAAACCGCGTTTCGAGTGTGAGTCCCTCTGCGTGCTAGACTCCTCTCAGCGCACAGGTAGGCTCAGAGATGGAATTGGACTTTGCCAAAATCCGGCAGCGGGGGCGCTGTCAGAACTTGAACCTGGGATTTACTGCAGAGCCGGAAATCGGAGTCCGGGATTCCCCAAGAATTGAGCAAAGCTGGGGGAGCCCAGGAATCCACCCAGTCCCAGAGGTGTGCAGGCCCACTTCTCGGCGCAGCTGGCCTGCACTCGGCAGGTCTAATCTCGGGAACCCTAATCTGGCCCCGCAGTGAGTCACCGAAGCCTGAGTTCCTGGCCGTCCCTTCCTCTCCCCTCCGCGGTTTTCTTCCGAGGAAGGTCACGAGAACTGGCCCAACATTTGCGTACTTTGAGGCCATCTGGTGTTTTTTATTTTACTTAAAAAAAAAAAATCTGAAATTCTAAACAGATACTCTTCAGTCGTATTGCTGCTGCTGCTAAGTCGCTTCAGTCGTGCCTGACTCTGTGCGACCCCATAGATGGCAGGCCACCAGGCTCCCCCGTCCCTGGGATTCTCTAGGCAAGAACACTGGAGTGAGTTGCCATTTCCTTCTCCAATGCATGAAAGTGAAAAGTGAAAGTGAAGTCACTCAGTCGTGTCCAACTCTTAGCGTCCGCATGGACTGCAGCCCACCAGGCTCCTCCATCCATGGGATTTTCCAGGCAAGAGTACTGGAGTGAGGTGCCTTTTCCATATTAGAGGGGGAGAAAATGAAGCTTTTTACATCTTGTCTAGCGTCTGACTCTAGTGTCACAAGACTCTGCAGGCCCTGGCAGGAGGAAGTGTTTATTGCACCCATTGGACCTTTGAGAAAACTGAGGCTGAGCAACAGTAAGGAGGGGGTTGGTTGAGTAAAGCTGTTGGGAAGCAGGTGGTTTTCAGGAGCTGCCACATTTGCTTTCTCCCTCCACAGTGCACTGTCACTTTCACTCACTCCTTCCCTCTCTCCTGAGCAGCTGGGTTCGTGCCTGTCCTAGTAGTAGGGACCCAAAGATGAGTGAAAATAGATCTAGCTTGGGCCCTCCTGGTGCTTACAAAGTGGTGGGGAGGCAGACACTTAGTCCAGTGTCATAGAGAGCTGGGTAGTTCCAGGTAGGATAGAGGGAGAGGGGCCTGACCTGGTTGATGTGGAGGGTGCCAAGCAGCTTGGAACTAGGCAGGGGCTGGAGCTGGTGCAAGTGAGTATAGAGCCAGAGCAGTTGCCAGAGGAAGTCAACAGACTCAAGAAAGGAGGTACTGATATGTGCAAAGATCCCGTGGCTGAGGGCTAGAACTTGAGTTGGGAGATGAGGCTCTTCTGCCCCAGACTGACCTCCACCCTCTGTAACTGAGGTGGGAATAGGTTGATATTATTAGGCCCTCTGCTAGAACCAAGACACCAGGAGCCCTGAGGTCCTAGCAGGGCCCACATCTGTCCCCTATCCTCCCCAGGAATTCACAGCTCCCTCTGGTGAACTGCATGAATGCTAGGACCCCTGTAGAGGTACCTGCGGTGCTGCCCTGCTTTGGGGGCCAGTCCCTGGGAGACTTTTGGGAGGACAGTGACCTGGGGCTGGCCACATAACCGATAGGTAACTTGGGTGTTAGTTCAGGGATCAATATGTGCCCCATGCTGGGCGCTTGACAATCTGCTTATGGACATGAGGGAGGTCAACAGAAAAGATGAGCTTGTCCCTTGTCCAGCTGGCTAGGAGGGTGGACTGGTGATGCCAGGAACCCTCTTGTCACCTTCAAGACTGAGTGGGGAGAAGCTCTCTGAGAGCAAAGGACCCAGAGCAAAGCAGATCCCTAGGATGGAGAAAGATACATATTTTTGGAGCCCCCAGTTTTATCTCAGCCTGAAAGCCACAATCTATCCCTAGGCTTCTTAATATCAGGGTTCAGTAAATTCCTGTGCCTCGCTTGAAGCACTCTGAAGTGACTTTGTCATTTGCAACTAAGTCTAATCCTCATTCCTTCAACCTGTTGGAACTTGGATCCAGAGGAGGTTCAGGGGAACAGTTAGGTAGCTGGTGGCCCTAGCACATAAGGTCTTGCTGACTGGAGCCCCTTCCTGGTCCCACCTTGTCCAGGACCTTTCTGGGTGGGGGCAGCTCAGGAGGCCCTGAGGTTTGGTGAAATTAAGCAGTCTGACCAAAGTCACAATGCCAGGAGCCAGGGGGCTGGTCTAGATCAAGAGACTCAACTTGGTCCCTCTCAGGAGGGAGGATCTGAGATCCTTTATAGATCCCTTCCCCAGCCTGGCCCTGTCCTTGTGCTTCCAGAAGGGTGAGCCTGGGTAGCTGCAGCCAGAAGCCCACAGGGCCTGGTGGAGCAGGGCCCTGAGCCTACTCCCAGTGAGTGCTGGTTCTCTAGTGCCCAGGCTGATCACCATGGCTAGCCCTTTCGTAGAGTGACCCCGTGGGCAGCAGGGAGCTTACACTGGCATTGCAAACAGCAACCACAGACAGGGCTTTGTTTCCTGCACTTTTTTTTCACCCTCAGGTCAACTTTTAAAGTCAGGTGATTTGCTCATTGATCCGATTTCTCTCAAACAGCCCAGAGATCTGCTCTCCTGCACCCTGTACACAGCTCATCTGAGTCCTGTGGCTGTTCTGGGGGACACGGAAGGTACCTGTTATCTCCTGGCCACCAGCCCTGTTCAGCTGTTTTCCCAGCTGTGACATTTCTGCCAGAGCCTAGAGAGGATTGCAGGGTCCATGGTATGATGAAAACCACTCTCTGACTTCAGCAGAAGTCCTGACTGGGCTGTCACCTGCTCCCAGGGACTTCCATCAAGGACCTTTCCACCAGTCTCCAACTGCCCCAGCTGGGCTGTGGCCCCTGGACAGGTTGGAGTGATGACCTCTTCCTCCTTATTTCTTTATACACTTCTGGGAGCAGAAATGCCAAGCAAACCTTGATATTGGCTCCTTTTGCCCAGAGACCCAACCCTGCCCAGAGCTGTGGAATATACTGCTTCCCAGGCCTCTGGGGTCATGTCCAGGAAGCTAGGGATGTGCTTGGAGCTGGGGAACCCTGCATGGCATCACTCCATCTGGGGAAGGCATGAGATTCTAGGGGGACCTTGAGTGGTCTCCACAGCAGATGGGGTTCAGGGAGCGCAGGCCAGACAACCCAGATGTCATAACTTAGGTGGAGTACCCTGCCTCTGGGCTGGCTGAGCATCAGCTCAGATTTGAGGTGAGGAGAGTAAGGAGCAGCAAGAGATGAGATCAGACCTGGTGTGGGGCAGGTAGCTGCCCACTGAGCTTTCATCACCTCCTTCCTGATAGGCTGGGGTGTGCGGATGGGGTGTGAGTGGGGTGGAGAAGTATCATTAACCTCAGATATTCAGATGACACCACCCTTATGGTAGAAAGCAAAGAGGAACTTCTTCCCTAAACAGGCTCTTGATGAAGGTGAAAGGAGAGAGTTAAAAAGCTGGCTTAAATCTCAACATTCAAAAACCTAAGATCATGGCATCCAGTCCCATCACTTCATGGCAAACAGATGTGGAAACAGTGACAGAATTTATTTTCTTGGGCTCCAAAATCACTGCAGATGGTGACTGCAGCCATGAAGATAAAAGATGCTTGCTCTTTGGAGGAAAAGCTATGGTCATCCTAGACAGCGTATTAAAAAGCAGAGACAGTACTTTGGCGACAAAGGTCCATCTAGTCAAAGCTATGGTTTCTCCAGTAGTTATGTATGAATGTGAGAGTTTGACCATAAAGAAAGCTGAGTGCTGAAGAATTGATGCTTTTGAACTGTGGTGCTGGGGAAGACTCTTGAGAGTCCCTTGGACTGCAAGAGATCAAATAAGTCAGTCCTAAAGGAAATCAGTCTTAAATATTCACTGGAAGGGCTGTTCCTGAAGTTGAAGCTTCAATACTTTGGCCACCTGATGCGAAATACTGACTCATCGGAAAAGTCCCTGATGCTGGGAAAGATTGAAATCAGGAGGAGAAGGGGATGACAGAGGATGGCATCACTGAATCACTGGACGTGGATTTGAGTAGGCTCCGGGAATTGGTGGTGGACAGGGAAGCTTGGTGTGCTGCAGTCCATGTGGTTGCAAAGAGTCGGATGTGACAGAGCAACTGAACTGATGAGTGGGGTACAAAGGCCCACGGGGAGAGTCTAAGAGACTGACCTGGGACCAGGATTCAGGGACAGCTGAAACCTTGAGCCAGGAGGGAAAGTGAGGTAGGAATCTTTCCACAGAGTAAGGGCCTGGGGTAGGGAGGCCCCAGAAGTTTGGCTAGGGCATGGGTAAGGGGGAGCTCAAAACTTGCAGCTCAAGTTTTGGCCACCAGGTGTCTCTACTCCAACCGCCCCTACCCCGCCCCCCACTACACACCAGCTTTGAGGAAAGAGAAGACCACCCTTTCAGCACAGGCTAGGCCAACACAGAGGTGACTTTGCTGAGGAATTCTTTGGAGAATTTATTTCACCTTCTCCCCCCTGCCAGAAGAGGTCTGCCACAAGGGTGAACTCATGTATTCTTTCATAATTGTAAGTTAATTAAAAAAAATAGGGCTAATTATAAATCTTTATAGCTTTGTTCTTCCAAAGAAATATATATTCATTTAGGAAATACAGAGTAAAAACAATTTTAAGGGTTAACCACTGTTGATGAAAGAGCAGGTGTCAGAGAGGGCAGCTGTGGGAGAGGCTGCCAGACAGAACTGAAGGCCTTGTTGGGGAGAGGATGGCTATCCTGACTGCACTCCCCAACTCAGGCCTACTGCTGGGTTTCTAGAGCCAACTAGAAGTCAGAGGGCCTGGGACCCCAGATGAAGGCCAGCTTTCCAGGGCACAGAGCAGCAGGAGAGGGAAGGTGAATCTGGTACCCTTTTGTCTCTGAGGAGATACTTGTCTGAAATATGGAGCTTGAAACACTGCATTGCTTGGCACGAGTTGAACTTGGGTAGTGCCATGCAGGTGTTATCATCGCCAGTCTTGACCATAATGCCTCCATGGGGTGGGCCTGCTGCCCCCCACTCACTACCATCCCACAACCAATGCTTGACGCAATCTTAGATTTCTGTTCATCCCACATAGGCACACACCCGCTCCTGGCCAAGCAGAACAGAGGCCCAGCTTTCTCTGGGTACAATGGCACCAGAGGGACATCAGGGACAAAGCTGGCATTCCTGGGCCAAATCCAGGCTTCACAAAACAATTTGAAATTCTTTCTAATCACAATTCAAACACTGGCTACAAAACAGTTTTTGCAGTAGGACCATAATGTTGTTTAAATAATGACTATATATGCAAAAAAAAAAAAAAAAAGAGTTTGTAGTAAAGGCATGGGGAAGTGACATAAAAAGTTTTCTGAGTGGCTATGCCTGGGCTGAGCACCCCCTAATGCTGATCTATGCCTGGGCTGAGCACTCCTGATGCTGATCTATGCCTGGGCTGAGCACCCTGATGCTGATCTATGCCTGGACTGAGCACCCCCTGATGCTGATCTAGCCCTGTTGGTCTCCTAAACTCTACACATTTCCTTTAGGAAATGCTCTAAATCCTTCTGTCCAAGGGCATAACCCAGGGTGACATGAGCTGTCTGAATTTGCCTGGGACTGTTCTGGTTTTAGCACTGAAGTTCCAGGTTCCAGGAACCCCTCAGTCCTGGGCAAACTATGCCAGTTGGTCACTCTGGCTACCACGAATCCCTGCAGAGACTCTGACCTGCATTCTTGTCTCCTTGTTTTCCCCTCTACCAAGATGAGGTTGAAAAGGCCCAGGCTGTGCCTCAGACTTCCGGTTTCTTGTGATCAGTTAGAAGAACCAGCGAGCCTGGCCCCACCCTGAGGGGGCGGGGGCTGCCCAGCACCAAGTGTAGCAGCGTCCCCAGAAGAACCTGACTCCCATTTCTCCCCATCTCCCCTCCGAGGCTGGTGCTGGCTGTCCTCCTTGCCCGGGGTTTCCTGCCTGGCCCTAGAGGCAGCTGGGCCAGCTACCTCCTTCATACTGCTGGTATCATACAGACTCTGGGTGAGGGGAGTGGAGAAGGGGGTCTCCAAGGATAGTGCAAGTGTCTCCTCCTCAATCTAGAAGCAGAATTTGGTTGTGATTCTTAGAGCCCAGGGAAAAGACAGAAGGTGGAGGTTTTCTCCATCGAGTGGACAGGGTGTGCTTCTGGGTGAGCTACCCTGAAGGACAATGCAGGGCATCCTCCATAAAGGTGAGTTCTACCAGGCGGGGGCTATGCACCCAAGCGTTCCTGGAGCTCCTCTTGACCCATATGTGGCTTCATGTCATGGTCGTTGAGGCAGTGGAATGTGAGGTCTTCCCAGCCCCTGTTGATGCAGGAAGAAGGCTTCAGAGAGTGAACACCATCTGGGTATTCACTAGGCAGGCAGGCAAATGTGCCTTCTGGAGTAACCCACGGGCAGAGGACATACCTGGGCCTGTTTCCCTCCCCTTTGGGGATAACAGCCTGGATTCCTCTGTGGAGCCCCCTCCCCCTTCCCTCCTCTCAGCCTGTTGGAGCACAGGGGCTGATTTGCCTCTGACCCCTGGGTAAGCGCATGACCCAGGCCTGGACAATGAGAGCACCGTACTCTGAACATAGAGGTTGGGTCTGGGCCAGGCGAGGGGCCTAAATCAGATCCATGAGAACCAGTGAGTGTCATCCTGGCGGGGTTTCTCTGGACCTATCAGAAAAGAGGGCCTTTCTTTCCGATGAAGTTACTAAGGTATCAGAATGTAAGACTGGATGTCATTTGTAATCAGCTTGACTTCAGTGAGGGAAATCCAGGAGTGGAAATAAAACAGAGGAAAGCAGATTTGTACACATGGACCCAGTCTTGAAATCATGCGTGCTTGGATTTCTGAGGCACTTTGTGCTTGCTCGGGGAGGGGCCCTGCCTTCCCTGGTAAGGCTGACCCTGCCCACAGGGACGACTGCCCCGTGTGCCCTCTTCTCAGCCCCTGCTAAGGGGGCTGCAGGCAACTGCCTATTCACGGAGAAGGCATCTGCTCCCTCTCTGTGCACTGCGCTCTAGGGGTAGGGCTTTCTGTCCTCCATGAGCTGGACGTGGTCCTCCAAGCACTGATCTTCGTAAAATGCACTGAGTGCTCTCACAGGATGCAGGTAGCATCGCCTCCTACTTATAAGACCCGTGAGGCAACTGTTACTGAAACTTCAGCCTTCTGTGAATGTGGGGACCCGGGAGGTCTCACGCCTTACAGTACTCCAGGAAATCAGCTGCCGGAGAATTCAGGGGCTCTGGCTGAGCATCTGTCCACCTGCGCATCAGTGAAGTGGCTCTGTTATTGGGGACAGAAATTCACTCTACCCACATGAGCTCACATAAAGGAGGAACTTGATGCCTCTGATGGTAAAAACACTTCCTTCAGAGACAAGACAAGTGGAACAATAAAACAGGTCTCCCTGCTGTGCTGGCATGGCAAGGCCTTTCACATGTTCTGAAGTAACCCTTCTACAAAATCCTCTTCCTTTTCTTGCAAATGGAAATCAGATTGTGCAGTTTTTTTTTAACTTCCTCTCCTTAACAATACTATCTTTAGAAAATCTTTTTGATCTTAGCAGTTATGAACACATGTACACATATTTTCATTATGATGAATTTCAAAAAATAATCTAATGAGTTTTCTGTTTTGCTGGAACAAATCTTGACATGATTTGATTTGTTAATAATTTATTATGTGTATTTACAAATAAAGACTCTTATGACTTCAATTCCACGATCCAATCAAACAAAACTAATAGTAATATCTTAATATTATCAGATACTCATTTTCAACGTTGATATATATTGGAATATATTCAGTATTCTTCAATTGTCTCAAAGCTTTTTTAAAATAACTTGTTGATTCAAACCAGGATACTTAATAATATCGATACTAATAATGTTGTGTGATAAGACATTTATTATCCATAAAACATACACAACCACCCCCATACCGCTGCCTGCACCATTTGGGATGGTGTTTTTATTCCCCATGAGGCCTTTCATACTGTTTCTTTGGATACCTGTCTCCTGCCTGTCTCAGAGCAGACAGAGCAGCCTGTGTTGGGACCACGTGCTACTGGAAAACCAGCGCCTCCAGGGCCTGCAGCAGGCAGGAGATGTAGAGACCAGGAGGGGATGAGATGCTGGTGCGAGTCAGAGGCAGCCGTGACCGTAGAGAGGACACTGGCCCCAGTGTCGGGCTGGTCAGGTGTGAACCCTGGCTTTCTGCAAATTTATGTGTGGTCTTGAACAAGGCAATCTCTCCTTCCATAAGATGAAGACCGCAGACACTCTCACACAATGCCTGAGAAAGTGTCAGTGGGTACAACTTTTTAGAGAGAAGTTTGGCAATATGTATCGACAGGAGACTGGTTTCTTGAAGAGTGGAAAGTACCACCAAGAGACACAGCGCAGATATGTTGTTCAGTAGAAAAGAGGGCTCCAGAGATGTTATGTAGCATGTAATCCTCAGTGTGTTTGGTTTCATAGGTAACAGTTTTATTGAGATAGAATTCACACACCATGCAACTCGCTTACATAAAGAGCATGCAGTTCAATGGTTTTAGGCATATTCAGAGTTGTGCAACCATTACTAAAATCAATTCGAGAACGTTTTCATCATTCTCCTGAAAAAAAAATCAAGAGCCTCCAAAGCTGGTGGGAAAAAGCTCCTTGTCCTTAAGGCTCATGTGCTCCTGGGGAGCAGAGGCTGGCTCCTTGCCAGGGGCGTAGCAGTGTGGATCTTCTGTCCTGCCTGGAAAGCGGCTGACGGCAAGCCTGTGACTCAAGGCTAGTTGGGGCTGGGAGGCTGGGGGCTGTGGACTACGTGCAGGCCTGAGTTCTGGGCCCCATGGGCTCGCTGGGGAGGGACAGTGTCCATGGAGGAGTGCTGGGCTCAGCATCCCCTACACCACCAGCTCTTCGCAGGGGCCCCGGCCCCTCCCACACCTGTGCGCCGGCTGAGCTGAGATCTTGGCCTTCTTGGCCCTGCCTGGCTGGCCAGCTCCTCAGCAGAGAAGCTGGGACAAGGAGGACAAGGAGCTCTTTGTCCTACAGGGGTACAAGCCATTCCATGTCCTCAGGCTGACTAGGTTCAGTCTATGAAGTGAAATACTTTGGAAATTTTCTTGGGTCTGCAGACCCACATTTGTGAACCAAAATAACTGAAAACAGGTTGACATCAAAACCCATTGCTTTCAGCCTGACATGTCCATGGGTATATGTGGAAAACGGCAGAGATAGTGGTAACAAGAGAACACAGAAGCCTTTCTTGGAAGGGATCTGCTAACCCTGTCTTAGCTCCCTAAGTGCATAGACAGGCTGTGGTGATTGCCGATGCCAGAGTCCTGGCTACATGTGACTTTGTGCCAGGTACCATCCATACCTGGCTGGCTGAAGATGACAGACGTGGCACTGGGTTGTCTCAGGTCTTAGGCATGTTGCCCTTCTGGCTGGAGTCTATACATTAAGCCACCCTGGTGAGGAGTGAGAAGTGAATTTACTTCCCCAGTCATGGAACTGAACTGGGAGCTAGAGAGTGGGGTTCACCCCAAGAACCACCTGCAGTGAGAGATGAAAGAAAGGGTCCCCAGATGGGAAAGGGGGAAGATGCTGAGTAGCCCATATCCACCCATCAGGCTTGCTGAGTGTCTCAAGGGGTAAAGGTGGCCGTTGTTGCTTGATCACTAAGTCACGCCCGATTCTTTTGCGACCCCATGGACTGTAGACGCCGCCAGGCTCCTCTGTCCATGGAATTCTCCAGGCGCAAGAATACTGGAGTGGGTTGCCATTTCCTTCTTTAGGGGATCTTGCCAACTCAAGGATGGAACCCACATCTCCTGTGTCTCCTGCCTTGGCAGGCGGATTCTTACTACTGAGCCACCAGGGAAGGTGGAGTGGACATCCTTAAGTGAAATCTGAGGTCCTGTTACCAGACTAAGGGCATCGCTAATGGGGAAATCTTTTGTCTCTCACAAATCGGTGGGACAGATAAGGTCAGGGAGAAGAGAGATAAGTTGGAAGCCTAGCCAGGGAACCAGACCTCAGGTTCAGCTAGTGAGGCTGGGGTTCCTTCTTTTTTGTATTTTGACAAGCAGAAAAGTTTATTTTACTGTCCGAATATTTTCTTTAAAAGTTCAATTTTGATAAATCAGTACCATAGAAACCTTTCAACATGTACGTTATTCCTATGTACAACTTCAAAAGCAAATGCTTCCAGCTCCAAGTAAAGTGATATTGAACACCCTGACTGTACTTAAGCTGTATGATTGGCCA